>JABBOT010000014.1:1721077-2426808 GCA_016165875.1 Acanthopleura granulata
TCGTTTTCTTCGCTCTTCAATGTACATGTCAAGAGGAAGCACTTGAACAGTGATCGCGTAAGTGACATCACAGTGGTAGCAGGTGCTTTTCCGAAGGAGAAAAATAACCTCTCCCCTGATTGGTTAAAAGTCATAACGACTAAAGCGACGTTTTCGCTTTTCTCAAAGTGGGCGTTTTTGATCACTTTGAACTGCAAACAGTGTTGACATTTTTCTGTTTCACACGTGGGAACGTTCGCCTCTAGCTTACAAAATAGGATACATCCCTGGCATTCAGGTTTTCTCCAGCCATAAAACAGGCCGCCGTTGTACAAGTGAGAAATTCCTTAGTACATGTATATGATGTTAAAAGTGATGGTATAAATGAATTAACTTTGCGGAGAAAAATCCACAAACATTGAAAATTTAAGGAGTGGTCAGCTTGCTAAGGTTTGTGCAGGCTTCATCGCGTTGGTAGGCCTATAATGTGGTAGTCGTGGGAATTTACAGCTTATCTTACAGCGTCCATTTAACCTGCCGAACTTTTATTTATTGATAACAAATTTAGTCATTCTTCAGATTTCTCGATTTTACAATACGAATTAGCTTGCACAGCATTGCACAATTGAGCAGTACTTGAAGTTGTGTTTTTACAGTCTGCAATATAGAATTGTGTACGAAACCAATGTGCGGCTAGGTACAGAGACACGAGACCGGAAGGTGTGCTGTCCAGGATTGACGGGGGACAACTGCGATATAGGTAAAGACTATTATAAAGATACTATCCGTAACATTTATTTCCGTACTGTACTGTACTAAAGGGAAGACACAACTGATATAGTCCTAGGTCTGATGCCAAGAAAAAATCTCATAAAACTGAGAATAAAACCAGTTAACTTTTCAAATTGGCCAAAAAAGCAACTCTTCGAAAACGTCCTTTAAAGTCGGATTTTTTTCAAAGGCGGTCAAAAAAGAAACTTCTGCTTGTCTGATTTTCTCTCTGTCTTATCTAAGCTGCATGTCCAGAGGCAGTGCAGGGATTTCGCTAGAACATCCGCCAATATCCTGGAATGACTGAATTGTTGTCACTTATCAACACATTCTATAGGAATATTTGAAGCCCAGTTCTCTACACACGTAAATTCGAAGGTCGACGTATTATACATCGATATAATATTGTCAAAAGAAGGAAGAAAAAAATGTGTAAAGTTATTTTCCAAAATGAGAGGACGC
Source organism: Acanthopleura granulata (assembly GCA_016165875.1). NCBI lineage: Eukaryota > Metazoa > Mollusca > Polyplacophora > Chitonida > Chitonidae > Acanthopleura > Acanthopleura granulata. The sequence goes on from JABBOT010000014.1 coordinate 1,722,290, forward strand.
AGACCTAAACGGCCGTGGCCACTTTGTTAGGATCTGCTTAGTGACTCAGCTCCATAAATCAGCTCCATAACACATATTTCTTACAACGCCATGCGATACTATACCATCGCCAAGCCCCTGGCTGTTTAAAATTCATGTTCCCTTTTTCTTTCTTTTTTTTTTTTTTTCATAACCAGGCACGATTGTTCCAAACACTACAACAACAACTAGGACAACAACAACGACCACGACAACAACAACGACAACTCCACGAAGAACAAGAACAACAAGAACAACAGCAACAACTAGGACAACTCCACCAACGACAACAAGAACGACACAACGACTGCGGACAGAAACCACAAAACGCCCATCATCCCTGCCAACAGAAACAACATCCCAGGAACGAACAACAAAAATCAGAACAACAGTTTGGCCACAAACAACAAGAACACCATCTCTACCAACACCAACAATACCACGTTACAGCACATTAAGGCCCTGGATAACAAAATCAACGTCATTAAGGACAACGACAGGAGTTATAACGGATGCCGCAACAACATCGACGTTCACTACATTAACGGCTAGCACGAACGTAGCTACCTCACAGACTCCTGGATCAAAACCACCATCATCTGTCTGTGGCAATGAGACGCCGAAATCCAGGATACTGTCCAGTGATCAACATCTGCAGGCCGTGCCAGCCAACATCACGTTCGTGTGTCAAGTCCTGTATTTTAAAAACAGCGACAAGAAACCTACGGAAATCGTCTGGTTGGTAAATGGTGTGCCTGTCAAGACGCTGTTCGAGGTCGACATCATTGAAGGCATTGGAGAGAAGATAGCCGGAGAAAACGTTAGAGGCACTCAAATAATTTCCACCCTGACAGTCGTGAACGCGTCGTCCTGTATGAAAGGGGACTACGTGTGCCAGGCTAAGGCGGGAGAGTGCCAACACAATTACACTGTGAATCTAGGATGTCCTAAACTGCCCAGGTATTCGCACACTGAATACACCTATGGAAACAGTAAGTGCAATTCGTTTTTCTAATTAACGCCGCGGTCCATGATTTTTAATGCATGCATGTATGGTGGTGGTCAGCTTTTACCTGGGAAAAACTGAAGTGGTTGGGAAAACCCACAACTGCGGCAGCCAGCATTATCGTTGGACGACCATCCGCAGGTTGCTGGCGGAACATGCGGCTCCCATACGACCGGAAAGGAAACCAGCCAGAGCTGTGCTTGAACTCAAAGCGACCGCCTTGGTGAGAGGCACCCCGTTCACTTTATTGTAAGCCCTACAAGAACGCTAAGTCTGTGGGCTTTTCTTTCACTTTAGTTTGGTACATAAAAACAAAATGTAACCTCTTAGGAAAAAAATATTGTTTTCTTATATTTTAAGGTTGTTGTCCGCAGATTGTAGCAACGGGATCAGGCCTGGCCTCATCCACGTCAATGAATATTGCCGCTCCGGCCATCTTGGCTGGTCTCCTGGCCTTTGTCATTATTGTGTTGCCAATTGTCGTCTACAAACGCAGTCGCGCCATTCAGATTTGGTTCAAGTACTGGTGTGGCCATTTTGAAGACGAAGGTAAGATTTGAATTTTATACATTATGCATTCACGTGGCATCTAAAATAGTGGCTGTCTGTGAGGACAGCTAGCAATTCGAATAGCTCGATTACTGCGGCCCGCTAAGTTTCAAGTACCTAGCTTCAGAAGCTTTTTTTTATCCGCGATTAAATGTGATGACTGAATTCAGTTGGACGTCACAGGTTATAAACTTGTAAGCGAAATCACGTTTAATTTCATTTTTATAACATTCTTACACACAACTGTAGAATTCTCTAAATATGAGGGTTCTGAGAGGTATGTCAAAAATATTTCCATTAATTACATTAATTTAATTAATTACGCAGAAATAAAAAAATCTCCATAACAGATACGTCTATTATCTGTCAACCCCACTGATCTGAAGCAGGTTATATCCTAAACGTCGTTGTTTGAGTATTGTAAAGGCATGTCGCTTGAACTTAAAGGTGAACTGTCCACGTTCCTTTTTTCGCTTTACTTAACTGAATGATATACTTGTGATATCACAAAAAAAATGATACAAACAAAAGCTTTCATGAGTATATTTGTTTTCGGAAATAAAAATATATGTAACACGAAAAATTACGAAAAGAAAATCGCACATCGCTTTTCACCCAGGTGGAAACTGAAGAAAAAGTCAAAAACCCTTTTAAAAAACGAAAATGTCGTGTATGGCCACCGTGGAGATCTAACATACCCCAAAATGATTTTTTTACCCTCCTTACGTCTTGTGTATTGCAATTATTTGTGAGGCCTTGATGTCAGTACCGGGACGACTGTGTTTCATGGACCGTTTGGGCAGTTCTAGGTTTGTTCACCACTAGTCTACCAATCAGTACGGCGTACAAGCCTTATTGGTACCAATAGACAGGCAGGACCTACGCTCTTGTGTGACAGTGCGCTTCGTAAAAGTGTAGAACAGTAGTTTCATAGTTATTACATTTAATTATGAATTACAACGCCTTGATTCTTTCTACAAACGGAAAAGCGCAGGCTAACGAATAAAACATATTGGGTGCTGCTTGAGCACAAACAAAACAAGTCAGTTTATAAATCTGAATAATATTATTTGCGCGAGAATAAATATGGACCTATAAGGCAACTGATAGTGTCAAGAAAACGAAAAAGAACAAAAACATGGCCACCTCAGAGATACAGGTTTGTATTCTTACATATACTGACCTGTATCTCGGTCTTCTCAACATGTTAAAACTGTATAACTTACAAAAACGTTCCCTTTAGCCACAAATAATACTCAGCTAGTTATATAATAATAAAGACAATAACGTCACAGAACTTTAAAACAAAGGCACCTATCGCATCAACAGCGACCAAAAGCCAGTTGATCGATGGCACTTTCACTTGCTGAACGTTTAGCATGAATCCAAAGAAAAGGAACACTATTAAAAGGGCGGCTGTCAACTTGTTTGGAAGCCTTAACTTCATTTCTTTCTTCTAATAATGATTAGAAAGAACTGTCGGCAACTATTGAGGGAAGAAAGAGCATCTTAAGTTTGGAATAGCAGCCGAGTCCACCTCAACAGAACACACGTTGCTTGAAAAGGGCGGCTTGCATGCGAGCTTCGGATACTGTCTGACTGGGTCAAATTAACAAGAAACATTCGTATCGCTTTAGCTATGCAATAGGCCTATATTTGTGATTAAGGCAGCTCCGTAACTGTGCTGCATGGTGGATAACGGATTACAGAAAAGCTTTGTACCCGTATTAGTTCATACACTCACTTCAAAAAAGGATGTAATTTTACAGCACAAAGTGATGTAAACTGGAACAGGCAACACAAGTGTAAAAATGTTGCTGCAGTCTAAGGTGTTAGTTTACACTCTATTAGTGTAAAATTATAGGATATGGTGCAAATGTTTACCATACCTGTAAATTTACAAATGTACTGTCCGTCAGTTCAATAACCAATGTAATTATTTACGTAAAAGAGGTGTTACTAAACAGGTAAATATACGGTAAACATATACTGTTAACTTTGTCTCTCCAGCAGCGTGTAAATATATAGCAAAACTTACTGGTTACAAAGTTGTTAGCACGTTTTACTGTAATACTACACCATTTGTTTTTTCAGTCCTGTATTCAGCTCTAAAGCTTATACGTTCTGTTTCATGTTATTTCAGACGGCAAATTGTACGATGTCTACGTATCCTTCGACATCGAAGATCAAACAACGCTACGGTTTGTTCTCTGTAACATTCGACAGTTTCTGCAGCAGAATGATTATACGGCATTCGTGTTTCCCTTGGATTCGCAACCAGGGACGAGTGAGTGTATAAACACCATTTGCAATTTTGGGATTTATTACTTTACGCCATACGCAGGAATATTTCAATTACATATAATTTCATCAGTTTGGGTAAGCACAGATTAAACCATAAGGCTGCACTAGCTAAACCCTTCTGCCACAGAGGCCCCATCATTTTAGTTCAAGAGAAGATATCTTCAACCAGCGATAGGCTATAGGCAAACGGCCACGTCAGTCTCCTCGACCGCACTTGAGCGTCCTCTACCGCCTATTGTTGTAAATTCCACACAAATAGTGACAGTCTACTATTCACCCTCGATCTGGATGGCCGGGTTTGTAAACCACTCCTACCTACAGCCAGCTCAACAAATCATGTTCGAACATATTTATATAAAAAATGTACGTGGTGTATAATATTTTGGATATGCATGCACTGTAATTTTTATACAATCCGTCTTCCCTGATATAAGGGAAGATCTTCGAGGGTAGAAATGTAGACATGACAAAAAGCTTGGCAGTCGTGGTAAATTAAGAGTATCTTACGTGAAATGAACATTTTTGGGTCTTCTGTCGCCAGTATAGATGTGAACAACTTTGTAATCCAGCATTACGTCAAAACCTATGAAGACATAGATTTGGAAAGAAACAGTATATAATAATTAATAATAATTCTATTACGTATTATTTTAACTCTTACCAAATTTTCACATATTAACATCTGCGTTTTGATGAAATACACGTGGATACTGTTTATTTTTAATTCATTAACTCTTACCATTCACAGGCAGAGCTGACAACATAGTAGAAGCCATGGGTCAGAGCCGACGAGTGATGCTCATTTTTAGCGATACATATCGTTCTTGCGAGTGGTGTCGCTTTGAATTCTTAACGGCACAGAGGCTATTCATCGACGAACGATTGAACATTATCCCTGTACTTTTCCAGGAAACCAGCAAACTGATTTTAAAAGACGAGGATTTTTCAACTGTACTCAATTTTATCCCATCAATTCACGTATCTACAGACTGGGAAAGCGGAATTCCGCCCTCAGCTTCGAAAAAATTAAGACTGCGCATGCCCAAAAAACGGAAAACAAAGGTGCCATCTCGTAGAAGTTGTAACCTGGAACTACGGACGTGCAATTTACAGTCTTAACATATGACATTGTATGTGGGAAACCGCTGCACTTCAGCACATGCTACGAGAGACCAAACTGAAGGATGAAAACAATGAAGTTTAAACTGACGATGTTTCCCCTTGACAGCTGGTGAACAGTCAGACACTACTTCTTTCTTGCTGGTGAAATATATCTCTCGTTAAGAAGCAAACATGTTTCTTCTATTTATTGTTACTTATGGTAACCTGAGCTGAATATCGGCTCCAAGATTAATTCAGTGAAAAGTGGCAGGAAATGAAGACATTGCTACGGCCCATTGCAGGAAACGCCACTTGAAGTTGGTGCTCTGAATATATCCTACAGGTCTGCATAAATAGTATCGTTTTCCAGTCTGTTGGATAATGACTTCAGTGACTTCAGAGTACAATATTCTTGATTACGGTATTAAATACTAGTAAAAAATAAATAAATACATGTACATGTTACATATATAGGTTGTTTAGAATATCTGCATTAATTATGAAGATTAAATGGGGGCGAGAGTTGTGTAGCGGTTAAATGCGGGCACAAGCCCACACTTGGACAGGGAATTTGTGGATTATCCCCTTCCTCTCTGTTTCTAGAAGGGTCTTGGTCACAACAAGCGGACGCTTAATAGTTTAGCGCGCGTTTCCCCTGGCGCCCTATATGTGCAACCAGTTACATGCTCAAGTGACCTTGGAAAATATTTCATTTTTTTTTCGATTAGCAAAAATATGAGTGTGAACCGACAGGATAATTTGGAATACTGTTACAGTTCTCCAACTAGATATTAAATACACACAAAAAAATTTGGATCACGTAATCGCATTTTATTATCATGGGAAATCCCTCAGCAAAACGCCTTTTACAATCTATAGCGATATCCGATTTTGACGTTATACTTCTGTCCTCTGATAAAACAGAAAGTATGAATTACACCACTCCAGTTTTTCACAAATATGTTGCATAGTAACAGTACTTCAGGTTCAAGTAGTTTTTCACTCTACATGAAAAAACAAAATTACGGCTCACTCCAGCAACACAGGAGAGTTTCCGATTTTACGATTTACCATCTGGCTGCAAAAGATCCTTTTTCCGATCGGGTTCATTTGATTGCCAAGGTCAATTTGCAAAAACAACCAAATCGTTGCAAAAGTTTTGTATGTTTAAAGATTTATAGATTTTCATTGCTTGTTCTTTTCCATGCAGTACCTATATTAAATGTTGTCCGAATGTGACAATAACCTTCCTGGAGTTTTGCTTTTCATACCCCAAGATTTGAAGTAACCGTAAAACTGAATTCAGCACGCACCAAAAAAAGGAAAAAAAATGCCTGGTGAAATACATGAAGTTTGATTAATTTGTATTTCGAATTTTTCTGAGTGGTAAAACATACCTACTTCAAAATTTTGCATGGGGGGAGGGGGGGATTTAGTTTGTATTGGCGTTTTCCGTCCCACTGGGGCGATGCACGCCAGACGGGGTTTGAGGTTGTTAGCATTCGGTAAGTTATGTTGGTCAGTTAACCAAACAAAAAAAAAGAAAAAAAAAAAAAAATTATGGTGAGGTGTCTAGAATCTATGACATCTAGTTAGAAAATTAGCCACAGCCTGGAATATCTTATTTTGCTGTTTCGTAGGGCTCAATACAGTAACTTCGTTAAAGTGGCGGATGCCCAGGAGGCGTAGTTCTGCGTACATAGTATGACGGGGGTATGTATGCCGTAGACATCGAAACATAAGGTGGGGAATACTATCCTCCACGAAACATTCCTCGCAGAGTCCTAAAATTTTGCATGGATTCCACGGGTGGACTGTATATAACAGGGCCCAGTGACGTCACAGTACGTCTTTGTTTCAAATAGCAGTATAGGTTGTAACATAGGCCATGCCGGGTTGTGAATCCACGACGTTATGTACAAGTGCATGTATATTTAAAATGTCGATATTTAGTAATTATAACATGCACGTGTCATGGGAATCATTCCAAAAGACATCGATGGGCCCAAGATTATGATCCCATGGAACAGACCGCCACAAAATCCAACATTCAAATTATTTCAGGTCGGTCAGAAAAGAGAAACAGAATGAATCAATTTATATACCCTTGGACAGTTTTAAATTCGCATTCTTTAATACATTTTATTTCCAGGGTTCGGTGAATTTTCTTTTAACATATTCGAAGAGACTATAACGAAGAATTTCTATATCGTGACTTGTAAATGTGTTAAATTAATAAAGCATAGCCTTGGTGATAAAGGCTAATTAAATGTAAGTACACGAAGATAAAATTTAATGGTTCTGGTTGAAACAGAGCTCCATAGAAAATTAATTATTGCCGAAAAAAGACAATCGCAAAATACCGGGAGTGGTATTTCTTGTGAGTACATAAATCGACTATTGGAGGAAAAATATAGAAGGTTCAGCGTGAAATGATGAAATCAGAAATTTGCGGTCACTCACCGGTATATATCTCTTTCAGCTATTGAGCTATTAACCGAAACTAGGACGATTTTGTAAGTCGGTGCCTCGAGATTTTGGATTTGACTACAAGAAAGACACTTGTATTCGCTTGACATGCAACCTCACGGATTAATTGCGTCAACTCATAAATCAGTCATACTATGGTGTTTTATTTATCTAGCTATACGATTGTATGGTGTTAATATAATGTTTTTTTTATAGTATATATAATTTTTTTTTTATTTATTTGTGTTTTACGTCGTGTACAAGACCAATTCACCTTATACCTACGATTAAGCCAGCATTATGGTGAGAAGAAACCCGGCATAGGAAATCCATGGCCCGACCATCTTGAAGGTTGCTGACAGGCCTTCCCACGAACAACCGGAGAGATGAAATTGACCTCACAGCGACCACATCGGCAAGAGAGAAGCCCCTGGATCACTGTATGCCTACTGCGCTATACACAGCACGCTAACCACTTAAACCACGGAGCTGTACGTCCCCCCGAACCCCTTATTTATGCCTCAGGATTAGTTAGATCTATGTGGCCTAGCTGTGACGCCCGGGTTTGTGGTTTGGAAGTATAGACCTGTCTTGAACCACCGACCGCAAATTTACCAGGTAGACATGGGAAATTAAGAAGACGAGACCTAGATTAGAACAGGAGACATAATTACTCAGTCATTTACTGTGTACTTATTTATTTATCTATTTAATATATTTGGTTAGTGTTTTAGGCCTTACTCCTTACTCAAGAATATTTCACTTATACGACGACCGCCAGCATTATGCATGCATGACCATCGGCAGGTTGCTGGTGGACTTTCCCAAGTATACTACATTAATTGGTGACAGGCACCCGAGTCATTGCGCCGTGTTGATGTGCTAACTCCCTCGGCGACTTTTACTGTGTAGGCTATCCGTATCGTATGGGTAGGCCTACAATATAACATTGGTATGTTTAGGCTATGTATTTTTTAGTGGAGCGGAGGTCGCTGCGTGAGCTCAAGTCCAGCTCATGTTGGCTTCATGTCCGGCCGTATTCGGGAAGGTCTGGCAGCAATCTGTGAATAATCGAGGGAATCCCATTGAGCTTTGCTCACTCCACCGGCTATAATGCTACCTGTCGTCGTATGAGTGAAATATTCTTGAGTGCGGCATGAAACTCCAAATAAATAAATAAATATGTAGTGGTATAGGCCCCTAACATAAGCCTCAAGGGTGGCCTTAAAGCACACTAGATTTCCACCTGCCTAACACATCGAGATAGTGCAGAGTATATATATATATATATATATATATATATATATATATATATGTATATACCCTACAATACATGCTCATGTAGGCCTACACGGACATCAGTCGCCCAGCTGGTCTGAACTACCCTTACGTACGTGTGATATAGTTTTTGGAAACAGGATATTGACGAAGTCGTACTCAGTTTATACCTCATTCATTGGACTATTCTTAAAAGTTCGGATAAAATGTCAGATCAACTGCTGATCTGGCTACAGCACGAAAGCGTAATATTGATCATTGCGCGAGCGCTTAAAAATTACACGGTGAGAAGTTTGAATAAGAAGTGTGCAAAGGGACATAACTCATACTGTCGGCTTTTCATGAGGAATTCTGGGAAAGGCGTGCGCCATCGCCATCTTTAATATACATTGATATCCGATGAGTCGGGGTGGCGACGAAAAATATGATATAGTTGTAATTTTAGTGCTTGTTGCTTCACGGCAATCAAGCTGTGCAAGTCGAACAATACCTCAAGAGCACTATCTGTGGGTCAGTGCTGTGCAATAACGAATCAAACATGGCGTCAAGCAAGAGGAAAGCGATGAAAGTCAAAGTGGTTCCGCAGAAAGTAAAATTATTCCGAGCGAACGAACCGCTGTTGAGTGTGTTCATGTGGGGCATCAACCACACCGTAAGTAACGCCCCAGGGGTGGGACATGGGGGCAGGGGAAACGTCAGAGCTGGTGGTGAGGGCCTTCAAGCAGAGATCACCCTGGCACGGTTTTAATCGCATTTATAACTCGGTTACATTTGGTCTTAACACCATCCATAACTCTCTCTCGGGTGATCCAAAGATTTGTTTACATTCGGTGAACGTTGTCATTACGGTAATGAAATCTTTTTATTTCACCCATTGCCGTATGCAAGAGAAAGTGCTTGGCACAAGTGGCATAAATTGTTGACCGAAAGCGAAATTCGTAAACACTGCTGAAATAAATGATAGCTCTCTTAATGTCAGTTTCAAGTGCAGTAAACATTTTGCCATGAAGTATTGAAGTAAACTGGATAACAGCATCTTTCCAGGAATACTGGTAACAGGATTTCCAAAGTTTTACTCTGTCTTACCTACTAGTGTTGCATATTTATGTTGGCAAAGTAACACGTGGGCCATTTACATTAACGTTAAGCTTTGTTACGAACTACTTTGCGTGTCCCATTCAACCCGTATTTGTACATTTGGTTCTTGGACGTCTTAAATAGTGTGACATGTTGAAGTTATTTTAATGCATTTAATGAGCACTCAGTCGTGCATGTCTTAGTCACTTGAATAAGTGATAACAACAGCAGACAGAAACTTTATTAGAAACACTTCACTCGTCATTCTCCCTGCCTGTGGGACATTGGTGGCAGAGAGCAGTTTGCATTGAAGATTCAACCAATGCAATGTGCATATGTACATTGCAAGAGGGAAAGTTTTTCAGTAACTTGAAAAATGTCAGTGGTTTAGCTGTGCACTGTGACTTTCACTGTGATTTGCACTGTGATTTTTTCCACCCTTGAAACTGATTGTCATCTATCAGTGAAAACTTATCAAGTATGCCACTAAGCATCAGAAAAATGAGTGGTTAATAGTCGATGCCATCCGCATTTTAAAAAATGACAAAAATCATGCAGGGAGCTTGTACATGGTTTAAACAGTACTTTCTATCATGTGAGATTTACAACTGCAATTTCTGTCTTAATGTGCGCGCACGGTAAGCTGCAAATTATTTGATGTAAGTGTCACAAAAGTATGTGCATAAGACGTGGCATATGTGAAAATGAACTAAGGGCTGATATCTGTCTGATTTGTCAGAAGCACTGCTCACGCATGTGCAAATCAAACTTTGGGTGTCTGAGGCCATCCTTAAAAAAATACTTGTTTGACGTAACCTGGCTCGAAAATTAACTCAAATTGAAATAATCTGAAAAACTTGTGTAAATGATGTCTGCAAGTGAAACTAAGGGTATATGTACATATATAAGCATTCACTGAATTAAATAGAGATAAAAATGCATGACAACTCGTGGATTTCTCTCATGTATTTCCCATACTGATAGGGAATAGTAAAACATCATTGTGGTAGTACCAAATCAGTAAATAAATTTCATAATGTTTTCTTTGTTGTTGTTTTCAGATAAATGAACTAAGTCATATTAACGTACCTGTTATGTTGATGCCGGATGACTTCAAGGCATTCAGTAAGGTCCGAGTGGATAACCATCTCTTTAACAAGTAAGTTGTAGAGAGGGCAGACTTCTTACGAGAAGCAGTGCCTGCCCATAGGTAGTGGTTTACTCTGTACCATCAGGTTTCCTTTTCCCATAACCCACACTGCCGTCATGTGAGGGAATATGTCTCCAGTATGTGTCCAAAAGACCAGTAAAATAAATGTATAAATACATAAATGAGGTGATGAATGATAGATGGAAACGGTCATAAAGTTTAGTGATGTAGTCAGTTTTAATAGCTCCCAAAAAATAAAGGTCTCAAATTGAGCTGAAGTCTTCCCAAAATCAACTCTGTCATGATTGTGCATATTCAGTGAAATATCAGGTGCATAAATAATTCTTGGCTATAATTATCCACTTTCATATTATTTAATGATGTGTCTAAAATGGAATATTTCACCTCTTCACAGCACATAGGATGACCACAATTTTTGGGGTCATTCTCAAGAGCTATCTGTATATAAGTATCCAGGGAGATACAAGATTTGTTTTTTTTTCTCCTTACAGAGAAAATATGCCCAGTCATTTCAAGGTAAAGGAGTACTGCCCAATAGTCTTTCGTAATTTACGAGAGAGATTTGGGATAGATGATGTTGATTATATGGTAAGGAAGACTTCATCTAGTGCTTTTCATGTGCACATATGTTATGGGTTGAAGCAAAATGAACTTTTTTACTGTGTCACTGATGCTACAAATTTTAGAACATCATTTGAAATAGATATCAAAGAATTCAAATAATAGTGAAAAAAAACGTTTGACAGTTAATTTCGTTTATAAATTTGTTTTTTATTTTTAACATAATTGTAATCTGCTTTTAGCAGTTTTTCAACATTTACTTTGTGTAATAAGAAAGAAAGATATCAACGTTAAAGATGTGCTAAGGTGATAGTGAAATCACTTTTTTTTATCCAGAGTTCCATGAGTATACAGCTTTTCAACCGTTATTTTAATTCAAAATAAGTGAAAAATGACCTGAATTATGTGTTAATGTAGAATATAGAGATTGCTATTTATCTGTTACCTAGAATTCTCTGACCAAACAGCCATTAGACATGGACTCACCCGGCCGCAGTGGTGCTCGCATGTTGAGCTCACAAGATGGCTACTACTTCATCAAAACCTTAGTCAGTGAAGAGGTGGAGCAAATGCACCACATTCTTAAACAATACCACCAGGTAAGAGAATGCAAGCTTTGTGGAAGTGTCATACCTGTGTGTTTTTTTTTTTATGAGCAGAATGTTGCCTTGTTGACATTTTGAAAAACTGTACGGTTGTATGATGGTTTTAAGCCAGGTATTCAAGTTTCCACTTCCCAAGATAGTGAGCGCTGTCCTAACGTAGAATAATTCTTGAGTGTGGTAAATAATTAGATAAATATCTGTTTTTGCTGTGTTGTTTTCATGTGAAGGTTTATCTGTTGGCCGAGAAAGGACAGCTTCTTTATCCACCCATAAGCGTTACCATTGTGATACAAGGGAAACATTCCCAAGTAGGGTCTTGTCCCCATTCAGATGTACATATTTTTTGGTAATCTGACGTAAAGCTATTCTCACTGATTTATTCTGTTGCTCAGCATATGTCCATTTTAAAATATTGTCCAGCTCATGCTGCAGACAGTTGTGGGTTTCCCAGAAGCTGTGCCCGATTTCCTCCCACCATAATGTTGTCTGCCATCATTTAAGTGAAATTTTCTTAAGTGCGGTGTAAAATGCCATTGAAGTGAATAAATGAAATATTGTCAATGTAAGCTTGAAGCTTGTACCTATCCACCTGTCTGTGGCTACCTATATGTCTGCGGTTTCTGTTGCAGCACATTGTAGAGGTGCACGCCGTCACCTTGCTCCCTCAGTACCTGGGCATGTACAGGATTACCGTCAATGACGTCGAAACTTACTTAGTAGTTATGAGAAATGTGTTTAGCCCTAGGCTTAGAATACACAAGAAATATGATCTCAAGGTGAGTGGCTGATTTCCTGCTCATACCAATGTGCTGTTCGAGCAAGTCCCTCATAACTTCTAATTCTGTCGGAAGTATAAAACGTGCAACCTCTTCTTACTTCCATCGAATTGTACTTTTTCGTCAAGGTGGTTATCTCCCCTGCTTTTTTTTCTTTGCGTTTAAGAACCGCTGTTATAAAATTTAGCAAGGTCAGTAGTAAGCAGATTGCAGATTTGTGAACAGTTTACTCTTTAGGAAGTATGTACATGGATTGTTATGTTCAACATTTACACCGTTACAATTCCTGTCTGACTAGGTGCCTCCTTTTGATTCCACCCCCTCTCTATCATTGTTAAAAGGGTGACGCAATTTGTCATGATTTTCAGTGTCTTTACTCACTCCTTCTCTCAGGCTACACCGATTCTGGTTTTCCAAGGGGTGGGATTGGGGAGAGGGGAACTGCAATCCCAGAGTGAATTGAAGAAGCCATTTTGAAACTGAATCTAGAAAAGTGTCGCCACCTTTCAGTAGAGATTGTATATTTTGGACATAGCGTGAAGCAAACGAAACAACATTGTGTACAAAATTGCTTGAACAGAGCTGGCAGCAAATAATGTCATATGTTCCCAGATGCAGAAATAGGGGGAGATAAGCAAATATGTGGCAAGAGTCCTCTCCCTTGAACTCTGATTTATGAGGTTATTTGAAGAGCTTGATAAATCCTTTATACAATGTTGGAAGAGGGTCTGCCCAGTTTCCTTCCACTGTATAAGTGAAATATTCCAGAGTGTATACACCAATTGATAATAAAGAGTGCAAAATGGGATTAGTGTGGGCAGATTCGTGTATGTGTTTTGTAAACAGAACCATATCTATAAAAAAAGCTTGGAAGGCTCTTTTTCCATGACTGTGCATATAGAACTTGTAAGTGTGTGAATCAAAAGAAATTTTTATGAAGAAAAAAGGAACCATTTATTGATATGATTTCAAAGCATCATGTTTTGTTCAAGTTCTAATGCAAAATGATTGATATGAGCACCCAACAGTTTGGGAGCCCAAGGGTGCTCTGGAAAAGTAATGACTTTTGATATGGTAAACGCCCAGCACTGCGTCATTTATTTCTGGAGATTTTATATTGTCGTCACTGTTGTTTTCTGTCCCCAGGGGTCGACTGTAGACAGGCAGGCCAGTGACAAGGAGAGGGTGAGTTATGGCATGTTCCAGTTCGGTAATCGTAAAAAGACAGAACAGGTAACAATCCAATCATTTTATTTTTCTCTGGGGCGGCGGCGGCTCTCTCTGGTTTCTGGTCTCTTCTCTGGCCTCATCAACTGATCCACTAACTACAGCTAGCGCAGCTGCTCGCATCAAAACTGCAACTCGATCAAGCTCCTGCACGACTTTTTTTTTTTTTGCCTTGTGTCCTGAGAGGCCCTGCTTCATGAATGCATACTTGATTTATAAAGTGAATTTTTGGAATGTCAAGTGGCTTGACTAACAGACGCTACATTTAGTACTGTTACTCAGATCAGGTTATCAAGAGTTTACCTGTACAGGTGGTTTTAGTACTGAGCACATTGCAGCCTATCCTTGCACCACGTAGAAATGTTGCAAAACAGCTTATGAGGAGCGTAAAACACGTCATGTTTAAGAACATTAATATTCACAAACATTATAGGGTTGAAATTAAACATGCAAAGCTGAATACACTTACATCAGAATTAACCGCAGCAACATATGTAATAGTCATCAGTGGTGTAGAAAGATGAGCAAATGTTTTCACATGGGTTAAATACCAGGTAAACATATTTTTTATCACAGTCAGGGCTGTGTATGTGTGTCATTGCAATTGAAACACTACTGGAGAATTTTTCATTTATATGACAGCCTGGGCCAGGGAATTTCACAAAAGTCTTCAAAGGTGTGCGGAGGAATGTTTGCTCAGTCTAAACTTTCTCTGAAGACTACTTGTCTTCCATCTGTGTGATGTCCAACTCTGTCTGTCATGTGTGAAAAGCTTTGTCAAATTTTAGACTCTTCAGTTTCCTTCAGATTCTGTAATTCTGTAACCTTTCAGCACGTTTGCAAGATGTTTATCTTTACCTGTTCCAAGGACATTCTGTGTAGACTGATACTTCGTGAGACCCTGAAATAAGCCCAACTTAACCAATGTAGTTTTGCCTCCAAAGTCAAACTGAAAATCTACAGAAATTGCATAGAAAGCTGCATTTTCATATGTGTTAAATTAGGCTATGATTAAAACGGACAACTTCTACAAATACTAAGTCGAACATTTTTTAGCTTGGCATAAAAAAACATTGTTCAATGCCTTAATCAAGAATTTTTCACTTTTATGATGGTGGACTGTTTGACTAGTGTGCTTAGGGTAGACCACTGATCTTTGGCAAGTTAGCAGGGAAATTTTCCAATATGTGGCATACAGATTGGTAACATTGGTGGAAGACAAGGTGGCATGACCTCAAGACAATTGGTCTTCAGTGGACATTAGACGGGACAGTGCAGATCTGATCCATAAACACCATTGGCTAGATGTGGTCAGCAAACATGCCAAAGCCTCATACGTAGTGAGAGCTGGAGAACCGAGAAATTCCCTGTCTAAGCCATAGCCCCTTGTATCAAGTGAGAGCTGGAGAACCGAGAAATTCCCTGTCTAAGCCATAGCCGCTTGTATCAAGTGAGAGCTGGAGAACCGAGAAATTCCCTGTCTAAGCCATAGCCCCTTGTATCAAGTGAGAGCTGGAGAACCGAGAAATTCCCTGTCTAAGCCATAGCCCCTTGTATCAAGTGAGAGCTGGAGAACCGAGAAATTCCCTGTCTAAGCCATAGCCCCTTGTATCAAGTGAGTAGATCGCCTGTGCGATTAGTGTCTCATAAAGCACCTTGGTTGAGAGCCGTACACATGACGTGGGGCAAATAGGTCAATCGAGGCCATATATGGAATGTAACCTTTTAACCAGACGTTAACATCTCCAACAACGGCAGGTGGATGTTTGTATTATGGGATATTAATCGCCTCAGTTTACAAGTGAAGAGGTCTAATGCCCGTTTTAGGCCAAAGTTTGTCTTTTATAGGAAAAATAAGGGTTGACTGGGCATATGAATAACAATGAAATGGTGGATAGCACCCATTAGAGGTGATCCATTCGACCTGGTCGAGGTGGGGGTAGGCGGGCCAACGTTTCCCACCTTTACTTTATATAAGGTATGGGTAGGGTGTAACTATGTTATAAGCATAGGCAATCTACTAACTTGATACAAGAGATATTGTAGGACTACTGCAACATCATTATTTTAAACGTCAGGGGGAGACAAACTCTGACATTTGTACTTCTAACGTCTGGGCAAACATTCACAATAATTGACAAATCTGATGCATTCATCACCAAGTTTTTTCTTTGTTAAATTTTACTAGCAAATGGAAGAAAACATCAGAAAACTAGGGTTGTAGTGAATAAAGAAAAACAACAATGTCTTTGAAGTATCTCCAGATGAAGACTGCCTAAAGTGTTTAAAACAGGACAATCCCCCCCAAAATTGTGCCTTTCTCAGCATGCTCTAGAGGCGTCACATGAGTTGTGGACAAATTTGTTGAGAGTGTGAAAAGTTGGTGAAAAACAAATTGACCACAAAAGGAAGAGAAAAATGGAGAAAACCAAGATTTTTGTCCTGCTGTGGGTACCTGTTTTGCCTGTTCTAAATTTTGTGAATTTTTGGAAATCTGTACATAGTGGAGTGCTAGTTTTGTATTGTGGGATCGTAAGCAGTCTGCCTAGCTTTATTTTCATAACATGCTTGTTTTTCTGTTCAGTGAAAGATTCCCGTTTTCTTTCTTTCTTTCTTGATATTTTTTAATGAATATGGTAAAAAGATGAATTTGCCATGATATGACATGGAATTTTTCACTGAACGCCTTTCCTTTGTCTAACCCCTTTGTTGCTTAATATTTCTTGCTTTTCTCCATTTTATGTTTGTTCTGTTTGTTTGTTTATTTTGGTTTGGCATACTAGCAGATTTGTCAACTCATTTGCCATTGTCATTTAACTCAGTAGAGACATGTTTCTCAAGAAACAAAGAAAAAAACGATAAGGTGAAGAAACATAGGGCATTCCAAAGTGTTTGTTAACCTTGCAGCATCTTCAATGAATAAAAATTGGAATACATTCTCCACTAGCAGTGGTATTACTTTGTCCTGAAGATCCATTTCCTGCTAAATGTGATGTAGAGTTTTATTTTCCAACACAATTAATGCCGTTAATTATTGTGAACCCAAATTTCCTACTTATACAATTGTGTAGAGAAAAATTTGATGGTGAAACCCACTTGAGTTGAAAATACAAACTTGATTTATAATTGTATTGTTTTAGCAGCATTATTATCCTACCTATAAGGTCACATCTGAATAGATACTTCGCCAAGTTTTTGCAAAAAAGCCATAGAATGTTACAATGTTTTGTTTACTTTTTGTTTTCTTTTGCATTTTGTTTGCTGTGTTTTTAAGCTTACCCATTCTTCATTGATAATGCATGCGTCTTGAATTAACATGAACATACTAACTGCATGCCTTCATTTTTTTTCCCTGTAGAGTTTACTCTGGAAAACTCTTTGAGTTGTATGCTCAAAGGCTTGCAACGAAGGCAATGTGATCACACATGCACATGCCCAGAGAAATTCTTTCAATCAAATAATCAGTGTCTCAAATCCTAAAGAAAACAGTTCTTGCTGTTGTCATTTAAATATTATCTTTCCCTTCATGAGGGTACGCTTCAGAAGTGTTGAAAAATTGGGTCATCTGCCATGAGCAGACAGGGAGTCGTTGGTCATTATAAAAAACAACACTGTTTCTTCAGAACTATTTTTTTTTTCAACAGCTCTGGTTTTAATAAAATCGCTTGTGCCTTGTGAGGGCTTAATATCTCTCGCAAAAGATTTCAGAGGAGTAATGGTGCAATTGTCGGCAAGTGACTTGCTACTTACCCAGAATCTGCTCATTGCAAGTCCTGACTCAGTGTTGTTTCACTTGTTTTTTTTTATGAATGCCATGACTGAAATAAAGTTTTAAAGATTTTCCCTTTATTTGATGCATAACTTTGGCACAAAGTAAATGGTTAACGTGGCATAGTTTCTCTGTTTTGTTTTACTCTAAGACTGTTATGATTGCTTTCGTTTCAGTTTTTGCTTGTGATTACTTTTCTGAATGTTTTTATTTTTCAATTTGCCGAATGTGAATTTGTATGACTTTCAAGGTACATTTTGTTGTTTCCTGGCAGACTGTATTTATAAATGAAGGTGTAGTAGTGTGCTGTACAAGAACCTAAACAAAATAGGTTAGCATGCATTGGTTCAGTGGGTGTTATGTTTGCAGTGAATCAGCACCGATCAGTCGTCTCTGTGAGGTTTCGGCCTCGAATCCAGCTCTGACTGGTTCTGTTGTGGCCATAAGTCAGGAGGTTTGTCAAACACCAAGTAAACGGCAGTGTTTTGCTCTGGGCTATCTGGTTTCCTTCCACACTTGAACCAAAAGGCTGTTGAACAATTTCCATATGATACTCATGGCCTGCACTGACCGATCTCGTTGAAGACAAAAATGAAAAAAAAACAAAGTTTTCTGCAAATACAGTACACTCTTCCCCCCCCCCCATCTTTTATACCTCATCGTTTTCCTCCATTCACCTCAAACCACTTCCTTCTCATCATAATGCCTTATTGACGTGCACATACTTACACTAGGCCTCATTGACTAATATGCGTATTTGCACCACATGCCTCATGGACGAATGCACGAATGTACAGTGCATGCCTCATTGACCAGTGCACATATTTACACCACAGACCTCATTTACAAGTGCACATATTTACACCACAAACCTCATTGACAAGTGCACATGTTTACACCACGTCTCATTGACTTATGCACATATCTATCACAACCTGCCTCATTGATAAGTGTTTCGCCACGTTATGGCAGAAAGATTGCCAATGTTGCATAAAGCCATAATCAATCATTCATTGACAAGTATGCATATTTACACCACATGCCTCATTGACAAGTGCACATATTTACACCCTATGCCTCATTGACAAGTGTACATATTTACACCTCATGGCTCATTGACAAGTGCACATATTTACACCTCATACATGTTTGACAGATGCACATATTTACTTTTACATTGACAAATGCAGATTGAGATGTGCACATACACCACATGCTTCACTGACAAGGGCCGATGTTTTCACCACTTCATCGTCCTCATTTACTATGGACTGTCTCATTCTTAAGTTGTCACTACCATGGACCAACTGCCTTAGGCACATGTACATTGCTGTTGGACCAACTGCCAAACATGTTGCTGTTGGCACTGCCATTGACCACATGCCTTAGGTGTTGCATTTGGCACTACCATGGACCATCTGCTTCAAGTATTGCTGTTGGCACTACCATGGGCCATCTGCCTTAAGTATTGCTGTTGGCACTACCATGGACCGTCTGCCTTAAGTATTGCTGTTGGCACTACCATGAACCATCTGCCTTAAGTATTGCTATTGGCACTACCATGAACCACCTGCCTTAGGCACTACATTGAGTTATCTTTGGCACTAGCCTGTATCATTTGCCTTTAGCACTGTGTTGACTTGTCTTCCTGAACCACTTTCACAGATATTATATCACTATAATGAACCATCTACTTTAGGCGGTACATTCAGTTATCTCTCGTGAGCACTAGAGTGTACCATGTGCATTAAGCAATGTGCAATGTGCAATCTTAAGATCTGTGCCTTGGGAACTACGGTTCTAAATCATCTGGGACACCACATTGACTTGTCGAATAGTATATTGAGTTGTTTTGCTTTAGCAGTGGTGTGAATGGTCTCCCTCTGGCACTGCTGTAGTCCATTTCCCTCTTTTCGTTTCTACGGCCCCAGCAATGCTGTACATATGTAGACTTTGCCTCTCCTCTCCCCCCCCCCCCCACAAACTGCCTCAGACCATTGAGGCATCTTCCATAGCCACCCTGCTTGTTAGCATTCATAGTTTTCCTTGGCTCTTCATGGTTTTATTCTGTTGTTCTAAGGCAAAGGATCTTCCTACCTTTAAAATGGTCATAGTTTCCCTGGGCACTTCATAATTTCACTCTGTTGTCTCAAAGGCAGAATGTTTTCCCACCTTGAAAATGTCCAGAGCTTCCCTGGGCACTTCATGGTTTCGTTATTTTGCCCCCAAGCAAAGGATCTTCCCACCTTAAAGTGGTCATAGTTTCCCTTGGCAGTTCGTGATTTCACTCTGTTGTTCCCAAACAAAGGATCTTTCCACCATGAAAATGTCCAGAGCTTCCCTTGGCATGTCATGATTTCACTCTGTTGTCCCCAGGCAAAGGATCTTCCCACCTTTAAAGACAATGACTTCATGAAGGACGGAGCCAGTATTGAGATTGGCCCCGCGGAAAAAGAGAAGTTTATGGCCACTCTTACCAAGGATGTAGAGGTGAGTTGTTTGAATATAGAGCCAAATTGTGTCCTTTCTTGCTGGCTAAAATTCTTCAGAGTTGGTTGAATTGTTCTCCAGTAACTCCTTGTCAACCTAGAAAATTGAAAACCATAAATGATCTGTAACTTCCAGAAATTTATTGGAAGTTAATAGTTGTAATCTATAGTAACATGACATAATTTCATGATGTTTTACTGATGTATTAGTTGGCCTTCATGTTCACTGTATGGCACTTATGTTGGAAAAACCTGAACCGGGTTGAATGAAATTATGCAGCTGCCAAAATCTACTTGAAATCTTTCCATCTTTTGAATCTAATTTTTGCATCATTGTAGTATACAGTATACGTTGTCTAGTTGCAGTGTCATGTATTTCTTTTTTTTTTTTTTCTCATATAATGTGATTATTAAAATGTGATAACAGCATCTGAGAAATCATCACTGGATAGATTTTTCCTAGTTCTCCATGGTGATAGGAGGGTGTGTAGATCGTTACCATTTATGCCATTACGTCAACAGTTACAATAACACCCTAACTGAGGCAAACTGAAAGAGACCAGATTTCACCAGTTACTTGTGACCATATGCCAACAACTACACTGTCATGGATGCTCTGGTTTTACTCTGCCAGCTGTACTGAAGCATTACTGTGATCTCAGGGGGCTTTCTAGCCATTTTAATGTCTTTCTTGTGGTGGTAACCACAATGAGAAATATAGGAAGATTGAGTTTTAGACAAATGTTGTATTGAGTGTTTGATACGTTGGTGATGAAAAAATGTTTAGTGTTCTGGTTTGTTCATATTGAGTTTCTAAAAAGAAACCGATTGGAAAAAAAGCTTGTTACGATACACTGAACTGAAAGACTGACACAGCTTTTCGTTTTGTTTTTTGTTTCAGTTCTTAAGTCACCTGCACTTGATGGACTACAGCCTCATCGTGGGCATCCATGACTGTGAGCGCGCAGAGCAGGAGCTGCAGTTTGCTTTAGAGCAGCCACCACTTCCAGTACAGGGTGAAGAGGAACCAGGCGGAGAAGTGGAGGAGTTAGGAGAGGAGTCCAATGGAGTGGAAGGGGACGACGAAGAAGGGGCAGAGATGTATGGGGCACCTACACCCCCAGACAGCCCGCTCACCATGTCCCCACAGCCGTTCAATGGAGAGATTGATCCAAAGATTGAGCTCTATGCCATCAAGTCTAGCCCAGGTATATACGGCAGCTCTTAACATAGAAATACGCAGTTCATTTTGTTTAATTCCTTGCTTTGGAATGTAACTGAAGGGGACTCAACATGCAACAAATGCAACTCAAAACAAAGTGTTTTCAGCACCCAAATACTTGGTGTCACTGGAAGAAAGTGACCAATATTGTCCTTCAGTCATGTGCAAGTGCAATGATTTGTTCGCCTGGTATTCATTAACGCCAGGCTACATCATTTTATAAATAGAACAAAAGCTCTGTGCCAGAGCGTTGCTATGAACTGAAGCAATTTATGAAGCTGAGTGTTTCTGCGAAAAGAGAGTAATAAGAAATGTAAGTAAAACTTTATTTTTTTTTACTTTCTTTTTTGTAGGATAGTAAGAATTTGAGGTGCTGCGAATCCCTGAATCTACAGGGACACCGGTTCTTCTGTTATTTCCCAAACATGGAAGTAATAATTCAATGGGAGACATATCCCATTAGCTATATACTTTATGAGCACAAACATACAGAAGCAGTGATGTATTACAGAAAAGAGGAGAGGAGTACACAACTTAGACTGGTTTCTGTTTGCCAGGCAGTGCTGGAACTTCTGCATTGGACAACCTTGTAGTTGTTACTTCACATCTAATTAGTGACAAACCAGGCAAGAAACTAGCTTCTAAATCTATGAGACTTTAATAGTGAGCTTTTAAATGATTCCTTGGACACGATTCCCTGGTGCAGTTGCATAATACATATAGCCGCCACTCACCTTTGGGTGTGGTCAGTGCAAGTTGAATATCCCAGCAGACTATAGAGACTCTGTGTATGACAGTGGAGTACATCCTCTAAAGCTGTTTGCCAGGAGTCCATCATTAAGTGAGATTTATCAAACCGTTGTGGGGAATGGGTCATAGCTGAGATGTTAAAGTGAAAGACAGCTCATGACTGACACACTGTTCATTGAAAAGATTACAAAATTCTCTCATGATTGCAAAAACCTTTTGGAATTTGTATGGATTTCTTGCTGAATTTTCTTCAATCTTTGTTCGAAAGTGAGGGTATTTTGCTGCCGACTGGGGATCTGAAGTTGACCATGCTTGTAAGCTTATAAAAGATGGACCAATCATTGAGCCAGGGGACATTAGCTGTTTATAAGCTGTGATGTATATGTTCTGAGTTGACTGTCAATGTAACAGGTAGTGGCATAAGGGCAGCACACTGTTTTAATGTTATATATTTCAGTTATAAGGAGTGCGTGAGTGAGCAACACGGGAAAGTATTTCCAGACCATTTTGTTATGGCGGGATTAAGTTTTTTGATCATTTCATGTTACAAATTTTCAGATAAACATAAGTTTCAACCACAACCCTAGCACCTTACTGCAGTATGTGGTGACGAGTGTTCTTGGCTTGGAAGAATTATGTCACAGCCCACACACAATGGCTGGAATTTATGCGGAAGATCCACATGAAACGCTGTTAGAAAAAAGATACTTCACGAAATGTATATAATATTGTCCATCCTTCTGGTTTGAAAACTTAACTTTAAACATACACTTTATTTCACTTTAAGCTGTAGGCCTTTCATAGGCCAGGTCACACGACTAAGGTTCAGTATCATTAAATTTCTGAGGAGGATATGTCAAGACTCACCTCCTTTCATTGTCCTCGGGGCCCTTAGCAGCAATAGGTGACAGAGTACTGTCTGCTGTAGTCGTACTTGAAGGTAGATTGAAATCAGTTGCCTTCCTGAAAAGTTTGTCATTTGCTGAAGGGCGATTGTTAGCCGGTATCATTTGCTGAAGGTCGGTTGTTTGCCGCTGTCATTTGCTGAAGGTCATTTGTTTGCCGCTATCATTTGCTGAAGGTCGGTTATTTGCCGGTGTCATTTGCTGAAGGTCGGTTGTTTACCGGTGTCATTGCTGAAGGTCGCTTGCTTGCCGCTGTCATTTGCTGAAGGTGACTTGTTTGCAGGTGTCATTGCTGAAGGTCGCTTGCTTGCCGCTGTCATTTGCTCGACTTGTTTGCAGGTGTCATATGCTGAAGGTCGCTTGCTTGCCGCTGTCATTTGCTCGACTTGTTTGCAGGTGTCATATGCTGAAGGGCGCTTGCTTGCCCCTGTTCTAGGGCTTTAAGGCGATATGAGTTACAAGAAAAGGTGTGAGATATTGATTTGCAAAGTTTCGTGAAAATGAGCCCAGTCCGATAGAAAGAAAAAAAAACATCTGATGAATACCAATATTATGATTGTGTTTCAGAAAGCAGCAAAAAAGAGATTTACTTCATGGCAATGATAGACATACTCACAAAGTACGGTGTTAAGAAGCGGACGGCCCAGGCGGCGAAAACAGTCAAGCATGGGGCAGGAGCAGAGATTTCGACGGTGCACCCAGACCAGTATGGCCGCCGATTCCTCGACTTTATTTCCAAGTGCATCGAATGAGACTTAAAAGCGTTACAGCAGAGTCATGGTTTACAAAATTAAGAATATAAGACAATTATGATGTAAAAAATTATTTAAATGTACAGATATAGTATTGCATTGTTTTACCATATTCCTGTCACCTGTTTCACGCATTCTTTTTCTCATTACATCCGTTCTCTTTCCTCTGTCCTCAAAAAAGTGGCTCTCTAAAAGCACATGAATATGAACTACTTTGTTGATTAACAAATTCCACAAAAAAATAGCTGTAGGTGGAGGACTCGAGCCCTTTGCCCTTTTTAACCGTTACACCCGGAAAAGTGTGACATTTTCTCAGTACAGTTTCGAACCAGCTTGACTGAACCTGAAATTTTAGTAGAGTATTCCAGTAGAGAAAATCTACCCATCTCAACTGTTTTTTGTGAGCTACTCCCCTCTCAGGATATTCACCCCAATACGTTCTAAGCTGCCGGGACCATTCATAGTGTTTTTGTCAACATTCATCTTCAGCCAATCCCTCAAGGGCCATACCAGGTTTATTGTAGGTTAGGTGCTTTTGTTTTGGTTTTTTTTTTGTTTTTTTTTTTTTTTTTTTTTTGCTTTTGTAAGCAGTGTAAGGCTGTCTTTTTTCCCCCATATGAAATATAAATACTCTCCCTCATGTTAAATTCCCAAGATCCTATCTTGGCGTATCCTCAGAGGGAATTTTTGAATCAGAATGTTACATCCCTCAAGTGGTGATGCTTTCGTCCCAGCGTTTCTCGTGAGAACGCCATTGGGCACAGTTCACAGGACACCCAATAAAACGCTGACGGCCATTCTAATCCCATTAAACTCTTAATATGGAATCTGATGGGATCATGAACGTGAATTTTGTGTACATATTGTGATGTGATATCCAGACCCATGATCCAGGGGACAATAGGAAGGAGTTCACTTCCGGGAACACCTTACTGCATGTGTTGATTAAATATTTCATATTATCTGTTGCCAAAACACCATTTGTATGGGATTATCTTACAGACACTTGGGACTTGGACACGGCAATAATCCTTTTCTCCTCCTGAAACTTGCTGATTTCCCCGCTGCACTTGTCCAGCGAATAGCACCAATGTGCATCATATTACCAATGCTTGGTAATCTTCGAGATGGTTTTTCTGTGTAACGAAGACAGCTTGTGTGTGCAAATAGCGCTACTACATCCACACACCGGAATATATAAAAGAGTTAAGTATACGCAGTGGCGAGTTCTTCTTACCCAGAATGAAATTGTAACTTTGCTAATGTATTGGCCCAGTGAGGTATCTTTTACGCTGAAATGGTGACTCTGACTAAAGATATAGGAATGAAGGACAGAGTATACAGGTCATGAGCGAGTTACTTTAGCAAGAAAGGTTAACAATGCCATAGGTATATAGCACTGCAGGGTTCAGTGCCAAAAGTTTCACGTACAGCCACCACTTCACAAACTCATGTCCTGGAATATATAAGATCTACACTGGAACAGAAAGAGATGACTTATTTCATGGACAGAAATTCCTTTGTGAACTTTTAAAACCTCATTTCCATAGGGCTAATTTGAATAGTGGAGTTTGTAGAGACTCACCAGGAAGCTTGGTCAGTGTATATTACTTTGATCCATCGGCACACTTCCAGAAGCTTTTACCCAGGGCCTTTAGTGTGACCACTTGCTGCACAATCTCGTGAAAGGGTCGTTGAAGTGGGCAAACAATATTTCAAAGTTTCGAAAACAACAAAAAATGAAGTTTGACAAGGTTAATTGGTATCAATATTGGCAAAAATAATTTTGTCCATATACGTAATGAATGTATTCGGGTCATGTAACTTTTTACCGACAGTATTTGCATTTCTGGCCACTGCGCAGAGCCTGGTGCCATATTGAGCCATCGTGGTTGCTGCGGTAGCCACTGCGATGAGATTTTTTTCTTGGTTGTAGTGTTAGAAAACTTCCACAGGTACATTACTGTTCATTAACAAGGCCGCAAATTGAAGCCAACTACATTTTAGCACGCTGTACAACGAGGAAAACCAGCGACGATTGAAAAAAAGTAGGGAGTCAATTTCATTTGACAGCTGTCCTCGTCGGTGAACAAGACAAGCCAATTCCAAGAATTAAAATGTGAAATAATGGCGCACATGAAGTTAGTACATGTATGTTCAGTAGAACTACTGATTTGGGAAAACAAGACAGGTAATCCAAAAAGTTAAAATTTCCATCGCGAAGGCAAAGTAAGTCTCTTTTAGAAATGTCTATCGTTTGAGCAAAGTGACATTTCTGCTGATATGTATTGGGGAAATTGGGAATGTCATTATCGGTTTCAGAGCTGGGAAATTTATGTGAAGGTACCCATAACTAAGGTACCGTGTTTGTTCAGCTGATACACGTAAGAAGCTTTCCCAGATTTGATGCTTGCAAGGTCTTTGGAAATATGCTTGAGTTGGATGGGAAGGGGGTTTCCAGTAAAACTTCAAAATGATTAGCAGGATAGTGAATGGACTGACCTCTCATTCCATTTTCTGGGATGTTCTACCAGTAAGTTGATGACATTCATGTAGAATACGTTGAGCTTATCTCTGGAGTCTAAGAAGTGCAATTCAACTGTGAGGTTGTCTGATAAATACAAGTGGTGGTACAGAGAGCTGCTCAACTGTGAGCTTATCCCATGAATACAAGTGGTGGTACAAAGAGCCACTCAACCGTGAGCTTGTCTGATAAATGCATGTGGTGGTATAGAGAGCTACTCAACCGTGAGCTTGTCTGTTAGTTACAAGTGATGGTGTAGAGAGCTACTCAACTGTGAGGTTGTCTGATACATACCACTGGTGATATAAACAGCTACTCAACCATTGAGCTTGTCTGATACGCACCACTAGTTTTACTCAGCTGTGAGTTTGCTTGATGCTTATATGTACCAACTTTTGTGGAGTTCCACTTAATATTAGTAAACCGCAGTTTACTTCTCTCACTAGAGTTCCGCGAAGTCCATGGTATTGTGAGTAGTCTTATGGCCAGTATGTGTGGCATGTCATGAGTTAATGGCTTAGACTTGTCCCTTTTTACAACACGTTATGGCTTTGTGAAGTGTTTAGCTGATCCCCGTGTTGGATACGCCTTGGCAATTAACCCCTGAGCACAGAAGTCAGTGTTATGGAAGTATGTTTTTGTCTGGTCTGTCTGCCTGCAAATTTTTATGGGCAGAAGTATGTATAAATGTGCAATGGTGGAGGGCTAGACTTTATAAAAAGTGGAAAAGAACCGGCATTTAAGACATCCACCTCTTTGCCAGTAAGAAGCCGACATACTGCTGAGAAAGCGCAACATCTTCGGCATTGCCAGTAGGTAACTCATTTTGTATATCTCGCATAGTAGTCCTGGCAAGAGACATTTTGTATCCAGTGCGTGCATATATATTAATATAGATAGTACACATGTATATCCTTGCCTTTATCAAGGTTTTGAGTGTATACTTTTTCTTTCACTCTGTGTATATTGTAAATATCTCTTTATACCGAGGTGTACAACTTGTGAAGCATTAATTATGTCATTGATCCCCCCCCCCCGAGGATCGACCTGAAGTTTTATCGTCTGTGTACTGGACTGTGGTATACTGGACAATATATACAGGGGAGATAACTACGGACATTTAACTAGTCAGATTTCTGGTCTGGATGGCTTCCCCTGTTGGATTTACATTAACATGTAAATATCCTATGGCTTTAGAGGGCGTCTTTGTTCGACGTCCCTTTTTAAAAGTAATGGAACATGGGGTCCAACATTTCCCAGCAACGGATATTTTTCTTTTCCGTTTTTACCTTTTTTATTATATATAATGATGTAAATGAAACTGAAGTAGGCCGGATTTTTTTAAGACTTTTTTTATCTGTCTCAGAACCTAAAGATCTACTTAAAGGTTGCATCGTGCACCCCGGGACCCCGTGCCAAGCAATAAGATATCAAACGTATCCAGTATTTACCCCCCTCGGTACAGTAATCACAGCTTTTCCCATCACTTATGCACCTGTATGATATGTGATGTGTCGTCGGTAAGTAGCTACATAACGGATGTTTTCCGGTGCAGCGCAAGCCCCTTTCGTGTTTGTCTCTGTACAGTCCCATGAAGAAATGTACCGGGTCAGTGACTGCTTGCGTGACACGAATAGCCTCTATCCCATTGCCAGTAATATCGTAAAAGGTGACACTAGAACATCTTACACCGTACCTTACCCAGTTTTTGTCGTAAAATAGTTGTGGTTGCGAAAATAAGGCGGGCTCATCTTGCAAGACAGAAGCCACATTACATTTTACGGCTGTTGAATTTTTCATATCGGTCCAGTTTGCAGTTAACAAAGGGTACATCGTCGCAAATTGTAAGCCTCTCTGACATCACTTGTCGAGCAGGCGCACAGTCTGGTTACGGAACTTATAGGGAGAGCTGAAAATTAAAACCTCAAATGGAACTGATACGGGGAGCTGAAAATAAAAGCGTGAAGTAGTACCTAGTGATGGTGTCCCTGATATCTGAATGGCTTGTAAAAGCCTTTCTGTTCACTGCCGAAGAATACTATTGCCAACTGAAATACCGGTAATCAGTTTGTATACCTCACAGAGCGCGAAACACCCATGCCACGCAGTGCAGAATGAGGGTATGCGAAGCTGGAGACAACATGACGCCTGTAACACTCACTCTGGCGTTTATTATCTCATTTTAGACTTGTTCTCAGTGACTAAAAGTCGACCTGAAGTGCTAAATGTGTCCCTGAAAACATTCTTTAGACCTACCTGATATTGCAAAGCTGTCACTTGCTAAAATCGAAGTCTTCCGTGTCTATCTGGAGCTATTGTAGGATACCCACTGTATTGTACTGGGAGAGTGTTGTGCACCACGACCCCCGTGTACAGTGCTACGTTCAGCATGTGCGTTGCCCAGAAAGTTGTTCTTAAATTACATTCGTATACGATCTAAAACAAGTTTCCACCAGCTGTAAACGAAACGGAACAACGAAGATTTCACAGTGTTACAGCACTTCCCTTGAAGGGCTTATTTGTGACGAGGCAGTGCACAACTTTTGGCAAAATAGATCGAAAAAGAATGCACTCGGAATAATGTGGCCAACATGGCGTTAAGCGCCACAGCTTGGTACAGCCCACTGTGGTGAACGAGAATCGGGCACGGGAACCCTTCCTGTATTTTTGACCAACGGTCTTGAATAGACCGTGTTCTGTCACATGTTATTAATTGTCTGTGACTATGGTCTCTTTTGCCAGCATTGTCTTCGTGGGTTTGTTAGTGACTGATTGTAGTTCTTGGCGTTTCCAATTGTGTTAGAGAGACTGGAGCATTTTATTGACATTTCATGGTTAAGGCTCATGTATATACTGATGGGAAAAGCAGCTGACATAACCGAGGGTCTTAATACTGGGATGAGATCAAACAGTTCCTGACATCGTGGTCAAATGTGTAATAAAGATCATAATACTGCCGTCGTTCAGACATTCGCCTCTGTGTTTTCCTTCTGTTGCAACTTTCGAACATAATGAACACAGATTTTTATTTAGATGAACATGCCAAAGACAATTTGGCTATTCTGACATCTTGTCTGATTTGACGATCAGCGTAAAAAATAGACTGCGAACTCGTCAGCGTGAAATTCGTGGAAGGCCATATCACCCTCCAGAATGAGATGTAGGTTTTTCAGTCGATCAGTGTTGACATGTACGTGTAGGTAATGTCATTCTTTTAATTTGCGTTGAGAAGCTGAAGCGTCTATGAACTGCATAGCAGCTGGTGGATCTGGTACTATGACGGGCACCAGCTAAGACACCTGATTTTGTAGTGAGGTAACCGGAATATATTCTTTAAATCCAGTGGAATTCTCAAACGCGAATAAAACACGGGGATCACGCAATGCAAATCTTACGGGTTGTCAGTAACCAAGGTGCACGTTAGTTTGCCCAAACCTCGTGTATCCCTGTGTTACCTGTCGAACAGCTGATTGTCCCGTAACGAAAAAGACCTAAAAGTTCCAAACACAACAGTATAGGAGCCAGTACAGTATTTGCGCATCTCAGTTGGCTTGTCATGGGCGGAGGCGTACATCTCCCTGTGTGCGTGTGTAAACTGTAGCAAGTAGAGAAAATTAGTAGAATACATCCGTGCGCAAGTTACCAACGAAAAAAAAAAAAAATTCCCTTCTATCTATGTTCTAAATGTGTTCTGAATTTCTAACGATTCTGCAATCAGATTTTCCACTGGAGGTTGTACAGGCAGGCCTACAGCGTGACACAAGAGGAACTGGTACAAATAAACCAATTCCTTGAGTACAACAAAAAGACGTGACATATTTTACTTGTACGTCATAGGAGAGGTGGATTTCGGTGATGGTGGATTTCGAAAGCACGTAAAGAGAAGGGATTAAGGACTAGATTTATTTATATGTCTGATTGATGTTTTACGCCCTACTCGAGATTTTTCACGTATACAACGGTCAACATTATGGTAGCAGGAAACAGGACATCCCTTGGAAAACCCCCGACCATCCGCAGGTTACTGGCTTAACATACCACTTTCGCCTGAATCGAAAGCTACCAGGAGCCGGACTTGAACTCAACCGCATTGGCGAGAGGCAATGCTTCATAACACCGCGCGGGCGCACTGCCCTCTTCGGCCACGAAGGCCCCCAACTATATAGATTCGAGAACCCTGATGTAAGGGTTGTAAAGGTGCTTACTGCAATTGTTTCTGTCTGAAATATGACCTTTCCTGTACAGTGTAAGTCATTCACTACTCAGGAAAAGTTCCATTCTCCTCGCATATATCTTGAAACAAGCGTCTGAAGGCAGGATTCTAGAGCAATTACACCTTTGAAGCTCTTTAAAAATAGCACTAAAACCTTGAAACGTGTGGAGAACATTTGTTGATCCCCTTCCCCGAAGGTCTTTCGAGATTTACTGGTGCATGTGAGGGTAGCTGCGTCAAGAATTCCCGTCTCTGGCAATCTCGATGAAGCGGCGTGGCTTGTTCCGCTTTCGTAAAGAACTGAAG
Source organism: Acanthopleura granulata (assembly GCA_016165875.1). Classification (NCBI taxonomy): domain Eukaryota; kingdom Metazoa; phylum Mollusca; class Polyplacophora; order Chitonida; family Chitonidae; genus Acanthopleura; species Acanthopleura granulata. The sequence continues at coordinate 1,753,362 of JABBOT010000014.1, forward strand.
AATAAATTGCGTATCAATTGAGCTGGTCATAGACAGCGTCCTGGTGTTTGTCGGAGATCTCGATCGTGTGAAACTTCTTGTCGTCTACATCACTCAAACAGCGTCGATAAAGTTATTAGTTCTCTAGAAGATTCTGGGCGATCAGGCGCCATTTTGTGTGGTCAGATGACTTTGAACAATACATGTGTTTGCAACGGAAACATGGTAATTTCATAGGTTCGAGAACAGGACGTTATGGATCAAAATGCTATATTTCGACTGGCCGCTTGATGCAAGCGAATTATACGCGAGGCAAAGCTGGTAGTCTGTCCAGGCGTCGAAACCTGAATTCCTACTCGACTTGTAAAATCACTCGCGTCTGCTGCCAACTTTGCCTTTCGTCAGTGACACGCCACAAACTCTACACATCCGTATACCGCACGTTCATAGTATGTCTGAAAAAACGAAATGAAAATACTAATTGTCCTTCATATTATTACACTCCATGCCATTGTTTTCTGACGTGTGTGAAGTTGGTTCGGAGTAAACAGTTAGCAGTTCACAAGGGGGCCAGTCATGTTTCTATCAGATAGGGACAGGATCTCATACTTGGTACACAAACACAACTTGGCAAGCCCTACAAAATTACGTCAAAAACTTTTGAGCCTGACGTCAGACTGAATTGTTAACCGAACTATTAACTGGACATTTGGGTATGAAAAGTTTTTGCCGTTTTATAGGGCTAGCCAAGTTGTGTTTAATTATGCATTATAAGATCTCTTCGCGTAATTGTTGAGGCGTAATCTCTAGTTATATTTTAATCGAAAAATAAGGACTGACCCCTTGTGAACTGCTAACTGTGAACTGCTAGCCAATTTCACACACGTTTTCTAAACGAAGTCTTGTAAAAAGGTTGTAAAAGGACAACAGGCTCTGTTGTGTATTTCCGCAGTCTATTTTCTACCTGGCTCATTGTATCGCCCTGTAGAACGGACTCGCTGTAAATGACAACAAACTGGTGTACCCAAAGTCTGACCTCTACGTGACTCATTCTATGTCTTCATGTACACCAGTCTGTCATCATTTCAGAGAGACCGCCTCATAGGGACAAAAAATGAGTCAAACAGAGGACAGACTCTGGGTACATGAGTCTGTTGTCGTTTACATTGAGTCGGTCTGACGGGGGTAAACATCAGTCAGGTGGAGGAGAGACCCGAGTACAGCAATTAGTTGTCATTCATAGCGAGTCCGTCCCACGGGAGTATAAAATAAATCAGGGTAGAGCACGGACCCCGAGTACACCGCTCTGTTGTCATTTTCAGTTAGACCACCTCATAAGGGGCAAAAATGAGTTAGGCAGCGGACAGAATCAGTTGTCATTTCCAGCAGGTCCGTCCTACAGGGGCAAAAAGTGAATCAGGTGGGGAACAGACCCCGGGTAAACTAGTATTTTGTCATGTAAAGGGAAACCGTCTGATGGGGGTAAAACTGAGTCAAGGTAGAGGACAGACACCAGGGTACACCAGTCTGTCAGTCCAATATGGGCATAAGAAGACTCGGGCAGAGAAGAGACCCTCGGGACAACAGTCTGTTGTCAGTTACAGTTAATCCGTCTCGCGAGGACATAAAATGAATCAAATAGTCGACAGGCCCTGGGTGCACCACTCTGTTGTCATTTATAACGTGTCTCTCTCACGGGACAAAGAAAGAGTCATGTAGATGATAGAAACGGGGTTCATGACTCTGTTGTCACATAGAGCAAGTCCATCTAACGGGACAGAAAATGTAAAATGAAAATGACAGACTCTCGGTACATTACACTATGTTGTCATATTCGATGAGGTAAAAGAGGGAATCAGGTACACAAAGACCCTGTTGTCTTTTTCAAAAATTATCGTCTAACCCGAGGCAATGAAGGCTTCGTTCAGAAAACAATGTGAGTAGTATTGAGCTTAGCGTAGGAAAATTGTGCATATCTTTTAACCCGGGAGTGGCTTGAGGGGTTTGAGGGGCTGGTATGACGTCCTAGGACTTTGACGTCACTTGTGTATGACGTTAGGAGTGAGGATTGTATTGGATTGAAAAATGGTTTTAAGAATGAATGGAAGGGTTGATTCTTTGTTTGTTATACATAAAATGGACAATCACAGAAAAACTAAACATAAGGAGACAACGTAAAACATAGATTTGTGCTCAGATTTGAAAGATGACTTTCAGGAGAATTGGTTGGCCCTGAAAAGGGCCGTTGGAGAGGAAGAGTTTCGGCCCAGGCTTGTGGCCTGAAGCAGGAGAGAAACCATTGAAGATGATGGAGTGAGGATATTTTCCTCAGTTTTTCAACATGCCAGAATCCACAAACCGGGGAGCGATGGTGGTACGCAAATATCAAACGATGGATGAGATACAGCTCCCAGAGAAGATAGTACCCTACGAAGGGTGGTGTCACCTTTCGAGCTGACATTCTACACCATTCTAACACAATTCTAAATAATTTGATGTGAAACAAACTGATGGAGTATATGGATCTCCTTGTTATTAAACTAAGGGAAGAGCAGTGTGAAGGTTGCCGTGTAGACCACCCCAGCCAAAGTTGCCATCCATGCTTCCAGCCACTGGAGTATATGAATGTGGAGCGTGAAATTACCGTTGACCAGGCCGCATTGCGCTTAGATGAACCTAAGGTGATCATCAATTTTCAGAATGCAACTAAAGCTGCCGAGTGGCCCGAAAAAGTGTGCTAGTATCTCCAGGGAAGTAATGTACAGAAATATAACCCAGATTTCCACAAAATATACTTGCAACGTTTAACAGGACAGTGGGGTGAAGAAGAGGAAGAGGTGTACTTAAGTATTTTAAAAATTACCTGATTTCGCTGAGCTTTGTACATATATAAATGTTCATTTAATTTTCAGAGTAGTTTTTAAGAGTATAATATGCACTGTTGTGGAGATTCATGTTACCTTATACTGAATTATGTACATGTTCATTTACTTTTATTAATTTATTTATTTTCAGACCACCTACCCCACCCCCACCCCCACCCCCAGTTTTGTTAAATTTTCCTCCTAATAGTTCCATCGCACAGATTCTGATGTAGATAACACTGTTATTAGCTTAAACGCTCACTACTTGGTAGTATTTAAAAAACCCCGAGACACGTCTCAAATCACCACCATTGCCAAGCAAATGGCCCCAGGTAAAACTCATTACGTACAAGCGCCCTTTAAAAATGCCACGTCCCAGCCTTATGGGCATTTGCTTGTCGATTTAAGGAAAACTACACCCGATCATTTCCGTTTGCTTACACACGTATTCCTTGATGAGATCCAGTATGCCTACTTGCCAAAGTCATAAAAATTTATCTTTCATGGGGGAATAACTCTCACAGCCATACGCAATAAATCCCGACATTTCACTTACCTTACCAGTGTACAATTAGACAGCAGCCATGTCGGTGTGATTACGTCACTTACGGCACCTTTGTTAAAACTCCAGGTTAATACCCACCCCGAGGTCCAGGAGGCAATTCTTCACGGACGTAATGCGGAATTTGTATTCTGTGTATGTGAAATTTGTCAGAATATTTTAAATGGAAATGCACCTTTGTCACCCGCTCAGAAGGCTCGGTTACGCCCGTACAGGTCACAACTACGTAGGCTAGTAAACAAGCGGATTCCAATCCATCGCAAACGGGCAAGGTGAAGGCTATCTGATACCACACAAGTTGATATCCTCAATGATTCGATACAGCACGAAAAAATATAAATTGAAAATATAAGGCTCCTCGTTAAACACCATGTCTCATGTGAAAAATGGCCGTGGTCAGGCCTCGTTTGCTGGAAGTAGTTCTTCAGCGGACTTCACCTTACCCCGTCCCGTCTATGGTCAAAATGATCAATACGTTAGATCATGATATGGAAAAATTTTAAAGAACGGGACATTGTCAAATGAAGATAAAATTTACCAGTACCAACAATCCCTTCAACGTTACTTGACATTTCTAAATCAGTGTCCGATCGACCGGTCTCACTCGTACCTTCACCTGTTACATCATCCCCCGCTCATGTGAGTAGGGAAGAAAGGGTCTTAGGACATAAGCCCGAGGATATGTACACCCCTCATATACCAAAGGCTTTGACTCGGTGTACTCCCAGCCCAACCGAGGCCTCTCCTTGCGCTAGTTCACAGTCCAAACTTATACCTTTGCGGTGGTCTCCCTATTAAAAGCACAGTTCCTCATACTGTAGCGTTAGTTGGACGCTGAGAAGTGAGATAAAAGGCATGTTTTACATGACTTTGCCCAGTAACAGCTCATTTGCCTATTTTAAAAATCATACGTTAGGAAATTACCCCACCCAGCTAACTAAACCGATTCATTTCTCGGGCAATAGGGAACGTGGCCTGGTAGAAATTCAGTATCCACGATTGTGGCCCAATGTCGGATCCGGCGAGATCTGGTTTACGGTTTACGGGGAGGGGCAGGCAATTCGTTACGACCTGGTTGTACTCCCCAAAGGCTTTTACCCGACACCTGAAGAACTCACCTCAGCCCTCAACGCTCAATTGATGGCTAGCACTAAGTCTTCTCTGATGCCTAAGGCAGACCACATTGTGTTTGTGTATAATAAAAGGTATGAAAAGTATACACTGCAATATAAAACACCCCAACGTGTGGGCTTCAGTCCCCGAAATTTCTGGTATGACCCCCATCAAATCATTGATAAACGGTCCGGCGGATCTGATGTGCTTTGGTTCAGGTATAGATACCCGGATGGTTCCCACCCTTTACGTGTATGCAGATGTACATTAGCACCACTACTTCGTTCGGTAACGGTCCATGGAGCGTCTGGTGATCACGTTACACATATCGGAGTACATTCCTGTGCTGGAGAAGGAGTTTTCAAACATCGAAATAGATATTAGGGACGACATAGGCCGACCCGTTCCATTTGGGCGTGGGAAAGTGTTTGTAGCACTTCATTTTCGAGAGCGGCAGAGTTTAGCTCTTCTTCAACGAGTGAAAATTCAGAAAAAAATTAAAGAAAAAAAATTTGACGCTTACTACTCAGGGCTTCGAATCTACGATCTCTCAGTTGCTCACAGGATGTCTAGTGCATATCAACCTTATATCACGTACTACTGCAACAAAGCTGGCCTGATTGTTCTGTCTTTCTGGGAGTCCCGGTACAACGGTGTCATGGATAAGGGAATATTGCAGGTAGTCTAATCAAAGGACCTCTGGTACCCATCGCCAAAATCGTGGGGAAAGCAGTGATAGGAACCGCCCTGGGGACTACCAGTGGCACGCTGTTTCCCCGTGCTTCGCCCGCGGAAGCCTTCAGACGACGTGGTAAGGTCGCTGGTAAAGAGCTGCTAGGGCATGCTAAACGTGCACTCAGGGCAAAAGCTCGGCGCATACGGCGGCACACGACAATTAATGCTTCCGGGTCTGGAGGGACGAAGCTATATCCTTTCTATTTTTAGAGATATTTTCTTTCGCTCCCGTGGGCTGCCCATTTTTGTTTCTTCTGCTTGATGGGTGGTATCATTTTGTAGGACAGGTTTCAAAGATTCATTCCAGGTATACATTTGTATGTTTTTCATGAAATGAAATGCACACAAGGCAAAAGTGGTGATAAATTAGGGGTCACTGGTCTGTCACTGTTTGGGATTGTTTCCTCTCAGCAGTTTGTCAAATTTGCGAAAAATTTTATCGGTCATGCCCTATCAGGAATTTGAACGGAGTTTTTTCAGGGGACAAGAACTATGAGGCCCTGGGGGATCAGGGCTTGCAGATTTAGGGACATTGCTGTGTTAACGTTAACAAGAAAGTAAATGGGAAATTAATTGTGGTGTGCCGCCATACTCGGGTATCCAAAACCTGTTCGGCACCACGCTCACCATGTAACCCAGCTCACCGGCGACCTATGAAACGTCCTGTGGCGCGTCGCCCCAGCAGTCGGCGTAAGAACTGGAAGACACACAACCCGCAAACGATCCCCTAAACTGCCCAGAGATAATTTTTGTGTAACTCCTATTCGTCCTACCATGGCCTTACCTCGCCCGAATTCCTGTCCTTCAATGAACAGCGAATTTGATTTGTGGACTTTACCACCGATATAAAAAAAAGTCTGCAGGAAGGACGATAGGATACCTACAACCCCATTTCCAGCTTTACGGCCGGTGGGCCTGTGGAATTTTTTATCAGCATTGGAGATCCAGACATGTACTTGAGGTTGGCCAACTCGTATTTGTATGTGAAATCAAAAAAAGTAAGAGTTAACGGAGGCGATTTGGAGGATAACGCCTCCGTGGCACCTGTGGCTCCATTCTCTGTGGCAGCAAGTAGACGTAGCCATCAATGACAAGCTCACCACTCCCTCTACTAACATGTACCTTTACCGTTCTTACATAGAGAATTTACTTAGCTACGGAATGGATGCTAAAGAAACTCAGTTGAAAGGAAGTCTGTGGTATAAGGGTACCGCCGGACAGATGGAAACTAAACGAAATCAAAGAGACGGATTTGAGAACGAAAAGCTATAGCCTTGGGGAGCCGGTGAGTAGATTTGATGGACCGACTGCACTGTGAGATGTTTCTACAAGAGCGCTATTTGTTAAACAATGCCACGGTTGGAGTGCGTCTGACCCCAGCCAAAGTCAGTCCCGGTGTTCTTCTAGGGCAATTGAAAACCTTAGAGAAGACCCCGGGCAAGAACCCGATTCGCCGTGTCCTGACCAAGTATTTCAATGTGCCTCAGGGACATACTACAGTGAGCGATCAAAACCTGATTTTGGGCAGTCTTCCCCAGCGCCTCATTGTAGGCTGTGTACAGATCATAGCCTTTGATGGAAACTACACACGAGATCCCTTCAACTTTAATCGCACTAGCATGTATTACTTGGCCATACACGTGAACGGACGTTAGGTACCAGCCAATGCACTCACCCCCGATGAATTCTGTTTGCCTTCGATTTTGACTGCGGACCAACACAACGAACATCAGTTGAACATCACTCAGAAGGGTGATGTCTGCTTGGAAATGCGATTTTCTCACCCTAAATTAATGGCCACTATGGTCAGTTGCTACGCTCAGTTTCAGAAGGTTATCGAGATTGACAAGGCCAGCATTGTGTTGTGTGATTTCGCAAACTGAAGAAATTTAGAAGAGAAAAAAAATTGATCAGTGACCACAACTGTATTTGAACTTACGACCTTCACAGTCATCTCATACTCGTGACAGCGAGTAACGCCATAAACAGCCAACAACTATTACACTGTCTTCAAACACCAGGCTTGATCCGAAGTGTGCTCCCTTGGAATGATTTACCTGCACAGATCCCGCTATATATATTGTAAACACTGACGCGTGCACTAAACCTGGGAAACTTTGGATTGCAGTGTACATATATTAAGACAAAACCACACGTCACCTGTCTGGGGATAATTTTGACTCTTATGGCCTTCCAGCCTGGCGTGAGGAAGTAGCGACGTGGCTCAGTCTTGGTACTTACCATTGGGAATGGAATCATCGTCCTGTACAATGTTTAGATGCCGCCGTCAAAATTGTTTATATTTTGCGCTTCACAGAGCTCGTGGACGGACAGTGCAAACATTTACTTCTCCACCCATTAACTATGACAATATTGTTGAAAATAAAAAAAATGAGATCTCATCAAAAGATTTTCTTTTCATTCTTTTATTTTTGCACTTTTCTTTTGCTAATATATGGCGACTCACGGGTAAAGGAGGAGAGTTCTTGACAAACCTATAAATTACCTCCCCCTGTTTCTTGTAACAGGAAAATGTTCGCAATATGAATATATTCAGAAAATGTCTCTAAATATCAAGGCATGTCCTGCTGAGCCCATCTGGCAATATTTTCCGCTTCCCATAAAAATAGGTAAAAGCACCCCTATGCTGTACGTACGAGCACATTTGATGCGTTCGTACAGGTATGGCACGATTCACTCCGGCTCCACATTGTTGTCCCTGGAGCACAGAGATACAAGTTGTTTTCCACGTTTCGTTGACTCACTCCTTTGCAGGAAAATTTTCCCAACCCCCACTCTGACAAGCATATTAATAATACATTTTAGAACTTGGAGCGATAATGGCATCTCCAGCCCATTACTCTTTAAAGAGACCCAGCGTACGTCTGTCGTGTTGATAATAATCCTGTCGTGGTAACTAGTGGTCAAGCTCGGCCTCATAAAGTTCTCGCAGCTCCGATTTAACCAGGGACTCTCAGTCGGGATCAAACCACGCAATGTAAACCTAATCCGTGTCCATTTCACAGTACTCCCAGTGATCGCGATCAAAATATTTAAAAACAAAATCATAATAAAATTTTAGCATGCAGAGTCTGGCATACTGGTAAACCAAACACCCGGTCTACAAGGGTAAATTACACCCGATTTTTTTTTCTGGCTGCATCTCACATCATGGGTATCCGCATCAGTCTCTTCTATGTTACGACATTTCGAATTAACCAATTTGCGATCCTTCTGTAACGTGCACACTTTTACATTTACATGGCGATCTGGGTTGGTAATCGCCTTACCGTAACCGAAATTTCCTAACAATTTCATCGTTTCACCTATTGACACCTTACTAAGATCTACATCACCTTGACGACGCGCCTGGGTCACGTGATCAGGAAAGGTACGAAAGCATGCTTGGGGCGTGTATTGAACGGCCTGATACACTCGACTCACAACAACTCCGTGAACCAAATTCCTCCTCATCAGGGGTGTCCCCAAAAGAATTTTTCCAAAGATGCTACTAATCAACATGCGATGACGTTGGCTCTTCATATGGGTAGCCTTGGCGATTTCGGCCATACTGGGCCCACAGTCGTCTAGGGTGACATCTGTGTTTTTAAATATGTGTGGGCATTCAGTAAAAGTTAATAATAACTCTTGGAAACATGAATGTCACACTCCACAAAACCATACAGTCGTTGTTCTACGAAGGCCTTTAAGAGTTGGTCTTAAGTGAGATGGGTCGAATGGGGCGTAGTAATGTCTCAGAAATGCCTGAAGAGTAGAGTCAGTTTGCTTTAGACGAAGAAGTTCACATTCCCACACCTCGATTAGATGGTAACCCCAATGTTCAAAGTAGACTCGATGATCATTTCTTTCGTTTTGATGCTCCGCAGGGGTAAAACCGCGCTTTGTTTTATAACGGAGCTCTCTGGTAATAGTGTAATTGCGACAGCACCCGTGGAAATGCAAGTAACGTCCATAAAACTGCAACAGAGCCAACATACGTATATAAGTATAGCATGTACATTAAAATTGAAAAAAATTGATTGACCGCGCCGCGATTCGAAATCGCACACTATATATAGAGATCTATATGACATAACACCACGCTCGCCAAATCTTTTCATACATGTATAATTACCATCCACCAGAGCAAAGCCATCAACAATCTCCTATCCGCTTTTCGGTGTTATTAAGCGGTTATTAAATCGTTCTTTGATTTCTTTTCCGTTTTGCAGATAAAATCGAGTGGCACAGACATGGCTCTCCACTCGTCCAAGCTGTCCAGGACGTACTGGTAATGTTCACGCAGCAAATTAAAACTATCTTCGCTGATCTCGGTGAAATATGTCATCATAGTTTCAATCAAAGGGTGAGGATCTCCACTCGATACGAAACACATCGAACTGTCACATCTAGGAATGTTACTAGTAACTGACACGCTCTTGCGAATATGAGGCACTGTCCATTCTGTTCTCTTGGTAGCTGTATGCTGTAACTTCTCCAGGTAGGCGTCGAAATCCAAACAAGCTCGATATGGAAAATACCTGTCGTGTTCGATCATGTCAATAATCCCTTCGTCAGACAGCTCTTCGTTACCAGCGGGTTAGCTTTTAAAGACACTGCCCGGGTAATCTCGTTCGATGGCTCCCTGACAGGTGCGTGCCAACTCCCATTGGCAGGTGAAAGAAGAACTTGAAAAAAGACGTCATGCCTCTCAAGACGACGAGAAATCGAAAAAGGAAATACACTAAACAAAGGAACAGCCCAAGAAGAGGGCTGGGGGGGGGGGGTAATTTACAGCCAACTGCGGTACGAAAATTCCAAAACCGACACTTTCCAAGTAGGTATGAATCGCCTTGGGATTTCTACCGTCCTGTGAGCCATACGTAGTGACTTGACCACGCACCAAAACAACCGACTATCCGACCTGACCATAGACCTTGTAAAAGAGGTCGCTCTAATCCGCTTCTTTTTTCTCACAGTCACGTATTTTTACATGTAGTACCAATCAATGTCTTTGTGTTGTGTACATTGTAATTATACTCTGCTTTATATATATGTGAAACAGACAAGACTTGGGTCTTTTATGTCTTTAAATTTTTACGTGCTATATATATATAAATGTGTTGTGTGTATGTTTTTAATATTATTAGTCTATTATACATACATTAACTGAAAAGCCGATGGCACAATGTAAAACAGATTGTCCACAGTATGACTGCTTTCAACCAATCAGAGCCGCGAAATTTGTTTTCACCTCAGTTCACAACATTTCAATCCGCTCGATTTGTATAAAAGAGCCAAGCATTCGCAAACAAACCACACCCACGCCACTGTACTTCTGTGGGAGCTGATCTCACGACGAGGCTTATGGACCCAGCATCCGAAATGATAATACGACACGAGGATGTGCGGACATCGTGCTGTGCACAGGGGACCCCCAAAAGATGGTATGCTATTATGGGGCTTCTTAATGCTGAAACGAACTGAACAGCTTCAGGATGACTACAACGAAGCTTACTCGAAATACAGAGAAGCTCTAAACGGAGTGATACCCAAGAGTGATGAACTGGAGTATAGAAAACTAACCAGGTTACAGATGGAAGAAGTCGGGGAACTCCGCAGCATGATGTACAAAACCCATGCGAAACTTCTAAATACCCATTCGGAGTGTAAATACTGGGAAGGAAAAGAATCACCTACCAGCTAAGTAGCACAAAAACACGAAAAGAAAACCTTCCCAACGGCCTTTTTCAAGGCCACCCTACTGAGTTGGGAGAGCTTTTCAAAATCTGAGCACTAATTTTTTTTCTTTGTGATTGTCTTTTTGTATATGCCAGACGTATATGCCAGACGTATATGCCTTTGTTATGTATGTCTGTGGTTGTCATGATGTCACACACCATTGCGTCATATAGCAAAACAAAGATCAGCCTCTTCCATTCACTCTTTAAAAAAAATCTCCCTTAACTTATATAAAATAACACTATACGCTATGCTGTAAATGTGTGCTCACAATAGTATGAAAAAACCTTACAGTTATTTCCCGATCCTTATTACGCTCCCCATGCTGCATCCGACGAGGCCGTTTCATGTTTGATATACGGTTAAATTTGCTTATCACAGTCTTTACAACTATACGAAGATCTTCCCGACTTCATGCTTCTGACGATCTAGGTGTCAACGGCGCTTGAAAACACCCCAACACAAATCACATGTGAATACGATATCCAACTTCTACCTCTAGTCAACTCGTCCAACATGTGTATGCCACGGCAAACATACGAAAAATGACAGCGTGCGCATCCTAATAAACTTTTTAAAACTATTCCCGAACGTTATCACGCTCAGCGTAAATCGTAGCGTCAAGGACGATAACAGATAAGCAGCTCTCCAACCCGAACATTACCACCACGTCACAACCTATGACGTCATACCAGCTCCACAAACCCCTCAAGCCCCTCAGGCCCCTCCCAGGTTAAAAGATAGACATAAAAATCCTACGCAACGCTCTATAATACAAACGTGTGTGAAGGTAACAGTTCACAGTTAGCAGTTCACAAGGGGTCAGTCATTATTTTCCGTTTAAATATAACTAGAGATTACGGCTCAAGAATTACGCACAGAGATCTCATACTTGGTACACAAACACAACTTGGCGCGCCCTATAAAATGGCAAAAACTTTTTATGCCCAAAATATTCAGTTAACAGCTCGGTTAACAATTCAGTGTGACGCAACCTGGCGTCACTTTGTAGGGCTTGCCAAGTTCTGACAGGTTGTACCCCTATCTGATCGAAAAATGACTGGCCCCATGTGAACTGTGAACTGGTAACTGTGAACTGCGAGAATACTTCACACACGTTAGAAAACAAGGTCATGGGGTGTAACATTATGAATAACAAAAGGTGACAAAAGTATTTTCATTCCTTTTTTTTCTTTTTTTTCAGCTATATTTTGAACGTGGGGTGTATGAATGTGTTGAGCTTGTAGCGTTTCACTGACGAAAGGCAATGTTGGCAGCAGTCGTGAGTGACTTTACAGACGGATGAATATGCTGCACAAAATTACACAGACTACAGTGGCCTACTACAAAAATCTGTTAGAGGGAAGTTTAGTGGTGTAAAAGGACACGGCTGGCATAGGAATGCGTTTTTCGACGCCTAGCCAGTAACTTACGCACGGCTCTATTCTTCTACCAGGCGCCAATTGTCTCCCCTTGCCACAGTTTCCTGCTTGCTACGTACGCCTCCGCCCAAGGCAAGCCTTGGAAATCCAAATGAGACGCCTAAATAATGTAATGGCTCCTTTAGTGTTGTGTTCGGAACTTTTAGCTCTGTTTCGTTACTGGGCAATCAGCTGGGTGACAAGTAACACGGGATACGAGATCTGGCGAGATTACCATGCACCATGTTTACTGTCACACAACCTTCTACCGGCTATGAGAGCTACGGTTATATCGCTTGACCAGGTATGTTAATAAAGGTAGCGCCGATGGCAGGGACATGTTAGGCGTCGATCCCATTAAGAGATTTACGGTTGTCATTTATAACGTCAAACTCTTAGAACTTGGGAAAATCGGTTTCCTCCACCGCTACAGCGTCTGGGAAGAAAGACATCGCCGTCATCAAATGTTGTGTCAGATTACTACTAGTGTAGACCACTATCACAACAACAATTTTAAAGAAAGAATCTGCTGTAAATATATAAATATGTGAATTGAGTATGGCTGGTGTTTTAATATATAAACGACTGTTAGCTTTTCGACGAAACCTAACAGGCTTCATCTGAACCGCTTATTTTCAATATATGTCTACCCTTAATCCGGGTCATCATCTGATTAAATATACAAACCAAATATGAGAATCAAACCAATCGATAATATATTTTTATAGTTAATTATAGTCAATGAACTTCTCCTAAAACTTGCCACTTTTTTTTTTATTTTATTTTATAGATCTTTACTCACATTGGGACTCGGCTGCTCCATCTGTAAGTAAGAAAAGGAAAACGTTTTTCTGTAATTAAAGGGACAATTTCTTTAATTCAAAATACCATGGATTTAAATAGACAAATGTACAACGTTGTCGATATTTTGGATCAAAATTGTACAAAGACTAAATTATTAGAAACCACAGGGAAAAAACCGTGGGGAATTTTTCATATTTATGTTGTAAATGATGATTCTTAGAGTAAGTTATAATTTGCACAACGTCATTTTTTTTAACTCAAAGGTGTATTTGCGAAGTTTGGCAAAACATGTCTATGGATTCTTAAGAGGGGAGAGACTGTCTGATAAAATTAACCTACAGTCTCTAGTCTATAGTATATATAGTTACCATCCTCCGTGTGGAGCTGTAGATGTATTTATATGAGGGACACGACAGGAGCAGGACACCTAGGGACACGACACACGAAACAGCGGACATCGTTATTTCACCACGTCTACATCCAGCATCATGTCAGTGGGACATTTTATACCTATGGGTTGGTAGGGGCGTGGTCTGCTTGCAAGCTGAAACCATTGTCTTACAAAACAGTAAAGATCTAACTTCTGATTAAAAACTATAGTCCCTCCCCTCGACCAATAGAATCTGCAATGTTCACGCGGCATACCATAACTTAGTTATCAGACGTCTGAGATATGCTGAGCAGTGAAATGGCTGGTATAACAAATGCTAATATTTCTGTACAGCGATGGATGACTGTGCAGAGGCGGAGCTGTCCATATTTTAATTTCTAAGTATTTCATTCGGCCAGACATTTTAATATTTGCTGCCAGCCGCTGACAAAAAAGAGCATGATGGATAGGGAAAATTCGAAAAAGTCCCCAAACCAGATAACAAGAGAATAACATAGTGCATGTCAATCGCCAGTCGTAAAGAACATTCCAGGTCACTGAACAGAAGACCAGTTTACACAACACTTTTCAATACAAACTAATCAAGAAATATGTTACTATTTAAACTGAAAGCTTAGAAGGAATTCCTGGAAGGATAACAGTTAGAATAATGCAGAAAAGACTCAAGGAGTGTTCTTGTACACTTCAATCCGTACCCAATGCGTCAAACATGCTAGTATGCAAGTTGTCGCGAACTAACTTATGCATCTTCGTTACGCTTTGATTGCAACTATTCATCTATTAACTATCTGTAATGAAACTCAGCTTCAGAGGTTCTGGACACATCATCCAATTTTACTACAAGGCAATTGTATTCATTCTGAGAATTAAGACATTTACAGTCTGAGTCCATGAATGTGTTGACGGAGAAGCCTTGACACACTCATGTTTGTAGTAATGGCTTGTGAAGTTGGTTAGCATTGCCACACAACACACATCTGAGACATGCTACAAGAAGCGATATGTAGCCGCCATTCGCTATGGATAATGATATTAATAACACGCAAATTGAAATTATCCCTCATATCGTAAAGTTAGCATCACAACAAAACGTTGTTGTCTTTGTAAAATACAAGTCCAAGTAAAATTCATTATGCGGTCAGACTGTTAGTTTAGTTGCCAGATGTATTTCTTTCACAGGCTTGGCCAGGTATATGCTATTCCAAGCCAAACTACAACATCTATCTAACCTGTGTAAAATACACTCACGACCTGAACGCCGCAATGTGTATACTCCATAGCATAAGCAGAACCCGGAAGGTGTCAATATGTCCGCTTTCTCAAGCGTGGTATCTACGAACAAGATAACTAGATGACGGCACGTTCAGTGTTCCCGATACTTTTATACAAGGAACAAAAGCCATACTATACCTACTAAAGACCAGGGGGCTACCCAGACTATTTTCTGTTAGCCGCCATGACGATGTCCACTGGACTACCTGCCTCTCTAAGCCGGAAGAAAACACCTACATATCTTTGAATGGGGAATATGCATTATCACACCGAACCTACTGAATTTGGAAGCCGTGCAGATTGTTCTCCAGCACCCGTCCTCAGAGTCAACCTGTATATCTAATACGCAATCTATGTGAGTATATCGGGACACTGCACTCCTGGACACAAGAAATGGAGAATATACTCTGTTGATTCACTTCTCTACTTAACAAGCAGAGAGGAGAGATTGCTATCTTGCCTGTAGGCTCAAATCCGAAATGCATCCGTGACAAAATACCACCTGGGAGGAATAGCCTGACACATTGGCAATGTAAGAAAGCATTGGAATCTTGTGACACACAATTATCCCCCCCCCCCCACTCTACTCTGTGCTCACCTCTGATGAAAAATATGGGCTGGTTTATCTAAACTAAAAGAATTTCGAAGCACTGCACATTGCCCTTAGACTGATATACCTAGTGACCTGCATCTAACTATGTACACCTTACTGAGATATATACAAGCAGTGTAGAGACTGCTCATTTGTATGGTAACTCTATGATACGGATTCACTTATCGGAACATTCTACTTGATGGCAGATGATCAATATTTTTTTCACAATAGATAGAAACACTTTAACATTTCCTATACGCCAATATCGTCAACATGAGTTTCCTCATCAAACCTTTACGAGGCCTTCGTTAGCCGTTCTTAGGTGTGTTTTTTTCTTTTTTGATATATTTTTTTATTTGATATTTGTCACGGTGTGTTGAATGCCTCCAAAATGCAGTTATGCTTTGAGCTTTTTAAGCGCCTTAAAATATAACCTACAGGCGGATTGACACACACACAGTGACACCCTTAGCTGCGACAATTTGCATGGGTCTATTTTGACTGAAGGTCTCACAGGCAGCGACGTCATGGGAACCTTATAAAGTGAACGAACACGGAAAATATTCAAAATAAATAGCAAGCACAGGGCTTTCCCCACCATTCATTTTATGTGTTGTTCCTCGAAAACCTGTTGTAACCAAAACACGAAGGGAAAAAGCCTATATTTACTTATGTCTGAATTTAATAACATCCCATCGTCTCACAAAAAATTAAGTTCATAAGCCAATGAATGATGACGTGTTTTGTTACTGTTGTTTCACCTCATACACACCATGGCGGCTAGCATATTGTGGAGAAAGCAGACTGCCCGAAGTACAGCACCGACCTGGCGAGATAAACTGGCGAACTTTTTGACGTCTGACATAACTGCTAGAGTACAATCTCCGGTGAAGAAGCAAACCGAAATGGAAGATCGGCAAAAAAATGAAAAAGCCTTCTTCAAACCACAAATTTAGGTGTAAACCTTGCACTCCAACGAGTTCACTTAACAACTAGTTATATAAACTACATGTATTACATCAGGGAATTACAAAATTTTAGCTACTTTACTCAGGTGAAGTCAGTAGTAGACAAATTACTACCAGTGTAACGGATACACTACCAGTTTTCGGAGAAACAATTGTACTGTTGTACATATAAACGTGATCTGTGCACACTGGGGCTCGAAACAAAACTAAGGATTTTTTTCATATGTGCACTATAGAGATCCATAGTCTAATGGCGGATACCTACCCGAATGCAGCCTCATCAGACAAGAAAATTTGCAAAATGATGTCAAGAGAAAAATATTTATATCAGTACATTCAACCTTTCAACTAGCAGCCATTTAGCTTTGTCAAGTTTCAGTGAATTCTATCAATAGCTATGCCAAAAATTTCCATGATAACAACTGAACGGCTTCAAATCTCGCTAGTACATAGAACCTTCCGCATATCTGTCTTGTTTCCTCTAGGGGGTCGTCCTTGATATAGACATTGTGATTTAGAACCTTAGCGTCACCTGGTAGCTGGTGGAGCAAACAGGTGATGTGCCGAGGACGGATATTGGAGGTATAAAAACACTAATTCGATTCTGTGTTCAAGATTCAAGCGCACAGAAACAGTTCGGACATGTAGGGATTGGGTGTATCTCTGAAATGTGTTACAGTATTGCCAAGTAATTTTGCACGTATAAACTATGAGAAATAATGGTTAAAAAATTCAATTACTTGTGGTTACAATTAAACAGAGAAACATATTATCCAATGAACAAATGCCCTGTGCACCCTATCTCTATGGCGATAGGACGCCAGTACCTGCATTCCGGCTGATTTATTTTGAGAAAATGGTGGTCAACACCTGATGATATTTGGATATGTTGTAGTTATTTGACAGCATGTGTCATTTGGGCCAACGAAAATTAGGGAATACAGGGTAAGGTGGATGTTCTTTGTGAAATCACTAGACAAATAGGGTTGTTTTTAGCGGTTTTATACCTGGAGGAGGTGTTCCACTTTGGGGATACATATGCCAGGGTGGGCCGGTCTCAGACAAAAACGCGTTCTGTGGGTAAATGTTAGCTTATCTACATATATATGTTAGATATGTGTATATATAACCAGGCAATCGTATTGTTCTTGCCTTGACTGTACCTACTTGCGAATGAAGGAATGTGTGATGTGTTTTTCCCCAGGTTCTATGCCGGGTGTACAGGAAAGAGACAAGCTGAGGAAGGCGTAGGAGAGGCTCCGCACTTCCGGGAACTACAGGGTTACATTTACTTTTTATAAGCTATCTAACAGATGAGCGATACTATCTTACATGATAACCATAGCTGGGAACTCCGTGGTTAGACATCAGTGAAATCCCAGCATTTCCTTCACTGATAAAATTGTTATTTTCACTTCAGTCAAATCTCACATTTTCATATTTCACACCCAGACGTCATGACCTCAAAAAAGAAACTTTTTATTTTAGAGAATTCCATTTTGATCTCAGCGGAATAACGTCATAATGCAAGTTTACTCAAATGCTACATTCTTACGTCACGCAAGAAGATACAACGTCACATAACACGTCATGTGCGCGACGTCACGATCTAGGCAGGTCTGTGACAGCCTACAGCTGGGAAAAAAATGCCGAAAACTCTTAAAAGTACACAAAATCATGGTACTGTTAGGGTATAAATAATAAATAAAATATTGCACATTGAATGCTGAATACCATAAATATTGTTCGCGTCTCGTGGGTTATCCTTTCCACCTCTCACTCGAACAACATTTATGGTATTCAACTTTTAATGTGCAATATCCTCTATGTATATTCACGGCCGTCGTAATTTTTCGCATTTTTTTTCTTTTTGTATTTTGACATTTAGTACGAGTACATACTATGTTTCTTGTTTTTATGCAGGGGGAACATTTCCCTCCCACGGTGACTATAAATAACATACATTTATGATTAACACTGGTTTCATTTTGATTTTTGCGGCAGTAAATCCCGTAGACAGGCTTGACTTATTTATATACCTGATTGGTGTTTTACGCCGAATGCAAGAAAATTTCACTTATGCGACAGCGGTCAGCATTATGATGGCAAGAAGTTCGGCAGAGCCTGGGGGGAACCCGGGACCATACGCGGGTTGCTGGCAGACCTTTCCTGTTCCAGCTACTAGAGGAAGCTAGGCAGAAACGGGACTTGAGCTCACAGCGACCACATTGACGACCAGGTTATTGTTGAATGATACAAGGAAGAAATATATATATATATATATAAAATTTAGAAAAATTAAAAAAATCATACTCCACTACGTCTGATTAAACCATGTCAGCACGCACATGTCTCTATCCAGGTTCGGTTAGTGTACAGGTGTTTCGGCTTGGGTGTACTCGGCACCGACATCACATGATATACGGTATCATGCTATTCCTTTCAGGAGTTAACGTATAAACACGCCTGCTATTTCAGCCTGTGGTCACAGCGCACAAAGCGGTACTTCCATACAGCCAAATACATACGAGGTTTAAGCCTGCGAGCTCACATAGCGTACATAAAGTCAAGTAATTCTGTAAGAACGCTGTCATGTGTAGATGTTGCGGGGAAATACATGTATGATAATATTTTCTTTGACGCCGCGTTTTTCACATTTAATAGCCAAGTGTAGATTATTCTCTTGATGCTATTTCCTCAGTTGAAATGATCATGGTCTCTATCCCTGCAAGCTTGAAACGTGTGATCTGATTAAAAGACTATCAAGTGAGTCTCTTCCAACTTTACTTTCATACTTAACCTTCGTGTGAGGGGTTACAGAGCTAATTGTTAATACAGTTAGGAAATGGTTTCAGCTTTTTTGTAAGTGGTATACACTTTATTTACATTTATTTCGTGATTGTTTAACGCCACCTTGAAGAATTGCTCGCTATTGTACGATATAGATGTCGGTTTTGTGGGCTAGGGAAACCCGAAGCGGCTGTGGTCAGTCACCATCCTTTGACGAAGTACTTCGGCACGTATGATATGCAGGCTCGTGCGCCATGGAGGTGCAGACAAATCTGATGATAAGTGAACACAAGGTTGTGAACACAAGGGCTGTCAACTGCCCACTGTCACGAGCACCCCCTCCCCCTCCCCAAAAGCCTGTGGGAACGGAGAAAAAATATAGAACTTGCTGTTAATGTCCGGGGAAGAACGTATAATACTTTAGACAGCTGTTCGCAGTTAGCGGTTTGTTATTCAAGGGGAGCAGTCATTATTTAGATAAAGATGTAATAGCCGATATCTCCATTAATACTACACAGACAGGTTTCAAATTTAGTCTAGTAAACAAACTTCAAACGGGCTATCACCTGATTTACATAGTTCTCAATTCCAACACCAGGGGGCGCCTCTGCGAAAAGCTGTATGAATAACTATCTACTCTGTATCTCCATTAATACTACACGTACCGGCTTAAAATTTTGTCTATTGAACAAACTTCGTACGGGCTATCACCTGATATACTTAGTTTTCAATTTCAGCACCAGGGGCGCCTCTACGAATAACTGCTGAAATCCGGGTTGCGTTTCTGGACCTAGCTCTGGTAGAGATACTGGCGCACTTTGTCTTCGGGCCATTGGTCAGTTTTGGCCGCATTCGGAAAATCAGTGTTCACCTCAGGTTCTACCGGACAAAATATCATGGCTCACTAGTTTATAATGCATGCGTGAACGCCACTGTATACAAGAAAACTTCTGGAGTATTTATTTACCCACTTGGTGTTTTATATACGCCAAGGGTATCTTTTATTCAAATTAATTAAATTACGGTGACATACAACATTAACATTAACTAGTCTGGAGACGAGAGTTTGCGTTTGAGGACAAACTACAATGCACATTGGCCTATATATGTTATCACTGAGAGAACTAAGTGACCACTTTTTATGTCAAGTTACCCAGCTTACAATGTGGTACAGGTGTACCTTGGATGTCTTTGTAGGCCTACACACAGCGCTATTGTCGAGTATAGCTTCAATAATATAGGCTTATATATAAGGCAAGATAGTGCAACTGAAGAGAATCAACAAGCTAATGACCATTGACAGATGAATGGTACCTCCGTTGTGGGACACACTGCGTGTTCCCCGTGACATGAAGCTTAAAGAAAAGGCTAAAAATATTATGACCAAAGTTATTTCATAAGAGGGTGCATACTAGCATTTTTTTATCACGTACTTCGTAGCTCTATAAATAAACTTTTCATCTGGAATTCTTAGGAGGCTATGGGGTACACCATTTTAGATAAACTGGAGACATCCGTGCCCTACACTGAGAGAAACGTTTGGATCAAATGGCTCAAATATCTGAGTTATACAACTGAGCTAATTCAAGTCAGAAAAATGAGTTAAAGGACTAGATCAGCAGTTAGGAAAGGCTCGTTAGGTTATATTGTTGAATCTATTTGGATAGTCGGAATACTCACAGAAGTGAAGTTCTGGCTTACTTGAGCTTGCGTCTTACCAGACCACCAGAGAAGTGATGTGTGAGACAAATGTGTATAATAGAGACATAGGTGTACACTAGAGACCAGGGCTAAATCTCTAGCTGTCTGCTCGGTAGTAAGCAGCTAATTTTATACTTATAAAGCCATATTAAGCACCTTACCAGAGAGTTGGCATCTAAGCATTTTGGCAAGTAACTAGGCTGGCATTCTCTGTTTCCAATGATATAACGCACAAGTATGTTTTGTTTTGCATTTTAAAAGGTTCAGGCTTGTTTTTGCTACATTGTAAGACGACTTGGTGAAAAACCTAACGCGGCATTAAAAAGGTGACGTATATATAAAGAGACGCCCCAGAGCTACGACATACACAAATTCTATTAAATTTGTAAGGGCGTTTATATTTGAAAATCCAAAAACCATGGACCCCGCCAACCGCAAAGATGTAAACTATAAACAGTTAAATGGACGGAAACGTAAATCCAATTACACTGAGGATGAAAATCTGTTTTTTGTGGGAAAATTGGACGAAATGGAAGACGCCAACACAAACCGTAAGATAAAACATACATGGGAATTACTTCTAACATCACATAGAGCCAGGTTCCTTACTACTAACATAACAGTGGAACATACTACATAAAACTGTAAATAAATAAGTAAATAAATAAATAAATACATTCAATTAAATATATGTACATGCACAGCGCCATAAGGACGGAACTATTTGCTAGAAGTCAGCCAGCACCTTTTTCAATAATCCTGTAGCTACGTCTATATGCTACTGTTCTACTCTGAACATCACCAAACACAACATATAGTTTGACATCACTGGTTTGTGTTTTCAGATAAGTCTGTATTTCCGCACAAGTTGGATGACCTCACTGACACTGAAAGAGACAAATCTAAATCAAACCTCAGAACCTGTTACTGTAACAAGAAAAGGTAGGCTAAAACTCTTAATTGCATTGTTAAAGGGAAAAGGTGGGAAATATTGACACAGTTCAAAGCGGTGATTTTCAAACTGTAATGTAGATGTTATTATTAAAATCT
The DNA here is from genome assembly GCA_016165875.1 of Acanthopleura granulata. Lineage (NCBI taxonomy): Eukaryota > Metazoa > Mollusca > Polyplacophora > Chitonida > Chitonidae > Acanthopleura > Acanthopleura granulata. The sequence continues at coordinate 1,775,349 of JABBOT010000014.1, forward strand.
GTTTTCAAGCAGCTTTTGTTCTTGGTCCATTATAAGGTCTATCCTATTCTTATCGCTGGAGGTACGGTTGCTCATCTACGATTTTATCTAAAAGCGTCTGACTCTCAAAGCATGTCAACAATGGCAGCCCAGGTAGAGTGGTAATGCTTACACAGGTATTTGCTCATACACTCATTCAGTGTACCTGAAAAATACATGCATGTACTTATATAGTTTATAACTTCTTAAATGGACTCTTTGCAGTTCAAAGTTTACACTTGGGAAATCTGCGGTTTTAAGAAGTAGTTGTGGTGAATTGTCCTGCTTAAATTGGGCCAACCACTGCGATCGCTGTGAGTTCAAAGCCAGCTCACGGCTTCCTCTTCGGTCGTTGCTGGCCTGCCAGCAATCTTCGGATGGTCGTCGCCGTTGTATAAGTGAAATATTCTTGAGTAGGGCGTAAAACACCAATAACATAACTAAATCAATCCATTGGGTCATAGTAATTTGTACTGACTTCATCTGAATAAGGTGGCTTGCATTTTGTAATTTCCTGATAGTTTATATAACTTGTTAAGTTAAACTCTTTGGAGTGCAAGGCTTACACTCGATGAAAATTTGTGGTTTGAAGAAGACTTTTTTTTTTTATTTTTTTCACATCTTCCATTTTGTTTTTCTTCTTCAGCGCAGATTGTTCTCTAGCAGTAATGTCAGACGTCAAAAAGATCACCAGTTTATCTTGCCAGACATCGGTGCTGTACTCCGGGCAGTCTGGTTTCTCTACAACATGCTAGCTGCCAAGGTGTAAGCGCGAAGTTTTTCTGTCTGAGGTGAAACAATAGTAACAAAAAACGTCATCATTCATTGGCTTATGGACTTAATTTTTTGTGAGACGATGGGATGTTATTAAATTCAGACATAAGTAAATATAGGCTTTTCCCCTTCGTGTTTTGGTTACAACAGGTTTTCGAGGAACAACACATAAAATGAATGGTGGGGAAAGCCCTGTGCTTGCTATTTATTTTGAATGTTTTCCGTGTTCGTTCACTTTATAGGGTTCCCATGACGTCGCTGCCTGTGAGACCTTCAGTCAAAACAGACCCATGCAAATTGTGGCAGCTATGGGTGTCACTGTGTGTGTGTCAATCCGCCTGTAGGTTATGTTTTAAGGCGCTTAAAAAGCTCAAAGCTTAACTGCATTTTGGAGGCATTCAACACCCCGTGACAAATATCAAATAAAAAAATATATCAAAAAAGAAAAAAACACACCTAAGAACGGCTAACGAAGGCCTCGTAAAGGTTTGATGAGGAAACTCATGTAGACGATATTGGCATATAGGAAATGTTAAAGTGTTTCTATCTGATGTGAAAAAATATTGTGTGATCATTTTGCTTCTACCAGCATGTCTCAGTCAGTGAATCTGTGTGATAGAGTTACTATACATGAACACAACTTCAAGTCGAAATTGAGCAGACTCTACACTGCTTGTATGGTGTACATAGTTAGATGCAGACCACTAGGTATATCAGTCTAAGGGCAATGTGCAGTGCTTCGAAATTCTTTTAGGTTAGATAAACCAGCCCATATTTTTCATCAGAGGTGAGCACAGAGTAGAGTGGAGGGGATAATTGTGTGTCACAAGATTCCAATGCTTTCTTACATTGCCAATGTGTCAGGCTATTCCTCCCAGGTGGTATTTTGTCACGGATGCATTTCGGATTTGAGCTTACAGGCAAGATAGCAATCTCTCCTATCTGCTTGTCAAGTAGAGAAGTGAATCAACAGAGTATATTCTCCATTTCTTGTGTCCAGAAGTGCAGTGTCCCGATTTACTCACATAGATTGCGTATTAGATATACAGGTTGCCTTGTTGACTCTGAGGGCGGGTGCAGGAGAGCGATCTGCACGGCTTCCAAATTCAGTAGGTTCGGTGTGATAATGCATATTCCCCATTCAAAGATATGTAGGTGTTTTCTTCCGGCTTAGAGAGGCAGGTAGTCCAGTGGACCTTGTCATGGCGGCTAACAGAAAATAGTCTGGGTAGCCCCCAGGTCTTTAGCTGGTATAGTACGGCTTGTGTTCCTTGTATAAAAGTATCGGAAACACTGAACGTGCCGTCATCTAGTTGTCTTGTTCGTAGATACCACGCTTGAGAAAGTCGACATATTGACATCTTCCGGGTTCTGCTTATGCTATGGAGTATACACATTGCGGCGTTCAGGTCGTGAGTGTATTTTACACAGGTTAGACAGATATGGTATTATGGCTCGGAATAACATATGCCTGGCCAATCTTGTAAAAGAAATACATCCAATGGATGGAAATTAAACTAACAATCTGACCGCATGATGCATTTTACTTGGACTTGTATTTTACAAAGACAACAACGTTTTGTTGTGATGCTAACTTTACGATATGAGGGAGAAGTTCAGTTTGCATGTTAAAAGTTATCATTATCCATAGCGAAACACCGAGGAGGCCTGTGAATGGCGGGTACACATCGCATCTTGTAGCATGTCTTAGATGTGTGTTGTGTGGCAATGCTAACCAACTTCACAAGCTATTACTACAAATATGAGTGTATCAAGGCTTCTCCGTCAACACATCCATCGACTCTGACTGTAAATGTCTTAATTCTCAAAATGGACTCAATAACCTGATGATGTGTTCAGAATCTCTGGAGCTGTGTTTCATAACACATAGTTTTTAGATCAAGAGTAGCATTCAAAGCGTAACGAAGATGCATACGTTAGTTAGCGACAACTTGCAAAATAGCATGGTACAGGCTTTGGGTACGAATTGAAGTGCAGGGCAACAACATTCCTTGAGTCTTTTCGGCATCATTTCAACTGCTACCTTTACAGGAATTCCTTTTTATCTTTCAGTTTAAATTGTAACATATTTCTTGATTAGTTTGTATTGAACAGTGTTGTGAAAACTGGTCTTCTGTTCAGTGACCTTGAGTGTTCTTTACGACTGGCGATAGCCATGCACTATGTTAATCGTGTTATCTTGTTTGGGGACTTCGTGCTTTCCCTACCTACCATGCTCTTTTTATGTCAGCCGCTGGCAGCAAACATTAAAATGTCTCAAATGAAATGCTTAGAAATTGAAATATGGACAGCCCTCGCCTCTGCACAGTCATCCATCGCTGTACAGAAATATCAGCATTTGCTATACCAGCCATTTCACTGTTCAGCATATCTCAGACGTCAGATGACTAAGTCATATTATGCCGCGTGAACATTGCAGATTCTCTGGGTCGAGGGGAGGGCTATAATCTTCAATGAGAAGTTAGATCTTTACTGTTTTGTAAGACAATGGTTTCAGCTTGCAAGCAGACCACGCCCCTACCAACGCATAGGTATAAAATGTCCCACTGACATGATGCTGGATGTAGACGTGGTGAAATAACGATGTCCGCTGTTTTGTGTGTTGTGTCCTTAGCTGTCCTGCTGCTGCAGCGTTCCTCATTTAAATACATCTACAGCTCCACACGGAGGATGGTAACTATATGTACTATAGACTAGAGACTGTAGGTTAATTTTATCAGACAGTCTCTCCCCTCTTAAGAATCCATGGCATGTTTTGCCAAACTTCACAAATACACCTTAGAGTTAAAAAAAATGACGTTGTACATATTATAACTTAAACTAAGTATCATCTTTTACAATACAAATATGAAAAATTCACCACCGTTTTTTTCCCTGTGTTTTCCAATAATTTAGTCTTTGCACAATTTTGATCCAAAACATCCATAACGTTGTACATTTGTCTATTTAAATCCATGGTATTTTGAATTAAAGAAATTGTCCCTTTAATTACAGAAAAACGTTTTCGTTTCCTTTCCTTACTTTCAGATGGAGACCCAATGACCCAGTGTGAGTAAAGATCTATAAAACAAAATAAAAAAGTGGCAAGTTTTAGGAGAAGTTCATTTACTATAATTAACTATAAAAATATATTATCGATTGGTTTGATTCTCATATTTGGTTTTGTATATTTAATCAGATGATGACCAGGATTGAGGGTAGACATATATTGAAAATAACCAGTTCAGATGAAACCTGTTAGGTTTTCGTCGAAAATCTAACAGTCGTTCTCAATTCACATTATATTTCTATATTTACAGCAGATCGAATGCCGATCCTAACAGATATGTGGGGTTGTGTGACGATCAACGCAATCACAATATACTGTTTCTGTATAGCGAAGCACCAAGCCAAGAGTAGCGTCTCCCACGTCAGGTGTGCAGCATTCCGCCCCCGTCGTCACAAAGAAACAACTATCACTGCTGGGATAAGTTCAAGTGTTTCCGTGCTGCCATTTCCTGGATGACATGTGGACCGGTGACGTCCAGTCAGAGTGACATCGCTTGAATATCTGACCACCCAGAATACCTACTTTTATGCAATAAATTCTATAGTGCCTTGATGTCCATAAATCGCAGCACGTAATTATGACGCGATTTTGTTGTGATGCATTGCTTGCTGTTCTACACGTGATTTCAAAGTAAGTAAATTGAACAGGCCTATTCGATGACCCCATGCTCTGTCCCGAGTAATACAATATCAGAAGTCTGGACTATATTTCTCAGAGTTGTATTATAACTAGCCCTAATTACTCAGCTTATTATCCTCTAGCTAGTGTTCAGGGCTTCAATATGCAAATTTAACCAGAAATTATTTGATTAAAAGAAACTAGATAAACTAACACTTATTACGCTTCCAATATAGTTCTTGGCAGAGAAAAAACTTCTTCGTGTCTTTATTTCATATATGTGCTTCGTATGTTATATTGTATTCCACTGAGAGGTGCCTTCATTTCTACGCCTCAAGTGCTCGCCGTACAAGTACCATGCCAGCAACAGCTCTCGGTCAGTGAGGGGTGTGTTTGAATCCATTTGAATCTGTTATACATGGATTAAATTCTGGTAGTTTGATCGGTGGTGGTCAAAACAATCTCAATAAAATCAGATCCTCACTGCTGGCTGCATCATGCTACTAGGATCTGACACTGGGCTATTTTATCGTGTTCTGAGGAATTCTGGGAGTCCGTCTAGAATACGTAATGTTTAGTCAATCAGCGCGTTCGTATTATAACCGCTCCGTCAGTGAATTGGATGAACCGCCAGAAAACATTTAACACTGGCAGTGAGTCAGATCGTGCTAGTCTAGTGGCCACACAATCTTGTTTTAATGGGATTGTGGTAAAGATGGCCCCATTCCATTCCAATGTAATCTGGTTTCATTTATACAGTACGCAAGAGCATATTCAGAAGGGAAGTAATATTGGATACAAATCGCACAATTTTTCGTTTCTTTGTTAATTCTATTGTTTAAAAGAGATCTAATTTCATAAACTTTAAAAGTACTCAAGAATATTTTATTTATTTTGTATGCATTTGATTCGTGTTTTACGCCGTACTCAAAAATGTTTCACTTATACGACGGTTGCCAGGATTCCGATGAGAGGAAACCAGGCAGAGCCACTTGAGCCCAAATTATCTGAATGGAAACTTACATTGTGTGTTTACCTTGTGTTGTTGTAGAGGATGCATGTAAAAGTCAGAGCAATTTTCGCAGTGGCGATAGCCCGGGTGGTGAAGTCTGCCTATGGAAGCTTGAAACACAACAATGTGTATAAATTTGCTGTTGTCGTATCAGTAAATTCGGGTTAAATAAACCACCTCAAAATGAAATCTTTCAGTAAGGAAATTTTGAGTTGCCATTAGAACCTAAATGCTGTTAAAGAGCTCCCAATCATGTATCCGTTTAAAATGAAATGTCAGCTTAAAAAAAAACAAAAAACATGATGCAATCGACAGGCGTCGTGCACATTCAGAAGATAGCGTCAATGCAAAGGGCTTCACACAAAGTTGCAGCCTATATTACTCACAGCAAGCACCATAAAGTGGGACATAGGCACGTTTGTGGTTTAAGAGAACTGAAAAATTGTAAGTGAATGCTTATGAACCAGATGATTCACTGACGACGTGTGTGCAAGAAGATTCTGTAGGATAGAATAAATTCATTTGGGTCAGTAACTAGCCAAATGGTTCTTTGAACGCTTGGTAAGTTTTTGGTGTAATATTAGAAAATGGCTTTCATGTACACATTAAAAAAAATTGTATAAGTTCTGTGATTCGAACTCTATGTAGAAATAACAAGAGCAACACTATCTGTCCTAATTTCCATTTATTTATTTGATTCCTTTATACCATTGCAATATACGAGTTATTTTTACTAATACATCAAGGCAGTCAGGTTTATGTATGAAAGGCGGCGTGGTGTCCGGTTTTAAAGACCGCACTTTCCTATGTGCCCAGCAAGTTGTCAGCATTCATAAAGGCGTCGTTCATTTTGTGTGCAAAACAACAAACCTTTCAGGTTTGTAAGTCTCGCTTAACAGTGCAAGGAGGTAGTAAAAATAATACATAAAAGCATTGATCCTGGTCTTTTTGGTAACACGGTGACATTGAATTACCGAGCACACGAGATGTTTAACACCCGCCATGGAAAGGGATCGTATTCCCGTGATTGATTGATTGAAAGACGTGTGCGCCAATGATACTCAATCAATTGCCTAGGTTTCTAATATTTCACATAGAGAATAATACTCTATGCGATCTACGCGATCTACGCGATCATAACTGTACCAAATTGCGCTAAATGCCGAGTTATAGTGGCTGTACAAGCATTCGTGTGTGTTGCAACATGGTACTTTAGTGAACAGATGCTATCCAAACGCTACTTAAATATGGCATCCCGGCATCATGAAACCCCATGGATACTTCTCTCTTACACGTTACTGGCTGTTTATATAGTTCTTTTTCCTTTACAAATTCGTTTGGGAAATGGGGTTGCAGGTAGTGTAGGAAATGTCTGTATGTATGTATGGTTGAGTTTAACGACGTTCCTAGAGTGAACATCAAATTATCACATGCTGTGATACAAATGTGAGAGACAAATGTGGAAACTTTTCCGGAGTTTTTCGGCACATAACACTGACCGCTGTCGTATGCAAGTGCACTAGTCTGGAATACAGCGTTAAACATTTAATAATACTCATTTAATTAATCAATTAATCAATCAAACAAATAAACTACAAATCCTCCCTTATCGGTCGGGGAATATATCAAATATAATCAAATGCTCGGTGCTTTGTCATGCTGATTGTGAATGCGTGATACGTGATATACCAGCAATGAGAGTGCAATGTCCAAAATAATGTGGAAAGCGGCAGTAAAGATACATATTCATTTACTCAAGTGAAACAACTTTATTCGTCGGCGTTTGACTTTTTTGTTTTCTTGATTCGGGTTTAACATGGCTCCTCCACGTTATTTCGGTGATGTGCCGGACTAATGCCGACATATTAATACCTGTAACTCATTGACATGATATAAACGTATAGCAAATAAAGATACTCGCAGCAAAGTGAAATGAACAAGGAAGTCAGATCTTTTGCAAGATTCTAGGATCAGTAATGGAAGCAGGATGCCGCACTCACAAAGAAAATGTGAGAAAACCTTTTGACTAAAAAGTTATTTTCACTTCTCGGTATATTGTGTTTTGGTCATGTTTTCAACTGATTCATTCGTACTTCGACTTAAGTCTATTTATCTGTCTGTTTATGTACCTATACCAGGCGTAGGCCTAACGCAAACCGTCACCAGTGTTAGAACTCATTTGTTTAAATGTATACGTAAAATGAGTAAATGTTACTCATTTTACGTATACATTGGCGGAGGGGCCTCTGTGGTTAACCCGACCATGACTCACCCGAATCAGTCGTTTCATTTCGACGAAAATCCACTTAGAGAATCATGATTTCACATTATAATGGATGAATTGTGTCTCGCCGTACACGACTACTCTAAACACATTTGAATGGGTGACTAGGGCTGTACGCGACATCGGCAGTATCTCAGCCATATTGTGGCGAACAACACATACTTGATGTATTGAGCGCACTTCGAACAGTGTCTCACAATGTCAGTAAAACCTCGACTGGCCAATATATGTACTTGACACCCAGCTGCTGGCTGTAGTTGCCTCTTATTTGTCGTTTTAGAACATTGCATGAATATTTTCATGGGAGGTCGATCAAATGGGCTGCGAAGCCTCAGAACCTACGCGTCCTTCTTTTCTCCTTTTTTTCAGTTATTCAGATACACATAATTGGAAGTATCAACAATTCCCTGATAGAATTAGTGTGGAAAGTTACCAGTTTCCTCCACACTGGATGATTTTTACGTCAGCTTTAACAGCAATAATTTTACCGGCCTTTGTTGTGTATTGGTATGTTAAAAGGACCCCCGGAAGAAATATCACTACAGTAAACCTGTACCTATACATAGAAGGTGGCCATAGGGGAATAATGGGGTTGATTGATGGGGTTGTGGGGTGGGTTTGCGGGGTGAGAGGGTGTTGACTGTAAGTGTGAGTGTAACCAGAGATGAAAACACTAGGGCGATACTAGGCCGGTATCTAGCAGGAAGTAGCCATTTGCCTTCAGGACCCAGCTGCATTGTCAACTGGCCTGCCGTTGACTAGTTCAATTCTGACTCCACTCGTAAACACCGGATATGTAATCTTAGCTAAAAACGGATTTAACTCCATAAATGTGCGAAGTGATACTGAACGAAGATTATTTTTAGACACCTTGTTATGTAGCAATACTATAACTTTCTAGCCTTGTGTCCTCTGAGCCATGTCCATATAAGGCTGGACATATCGTGACCACTTGCCACATTTCAGTTAAAAGTGGGTCCGCTGTCGCCGTAATGACGATCTCAACTATATCTTATGCAAACATTTTACAATCCTAAATGCCAAAACGGTTCATTTAAGGAAAAAAATGGCTTCGAAATCAGTAGAGGTGAAAGTTTAGAAATACATATAACACTTACGTCCACTTCATTGACCTAAATTGTAATACTACTCTGCATGTACAAACGACGTACATGTATATAGTTAGAGGCAGGCTTATCTTAAGAATACTGGATAAATAGCAACAAAAACAGAGCATATATTTTAGTAGTAATCGATGCATATAAAAATAATAGTTCTAGCCGTTATTCAGTAAAAATGTATTCAAAGTCAAATTTAAAGAGACCAGTTTCATAAAAAAAAATAGGATTACAATCTCATAAAACTATATCTGTAATTTTAACGGAACTTGTTATACTTGTTTTAACTTTTCAACTACTGAAATTTATACACGAAACCTTACGGTGTCTTTGCTTCATGCATCCATGGCTCTTATAGACTGTATGTAATGCAAGAGCAACAGTAGGATGTAGAAAAGACTTTAAAACCCCAAAGTTAGAGGAGATGAAAGCGTGTTGCAGTTGTTTCTAGTGTTACAAATGTTCGACCGCCTTTTGCTGGTTGGTTATCGCAACGAAACGTGTTTCCTCGCAGCTGACTAATCACACGTTGTTTTATTGCGTTGATGAACCCGGCAATTTGTAACACATCGTTAGTTGTGAGCACACATGCCGAGATAAGCAGCATTTCCGCCAAATTGGCCTTAATGTCACTTTTTTCTATAAAAACAACAATATTTACTTGATCATTGTCCACAGCCTTAAACAGTTTCGATCGATGTTTCATTTAATCTAAGAGGTCCCTCAATCTCACCCTTTCTCTTTCACGGGTTTTGTTACATAGAATGTGAAAAACCCATTCTGGGGCCCGTGGTATGTATGTAGGAAGGCTTGGGTTTTACGTCGCGCTCAACGATGTTTCAGGCATTTGGCGACGAGAATTCCTTCTGGTGTGTGCATATACTGTGTCTTCCTGTGTCAGGATGAGCCCATGCCGTCAATGTACTGCCGCCATTGGAACGTCCTGCCAAAGAGACCAGACATGACACCCCACCCAATAACATTATATTGACACCGGGCCGATCAGCCCTGTTTCCTTGCTTTAACCTCTCATTGCTGAGCGCCATACGAGGCAGCAACAATTACCATATTTAAAGCCTTTGGTATGACCCGCCTCGTGGTCGGGAGATCCAGGTTCAAGTTCGGGTCGGGTCATAGCAAAGACTTTAAAAATAGTGAATGTTGCTGCCTGGCTTGGAGCCCATCATTGGGAGGTTAAAACAAGGAAACAGGAGTGGTTGGCACAGTATCAACTAGGTAGGGTGTCATGTCTGGTGGAGACCATTTGCCAGAGTTTTATTCTCCAATACTTCTGAAGCGTTATAAAACACGTGAAGCTCACATGGATTTTAAGGTTCAGGAAGTTCAGTTCCCTATCGCCACTTGTTTCTGCTTAAGCTGAAAGTGCTTGAACATGACTCTGGATAAAGCGATCTGAATGCAGCTTGTACACTGAAAATTTCGATGTTTAACTTACAAACACCGTTATGCATGAGATAACACACACTTGGAGATTACACCATTACAGTATAGGCCTATATGAATATGTCCTAGACACTTATGTTTAATACTCAAATGTGTATATTTATTCAACAAGCTTGTTTGAAGTTTTATCACCCTTCAAACGCAATGGGCGTTGGTCATTTTACGGTGTATTTGCCTCAGGGCTGGTATACTCGTGGAAGATAATAAATTCTTATTGCCATCCAGAGAGCGATTTCATGACGTTATGTGCCTTTGGAAATACACAGCATATCGGATTAACAAACCAGGAAGTGGTCTTATCAATGTAGTTTACCCTTATATGAATAAATAAATAAATAAATAAGACAGGGAACTTAAGCGATCCTTATACAATCCCGAATAGCCTTCACGGTTTTCACTATTAAATACGTACTTGCCATTTTTGTCAGCGCACAAAACACGGCTATAAATTAAAAAATCAACCTTCAGAAAATGTTTGAAATTCGTTATGGTTTGAGATTGTCCATGAATATATCGGTAGACTCATGCAATTGTGGAGTTAGAGCTTTATTTATGCGTTAAGGGCTGTGCTTATTAATTATACAGTCGACGAACAGACAACACACAAAGCACGACGTCTAGAACGGGTATTCGTTTGCTTGCGTATGTGTTAATGTATATTGTGCACTGTTAATGGCATTTATTCAGTGCCGCATGTATGTACGTCAGAGGGCCTGTCAGTAACCTGCGGACAGTCGTGTGTTTTCTGCAGTCTCTGTCCAGGTTGCTCCCACCATAATGCCGTCCTATAAGTGAAATACTCTTGAGCGTGACGTTTTCAAGTTGTTTATCCCGTTGCATTTGCTTTCCCATAAAACATTTGCTTTTCCATGAACATATACAGGAAAAATGGATAAAATGAAGTAAATACGCTAAAAACAGTGAAAGTCCACCGCCGATATGCTCGCACTAAGGTTAAAAGGTTGACTACGCTCGTTTGCTATTATGCGCCTTTCACAAACGAAGCTACGTTGTCGAGCATGTGCTCTGCAGCCTTGCTTGAGGTCTGAAGTGGTTTATAACATTCTGAATCCTGATATACCGTCTGTTTTATCTCGGAAGTGTGCAGATCCTTCGTACCGGGTTCATCGCTGGACCACTTGACAGCCAGTTTAACCGACTTAGTCCGTACAGAGTAGCATTTGTCTCAGTCACGAAACCGGATATGCATTTGTGGGTGGAAAGACGCATACAAGTACAACGAATTTGGTTATAGTCTACCCTGTTGTTTGTACTCATATGATCTAGTGCGATAAAACTGAGCTGCGTCCTTTTAATTATTGCAAGGACATGTAAACACATACTATAAAAATACATACAGGCGTATACATCCCGGAGATATGCCCTGAGCTGGAATTTCCGTATAGCAATATTCTGGTACGGTTTAAAGAAATACTAATTAAGTGAATTTCAGGGATGCATTTTAAAATGTGAGGGTCTCATTACATGTATATAAACTGAATAAAACACAACAAATTTTTACGAAACATAAACAGTGGAAAAATTTGAACACTACAGATGTCCGAAACTGGGAGGAAATGACTACCTGACCTTTACAGACGAAAGAGTTATATAGATCTCCAAGATCTTCTATAGGACTGCGTCTGTGCGTAGCTTGTATGCTTGTGTGTTGTAATCTGATATGTCTTTCTTACTTGTCCGACAGAGCTATTTTCCCACACTGAATAGACCCACCTAGACATGCATGACATGTGCACAAAATAAAGATCAGAGACTATTGATCCAAGGGATAGTTGTCTATATACGTCTTCCATCAAGCACATACAAGGTATTCATAATCTTCAATTACATATTATATATATTTATTCCTGCTTCCTGGTCGAGTGTTGGCAATGACGGCACAGCTGTCAAAACCTGTCTTTCTAATCCAATAGCTGTTTTCCCCCTTTATATATATGTAGTCCTCGAGCACAATAGGCCTTTTTACTTAGTAAAGAATACTCAAGGGCCGTGGGAACCCTTTTGTGAAATGACACTACCAACACTGGCAAATGATGTGGAGCGTGTTCGAATCCAGCTCTCGCTTGTTCGACTGCTGCTTTAAGTCAGGACGCTTGTCAACTAGTTTGGGTGAAAGGCGGTTATTTTCTCCGAGGAGGGCCGGTGATTCCTCCTGTCAAGAATAAACCTCACCATCATCGTAAAATAAATTCTTGAGTGCGTACACGACGTTGAATATCATTGAAGAAATGTAGAGATGGTAAGATGTAAAATCAATAGCGCATTAAGCCATTCTCCCCAACCATATTAATGCACCACGGCGATATGAAAACAGAGATGTTTCCTTGGTCGTCACACTTTTAGGTCGGGGCTCTAATCTCCTGATCAAGGTGACGCCTTACAGTCTTAAGTCAGAATTAGTGTTAATTAACTTGTGGTAATAATCCTTGATTTGGATTTGAACTTAAATCCCGATTATCATTTCTCATCTGGGACAATAAATAATTAAAGAATATATTATAAAAAGAAAAATCATTGATGTGAGTCGCAGTTTTAACCCAGAGAATTTCAGAAGTTCAGACGTAGCTTGACTAAAGTTCAAGACAACTAGGAGAGAGAAGGGAGATGCTGGTTCTACCCATACATGGAGGCCCTTTCACGGGTAGATTGCATGCTTTCGTCAACAGTTACTGAAAATGCATTGCTACAAAGCACGGTGAATTCAGACTCCTTTTATCTCATGTTTACAGAGCATGCAGGCTAGAATGACTGAAGCGTCTAAAAGTTCAACTTCCGTATTGGTGAAGTCGCTGTTATATGAGGCGAGGTCACGCCTCTGTATAAAAATTGTATTGGTGGTCTGGAAACAACACTGTGTAAATGGCTGCAGATGAACATAGTGTGTAATCGTTGGAATTTATTCGCATTATCGAACCCATGTCAATTCCTGAACCAGCGTGATAAATATACCAGTGGATTAATTATACCCTCATTCGACAGTACGCGGGAATGAGCACGCTGTAAGGAACCGCCTGTGACTTAAATCCTTTATGATTATGTATGGTTCCTCATAGGAGGCCGCATTAGAAGTGAACGATAAGTTAGGTGGCTTTCAGAAGTCTTGAGAATTACACTGGGTGCTCTTGGATTTACGAACTCTTCTGGCGAAGAAATGAATTCAAGACTTCTGTCTGCGCTAACTGTAGTGCTGTTTTTCTGCTACAACCTAGGCAACGTTCAAGCTTTGACTGGAAAGTAAGTATATGTTTATGTATCGTAAGATTTCTGCTAAAATAACACCCGATTTTTGTTTTAATTTTATTCCACACTAACCGTTCTTCACAAATCCCATTGATCAAATTTAAAGGTTAATACAAAATTTCCTTAAACTCCCTTGGACATTTATCCCTATTAACCTGTTCATAGCGGTTGACAGCCCTTGTGTTCACAACTTTGCATTCACTTATGACTACATATAACTGCACCTACATGGCGTACGAGTCTGTATGTCACACGTGGCAAAGTATCTGGTCAAAGGGTGGTGATTGACCACAGCCACATCGGGTTTCCCTTACCCACAAAACCTACCTCTATACTGAACAATAGTGAACAATTCTTTAAGATGGCGTTAAACCACCGCCAAATAAATATAAATAATGTGTATACCACTTACAAAAAACCTGAAACTATTTCCTAACTGTATTACAAATAAGCTCCGTAACCCATCAAACGAAGGTTGAGCACGAAAGTAAAGTTGGAAGAGACTCACTTGATAGTCTTTTAATCACATCACGCGTTGAGAAGTTTCAAGCTTGCGGGGACAGAGACCATGATCATTTCAACTGAGGAAATAAGATCAAGAGAATAATGTATCTATACTTGGCTATGAGCTGAGGAAAACGCGGAATCCAAGAAAATGATACAGAATTACTTGACTTTATGTACGCTGTATGAGCTCGCAGGCTTAAACCTCGCATGTATTTGGCTGTATTGAACGACCGCTTTGTGCGCTGTGACCACAGGCTGAAACGATAGGCGTGTTTATAAGCTAACTCCTGAAAGGCAAACGATGATACCGTATAATCATGTGAAGTCGGTGCCGAGTACACCCAAGCCGAAACACCTGTACAGTAACCGAATCTGGATAGGGACATGGGGCTGTCATGAAACTCGCATTTTCATATAGATGACTTCCACGCATGCTCACATGGTTTAATCAGACGTAGTGAAGCATGATTTTTTTACTTCTTTTATTTTTATATATATATTTCTTCCTTGTATCATTCAGCAATAACCTGTCGTCAGTGTTGTCGCTGTGAGCTCAAGTCCCGTTTCTGCCTAGCTTCCTCTAGTAGCTAGAACAGGAAAGGTCTGCCAGCAACCCGTGTATGTTCCCGGGTTCTCCCCAGGCTCTGCCGAACTTCTTGCCATCATAATGCTGACCGCTGTCGCATAAGTGAAATTTTCTTCCATTCGGCGTAAAACACCAATCAGATATATAAATAAGTCAAGTCTGTCTACGGGGTTTACTGGTGCAAAAAATGAAAACGAAACTAATGTTAATCATAAATGTATGTTATTTATTGTCACCGTGGGAGGGAAGTCCAGGCTCTGTCTACCTTCTCATATAGAAGCTAGAACAGGAACTGTCTGCCAGCAACCTGCGTATAGTCCTGGGCTTTCCCCAGGCTCTGCACGGCTTCCTTCCACCATAATGCTGACCGCTGTCGTATAAATAAAATTTTCTTGCGCACGGCGTAAAACACCAATCAAATATATAAATAAGTCAAGCCTGCCTACGGGCTTTACTGGTGCAAAAATGAAAACGAAACTAATGTTTAATCATGAATGTATGTTATTGATTGTCATCGTGGGAAAGAAATGTCTATGCACAAACAGCATACTGGTTTTAGAGAAACAAGAAACATAATATGTACTCGTACTAAATGTCAAAATACAAAAAAGGAGGAAACTGCGAAAAATACATTTGTCTAACCACGGAGGTGGTTATGAATATGGCTATGAACATCATGTATGATAGTATCGCTCATCTGTTAGACAGCTTATGAAAAGTAAATGTAACCCTGTAGTTCCCGGAAGAGCGGAGCCTCTCCCTACGCCTTCCTCAGCTTGTCTCTTTCCTGTACACCCGGCATAGAGCCTGGGGAAAAACACATCACACATTCCTTCATTCGCAAGTAGGTACAGTCAAGGCAAGAACAATACGAATGCCTGGTTATGTATACACATATCTAACATATACATGGACATGAGCTAACATTTACCCACAGAACGCGTTTTTGTCTGAGACCGGCCCACCCTGGCAGATGTATCCCCAAAGGGGAACACCTCCTCCATGTATAAAACCGCTAAAAGCAACCCTACTGGCCTAGTAATTCCACAAAGAATATCCACCTTACCCTGTATTCCCTAATTTTCGTTGGCCCAAATGACACATGCTGTCAAATAACTACAACATATCCAAATATCATCAGGGGTTGACCACCATTTTCTCAGAATAAATCAGCCGGAATGCAGGTACTAGAGTCCTATCGCCATAGAGACAGGGCGTAGAGAGCATTTGCTCATTGGATAATTGTAACCACAAGTAATTGAATTTTTCAACCATTATTTCTCATAGTTTTACCTGCAAAATTACTTGGCAATACTGTAACACATTTCAGAGATATCTCCAATCCCTACATGTCACCACTGTTTTCTGTGCGCTTGAATCTTGGACACAGAATCGAATTAGTGTTTTTATACCTCCAATATCCGTCCTCGACACATCACCTGTTTGCTCCACCAGCTACCAACTCTCGCTGGGGTTCTAAACCACAATCTCTATATTAAGAACGAGGGCCTAGAGACAACAAGACGGATATGCGGAAGGTTCTATGTAGTAGAGAGATTTTAAGCCGTTCAGTTGTTATCATGGAATTTTTTGGTATAGCTATTGATAGAATCCCCTGAAACTTGACAAAGCTAAATAGCAGCTAGTTGAAAAGTTATTATATGGTGGTAAAGAGTGCTGAATATATACAGACTTATATTTTTTTTTGCATTCTATTACCTAAAGCCAAACGTTGGGTACTATACACTCCCCCTCCCCCGACCCCCATACAAACATACAAGAATGCATGCATACATACATACATACATACATATATACGTACTTACATACACACATACATACATACCTACCTACATACGTACTTACGTACATACGTACATACATGCGTACATCCATCCTTCCATCCATCCATCCATCCATCCATACATACATACATACAAGGATGCGTACATACATACATACATACATTCATACATCCATCCATACATACATACATACATTCATACATCCATCCATCCATACATACATACATACATACATACATACATACATACATACATACATCCATCCATACACACACACATACATACATACATACATACATACATACATACATCCGTCCATACATCCATACATACATACATACGTACATCCATACATCCATACATCCATACATACATACATACATACATACATCCATACATACATACATACATCCATACATACATACATACATACATACATACATACATACATTCATACATCCATACATGCATACATACATACATACATACATACATACATACATACATACATACATACATACATCCATACATACATACATCCATACATACATACATACATACATTCATACACACATACATACATACATACATACATACATACATACATACATGCATACCTACAGACAGACAGACATTGGAATATTAAACCTATGTCAATTGTCTTGGTATACATGCGCTGGCGGTTTCATCTTCAGGACATCTTTAGGATGCCGGATCAAACCTCACTCTGGACAGAGGATGTGTAAAGTCCCCCTTTTGTACAAAAGTACATGTACACGCCCCAGGCTAAATATGGACACCGAAGTATACGACAGAGCTGGTGCACAGGGTGGTAAAGTCTGGGGTTGCTCATACCGTACAGAAAGACCCTCTATTCATCTATAGTTCTCTATTGAAAGACACGTCAATTCTAGATTTACTGAAAGCAAAGGTAGATAAGGCAGTCATTATTTCAAGCTGCTTATCGACGTTAAGTCTCCCAAGCAAAAAGGCAACGCATTGTCAAGAAACTCTCGTTCTGCATGACCTGTTCATAGTTCTGCCGACCCCTCAGATTTGAGGGAATGCATGACAGAGTGTTTTCTTTAAGCTTTTCTGGAGTGGCATTCAAAGAATATATGGAACTCTCTGAAAAGAGCATAAAGTACTATATCTGAAGATATATTTACTGGATTTTTTATTTTAGATTTCTTTCCATGCCAAATTAAACGCAGTCAAATGTTGTGATGTATGGTGGACATTGTGGCCCATATCGAACAGGCTGAGGAACAGTGACGTCACTTATTCCTTTTAGCTGCTAAACAGCCTTAGTTTGTTACATGTTTACACTCTTCATCAACATGCATGTAGCACTACAACTGTATCCGTATTTAATGTAGAAATGTAACAACCGGAGATTGTTTCACTTTAAACGCAAGTAATTATTTAGATCTAAACGTATATTGCAACATGTTATTAACTACACATGTAGTGTACCGGAATGAAACAGAACTACCCGTACACATGTACGAAATGTAACAGAGTTACACGTACATGTGTACTATCACAGAATGCAACAGAACTACACGTACACCACTTTGAAATTAGAATTAATCAGTTTTGACATAAGCATGCTGATTACTTTTAAAATGATAATTTATCAAGTCTGAAATAAAATATGTCCTTTTGTTCCGTACATAAACCTCTTCGAATGCCCATTGTGTTAAGACAGCAAGAGTGTTAGGATACATGTAAATGTTCTCTTGTGTATTTGACTCGTGTTTCAACAATGAATACTGTAAGGCCTGCAATTCAGGAAGTGAACATACGCCTGCGCAATAGATTGCGTTTATTTTAGATCATGTATAGGCCTGTGTCCGTGTATACACAAATCGTGCCAACTTATACACTGGTATTGTGGATGTGCGAATTTGTACACTGTCGTTTTACACTCTGTGTATAACACAAGGTTTATCCTGACATCATCTGAGGGCCAACCACTCATTCTCAACGAAATGCTCGCGAGTGTTCTATTCCAGCTCGTATATCATTAAGCCGGGAGGTTGTTTCAGTTTATACCTGTTCTAGTTCCAGAAACGACATACGTTACATACAGGTGTTAGCCACAAAAGGCAGATTGATTTATCAGCCCTTACGAAGAGAAGCGAAAAATAGTTGCTTTCATTGCGAGCAATGTAACAGATGCGTGGTAAGGTTTTGTAGCCGTGTAATCAATCAATTAGATGTTTGTATGCTACCGATACAACGTCCAACATAGATCCATTCATCGGATGATCGTACTAAAGTCCCAATCTCTCATCGCTAATTCACAACTGAAAGGCTCCTTGATTAGACTCGGAAGAATAGACAATATAACAGAGTGCCTGTCAGACCGCAGTGTTGATATTGATATTTCTGATGATAATTTGGAGAACAGTAGCCATTTTATCTGGAAACACTTTACAATTATGTAAGGAAACGTATCTACCAATGCAGTTTGCCTGTGCAGAGTCAGCTCCAACAACTTCATGGCACTAATTAGGATTTCCGTTTATTTGACTTTCATCAAAAGGAGTCATTTTTGAGAAATCCTACAAACAACATGTTGCCATTATACGTTCCTCTCTTGTTGTAGCGTCGGGTAATCATGTACACATACGTGTGTATTCAGAGCTTGTACTTCTCCAGAAATTCGAATAATCTCTTAACAATGAGAACTGCACGCATGCGTACCTTTGCCGACCGGCTTCCCTTCTGAGAAATATACGAACGCAGTGTTAACAAAAATCAAACTTGTAAAGAAACCGCTTACTGTATCCATAATTGCGGTATGTGCACATTCGGTATTTACCCGATCTAATTTGCGTAAACACTGCATTGTAAGTTGTCAGGAAATAATTTTATAGAACTGAAACATAACCAATTTTTGGAAATTAAAAAAAGGCCCATTTATTTTAAATGGATAATGGATGGATTTTTTCAACTTTCCATCGTCATTTAAATAAAAATTAGCTCCTGTACCCTTATTCCGTCAATGCCCGGTAAATGATACTAACTAATGCTAACTAAGTGCGCATATTGGGTTCATCATTCAGTCAGATCAAGCCAAGGCCCACTTGTGCACTCGCCCTGACATACGTTGTTGTACTTTGTACATCAGACGGTTTTTCAGTGGCGTCGCCTGAAATTAATCATACTCTTCACCGCGGATGGGCCGCTCTCCAGGCTCTCTCTACATCACTGCCACAACGTACTATCAAATTTTGCTCAGAAAGTTTGAACAAGGCCAAGTTTACTGGGGTGATAGCGATGGGGCATTCAAGTAGGGATGACTGTGTAAACAAACACTCAGCCTCAACATTTGGTTAATATTAATACTTGACGGATATGCATTCACTCTTACATAGAGCTGGCACGGCGTTGTTCCAAACGACAGTCAAGGTATTTGTACTGTTAAATGTGAGTCACACGTCCGCGCGGAGGTATATATATATATATATGTGTGTGATTAGGCAAATGCAAACAAGAACAGGTGGACAAACCTGTAAAGTGGTGCCAATGGTGTAAAACGAGCGTAGAGAGGGGTGCCTGCGCTATGCGCAGTATAGTGTCTAGTGGCAACAACAGTACACTGTAAAATGACCAATTTCCAACGCGATTAAAAAGAATGAATGATTATGACTTAACGCGACATCGGCAATATTTCAGCCATATCGTGGCGAGCGTTTAGTGAGTGATTAAACTTCAAACAAGCGTGTTTTATAAATATGCACATATATTTATGCATTAAACATAAGTTATTATTTAAGCATAGAAATTTACAGGGTACACATATTTTTAACTCCGTGGTAGTAAAAGGGTGTAACTTCACTGGTGTTTGCCATTTTTTTTTCTTGTTTGCTGTAAATGATAACGGTTGCGATATCAAATTTGGTGTTCTTTACGGCACGTGCTAATCACAGCGCACGTGATCCGCTGCCAGCACTCGTGATTAGTCCGAGTACTGACACACAGACAAACCAAGCGTATAACCGGAATTTACTATTTACAATGCCTCCGTGCTGAGTAAATTCTCGTTAACCCTCCACCTTTGCGATAATGATTTGTGGACAAACTGGTAAAGTGGCACTTGTGCTTTGCAGGAGGACAGTGGTCGGTTCGGCTTGGACGAGAGTCGCCACTGTGCAGGAAAAAGTACACCAGAGGCGTATAATGTCCAGTGCAGAATTTTTACTCCAGGGGAGTTCCAATGCATACTCTCTACCTAGCGTGTTTTTTTTATAAAACTTTGTAAAAACCAGATCTTATAACTTTCAGATACCGTATACAAATAACCGGGTGACCGGATTCAAGATGGTTTGCCCACTATTAAACCTGAATTCTCGCACTTTACGGCGAATGGCATACTAACACGAGCGTTGTAATCACGAGTCTTGTAAAAAAAATGTATTCAGCTTGACAAACTTGATACGTTGCCCATTGAGCCTCAGCATAAGATGATACAGACTGGTCGGTGTGCCGTGAATAAGTGGGGTGTCTTTTCTGCTGTTAGTGTATCCTGACAGAGTAGGCCCTCATGTTTCTTGTCTGTGTAGGGTCACTAAGCCTGGCAACATGTCATGTTTTAATGAATGAGGCGGCGTGAAACCGGCAGGGCTTTCATTTTTCGAGAGGTTGGCATTTTTGCTCACTTTTAACTGTGATATCTCAGTTATGAAACGTCACAAAACTTAAAAGGACACGCGTTTAAAACTTTGGGTGGGATATCGAATGCATATATACATTTGCTTTAGTGTCTTGTCTCTGTAGTCAATCAGTAAATCCATCACTCAAATAGGTCAATCACTGAAATCTATGTGGGTTTCTATGGTTACAGCAACGTGTGTTGGCGAACTACTGTCAGTTACGAACTGAGGATGATCTGTGTTTACCGATGGGGGAGAAGGTGAGACGATGGTAGTAAATACATATATACAAATACATGTAGTGTCTTTTCGTATATCGATGTATTAATTCTAACAATATTAATAAATTCACGACTACCTCAGTAATTTGCAACAAGAATTTCTTAAGTCTGTCCTCTCACTAATAGATTTTTATGTATGATCTACTTATGTAGCTGCTGTCGGTATAAAACAATATCAGTATGCGTCTACAAACGTGTGAAAGTATGTTGTGCTGGATGGGCTCGAAATGGCGATCGCTGCAACAAACGTAAGTACAGTAGTTACTCTACTGATACATAATTGTTTTGTAGTTACGAGCCACGTGTTTCTAAGTGACATCTCTAAGTAATTGATCAATTTTGTTTTATAAAGTTTTATTAACTTGACTGCTGTTTTACGCCGCACGCAATAATATTGGACTTATATGACAATTGCCTGCATTACGGCGGGAGAAAATTAAGCGGAGCCCGGTGAAAACCCACGACCATCCGCAGATGGCAGACCTTCCCACGTATGACTGGAGAGGAGGCTAGCATGAACTGGGCTTGAACTCTCAGCGTCCACATTCGTTAGAGGCTCTTGAGTCGATGCACTGTTCCAGTACGTTAACCAGTCAGCCAGGGAGATTTCGATCATCTTGTGGTTTTGTTCACCAGGCTGTTTTTTACTTAGTTCTGATTTAGGACAGTACAAAATGTAGATTCCGCTGTTGATCTTTATGCATCAGTTTATGTTGCTTTTGAAAAGAGTTCACGAGTCCAAGATTACTGAGATCAGAGGATCAAATCCAGAACTCGCTGGTTCCATTGTGTAGCCTACAGTGAAATGATCCAGAAGCCGGCCACCAAAGCGGTTTCTGTTAGTTCTACTCTGACTGGCTTCTTTTCTCGTCATCTCGCCTAGCTGTGGACAGTTGTGGTTTTCCCTCGAGGTTCGCCTGGTTCCACCAACCATCCCACCTCCAGCATAATGCTGGTCGCTGTCGTTATATAAATGAAATATTCTTCAGTACAATGTAAAACAACATTGAAAAAGTTGAAAAAGTATTTTGACCATATCAAATGTGCAAGTATTGGGCCATCTGTAATCATAGCCATCATACTAATATCAATGAATGAGGTTGAATTAATCAGAAGGAAAAACACATATAATTAACGCATTTTAGAATTCATAATAAAACGACACCTCTTCATACTCATAATCAAACGAAAAGCGCCAGCGTCTTAAGTCTTGTGGACGTTAATTAATATTGATCTGAACCCACACACAGTGTTACCTTATGAAGTTGGGCAGGTGGGGTGGGAGCTACATGTATACAGCAAGTTTAGATCAGCACACAGCATCTTCAACTGTCTCTAAATCTATATAAATTTTACTCTGGGCTGGCAAGTATATCTTTACTCTTAAGATTGTAACATTTTTTAATTATTTTCCAGCCATTTGCCGACCACAATGTTACAACGGAGGGAGGTGCATTGCTCCGAACATGTGCATCTGCCCTCCAGGATTCCAAGGCGACTTATGTCAAACACGTAAGCCGTTACCTTACTAAGGATCGATGGTTTATCACGATTTACCTCGCCCGTATAATTGACCGGCGTCTGATAAGCTAAAAGTTTAGTATTGTTTTAATCAAAGAGGCGAGTTGGTACTTTGATGCATAGTTTTTCGAGTCCTTCGGATAATGTTTGCTTTGGTTTTGAACTGGTGTCTTTGAGAGTTTTTCTCCAAAGCGGTATTGGGTACGATTCCTCTTCGTTAAATATGCGTTTTACTGCTACTAAGCCTTTTAGGATATCTGACAGATGTAGGGTTCGTGAACTGTCACTAAGCCGCTTTGGACCTCTGATGGATGTGGGATATGATGGTCACTGTTACTATTAGTTGCAATAATGTACCTCTCTCGCTTTCTCGCCTAAGCACCGCGAGAGTTACAATGTGCTTCGTATTCTAAAATGTCGATCTCCTGACTGAGAACTTTTATCGGTAATTATCTTCAAAACATAAGCCGTGTGGCCATTCAAAAGTTGCACAGAAGATTCCAGAAATTGACGAACAGCTGACATGGGTCAAAACCATCCAGTCAGTTGTTGGCGAATCCCGATTTATGACCACTTTTGCTTACTTTGTACCCGCCTCCATTTCCTGAAAAACACATAAATTTATACCTGGAATGAAACTTTAAAGCCTCTCCTACAAAATGATACCACCCAACAAGGGCAGCCAGAGGAGCAGAAGAAAATATATCTAAAAATAGAAAGGAACTACAGTCATCCTTCCCGACCCGGAAGCATTAATTGTGGAATGTAGCCAATTTGAGTGGGCTATTTTGGAAGCCGAAAGAAGATGTCTCGATACCTCACCAACTCGACCTTTCTAATACAGGACGAGGTAGTGAGGGAGGCGAGCATGGAAGCTGATAGAGGACATCTTGCTACCCCGTTTGCCTACCTCGATTGGAAAGGTCGAGATAACGAGGTTACTATCAGCTTCCATGCTCCAACTCTTTGGGCCAATGTCAAAATATTATCAGGAATATCGGATTTGAAGAGAAAATCGGACAGACATGCAAACATGAAACCCATAGACAGAGATTCCTTTACATATAGTTAAATAGTCTGGCCATTTGCTCGCTCAGGACTGTATTATCTCCTCTCTTGCAGCCGTGTGTGCCTATGAGAAGCCCTGTTACCCAGGCATCTGTGGCGATACTTGTACCTGCACAAACAAGCATGGTGGCAAGTTTTGCCTTCACCTGGGTAGGTATTATCGTATTAAATGACTTACAGTATGTGACGACGGCTTACAGAGTGTCTCGGCTCATTTACTACGCCATTACGAATGACTTCGGGAGCTCAAATCAAGCCCTCGTCGGGTGTTTTTTACATAGCCTTGCATATACGTCAGATAAGTTATAAAAAGTTATAAAACTTTTTGGCATCAAAATAAACGCAGTCACATGTTTGGACTGTATGGTGGGTTGTATGGACCATTTTGATAAAGTGGTTCACCAGTGACGTCAAACTTTTTTACACCTTTATGTTGAGGTCTGAATAAAGTTCTTGTGAAGAGTAATCCTCTAATTTTTGCCCGTGTATGAAAAAGCTAATGTGACATTAAAGTTTGGCTTAAGGGCCACGTCTCTGGTGAACCACTTTATCAATAAGATCCATAAAACCCACCAAAGAATCAAAATATTTGACTACAATTATTTTGGTAAGAAAAAACCTCGAAGTATTTTCAGATACAATTTTTAATGGTCTTTTCATTCACCGTACGACCATTTTTACGAGGTCTTTGCCTTTAAGCTATATTGTGGTGTATCAACATTTCACAAAAACAACGTAAATGTGAGGAAAATGAGCAAAGGTGTTTTGTTTTACTGATACAGAACCTACAGCGGAGCCTGAGATTACCACAGCTTCTGCCGTTATGTCTGTGATAGACACTAGCAACTATAACGTCAACTACTCCGTCAGAACCAATGCCACTTTGGAAAACGGAGTCGGTGCCGAAACCTTCTGGAGCAATCTCCCGTTTTTCAACCAACTGAATGTCAGCTGGGACTCCATGTACCAGCCAGAGGAAGACTATCCTCCCCGACCAAGTTACGTTAGCGACTTCAAGTTTGGCATAGCTCAGGCCGAGGTCAGGGTGCATCACTCGAAACGTGATAAAGGTGAGTTTTCCCAGTCCTCCTCCCCCCCCCCCAAATTTCGACCATCAACGACCAACTTCGTACGGGCAGTTGAGTGAAGTTGTTTCTTAAGCTGTCGTACACGCCGAGCTTTAGAGAAAGCTGGCGTCGTATAGTATCGGACACTAGAGCTTTGCATACCCGAGAGCTTAAGATTCAACTCAGCTCGACCATTGCGTCGGGTCCTACGCTTTCGTGTATGTACTATGCCGAGGAGATTCAAATGGAGTTGTGCGTCTGTCGTTACGTGTATGTCGGTGAATTTTAAAGTTCTATGTCAGTCGAAGACTGGGACCAACTCCGTACGACCAGTTGAGTTGAGTTGACACGCGTCTGAAGCTCTCGTGTATGCCAAGCTTTAAACCAACTCGGGCCTTATGCTCTCGCATATGGCATGATTTAAGCTCTCGTCAAATAGCCAGTGGAAATTTCAGAAGGATATAGCTATATTAGTGTATTACCGTCTTCGTAGCTCGCTTAACTAGAAACAATTAGCTTCAGCCTATTTTAGCGTATAGAATCACTGCATATATTTATAAAGTGGCACTGGACCAGATACATGTTGCCTACGTGGTGTGACCGGTTTCTGCTGATACATCACCCCATTAGCACTAAAAGCCCGCATCTCGGAGCGTTGCACACTTTCAGTTAATAGGCCTCTGGAGCCGACTCCTCAAAATAGTCAATATTTGAAGTATGATTTAAACGCCTTTTAAACGTAATACGTGTTATGGTGAGATAAATACAACAAACCTTACTTCTCCCGAAACAGATACTGCTGGTAATGTGATTCATGCGTTACCTTTTCGCATGTTCGCAATAGATTTATTCAAGCAACTTCAGACGGCAGTATTCTACGAAAGCTACAAAAGTTATACTTTGTTGAGAAGCCCGGAAATTGGCCAACCAAGTCAATGTTATTTTGTCTTCAAAATCCAGACATAAAAAGTCCATAAATTGCGTTGAAAACTGCTTCTTCGTATGCAAAGACACTGGGGAATTGTGATATATCGTGATTTTAAGTTCTGACTGAAGTTAAAAATCGATTTATGCAATCGAATCGAGGGGTAGATTTAAGGTTGGCATAAACCTAGTGTTAACCTCTAAGGCGTATGTACAGAGTACGAAACTAAATGCAGTCTAAGCAGGACAGTATTCAGTACACAGTGATAAACTGATATGTAATATATGAGTTATGGCTTAAAGGTGAATTCCGTGCGTTGGAAGGCCAGCCAGCAAACTACGGACGGTCGTGGATTTCCCCCGGGCTCTGCCACCCACCGTAATGCTGGCCAGCTTTGTATAAGTGAAGTATTCTTGAGTATTGCGTAAAACCCTATTCAAATAAATCATATAAACTAAAGGTGAATTGTGCCGGCTCTATTTTTCACTTTACTTAACTCAATACTATACCTGTGATATACAAAAAATGATGCAAACTAAAAAATGTATCTGACGAGTAATTTAAGAATATAAAAGCATTTTTAACACCAAAAATTCGCACATCGCTTGTCTTCCCTGGAATGGCGCTAGTGTGCCAAATATACATGACGTAATTGTGGCATTTCCGGTTTGGAGGCGCAGTGTTTTGAGCCTGTATTCTGGAACAAAACACGTCACCTAAAAATGCATAGAACATAATTAAGAGCGCTTATTTGGCTCTAAATTGTCACGTGCATGGCAAGGAAATTAACCATTTTGGTCGCATGGATGGAATGGCATGAAAAACTATGCGCAATTGATTGCCACACAAAACGGCACATCGCCAGGATGACGACACACTCTACGGGGACATCATAGGCAAATAAATGTTTAGAGAATACAAAGGTCGGCCAACCGGTCTTTAAAAAAATATTCGTTAAAAATCTAGCGGGTTTCATTCCTTAAATTTATTCGGTTCGGTGTTTCAGACACCTCTATAACATACACTGTACTAATTTTGAGCGAAAAAAAACATGGTTAACATGGACAGTTGACCTTTAATCACTCGCTGGCTTATCCCCCCTTGAGTGTCACTCAAATGGAATATGCAAAGCTACTGGTTGAAACTCGCTAGAGTGCACAAGTAAAACTTTCTGTGTTGTCGGTAAAACCACAACCAGTGAGACATTCAGACAAACAGATATCATAAAGTTATTAAAATGGATAAAGAAAACTGTTATAAAATTAATAACCATTACCCTCCTTTCGATTAACAGGCGTGTGGATTGTTGCATTAACTAAGACTGTGCCTTGTGAGGATAATGATGTTTCTCCTAGAAATCCAGAGGAGGGGATTCTGTATTGTCGTGTTGACGCCGGACGATTTCTGACAAGTCTTGAGCATGAAGATATGTAAGTATCTTTCTGCGCTGAATTTCAGTATCCAGTGTCGGTCAGTCAAATACTTTTCAATGTTCTCTGATATAAGATATGTGGTATATAAAGTTTCCAATATGCGGGCAACGGGAGAGATTCCCGCTGTTTTACAGGATGTTTAAATCAAATGTATGCAGTTCCTCAACGGGAAGTTTAAGGTCCAGGAATCCGTCTTACGAAGAGGTTGTAACGCTACGTCAAACGTAACCACCATGGCGACGTATCTCTGCAGCATGTGTCGATCGTCATGACAGTTACGTTTGACCTAAGTTACACCCTGTTTGTAAAACGGACTCCTGCATGTCTGTATTCTCGAAATCAGGTGCTCTTTTTCAAAAAACACAGATCGCAGCGATAGACCCACCTTACTCCATACTTGGCCATCAAGATCGACAGAACAACCCTCTAATTCGCTCCGAGACTCCTCGGTAACTACATGTGCTTGAATGATAGAGGAAGCGTATTTGTCAATAACATAATCTTTACCACTCTTTGGACTGCCTTAACCATCGTTGCAACCTACCCACTTCCATTTCTTATGCTGCTATCGAGAGAACCCATCAACATAGCCATGTGTAGTAGCATTACTATGTTCAATCTAACACGATTTTCTAATACAGCTATCTACATAGCTTCTATCACTTCCGAGTTCTTAAAATTTCTAAGCTATCGCAATGAAGCACGGTCTGTCCAGGTTCAGGTACTGGCTGAATGGCTGATAGCTTCTATGATATTTGAGGTTTTTACTTTCATAGGCTGTTACGCGTTACTCATCACCTCGAACCTGTGACAGCACCACCCATAGCCCAATAGCGCGAGATACCGTATCTATGATGAACCCTTCCTCGGGCAGTAGGTCAGCTAATACAGGGAAAGGTGTTACTAGTCCCGTCAACCTATCAAATTCGCACAGACAGCCTTGGTGCCATTGAAACTTCGCCGTCTTTCTAGTCATTCGAATAAGCGGACCACCAACTATTGAAGAATCTGAAATATTATACACCCACAATCCTAGAAAACTTCTGACTGCAGACACATTTCTTTTATTTATTTATTTATTTGACTGGCGTTTTACGCCGTACTTAAGAATATGTCACTTATACGTCGGTGGCCAGCATTATGGTGGGAGGAAACTGGGCAGAGCCCTGAGAAAACCCATGACCATCCGCTGGTTGTTGGCAGGCCTCCCAACGTATGGACGGAGACGAAGACAGCAGATACATTTGAAGAGAAGGGCCAGTCGGTAACAGCACCCACTCTTTCAGGATCGCAATTTATGCTAATTTATGACAGCACATAATTTAAAAATAGCACTCCCTATAAAGTGATCACATATAACCGCTGAAATCCTAGCTCCTGTTCATTTACCTCAATTTGAGGTTTATTCTAACTATAAATGCTTGAATGGTAACACCTGACACGTTCCCTAGCACGATGGCTTAAGCAGAATTAGGTAAAAGGAAATGCATTAATGTTTATCGCAAATTTTTAGACGTCACTGGTCCAGAATTACTGGAAATACCATCATCATATGTAATACACAACGACATGAAACCAAATGGAAGGGACCAGGCCTAGGGGATGCTAAATCCACCAGAAAAATCCCCATTTATGCAGGAAATTGTAAAGTCTGCACGACGCTCACGAACTTGAAATTTGAGAGGCCACAGCATAGAGAGCAAAGCTAGAGCAGTGACGACAGTGTGGATAGTTGACAAATGGTCACACGCTTTCCGGTGAAATCCGACCTTTTGTCAATAAATCTCAGTTAAGAAATCGGGGATGCTTAGAACATTTAACATACTACCATCGCCATTTTAACACCACCTCTATATTATTCCTTCTTTGGTTTGAAATGATCATAAATGGGTGAGGGCACTAAACTCACGAAAGACCTTGTATCTATCTGCATTTCTAGTTCTTTCAACGAAATTCGAAGTTCTTTTTCGAAGACACAACACCCCTAACGTGTACCGATTTGAAGAGGAGAACTATCGACACCCCAAGACACAATCCTGTTCAGTTTAAAACCGTGTTCTTTGCATGGGCTAAAAGTTTAAGACAGTGTAATCTGTGTAAACTCTGTTTAGAAACCTATACACTTCAACATTACTTATTAGACTGTGTTCATAACACCACATTTTGGATGCAAACTAAATATTTGATCTCTGACTTTTCACATTATATTGATTTGAATTACACATGTATTATATTTGGTGTGTTACAGATATCTACTGAAAGCTGAAATTGTTAACTTCATTGGCTGATTCTTTACTTGTCGATATGCAACTTTTGTCACGACGCATCCTACTTATCCGCTAATTGCGCTAGAAAAATTGAATTTAAGTAGAAATGTGGTGAAAAAATTGCTTACAACATCGTTTGTACATTTCACATTGTGTACAGCAGGCGTGTGCCTAACCTCCTGTGAAGCCTCTCGGTCATAGGGGAAAACACGATATGTTGTAAAATGTGCCGTGGTAAATGAATGCCTTTTGTTGTGTACCGGGGTAAAAAAAAAGCCGAAAAACATCACGCGAAGCCAGATTGTTTATTTAACTCACTAATACATTTTATTACATATTGTACCCACTAATCTCATATTTTAGGTTGGATATCAAGGTAAGATCGAAAAATGGTGGGTTTGTAAGTTTGGTCAAAGCTGGGAAATCACAGAAGATCGAGGCCTACAGTGGAGTATGGAAGGAGAAGGAGATGAAGTTCAGGTTTGACTTTCGTAAGCCTTTCCATTGCAAGATGAATCGCTCGTGCACTGACCTTCCCATCAGCGTCGTCGGACCGGATATCCGCAAGGTGCGTGCACAAGGAAATGACCACAGTGTTTCAATGCCTAGTATAATAACACAACAATTTATAATCGTAGCTAAACGAAAAGAAAACTTTAAAGTCATGTAAGCAGTGGTAGAAAGACCATTAAAAACTCTCTGCTATGTGAGCTGAACCAAGTTGTTTTAGTTAAGCTTCTCTCATCGCCAGCAGTTGGATTCAGGCCTGCGACTGCTCAAGTCTGGTCGTCAAGACATGATTGTGGCAGACAAAATGGACTGGGTCCACTTTCGTAGCATGTTGTCTGCACCTAACGACGTTTTATATTTTTCTTGCACGTAACAACTTCTTACATTTTGCCTGCAAGTAACGACTTAGAATACTGTATGCACGTAAGGACGTTGTATATTGCATGGACGTAACGACGTAGTACATCGTCTGCACGTAACAATGTATCATATTTGGCCTGAATGTAACGATGTAGTATACTGCCTGTCGATAAGGGCGTAGAATATTGCCTGCAACGGATTATATTTTGCTTGCACGTAACCACGTACCATTATGCCTGCACGAACGACGTTGTATATTGTACGGACGTAATGACGTAGTATATTGCCGGTACGTAATGAAGGATTATATTCTGCTGGCACGATACGACAGGTTAATTTTGCTGCAACATAATGACGAGTTACATTTTGCTTGCACTTAACGGCGTATTTTATTTTGTTTCCGTGTAACGAAGTGATATAGTTTGCTTGCACGTAACGACGTATTAAATTTTCTTTAGGCCTAACGAGGCATTATACTTCGACTATCACAAGATCACGTTATATCTGACTTCTGACTAGTGCATGTAGCTTCCAGCTTAAACGGTTTCCATTTTGTGAACTGGCACTACTTTCAAATGGAAAGGGTACCAGGGCAACCAGCGACCAAGGAATGGCGTCACCATTGTACATAACATTGTGTGTATGTGTTTTGGAAAGAGGGTGGGAGGCGGGGGACATCTCTCCAAAGGTTATGGTTATAACTAAATCAGTAAATCGTCGTCAACTTATTCTTTTGCTTCCTTAAAATTTAACGTTTTTTCCAGTGTTATTTTTGGTAATATTTATCGTGTGACTGCAACACCTTGCAGAAGACCCCAAATAATTCACCACAGTTCACAGACACTCTGCTGACCATTTCTTGGTTCAATCCTATATTCTGAGTGCCCAAGCGATATACCATATAGGCTGCGATGCTTGACACTTTTTGTAATTGCAGCAAAAGTGATCGATGGAAGTATTCATATCTGAAAGATATATATATATATATAAGGTGCTGTAGCGATGCTGAACAATATACACGTAACCACGGCAAACTCCAAGCCATTACTTGAGACGAATTGTAAGCAGGTGGCAAGTTTAATCAGTTAAACTCCAGTTTGTCTGATTTCTTTTTGTAGACTGGGTTCACGATGAAGTGGCCTGGCTGGAAGGATTCTCTGTCCGGGATAGACCGCTACATCTGGCGAGTGTTCCGACTCAGGCCGGACGTGCAGGGAAATCTCACGGAGTACGGGGCACCCATTGAATGGCAGCAAGCAAACGGAACGAACGCCGGGATGGAGACGGCCTCTTACACGCCGGACACGCCAGGAATGTACTCCATCTACCTGCAGGTCTCTTGCTGTAGATTGTATCTTTCCCTGACATATTCTACATTGCTTTACATTTAACACTTTTCCACGACACTTTCCTTACATTTTATAGCCAGTTTTCATGTTTACCCTAATAGCCCTATTTTCACAACCTTAAGTCGGGATATATACTTTTCATCATCTTGTTATAACGACTTCCTGTGTTCTTCTTGTGTAAAGAGCGGTAGCTTTTAACCGAGTTGTTAAGTCATATTGTTATTTCTGAGTAGGGCATGTCACGATGCTACAGCAAAACGAATCAATTTCTTTGACATTTGTTTTCCATATTTCCAACAAGTTGTCTCACTTTTTTCATGATGCAATACATGTGTGTTTGTGGCGAATCATAGATAGTCGCAAACTGAAAACAGAAACTGGTTGAACACCTTTGTCATTTATTCCGCCCAATCCATTGCATGTGAAGAAAATATGTCAGCCTATAAACACACTTTTGCACACCATCTGCAAGAGTGAGTTACAGCAAGAGTTATCCACGCCTTTAACATAGCAAAGAATAAAGGTAGTTCATAACCGTGACGTATTTCTTTTTTTCAACGGTATTCTTTTCCAGGTGTCTGACAGGGCCAATAACTCTAAATACGCGCGGACTCTGGTGCTGTACGATCGGATTAGCCAGGTGGACATTAACACCGCCCCGGAAGCTCAGCTTTTCGTGTCCAGCGCAAGTCCGGAAGTCGACTTTCAGTGGCAGACCAACCTTACGACACCGATCGTGGTTTCCTGGAAAAAACACTTTCGGAATCGCATCCACGAAGACAACAAGTTGTTGAACCGGGTGCTTCCATATTCACCTGAACCCTTCATAGGAAAGATTGGTGACAGGGACTATGTGGATGACAAAGGTGTATCGGATAAATACGACGATCATGAGTCAAAGAGAACAGTGGACGCTATACCGAACGTCCACGGCATGGTCAAGTTCGAAGTGGCACACAGCAAAGACAAGATACTGGGAAAATCCTGTGAGCAGCCACCAAATTCCTGGACAGAGGTCACCGATCCACTGATGGAAGAGCACGTTTTTAACTTAAACCGGCAAGACGGCTCCACAGTGTGTATTTGGGTCAGAGGATCAGATGTCCTTGGCAATTCCAAGACGGACATGACCATGGTGAGCTTTGACAGCACGGAACCGACACTAGATGCCCAGGAACTAGAGAGAAATGTTGCCCCGGAAGGAGAACACTATTTAAGCAGGTAAAGTATGGTCACACTCTGGGAAATGTACACTACAAACACAAATGGTGTGGTTTTACAGTAAAAAGTGCTCACAATTTTGTAACCAGTATTTTTTTCCTGTATATTTACACGTTGGTGTAGAGACAAAGTTAACTGTATATTTACCGTATTTTCACCTATTTACGTGAAGAGCTACACTGGTTATTGAACTGACGGGCAATACATTTGTAAATTTACAGGTGTGATGAACATTTGCGCCATATCTTATAATCCTACAGGAATAATGTGTAAACTAACACCAAAAATTGCAGCAATATTTTTACATCACCTCGTGCTATAAAAATTACATTCTTTTTTGCAGTGTATTCTGCCGGATCAAAGTTGGGTTAATGTGTCAACATGCTTCTGCGTTAAAATCTTTATAAAGGATTGTTTAATCCTTCTCGCGAATGTAACTGCCACTATGGTGTTAATTTCGATAACGCAATCAACAACTTTTATTATTTGATAAGGACGTATGATTTGTGAAGGACAAATAAAGGCTGGATGTGATGGGGAGTCTTTGGTAAATTAATGATGCGTTCACCTGTGGACTGAAGTACGATTGCTACTGCACAAAATGTTTGGGTAGGACAAACACCAATCAAAAATGGGTATAAATGTAGTTGAGATTCACATCAGGAGACTTTTTTCACACCAGAATGAAGTCAGTATTTGATTTGCTTTCAACGGATCGAACACTTTTCCGGAACTGAAAAGCGTTTCCTGCACACTCAACCTATGATTCCCTGTATGTGTTTTCGCATTAAGTAAATTACTTTGTGCGCAATATTTGCACATTTAACGTTCCTCTGTCGGGTCTTCAGCAGTTCAACCAATTAAAGATCGTAATGTAAACAGTCATAATGTTAGTGTGTACGAATGTTAAATGTGATGAGAGCACAGCATTTTGAGTAGTTCCAGGTCAGTGACTCCTAGTGTATTACATTTGACATCACTGCACTTTTTGTACATAATTCTGCCTAACACATGGTGCTATTGGACGTGTAGGTTTGTTACCTCGTAAACACTTACAAGGACAGTTAACAGAATAAAACCCTAACCGAGGATTTCACCGGTCTCATGTGATCATGTGCCAACAATAAAACTGTCGTCGCAGCTGTTTTACTCTCTATGCTGTAGTCTTTTACATTTATAAATCAAAAACCATTATAATTACTTTGTCAGGATCATAAGTGAAGTGAGAGACCAAGACAGCGGGATTCGAGAAGTGAGATGGAGGATGATCAATGAGGCGGACAACGAAGAGTTCAGGAGCGGAAGCTTTAACGCCACATGGAACGGGGTATGGATTTGGGGGGTGGGTGGGACGTGAACAAAAGTTTGACATGCTTACCTTTAATTGTCAAGACACACGACAAGCTGGTTCAATTCCGTTAGTGCACAAGCAGTTTCGAGATTTTCCTCTATGAACTTTTACCTTTCCGGGACCTTGGGTCAAATATTTATTTATTTGATCTATTTTCACTCTTGTTTGTGCGGCATACTTCACCTATATTTCATTTATACGACGGCTTCGAGCATTATGGTGGGAGGAAACCGGACATTATGGTGGGAGTCCGGGGGAAAACCCACAACGATCCGCAGGTTGCTGGTGGACAGTCCCATGTACGGCCGGAGAGGAAGCCAGCATTGGTGAGAGACACGAACTCATAACGCCGCTCTGGCGTGCTAACCTCCTCGGCCAGGGAGGCCCCCTTGGGGCAAATAACCAGCGCTCGTAGGACAGCTTAGGTTCGTGGTTGACAGTTGGTACATAAATCATGGGAGCAGTGGTAACTTTTGCTATGTTTGATGATATTGTGATGACGTAAATCAGTCACCAGAGAATTCCCAGGTATTCAATACTGAAGCTCTATTCTTTGGAAAAGAAGACTGGACAAGATATTCTAGCTAAATCCGGTTAGTTCCGTACAACTTTTAAACGGATGAGCAAATCCAATGCACGGTAAGCTTTAGAATAGTTAAAGGTTACAATAACGAGAACTGGGTACTTTATGACAAAGTTGATCGTAGTGTCCTTTATTGTAAAATTAGACAGTATTGTATGACCACGAAAATAAAACATATGTAATCCATGTGTAACAGTTACAATATATTTAAAAATGATCCATGATAAACAAAAAAATGGAATCACCATGGGTCCTCTCTGTCGCGAAATCGATTACATCAGCAGAACGTGGTTGCGATTACGCTGCCTTGCCAATTTTCGGCGAGTGAAAGACAGCGCAAGGCCAGCTAGTGGTAGAAGGGGAATAACTCTTAAAGGCAGCCTGCAACCAACGTTAAATGTATGTTTAAGAAGACGACTACACTTACATGAACTTCAGCGAGGTCACCTTCCTTCCAACAATATGTCGTTGAATCTGTGGGTTACATGAGGGAAAGTTCGTCAGTTATTTACCCGGGGTGGTTAGTTTACTGTTCGACATTGATGGTGAAATAGTACGGCGTTGAACTCCAATCAGGCGGTCGAGAAAGTGCATTCCCCCATGTGGAATCAGTTTGTGGAAAGAGATAGAGAAGAATAGACGAATACATGCTTCAGTAGCTGGATAGTTTACTGTCGTTATCAATAGCGCTATCATAAATACTGAAATGAGTAGTGTTGTTGTTGTTGTTGCTGAGATATAGATGGCGCTAGGGATTTTATATGGAATAAACCAAGTAGCTTAAAAGTATGCTTGTATGGTTTGTCGCTGACTTGATCCTTGATGCCACTGTTTCCTGACCACATATCCAAGCCTTAAAAGATTTTAAATCACATGCTATTTGTACGTGATCGAGTCCGGCAGACGGAGCAAAATGGCTCGTAGATATCTCAGAGCCGATATCACAACTTAGGCCTGACGAAGGACGTATAGGATTAGTTCTATTGTAGAATGGACAAAAAATTGAACACAGCTGACTGTTATGTTCAATGGCATATAATATGAAACTGGACTTGTCAACACACACCGCCTATATATATATATATAGCGCTTGTTAAATACACTCCTCTTGTAATAAAATGCGGATGTGTTTCCAGAATACCTGGCCCTCTGCTTCATAGTTTTATCTACGTTGGCTTCAGCCCTTGACTGGGGATTGTATAGTTTTAGTGTTGAACGAGATGACCACACTTGATATAGGAACGTTTACAATTAATGCGCAGTTCATTTGATGCATAATTTGATGACCGAAAGCATATAAGCTAACATGGTAGACGATTTAGATACTGACCCTAAGTAATTCGCTCAGTGCAATCCTTGTATCTTTCCGTTATCACTGAACATTTGACGTCTTTTTTACATGAATCTGTCCTGATTCCTTAACGTTTCTATATTTCCGTATGTATATTCTTGTTTGCTTGTATTGAAAGTTGTGTTGGAAAGTGATCTTGCGATCTTTGACTTGAAGCATGCTTTGTGGCCGACTGCAGGTTTGTGAATGTCTCTTTCGACGCCTAGAATTGAGAACCTCTCCGCTAAGAAGGCATATATACAGCCTAGACATCTTCTACCCGAGGCCATTTTTAATTCGTAGAAAGAGAATACCATGGTCTAGTCCACATAATCAAAGACCTTTTTAAGACATCTAATATGACAATGACTTCAAGTTATCTCCAAAGATGCTTGTATCTTAAAGGTCTGGGGGATTTTTGTTGTTTTTTTTCTTCACCAGCCTTGCGCATCAACCTCATCTGAATGTGACTGTTCACCGCCGAATACAGAGAACTGTTACAGCCGAAGAATCAGCGTGTACATTCCTCATTGTGCCATCAACGTGTCCAAGAGCGTAGTTGCCTCGCTTACCGTCCGTGTCGAGATCGAAGCCGTCAATGGTGCAGGACTTCCTTCGGAAAAGAAAACTTTCCAGGTAAATACATAATGTGACCCCAATAACCTACTGTAAAAAATTAAATACGGAGTGTCTTAGAGAGTGCTACATATCAAAGAATTTGATCCTTTGTCATAGCTTTACCTGGCTGGAATTTATACATGTATAAATAAATGTCCGGATATATGTTGATTAATTTCATTATTATTATTTACTTCAGCTGAATAACGTGGCAGATCTGGACGGAATTAACAAATGTAAGTTACATTCTACAGTTGAACAGACAGCTGATCGTAGCCGAGTGTATATGTATGATTGGGTTTTCACGTCGTACTCAAATAGGCAACTGGTCATGGCCGAATGTATATGTATGCTTGGCTATTTACGTCGCACTCAACAATTGTATGACGACAAAGGAGCTCTTAGAATGTATGTATATCTGTATTGTGTCTTCTTGTGGTAGGGCGAGCCCATGCCAGCAAAGTGCATCAGCCACCAAGCGAAGCAGCAACTTGTACCATTTTAAAGTCTTCTGTATAAACCGACCCTGGGTTCATCCCGGATTTCCCCCGGATCTCCGATTCCGAGGCGGGCACTCTAACTACTAGGCAACCGAGGCGGCTTCGTGTCCGAGTGGTTACGACCCTTGTCTATCAGTCGCTACTACAGACTAAGAATGGGCTCAAATCTAGACCTGAATTGAACAGGGAATTTGTGGATTCTCCAGATCTTTTCGTTAGTGACACCATGGTGACAGTGAGCGATCAATGTGAAACCGTTTTGACAGTCTATACATATGCGTGCGTGCAAAAACCAGATGTAAAGCTTGTAACACGTCTGATAATGAAATTCTCACAATTGGTTTATTAATTTTTTTAACTCAAATGCATTCAAATGTTTTAATTCTGTGGTGGGACATAGGAACCATATACAGCTGGTGATGAGGAACTCTGACGTCACAAGAAGTTTTTCACCATCACAATCAGAAA
This sequence comes from Acanthopleura granulata, assembly GCA_016165875.1. Classification (NCBI taxonomy): domain Eukaryota; kingdom Metazoa; phylum Mollusca; class Polyplacophora; order Chitonida; family Chitonidae; genus Acanthopleura; species Acanthopleura granulata. The sequence goes on from JABBOT010000014.1 coordinate 1,813,382, forward strand.
ACAGCTTTCAATGTTGAACTAGCTTAATGAATGTTTATAAAAATAATGCATGTTTAGATAAACAAAACGGTGACCTCATATCAGTCATAGTATAGAAATTTTCAGCAGATTTGCGCGTTTTTTTTGCATTCAAAAAAACGGCTAGCACATTTAAATAAAAACACACGTAATTAATGAAAAAAAAATACAGTAAAAAAAAAAAGTACAACTGTACTTTCGCCCTGAATGCGAGAGGTTATTCACCATGTCGCTCAAACCTCCTGACTTAAAGCTATTTCCAAACTACAGCTGTCACAGATATTTTTATTTATTTACTTATTTATTTATTTGATTGGTGTTTTACGCCGTACCCAAGAATATTTCACTTATACGACGGCGGCCGGCATTATGAGGGGAGGAAACCGGGCAGAGCCCAGGGGAATCCCACTACCATTCGCAGGTTACTGGCAGACCTTCCCACTTACGGCCGGCAAGGAAGCCAACATGAGCTGGACTTGAACTCACAGCGACCGCATTGGTGGGAGACTTCGGGTCATTGAGCTGTGATAGCGCGCTAACCGACTGAGCCACGGAGGACCCTTCACAGATATGGATTTTGAGCGCACGAGCTCATCGGCCATGGCTCAATCGCCTGTAAAATCACACCCTTAAATGAACTTTTTGGAAATATAAATTACAGGTAAAATAATCCATACACCTGTCGATGTTAGGCATAAATCTGATCAGCTACGTAATTATTTAGTGCGCATTTGCGCATGAGAATTGAAATCATCGTACCAAAACACAGTTAGGAACTAACTAAAATTCATATCCCCCGAAAAATGGCCTGCCGTGTTTAAGGAAACATTATTATTATGACATTCATTACGAATTTAACATATATAGCTTTTTTGCGTATCAGTATCTAGATTTTGTTTCATTCACTGTTTACCACCAGATGTCGCCCCAATGCAGTTTGCTTCTCGCGATATCACCGTCTCCTCGGCTACAATTACCTGGGACAACCCGCCAAGCTGCTACACGCTCACGGCTATCCAGGTGGCGTACCGGCCTGTCAACGGGGGACAACTCGATAACTACACCTCGTTCAGACTTAGTAAGGACGTGAGTCTGAATGGCTTGTATCGCTGCACCAGTTATGTCATGTGGATTTACAACATTTATGACATTGAGGTTAGCGACCCGTCGGAGCACAAGTTTGAGACCGGTGAGAGTTAACATGGCGTTAATAATGATTTGATTCACGATTGGTTGGTGTTTTACGCCGTACTCAAGAATAATTCGATTATACGACGACGGGTGTTGATTTGAAAACAGTTATAGGTATCTTTACAACAGTATATGATTCACAAAGCGGTAGGCCCAAAAGCTAGCCAATGTTATGCTGTCGCAAAAAAAAACCTTTTAACGTTTCATAACATAAAAACTTGAAAAAAATAAGGAAAAAACCATGAATTGGTGCATGCTACAGTGCCTATAGGTATAGCTACTTTTTAATGTTAAGATTACTTTAGTTATGCTGAGTGTTTCGTGTCGTAATCAGTTCACTGCTCTGTTTAACATGCGTAAAATTAGCTCATTATCTCCTCTAGATTGTCCTCAAATAGTAAACAATCTGATTTCACATTATACCCTATAGAACTGATTAACATTTTTTAAAACTGTTTTTGCTCTATGATTTGTACATAAACTATCTCTGCGTAAGTTAATGTATTTACTGCTGTTTATCAGTTATTATATGCATTTATCACCGTGTTGATTATTATATTACATTTATTTTGTTCTGTTATCCAGTGTGTTACACAGCATCCGAGATCGCTGGCATTGTTATAGGTATGCCTCCTTACCCTGTTTGCTAACTGATTCAAAATAATTATCACTAGCCATTCCTTTTCAACGACCTTGGACAATCAAAAAAAAAAAACTAAGCTTACATGTAGTTTGGATATACAGTTCACATCTGCATGCAAATCTGACATGAATATGAAAATTATGTGTGGTGTATTAAATGACATGACTGATGAATACGACACCTGAATGTATCATTTCATTCGCTGGGAAACATTGCGGGTTAATTTAGCCATAAATAAGGAATTCTGAGATTCTCCCGAGCTGTTCCTGGGTGATAGCGTAGGTATAGTCTAACTGTTTGTACAGTCTAATACCCGTGGAAGACCACGCGCTCCTTCAACTGACACCTGAGTCAAATACACTTAACCAAAGTGCTGATTACACCTGGTACAAGGTTGTAGTTGTGTGGCGTATAGGGGAGTACCATGTCTGGTGTCTTCATTAAGACAGCGTCGTACAACATCTTGTTACCAGGAGTGTCCTGTTGAATGATAAGACCGTCCAAACATGACCGATACGGTTGCCAAAACGGCGGAAATCTGTGTCCTTCCTAAATAATCTGCATTATTTGATCGAAATAACTTTTTATTATTGGTATAATTATTTTTTGTTTTCTCTCTCAGGCATTTTGCTTTTGCTGGCCGTTATCGCTCTGCTCATCTTCATGCTCGTGCTCTGGAGGAGGGGTCAACTGAGGACTACTTTAGAACGCCGCTTCACTCGCGCAAGAACAATTCTCAGGAACAGAGTGCACAAGAACAGTCGTCGAGCGGTGCGCACTACTTATTTTGTAAGTATGGTACATCAGACGGTTTTGCATCCCGGTACAACTCACCCAGTTGACCGATTGACAGCTATTAACCACACCCATGCCCGGCACCACGTCCACACATCAGATAACCTCTCCCGTGTGACCGCTAATCCCGCAGACACCACATTTAACCGAACACATGAACTAATCTAAAAAACTAATCCAAATACACTGGCGTTTCCACTACCCTCCTCCGCTCCTTCAAATTGCCGTTGCTAAAATTTCGATCAGTACTCCACCCAAACCATATTTACTTTATCTACTTTTCCGGACCTATGCAGGATTTGAGAGAGTGCAGCAAATGATGCTCCAAGGGTTAAGCGTTTATGAAGGTACCACTGGCAGTGTTGGTGTTACAAGATTCCGGCCTCGAAACAACCCTTTACCTTCTTGAAACCTTCCAGCCTGGAGGGACGGCGGCAGATCTGCTATGTGTATTGCCCCGACAAATCGCGTTTACCTATAGGCTGTCAATAACCTTTGATATTCATTGTAGATTTTTCTCTTTACTAAAAAAATATAAGCCACTTCATACGAAGTAGATCCATTGACATACTCCATGAATTTATTTTACTACTCAACCAGCGAGGGACGCTGGTATTCGTAATTGTGTTAACGTTCAATGTTCCGATCCTTTTACTTCTCAACTCTGGACGAGTTTTCATGTCTTTCTTGTTCTTTTTTCAGAACAATATGAGCAAAGACGACGACTTATACGTGTACGGAAATATGGCGTTCGACGGCCGCCAAAACTGGGCCTTAAACGGAACTGACTTGGATCTACAGGAGATTCTGGCTGAAGGCAGGTTTGCCCGGGTCTACAGAGCTGTTCTCCTTCGGGCGGGCACCTCCCCGCAAACAGTAGCTGCTAAGATGCTCCTGCGTAAGTCTGCCATTCAATTTCCCCTTCAATTAGATCCACCCCTTACAAAGAACAACCCCCCTTGTAGTAGTCAGACATTTTCTTCGTTAGTGCAACTATTGCGCAGTCCAATGCAAAAGGCAATCCAAGTTGTACTTCTTTGAGGTGAACCCACTTGAAAATAGGTTCTCCACTGCAATCGGTAGAGACTGTCTTCCATTACCAAGTTCTCAGAGGGGCAGATAACGTCTGTTTAACTAAGTGTGCGGTTCTCCTGCCTCAAAGCCTGCCTGCTGTGTTCCACCATAGCAGAATACCTGATTGAATATTTTCGCTTTGACGTGCTCTACATTACTATGTCCCAAGTGTTAATGTGTGAGGTATTTCTTGCTTTCTTTAAAACTTGCGATTTGTTACATTCCTATGGTGACGTGTCTGGTTCCAGCAACCAAGGCCTTCGACGAGAATGAACGACTGCTGATGAATGCCAAGATCAACTTCATGGCATCGAACGACTTGCAACACGTGAATGTGATACATTTTGTGGGTGCCATCACTGACGATGTAGAACGTAAGTATTTATCAAGGACATTTTCGTGTAATGTGAACCCGGATTGACTTTTGCCCACTCGTCATGCTTGTAATAGATGAGTATTACGTCTCCGCAAAACGTCATCGTAAAAGCATGAATGATCGGTGGACTTCGCAGCCTAGGCCTGAGTTACTTTAGTTGCGGAAAAGTTTCCTCATAGGGAATTATTAACTTGTTTAAGTGGCATTTAGAAGTTGGGATGGAAGTACACTGGAACATGTCTTTCTTATGGATATACAACTTCTTGGTTAACAAGTGATAACACTTGATAACGATGTTAGTATCTACATAAAAACGTCGTGATAATAAACCAAGAAGTTGTATATCCATAAGAAAGACATGTTCTAGGGAATTATTGTTATTCTTCTGAGGTAAAAACAGTAGCAATGATCGCCCACTGCAGCTAATGGTTGTTTTCAGCTTTTCTATCAGTCACCTTCATGACCAACGAGTTCACGAGTTCGAATCTCGTTCCGTCTGTTGTTTTTTTTTTTGTTTGTTTGTTTTTGTTTTTTTGTTTTTTTGTTGTTGCCTCTTCACGTCGGAAGGATTATTAGGCTATCTATCAGGAAGGTGGGGTCTTTTACGGGGACTCCGGTTTCCGTATCCTGCAAATAAACCTGAATGTTTTTATAGTGAAACTAAGGTGTCTGCGTGTAGCGTCAAATTCCGATTTTGTGAATCAGTCTAGATATTAAGTTCCACCTCAGCTCAAGGCTCCTCATCTCAGGCCGTCAACCGGTAAAACCGTTCTCACAGCCTAATACCCAAAGACCAGCATCACAATCTCTTACAAATGTGAAAAATACAAATATATTTTGAGTAAGTATCATTCTATAGCACGACTGGGTTACACCCAAAACCATATGCCCGTCAAACACCTATTCCTGCATGATTGTTGAATCTGGAATTGGGTTACGCATGGGATGAAAACTTAGGCCATATTGTCACGTCGTTACCTGGTTCTCAGTATAATGGGTTGTACCTGTGTGACGAAGAACTGTTCGGCTCGGTGTCAGTTTATTACCGTGCCGTTCTAATATTTATTTATTATTTGAATTGTGTTTGCTTAAGTATATTTCACTTACACGACGGCGGTCAGTATTATTGTGTGACCCACGACCATCCGCAGGTTGCTGGCGGGCCTTTTTATCATGAGATAGACTTGAACTCAGAGCGACATCATTGGTGAGCTGCACCTAGGTCATTATGCCGTACAGGCGCGCTAAGCTTCTCGACCACGGAGGCCTCCGTCGTTCAAAGAAGGTAGCAGGACAATATCCCGGAATCTTAGGAGACTGTTGTTTATTGGCTGAAAGTGTATTGAAAAGTGCTTCAAACCGAGTACGGAATCAATCGGAAATTATTAATAAAGAGGTAAAATTCAGGCTTAAACCCACTTTGCCTAATTGCAGCAGTGTACTTTCGTGATTTGCCTTTATATAGGTGAGTGGGTGAGCTCGTCATGACCTTCTAATTGGATAGCAAAGTAAATATGTCGGATTCAAAGAACACGCTGTTGTGAAATGGCGGGAAGACATTCCAAACGAGGTTGGAACGGAAGTTAACAAACAAAAGGGAAAGGTAAAATACGTATATGATCAGCAGAGGTGGCTTACTTGTCCTTGGTATGACGGCAGTGAGCGGTTGTTTGGGGTGGGTATACGGACAGTGGGACCTCAATCGCGACGACTTTTTTTGTTGTTGTTCGTCAGGAGGACCAATCATGCTGCTGGAGTTCTGTGAAATGGGAACCCTGAAAAACTGGTTGTCCAATCAGAGAACACAGGCCAGAGTGTCTGAGGATGTGGTTGATAGGCTATTTCACATCGTTTTCGAAGTCGCCCAAGGAATGGAGTACCTCGCCTCCAGAGATGTAAGTCTGGGAAGTTATGACAACATAAGTCCAAAGTTGTCCAGAGTTGAGCACTCAGTTTCAGGTTTCGTATTTTTGCAATAGAAAGCTCCAGTAATTTCTGTTCCCACGCTTCATTTCGTTCAGCGTTGAAAAACATTATGAGTCAGACGATTATTCATACAAGGTTAAGTGTCACAAGATATCTTTTCAGAAACAGCCTTTGGAATCTTTTCTTTGATTAATTAGTATTAAGACATACAAATTTTCAGTGATGTCGGAAATACACATACGATGTTTTAGACACATCACTTTTGTTTCATTAACCAAAAAAATACACTTATAACTTGCGGTACAACTTCCTGCAGAGACAGAAAAATGTATTTTTATTATGATGTGCAAGTGGCATTCAAAATGCCATCAATTTCCCATGTTGTATCTTCCATATCTCTGAACAAGAGGTTTTCTCTCATCATTGGACAACCACATAAAGCCTACAAGTTCAACCTTTCCTTAGCTTTATAATATTTTACTTAATTGTTTAACGCCACACTCAAGAATGTTTCCCTTAAATCAGTTTTGTGAATCGATGTAACTGGAGTGACCGAGGGAAGCCAACGATGTATGGTAAGTTGTAGGCAAACTTTTTACGTGTGACGTATACAGACTCGTAATATCGACGAAAGACTCACCCGAATCTAGAGACATCCCTGCAACATGACCCAAGTAAGTCAACGGTTAAGAGAAATGTTCCATATTTTCCACTTACAGATTGTGCACCGGAAGTTGGCGGCCCGTAACATCCTGTTGGACTTCAATCTCCATCCGAAAATCATTGGCTTCGGCCCTGTCCCGGACGAGCTGACCGACGAGGCGGACAATAACAAAGGGGTATAACTCTGTCTGCTTTCCCTTATCTCTCTCTCTCCTCCCTCTTTTCTACTCTATTTCTGCTGTCCGAAGTTCGCTTATTTTCCTCTGTTGTGCTGAACTCTTTGCCCAGCTGCCCTGCTTCTGTATCCCTTTATGCATTGGATTGTCAGCTCAGATGTATGTTCAACTTGACGGTCCAGTCCTCATTTATGTCTACGTTTCTTTTAGTAGGCCTATACATTTGGTTTAGTGGCGTTGCATTTCAATCTTTCTATATTTTTAAAATACACTTCTTCATAACAGAAGTTTAACTTATTTTTCTAAAGTATTTTATTTTAAGCACTCTCTTAACTATTGTGTACTAGTGATACACGGTATCGCTACAAAAAGCCCTCTTCGGAAAAACTTCGAACAAAGTTCGTTCTGAAGTTGGCTAGACAGATGACGTCTCCTGAATTGTATATTTAACATCTATAAGATGCGTTATATTTTGCCTAAATCATCCAAGCTGCGGCACTAAGTGGGATCTATAGGGCTACTGTGTATGCATTCACCTGGCTGAGGTAAATAGACTTTTAGACAGGGAAACAAACCTTGTAACTCATAAACAGCAAGGCGTTAAACAATAAGCATTCATTCATTCATAAACAGCAATACCCTCTATCCACATGAATAGCATTGTCATTGGTACAGGTAGAATGCACTGCCGTCCTCTGCTGAGTTGTGAGATTTGCTTCCCTTTGCAGAGGGCCGGAAGACCCAGTTGACAAGGAGCCGTCACCAGTCGACAATGTGTGACCAAGTTCCAGTTATCACGCTGTTATCACTGTTTTGGTGACTGTTTATGATGTATGTCTATTTGTGTTACAATACATTCTCAAACACTATTTGTATCCAACATAATTAACTAATTCCTTGAATTTCATTATTTGCTACAGGAGCGACTCCCTCTTAAATGGATGGCGGTGGAACTGGTGAAGGCCAAATCAACGAAGAATTCCAACGAGAAGACGGACGTCTGGTCCTATGGCGTTGTGGTCTGGGAAGTCTTTAGTCTAGGTAGGTATGATACTTGGAAACGGTAGAACGTAGACGGGCTTTTTCTCCGGCTGCACGTGGAAAGGTCCGCCAGCATCCTGCGGATGGTCGGGGGCTTTCCTCCCACCATGATGCTGGCCGCCGTCGTATAAGTTAAATATTCTTGAGTACGACGTAAAACATCAATCAAATAAATATATAAATAAAGTAAAGGACGTTGACACTTGGGATCTCAAAGTGAATGTACCATGTTGTCTGGGGAACATTTAGCCCCTGTAGGTATGGCGCTTGGGGCCAATACATTGATGTACCGTAGATCATTTGTGAGGAGCATTTAGCATGGACATGTTCGACACCTATAATAAAATAAATAGCTGCACGGCATTGCCTTCGGGAGCATTTAGGGTAAATTAATAGTTGTATCGCAGATCGTCTGGAATAATATTTATCATGGTAGGTATGGGGTATGGGACGAGTAAATGTCTTGTGTTATCTTAACATTTAGTCTAGCCGGTGAATGATCGAATGCGGAACGATAGGGGACCGCCTTGTCGTACGTGATTTTCACGCAGTTCCAGTCATATATACGTGTAATTGTCATTTTTCCAAGCCTTGGAAATCTTTTGCTTTGTGTTAAGTGGTAATTCAAAAATGAATCCCTAGTTCAGATTAATTTTTCACTGACAGACATAGCAGATAATTTCCGGTTAAGGTACCAATAATATTCACTTGCATCACCATGTTCAATTCACTTAAGCGCGAACTAAAATAATATAGACATGCAAAATTAACCAGCCATGCAGATAAATAAATAAATTCCTGTCCTGTAGTATAAATGAAATTACCTCTAGCTGAGTTGAATTTGATTTGGTATTCAAAAACATAACTGTTTCCCTGACTGAAACATTACGAACTGTAATAAAATTTCAAAGCATTTTCACAAAATGTAAAAACAAGACTGAGCCAAATCAAAACGAAATACAAACATTCACTGATTTTTTGGTGCGCGGTTTAAGTTCGAACTTTTATGATAACGTGATAGCGCCTATTGGAGCAACCCAAATTGGAAATCACATGTGTATATAGTTTTACTGCCTCAACAAAGATTTAAAATCTATACTTCGACTCTTTGTATATGGGTTTGTCTTTTGTCTCTGAGTAAGCCTGTTATCTATATTACACCTGTGGTCCACAAACGGTTGTCATCGACATGTACCTATGCATTTCTCTGTTTGCTCTCATCAGGTGAAGCTCCGTTCTCTAAAATAAAGGGAAGCGAATTGGGCAAGAAACTGACTCAGGGCTATCGGCTTCCAAGACCAGAGTTCATGACAGACGAGTAAGTGGGATGTGCCTGCTACAAGGCAGCATACCTTGATAACCAGTCCCCGTTAACGGCTGATATTGAGTGTAGCTACGATATTCCAGTCGTCAAGTAACGGTTCCCTTCTCAATGCTCATTTCAATTTGTATGTTCTCTGTACAAGTTCAGTTTGTGGATTCAGCGTTACATCTGTTAATATGTATTGAATCGGAGATCTCCGGATGTGGCTTCCTCTCTAGTTCGCCTCCTGGTCTGGTTTCCTGGCCCAATAAACCTAAATACCTACATATCAATGAATCGAAACATCATATGATTTTAGTACCTCGTAAAACCCCCCTGTCAATGTATCCATGAACTGACCATGACGCCTTGGATTTCCCGCAGGTACGACATGCTGACCAAGAGATGTTGGAATCAGATGCCGGCGGATCGTCCGAGCTTTGTTACCCTGGTGAAGGAACAGTCCGTGCTGTTTGACGGCAGCGGGAAGCACTCGTCCTACTACGATAGCAGCCACCTCAAGAATTACTACTGAGATGTGCATGTGGACACGCCATTCTACACACCACCATGCACCAGAAATTTTGGACAAATCATACAAACTTCAAGTTGTGTGGAATTTGGAAAATCTAACTTGTTTTAACGAATGTGAGGTCACTGCTAACAGTCATTCGGCTTTCAGAATGCTTCATCTGTGAATATTAATTCCCCTCGAATTTAAATTGTACTAAGCAGGGAGTGTTTTAGTGTTAAAATGAAATCTTCATTGTATTTACTTTGAACTATTACAACTCCTGGAAAAACGAACCGTCTGCTTGGTAACCTTTATCCTTAAGAGTCTGACTCATTCTTCGAATTAAACTCCGCTACAATGTATGAACTTAGCTTTAATACGAGAAATTCTTGGTCAGTTTTGCCCTTGAGACTTTAATACTTCCCTCAGGTTGCAAAGATTCATATGCGGGCGTCCACATGTAAAAGTTGTTGTAGGAAGGTCTTTAAACCTCCGTAGGCCATTTTATCGAAGTCAAATATCTTTTTATGCCTAAGAGATCTACTTTGGTGACAAAACATCTGTGTCTTAAAAGCAAGGCGAACTGATAAAAACTGGGATAGTCTGAATTGCTTTCCTAATTGTGAAAATATTTTAGCGTATTAAAACCCACGTTGTACGTTTGGTCAGAGTATATGGAAACAAAATATTTCTGTCCCTTCTGTCCATTCCCCTGGTGTGACTTCAAACACGAACACATGACGTCATCAATCACTGGCGTGTTCCACAAATGACGCTCCCTTTCAAACGCTCTTGACGTCATCTCAGTATAAATGCCTTACACAGCGTCACATCTGCCTGATTCAATATCATGCAGGGAATATCATCACGTTACATCAGGAAAATTTTACGGACACAGCCGAAGATTTTGTTTTTCAAGGAATCTTCAGTAACATGGATTGAATAGTCTTATTCATCAAAATCTTTTTGAAACGCGGTGTTAGGCTTACTAGGTAGAACTTCTTTCATATCACTGTATTATTTCAACGCAGCTTGTATTCTGACTAGAGTGGCACTTTAAAACTGACCATAAATGACTAAAATCATTGGACCAATTATGCTATATCTTCTGATAATGAATTTACTGCATTTTTGGAACTACATTAAAGCAATTTATTCTGCATAGCGCGATTCAGTTTTTTTTCTTACTTTGTTATATTCTTGCCGATTTAGGGACATGACCTGATACAGTTTCTATAATTCACCAGGCTCATCTCTTCACATTTGTGATAGCACAGGCTCTGTCAGAGCTTTAGTACCAGTAGGTATATTTTATATGGATGTGAATTTTGTAAGTTCTTTTAACGTTTTTGTAATGTTTCTATTTAATTATATCTGTGTTATACAGGAATTCATTCAATTCATTTTCTGTAAATATTTTACTCGATAATGTTCCACATGAATATTTTAGAGTATTTCTGTGTGTTTCGTAGGATACAAAAAGTTGTTCGTAGATAAAGCCAGATACCGCAAAAATGGCTTTGCTGCAGTAATAGCGAGTCACTCCGGCGGCCTACGCATAGCAAATCGATATCTCTTTTAACCATATTCGTAGATTTATATATTGCCATTCACCGAAATATTCACTTTTGCCCTTCAAACACAAAAATTGTATCTTAGTTAGAGCTTCGAAGAAACATAAACGTATTAATGAGGTTGTTTCTATACTCGATATAACCATTATGTTAATTTGTATATTCACTGGTTTGATGTCAGTTGTGAAGCTATATAGTGTCTTTCTTACTTCAGAACTAGAAGCAGCGGATCGTGGCTCATTGGAAGTGTTTGTAACTCATAATCTATGCCAAACACAGGGTGCGGGTTCAAATCTCGTTATGGACGTTAACGTAGACGGCGATACCATTCAATACCATTCTAAATTCAGATGAAAGTATTTGCAAATATGCTTTAATTTTTGGCACGGTGGGTATTTGGGACCAACTTTTGGCATTTATGGTTGTTGCCTAATAATGTTCTAAATAACAATGTCATTCATGTCTAATAAATTTAATTGAATGTAAATTTGTGAAATATCCAAGCATGTGCATTTAACCTGATAATATTAATGAGAATATCAAAAACATAAATATGATCCAAATCGAGAATGAACTCGTCTGAAAGCTTAAAACGACAAATTCTAGGGCAAAAATATGTATTAAACATTTGTAACATCCTCATTGATAACATTATTACAGAAAGACTACATATATACCACAAGGTGGTCCCAAATAACCACCATATAAAAATTATTTTCATGTGTCTTTTCTCCTTCAATAAAAATCGAAAAAAATATTCAAGACCACATTTACAACTAACCTTTTGCTCGCTTTCTTCTGATCTTTACGTGCTTTTATGTTTTCTTCACCTTTGAGCCAAAGCTTATACTTGCGATTCTCCTTATGTAATATGTTTATCTTTTATAAATATATATATATATATATATATAGGTATATATTGTTAAGTAAAAATAATGATACCAGTATGTCACCGGCCAATAGAAATTGACACTGTATGCTGCTTTATGGAAATTTATAAAAATTATGTAAATGTCTACTAAAAAGGGTAATTTTTATATGTTTATTTTCTAATAAAACGGTGATTTTCATATCCTAAATGGGTGATAAAGTTGTTATTTTTGTTATTTTCTGTATATATGTGAATCTGTTTTAGTGTTCTAAAGTTGAACAAAGTGGGGATATTTGCGTGAAAAATTTCGATCTTTATGTTGTCCTTTTGCTGCTGGAATTGTGGGCTTCAACAAAGGATAGTCGGTTCTAGCAGTCTTCATCGGGACCTGTAAGGTGGAGCTATTCAGAATACATTCCGGAATATGTCCAATAAAATCACTATTTCATATCCGATTAATCTACGCCTTATAGAAGTTTATGAAGCGTTGTTATGGGGTCCGTTGTACAAAGCTGTGGCAACACTACTTGATGCGCAGTTACCGTGGTGACATGTCTTTTCACTGTACATGTGTTGTCATGGGTTTCACGCCAATCGCAACTTTTCCAAACTGGGTGTAAATTACCTCAGAGATAAGTCGTCATCGTAATCAATTGCACACTCTTCGTAAAATTGACGGGGCCTCCGTGGCTCAGGGGGTTAGCTCTACGGTCCCGTGCCTCTCATCAATGCGGTCACTGTGAGTTCCAGCCCTAGGCCAGCTTCCTCTTCGGCCTGCGGATGGTCGTGGGTTTCTGCAGGCCCTGTCCGGTTTCCTCCCACCATAATGCAATTCGCCGTGGTAATATTCTTGAATACTGCCATTGTATTGGCTCTATATTTGGATGAAAACATCTGTTCAAAAAGTATATACTGTACTCAACTTTAGTGAAACATACAATTTGAGTGTAAGCTAACTATTATTATTTTCGATTACATTTTCAAAAAATTACAATGCTATGAATGCGACTTAAATAGCAAGTAATGATAAAAATGAAATAAGCAATGCCCTGCAAGAGAAATTAATTAGATCTGAAAACACAACCTCGTGTTTTTTTTTATTAATAAATTATTATTAATTTTTTTATTTAAATGCCCCTCAGATGTTTTGATTCTAACGTGGGTTTTATGGACATCATTATGGTTGTCGCCAATGATATCATACAGATTGTCCGGGTTTCCCCCGGCTGCTCTCACCATAACGCTATCCATTCAGTCAATCAAATAAATAAACAAATAAATAAATAAATAAAACAGCTATATATAGTCACATTCACGAAGTATTTATTTGATTTGATTGGTGTTTTACGCCGTACTCAAGAATATTTCACTTATACGACGGCGGCCAGCATTATGGTGGGAGGAAATAGGGCAGAGCCCGGGGGAAACCCACGACCATCCGCAGGTTGCTGGCAAACCTTCCCTCTTACGGCCGGAGAGGAAGCCATCATGAGCTGGACTTGAACTCACAGCGACCGCTTTGGTGGGAGGCTTTGGCCATTGCGCTGGGTTAGCGCGCTAACCGACTGAGCCACGGAGACCCCCTGTAAAGATAGAAGTCAATCTATTTTCAGTTACACGTCTCATTGTCCATCAAAAATATATCCAAAACTATCAGACCCAAGGATACAGATGTTTTAGCGCTTAAATAAATATGACTGAGTAAGGTGGTTTAGGCTTAAGCTTACATAAAATTGACTCGATCAGATCGTGAAATAATTTTATCATTAATAAGATTCTGGAATAAAAATGACCAAGCACTTATACATACACAACGAAATGGATAAAATTGTCGGATATATATACCTAGATATACAAAGTCTACAATCAGAACCTGTCGCCGTTTTTATAAGTGAAATATTCTGAACACCAATCAAAATCAAGTAAATACATACAGAATCCGGAAAGTATCTGGGTGCATGAGTGACAGTTTTCTTTTCAACGTATTCAGTCTTGAAAAGATTGCCTTGCTCGCTTTGGACAGAAATAACTTCACACGCTTTTAAGCACACCTGGCCCCAGTCCATGGAGGTGTCACGATAATCAATAACGGTGTATTTACCTTGACCTGTGTCAACATAATAACGTTACTCGGGTTGTGGTACTGGCAAAGGTTAACTCCTGCGCGACCTTATCTGTTAGGTTATCGTGTCTTTTAAAAGAAGGCCTGGTATATAATGTACCCTTCTTTTGGCGTTAGGGCTTTAATTGTGCATATTTATAAGATATACTGATTAGGTGGAGAAACTATGCATGCTAGACTTGATCATTCAGTCATGCACTTATCCGCGCAGGCTAAACGTTATCATGTTATTCAGCACAATTTGCACTCGTAGTATATTCTCAGTGACCTACAGAATGAGTGCACGGCAAATTTCCGCAACATAAAAATTTAGTAAAACCATTACAACACATATACTTTGAAAAATAGTTTCTTAAATACAAGAGAAAGTCTTCTGTCATTACAGCAGATTATTCTGTCATTACAGCAGATTATTCTGTCATTACAGCAGATTATTCTGTTATTACAGCAGTTTAATTCTGTTAAACACAGGACAAATAAGTATTCAGCAAACGCACAATTAGACAAACGAGATATTACGTTCAATATGTTCAGTGGTATGTCATAACATATTACGTTCTGTCCAGGAGCAGACTTCCTGTTAATATTATCAGAATATGGGGTTTGAGGGTATACATAGTGACCCTGGCCAGATTCTTTTCAGCGAACTTTGACAAGACAAAATTTGACATTTTCTTTACACGCTACCGTAGGTAGCTACTGGATGAAAACCGCATCACACTGTTTCCCGTGGATCATTTCGGAATTTGGTGACGCTGATCGATAGATCAATGGTACTTTTTGGTCAGTAAATAAACTAAAAGATAAAAAGGCGCCGAGCAATGAGATCTGCGGCTTCATTCTTCAACCCGAAACACAGAACGAGGTTGCTATCTATGCAGATCCTTTGTGATGCTGTTGCCGAGAGTTACCTCTCCTAGTCGATTCGAAAATGTCGCGGACAGTTGGTTAGAAACTTTAGGAGCTGTTTTCCTGTGGCCTGAAGTATAGCATATCATAAATGTGGTCTAGAAGATTGGTGGCCGTGTTGAATTTTGAGCTGACCGTTGAAATGACTTCTCTTGCTGCTTGGATTCTCTTGTACTTTGACATGAGTGTTCCACACTTCAGGGTGAATCAAACTTGTTTAATGTGGTGAAAACTGAATATTGGAAAAGTAAATGACAGAGGCCATTTTAAAGTTGTCACGTGCCATTTTCACTGATTTGAACAGTAAAGATATATATGTATATAAATTGCAAAATGCTGAGCACAAATATGTGTTTATTGCTTGTCTACCGGAAATGGCTATAAATGACAAAAAGAATGGTCAAAAATGACAATAATTATAAGTCCTAACCTAGGGGGTCCATGCAAGATTGCATGAAAGCTAAAGATTGCAGTTAAACGTGAGAATGATCAAAGCTATATTGACACCACTTTGGTCTTAAGGAATAGGCCGATTTTTAAGATACCTGGCAGCTTCTTGTTCCAATCCACTGACATCATTTTATTTTTATCACGCTTTTTCTTCCTCTTTGTCTTTCATATTACTATAACTCAACACAGGGTGTGCAGAACCGTTCCCCGGAATTGCTGTTCCCGACAACTATTCTTATTTTTATTATTATTAATAAATAAAAAAATATTATTAAAAAATTACTATACAATGGTGTCAGAATGACGTCATACATATGCTGACCCAAGAAAACATAAAAATAAAAAAACAAACAACACAATGTAAATGACTATACGGGCTTGGAGGGAAGATAACAGTGGCTAATATGGGCTGGGTGGAAAGATAACAGTGGCTAATATGGGCTGGGTGGAAAGATAACAGTGGCTAATGTGTGCTGGGTGGAAATATAACAGCCATAATATGACGACTATTCAGATGTTCTCATAATTTATGACAACTGAGGGAAATTCAGATGTCTGGAAGCAGACTAACGAGTGTCATGGAGACTCCCTGTGTATCCCCTGGAACAAATGCACTTCTGGGGCGCTAAGTATAACCAATGTAACAACTTGGTCCACAGACGGCTGAGAGAATCAATCAAAACTAAAAGCTATCGTAAAAAAAGAAAATAAAAAGCCAGAGTCTTTCCCCAGTGAAGCACGTCTCTCAATGCTTATCGAATAAATATATTCCGATGAAGGCGACGTACCGAGAAATGCAAATGGCTATATGAAGAAAATGTTATCAAACATCGTTCTACTGGTTACATTTCCTTGTTCATACAACCAAGGATAAATTCAAAGGGAGAAGGGATTGATCATATTCTGTTTTGACACAGTGGCTTTTGATTGCACTTCCTGGGCAAATGTTTGTGAATGTATGTTTGCTTTTTACGTCATACGCAACAATTTTTCGTTCATATGGTGACGAGGAGTACTTAGTATGTATGTTTACAGTGTCTTCTTGGTCAGTCCATGACGCAAAAATACTGCCGCCACTGAAACATCATGCCGAAGACACCACACATGACACCCCACTCAGTCATAGTATACCAACACGTGGGCTGACCAGTCCTGTTTCCATGCTCTAACCTTTCAATGCCGAGTGCCAAGAGAGGCAACAACAAGTACCATTTTATAAAGTCTTTAAGGAGAAGGGGCCTCCGTGGCTCAGCTGATTAGCGCGCTAGCGCAGTGTAATGATCCAAAAGCCTCTCACCAATGCGGTCGCTGTGAGCTCAACTCCAGCTCATGCTGGCTTCCTCCCCGGTCGTACGTGGGAACGTCTGAATAAATAAATAAAGCCTTTAGTATGACCAGACCAGGGATTGATCCCGTATCTCCCAACTGACGAGGACGCTCTAAAGAATAGCCCGCTAACGTTGTCTGTGCATAATGTCAGCCACATGAGAATGCCGTTCAGTCATAATGTCAACCATATAAGAATGCTGTTCAGTCATACTGTCAGCCATATGAGAATGCTGTTCAGTCATTATGTCAGCCATATGAGAATGTCGTTCAGTCATAATGTCAGCCATATGAGAATGCTGTTCAGTCATTATGTCAGCCATATAAGAATGCCGTTCACTCATAATGTCAGCCATATGAGAATGCTGTTCAGTCATAATGTCAGCCATACGAGAATGCTGTTCAGTCATAATGTCAGCCATATAAGAATGGCGTTCAGTCATGAAGTCAACCACATCACACTGGTGTCCAGTCATAAAGTCAGCCATATCACAATGGTTTCCAAATTTAATATTAGCCATATCAATGTTACCCTGCCATAATGTCGGCCATATCACAATGTTGTCCATCCATAATGTAAGGCACATTATAATGTTGCGCAGCCATAATAACGGCCATATTACAAAGAACGTCATACATATGTTGAGCCAAGAAAACATACAAATCAAAAAACAAACAATACAATGTCATCAAACTCGAAATACAAGCGACACACCAGTATTAAAGTCAAAACACACAACAATTTATTGATACCAAATTAGACCCAAACACACTCATATGAAACTCAAAACACACACAATAATAGTATTAGCAAAATGGTTAAAGGGCTGGAAGGCTGCAACTATCATGCGGTGAGCAAATAAGGTGGCCAGTTCAAATCCAGGTCTTCTTACTTTGGCCGCTGCTTTGTGAGGTGGTCTGTCACGTACCTGAGTAAGGTCGTTGGTTTATTGGGAGCATCTATGTTTCCTTCAGCATAAACATGATTTCACTTGTACAAGTGAAAAACTCTTTGGTATGTGATTAATGAAACAGGCGTACTTAGAACAAAAGTACTAAGATAACATCAAAAAGAAATGTACTGAAAACAAACTCGAAACACAAACTACTTACTAGTATATAATGACACCACACACGTTACTAAAAACTGTATAATGACATCACACACATTACACAAACTGTACACCGATATCATAAACAACACATACCATATCCTGACATCACGCGCATTACATTCACAATATACTGACATCACGCACATAACGCAAACTGTTTACTGGCGTAACACAAATAACACCAGCAATATACTGACACAACATACATAACACAAACTATATAATGACACCACAAACATAACACAAACTATATACTGACATCACACACATAACATTCACAATGTACTGATATCACATACATAACACAACTATATACTGACATCACACACCTAAAATACAAAATATACTGACACTACATACATAACATCGTCTTCATTTGACAGAATCATTGTTAAGTATGACGTTAAACCCCAAGCAATCACTCGTACACACAACATAAACTAAACACAGGCATCACATACATGACACAAACAATACAATGACATCACACACGTGACAACTCTAAACAGACATCACACACATAAATTCGTCGTCATATGGACGTTAAGCACCAGTCACTCACACAAATAAAACACATACTACATACTGACATCACATATATAACACAAACAACATACTGACATCACACAAACAACACAAACAGCATATTGACATAATACACACAACACAAACAACATACTGACATCTCACGCACAACACAAACAACGAACTGACATCATACACACAACACAAACAACGAACTGACATCATACACACAACACAAACAACGAACTGACATCATACACACAACACAAACAACATACTGACATCTCACACACAACACAAACAACGAACTGACATCATACACACAGCATAAACAACATACTGACATCATACACACAACACAAACAACGAACTGACATCATACACACAACACAAACAACATACTGACATCTCACAAACAACACAAACAACGAACTGACATCATACACACTACACAAACAACATATTGACATCATACACACAACACAAACAACATACTGACATCATACACACAGCACAAACAACATACTGACATCATACACATACTGACATCATACACACAACACAAACAACATACTGACATCATACACACAAAGCAAACAACATACTGACATCATACACACAGCACAAACAACGTACTGACATCATACACACAACACAAACAACGTACTTACATCACACACACAACATAAACAACATACTGACATGGTTTAGGCATGTGCCTAATTAAACAAAATGTATGACCAGTGATGGGATTGTTCTGTAACCTTTGTGTTACCTAAGATAACATCACTCAAGCTTAGTGGTTCTGCATTGTTAAGATCTCCCGGTAGGCAGAGTAAACTTGCGAGATTCTAGAACTCGCCGCAACTAGAGATATGATTATATATTTCACTGTGTTTAGATGCATTGCTGTGTTCTTTTATTCTGCTGATAAGACATCGTCAGTATGTCAGTTTTACCAATATATCCAGATGAGAAAGCTGGACATGATCACTAATAAATAACTGAGGTTTTGCATTGAAATGGAGTTTATTCGTTTGTATTTGTAAAGAAACTGGTTTTTGGTGGCCTGCCAATTGTAAACAAAAACAATCCCTTTATTATTTCTTTGTGCGAGAAACACATTGTTTTGCAAGGTGCTCCCCGCTTTTGTCAGTGCAAGGAAGCCCATCTTATGTATATTTTCTATATGTGTTTATATGACAAGTGTTTTAACTGTTTGGCTAAATGAGTATTCAGACATGTTACGGAATCATATTCTTGCCCTTGCAGGTAACTTCCTTGCACCCGCAAAACTGTCCTCTGTTTATTGGATTAGGTTTTATGTCAACAACGATTGTAGTCGAAGAGGTGATAATCTCAGACGTGTACCAGGTGTCCTCATGTATTCTTCCTGTTTAGGCGGCATTACAACACGCGACATTGACAGTGGTCTCGCCGGTTGTTTACAGTGGGTTTACACACGACAGTGACTAGGAAGTGATCTGAATATAGAACGCGTTACAGGTTCAAATCAATCAAACTTTACACAAGCTTCTCTTTCAGCTTAAGGAATAGGGTATTGTATACCATCATGAACGGATATAAGGGTGCGACCAGCTTTTCTAAATTTTATTGAGCGTCTAAGCAGGCCTATTTCCATGACAGCAGGCGTACACAATTGTCCAATAATCCCACAAGGGTTAGTAGGTGTGCAGTTCATCTGATAAATTGTGTTCACTGTTAATAATCTGAACCAATACACTCATGACAAGAAAAAAATTTAAAAAAAAAAACATCATAAAAAAAACATTGTTGACTTTCAATTACTTTCTCCACTTGAAAGTGGTTTGTGGTGTTCCCCGGGGTTCTGTTCCGGGGGCACTGGTCTTTATCCTGTATTATCCTGTACTCAAGAATATTTCACTTATACCACGACAGTCCTCAGGTTGCTGGCAGACTTTCCCACGTACGGCCAGAGAGACAGCCGGCATGAACTGGACCTGAACTCACAGCGACCGCATTGATGACGGGCTCCTGGGTCATTGCGCTGTTGATGGATTGGCTTCTTAGTACAGTATCGTGCACTATAATAGATAATAAGGGCAATACCACATAAATAAATAAATAGCACATAAATCAAATAAATATTTTAGGAGCTATATTTGTGAATATTTTTATCGTTTTCCTCAAAGGCATGCTAAATAACAAATATATACAAATGAGACATGGAAGGAAACGTTGGCAGATTCGAGACCGCGGACATCTGGGCACTTCATCCGCTGGAGGTAGCGGCAGACAGACGACGAGGTGAAAGATGGCAAGGGAAGGGATAGGAAAATGAACAACACTCTGCAATATTCTGAGAGCTACAGCTGATAATAAATTACAGTATGTTTTACTACAAGAACAACCTGCATTGCATATGTAAATTATAAGCGTTAACGAAACCTAGTGTTGGGGTAAAACCGCTGATGCCCGAATGCCTGCGGTCTCGAATGCACATAAATTCGCGGTCTGTTACTCTAATCAACAATTTCTGAATTTTAAAATGATAACATCGTCGCTGCTCAGGATTGAGTCTCTATGTTCTAACTGTTCGTGAGTAATATAAGTCACCAAATTCAGTAACATAAATTATCTCGTAATGTAATCTTAAACCACACCTGTAATCTCATACAGTGGGCAATATCGAAAGATTGTATTGAGCCAGCTGGATGTACATGTGTTGGATGTGAAGGATTTATACCCCTCATAACTGTTCACCACTACTTCACTATCCTTACAAGTTATCTCTTGTCAGATATTATAGCATTAAACTACGAAGCTCCCACCGAGCCGCGTTATAAATATACCCAACTCAAACCAAAAAATAATACTTCCGCGTCAAAAAAAAAAAACGCACACACACACACACACACACAAAAATACACGTGAATAACAAAATATAAACTTTAAATTAACTTCAACTACAGTACACAAACAATATAATTGCACACACAATATTCTGTTGTCGAATTCAAAACACACAGATTAAGTTAATGTAAAATATAATAACTCAAGCCTTAACACACATGCCGACTTTAAACTCGTAATACTTTACATCTGATTCAAGTGAAAAAATTTTATTGATAATATCTGATGAAACTAAAACCAGAAGTAATATACACAAACACTATGCTGTCACCACATACTCTACAAACACAAACACTATGCTGACACCACATATTCTATAAGTACAAACACTATGCTGCCACCACATACCCTGTAAAAAACAAAATGCTGTCACCATATACTCTATAAACACAAACACTATGCTGACACCATATACTCTATGAAGACAAACACTATGCTGACACCATATACTCTATAAACACAAACACTATGCTGACACCATATACTTTATAAACACAAACACTATGCTGACACCATATAATCTATAAACACAAACACTATGCTGCCACTATATAATCTATAAACACAAACACTATGCTGCCACCATATACTCTATAAAGACAAACAGAATGCTGTCACCATATGCTCTATAAACACGAACACAATTGCTGACACCACATACTCTATAAACACAAACTCTATGCTGCCACTATATAATCTATAAATGCAAACACTATGCTGCCACCACAGACTCTATTAGCACAAACACTATGCTAATATGAAACACAAACCACAAACACTATGCTGACATCACGTGCAAAGCAAAAACAATATGTTGGCATCAAGACATAACAAGTTCACTAACCATCATTCTCACGATATAATGCATCAATACCACGATATCACACCTGATACCCGTTCCAAGCTAATAAGACTCTTCACTCAGTTGTCAATTCAACCTGCATTTAATTCGCGCGTTGCCAAACTACCTTTGTAAACTTTCTACTGTGACTCCTTAGAGTCACACAGTTATACAATCTACTTAAATCATATGTACATATATATATCTGATTAAAGGCTATGTTAACTACTGCTCAATAATCCCTCTCTCCCACCCCCAGTTTGTGTAAAATCCCAAGAAATGTGCTCTTATACCCGGAAGTACTCTAGGTTTCAAGTCTTCCTGAAAAGTAATGTGAAATTCGTTAAAGAAATTTCCCAGTTTATTTCGGCACCTGTGCGTTTTATTTTCCTGTTGCTCAGCAAGTGTACAATCAAGGTACAGGTATCGTTTGTTCAGACTTCCTCTTTATTTATTAAGTTATTAATTTTTATTTCCTTTTAATTCATTTTATTTATTTACTAATCATTTACTAATTACTATCCACGCTTATATGGTATAACTGAGAACAATTCAACAGGTAAAAAGTATGAAAGAACAGACAGATTAACAATTTAAACATTTGCAATGTATTAGTCTATGTACATGTATATAGTCAGTATTGTGGTTACCGCGGCAACAAAGGACTACTTATTTATTTCATACTATGACTTTTGACTTGGTACTCTGGCCGGTTATTGGATGAGTCGCTGACAAACTCACTCACATGTGACATACGCTATATTGAGGCAAGGCAAGTGATGTCCAGGTCACGTCAAGGCCACATAAGAAAGATCCCGTAAGATCCGATGGCCACCAAGGCCCCCCGAGACCAATGAAAACATTGTCCGAGGATGTGAGTGAATCCGTGTATCGTGTGGCCCACAACCATTCCGCCGCAATCCGTATGCTTTTACTTTGGCACACGTGGTTAGTCATATCCGTAAGTGATTGCTTCTTTCAGGATTCGATTAGATTAAGGAATCATCTCATACAGCTTCATACCTATAAGACAGCTTGATATTTTGAGGCTCTGTCTCATGTCGTCATCAAATTAAATACAAATAATGTTATGATTACCTATTGTTCCATTTCTTTATCACAATATGGCTACAATACGGCCAGAAGCGTTAATGCATGATTATTCCTTCATTCGTTCGTCTCTAGGCCCACAGATCTAATCAGTACGATAGCTAGCTCACCGTAATCAAACCACTCACGTTTGGGTTTGGAAACCTGTTCATACGCGCAGTTCATACGCGCAAAGATCGTGGAGCTTGCCAATTCGGTACACCGGCATATGGGCTAGCAAGAAACTGGACTAAAACGAGCATAGGCGGTGTCCACAATTTTTTTTATTTATTTATCCCTTTATTTGATTGGAATTTTACGCCGTTCTCAACAATATTTCACTTATACGACGACGGCCAGCACTATTGTGGGAGACAGTGGTAATAGCAAGTGAAGAAATTCGTGACCATTTGCAGGCTTCTGGAGGACCTTCCCATGTCCCGTTGGAGAGGAAGACACCCCAGCTGGATTTTATCTCACAGCTATACAAATGTTGTAATGAACTAACCAATTTCAAAAGTTACATATAACACATTAATGATACGCGCACGTACAGACTCTCAGTACAGTTTGTCGGTTTTTTTTCTTTTTCTTTTTTTTTACTAGCCACGTGTAACAACTATCTATAATTCCCACGGTTCAGAGTTGCTGCCGCGTGATTCCAGTAGTACATGGCCTATCAGCAAACCCACCGAATGTTGGATCACTTAATGCCTTTGAGATGAACGATGCAGTCCCTTCGACCGGGAAGCACGGCGGAGACATTGACTGCTGCACTATTTCTTTGCTGTCCAGAGACACCGGACAGTGACCTATATCTGTACCATGGGAGTTTATCCCTGACTACCTTCAGCGGGATAGCCAATTTTATGAGGATTCCGAACAGCGTAAATGAAATCACCCAGAAAGACTGCATGAGTGATTATGGCCTAGCGCCGCTTCGGCAGTGTACTTCCGCCATATCGTGGCGATTCTCATCAGAAAATTATACCCTTCCTCAATTTGCAGGGGTAGGTGCGGAAGCAGTTCACATTCCAGACAGTTTTTGACGTAATAGTCATTGGGCCTCCTTCCTGCATGCAACTCAATAAATGTACTTTTAATTTCTACTACATAAATGCCAGTTCAAGTCCAATTTATTTTATTTTTTTTCTACGAAGGCTTCACATCTCAATTCCCTTTGCCTGTAGAGGGCGATGAATGTTGACTTGTTTCCGGTTGGCGAGCATTGAAAGTTAAGCGGGTAAGTTTGGAAAGTCTTTCTACAGCATAACATCTTGTCTATGTTTGAGTGTAGGCTCTGTGATTTTAATTGCGTTTCTGTGACACGCC
This sequence comes from Acanthopleura granulata, assembly GCA_016165875.1. Taxonomy (NCBI): domain Eukaryota; kingdom Metazoa; phylum Mollusca; class Polyplacophora; order Chitonida; family Chitonidae; genus Acanthopleura; species Acanthopleura granulata. The sequence continues at coordinate 1,838,151 of JABBOT010000014.1, forward strand.
TAAACCCCGATTTCCATGTGGTGTAAGGAATTGCGTGTCGTCTGGCTATACTTCGATTTCGGCTATTCGACAGCATGTTACACGGCGTCAACAGAACGAGCCGCGCTGTGTCAGAGACTTACAAACTCGACATGATGTAGTGGAGTTGAAGTGTGTATATGAAACTACCTGTAGTGACATTTCCATAAACTGTAAAATCATTGGTGTCTCATTTAATGCAGTACATTCGCACTGGAGACCGAATTCAGTGCGCATTCAAGCAGTGTGAAAGTAATTTACAAAGGAGTCGACATTCAAAGCACACTTTTCTCGAAATCATAGAAATTCATCAGCGTTTAGTCTGTGTTTCAGCTACTATCAATCATTCACCGAGCCAGATTTGACACAACGATTGCTTGAGAACAACAGTAGCCATTCGGATTGTGCAGACCAGGTTGTAAGGAACACTGTAAACTGTGGGTCAGCTGACAGTCAAAGCAATTGAAAAACAACTTGCCTAACTTTATTTAAGACTTCGAACCAAACACCATGTCACGAATGCCGTAATTCAAACATTGATTGATGAACTCAAAAGTATAAATGTATACTAAACCAGGAAATAATTCAGTCAACACTGAGAAGTGCATTGCTGGATAGAGGTTTATCAAAAAAGATTATCAATTCTCTTGTTTAGGAGACATTCGATTTTGACATTTTTCAAAGATGTCATGAGAGGAAAGACAGTGTTGATAGAACGAATTACAGTCGAGAAAAGTATTACAAAGACAAATTTCGATTTGTGGCACCTGTTGAACTGTATCTTGGTCTTAATTCTAAAAACAAAAATACTTTTTGTCATTATGTTCCTATTATCAGAACTCTTCAAGCCATATTCCACGATGAAACTGTCAAAGGCCAACATTTACACCAAGAAACCAGGTCGGAAAATGGAAATGTTTAAGTCAAATGATTTGTTCAGAGAGGAATCCTCATCTTCGAAAATTATTCTGTATCAAGATACAGTTGAAGTTATAAAGCCATTAGGAAGTGCCAAGAAGAAACATAAAACACTTGTCATGTATTTTATTTTGGGAAACCTTAGTTCATTTTGTCGGTCAAAAATTGACTCAGTACAACTAGTTTTACTCTGGAAAGAATCAGACTTTGTTTACTTCGGCCAGATGAAAGTTTTGGGGACTTTTGTAAATGATCTAAAGACAATTGAAAGTGGAATCGTTATACCCGAGTTGGTTTAAAGACTAAAATATGTGTAACAGTGGTGTTTATTGCAGGTGATAACCTTGGGAGTCACTGCACTGGCGAATTTGTGGAGAACTTTAGCAGTGCACATTACAAGTGTAGATATTGTTTAGCAACCACAGCAGAGTTGGAAGAGTTTGAGTCCTGTTTTCTAGGAAAGAAGCGAGACATAAATGCGTACAAAAAAAGCAGTTATCAGAGTTCAAAATGATGAGCAGGTTGACAATTTTGAAGGTGTGAAATTTGATTCTTTATTTAACCAGCTGAAATACTTTCATGTATGTAGCCCAGGTTTACCTCCGTGCTTAGCACATGATTTGTTTGAAGGGGTTCTCCATTGCGATCTGGCATTGTATTTTACATACTTCATTTCCACGAAGGTTCTCTTCGGAGTTTTTAGGTAGAAAGCTATCGACTTTTAAATTCCTGCGGGATGATGCCCCTGACAAACCAAATGCTAATGATTTGAAGAGGGAAGAGGAAATTGATGCTCAAGGCCAGCGGACATGGCGCTTGTAACAATTTACTGCGCTGGTGATTGGTGACAGGATAGAGGACATCTCTGATGCCGTCTGGGAGAATCTTATACTTCTGCAGAAAATTGCACAGCTGGTTTTGGCCCCTAAGATATCTAAGTAACAAGTTCCTCTGCTGAGAGTGTACATTGAGCAGTATATAGAAGTACGCTTATCACAGTTTCCAGAGAACAAGCTCAAACCGAAACATCACTACCTTTGCCATAATCCTGAGCTAATCCTACATTCTGGAGTGTTAGTGAGGGTTTGGACTATGAAATTCGAGTCCAAGCATAGCTACTTTAACAAGTGTGCTATACACAGCCAAAACTTTTGTAACATTACAAAAACTTTGTCTTAAAGGCATGAACGTCTGCAAACTTACCACAGTGAAGTGGATCTTTTGGGGCAAGAAGTGGAGTTCACTGATGCTGTTCCTCTTCATAATGACTTGTATAATGACCGTGTACAAGCTGTTGTTAAGAGTAATCCCCTCATTTCTGGAGATGACTCTTGTATTGTTGACCGAGTAACTGTGCGCGGTACAGACTATAGACGAGGCACGGTTCTAGTTCTTCGCAAAATAGATCACTTTCTGATCATCGGAAAGATATTCTTTGTTCCTGTGTTGACAGCTAAGACTGTTCATTTCATTGTGAAACAGCAGATTGGAAAGTAAGTATTAGACATGAGCCTCTATGAAGTTACTGAAATTGCTGATCTCATGTCTGGATGAGTCTCACTTTCAACCTAGGATAGCAACAGAAGTTGCCTGTGTTCAGTATTTTCTGCTGGATAATAATAGTTGCCTTCAACTGTATGAAGTTGGGGATAAGACTTTCACAGTGTTGAAACATGAGCTCATTTCCATGGATTAGCTCTAATTTGGTTAATGTGCTTGTTATTGTCATTTGACCTGCTCTAATTTATCTAGATTTTCTAACAAATTCCTGGATGGTTAGCATGATCTAATTGATGATGCCTTCCCATATTAGTTTTCTGTTGTGGAACGTTGTGATTTTCACATGTGTGAAAGTTTTAAATTTGTATATTACTTGCCAAAGGTTTCCTTCACAGGTTAAAATAGCCAACTTGAAAATCTGAAATTGTTGTAGCACTGTGTAACATACAAAAATTAAATATCCCACGATGCATTGTACTGTTTTGTCTCTGTTTACCTGATTGATGAAGTTTCCTTTTGGTTTTGTACCATCTGTGTTTTGTGATTTAACCGGCCCCGTAATCAGAATTTAATTGCGGTACTGTGTACATATATAAATCTTTTCTGAAGCTCAATGAATGTACCAAAACTGCAGCAGAATGAAGCTTAAGGAGTTCATATTGATGACAATCATACTCGTATTTTTGCAGATTTGCGGAGAGGCCTGTTGAAAGTCCAGGAGATGGGAAAGTGGGGATTGCCTCCACAGCAAAGTGAAAATGGTATTAAGAAACTTCCGGAAATGGGAGTGTTAGCAAGAGAGGACATGGAGTATATCCAACCTGAAAAGGACTTGTCAGATGTTTGGTCTCCCATTCAGTGTCGCAAAATACAGGCCAAAATTCAAACTATGTTTTCAGCTTTGTGCATGTGTTTTATTCTCTAAGGGCTGTATATTCCACTTATTTGGGTGTATTATATCACGCTGTCTTTACATTTGTGACTTTTAGTTTGTTCCCCATCCACGTTTCACATCCAGTCTAGGCTTATTTGCAAAGAATGAAAAAGACGATGAATTAGTATAAATGTTCATAAAATCAACCTGTGAGACTCTGAAATTTAGACACTTGTGCACCTCACTTGACCAGATATTACAACTTAGAGGTTAGCCGCACAAACAGTTATTTCTAATTTCCCAAGATTTCTGAGTGCTGACTTTGTCACTTATAGCATAATTTCCAAATGTCACCAAAGTCTGTCACCTCTTACTTTCAAGAGGGTTTCATGTGCGCCTTTCAAAGAATGATGGCACACTATTTGCATGTAATTACAAAATTTGGAGATCACATTTATCGTTATAAGAAGCAGGCAACATTATGTCCTGTCCTCCAAAATATGGTTATTCCCTATGATATTTGTAGATCTTATCATCTTACAATGGTTTTAAATATGAATTTTTTTTTTAAAGTATGATTTATTTCTGGAGAATTATCTAATTATGTTTATAAAGCACCTGCACTTGAATAATATTAGATATAAATTTGATTATATTAACTTTTTCAGGAGTTCGTACAACATCTTCCGGCACATGTGGAAGTTGAGGATCAGGTTGGATTTAAATTCAACCAATCTCGGCTGTTGTCAAGGTGCACGCTAGTCGGTTCATGCTTTGCACCCAAATAAGTCCTTTAAAATTCGACCCAAACCTTCCCTGGTCCCCAATACTTAATAGGCCTGTTTTGATATAGGACTCTTATCAAAACTGCTGAAGTGTAATGACCTGTGAAGAAATGGTATCATCTGCCTGCCATGAAAAGTACGTGTATAATTCCTACATATGATGTCACAGTTAAGTAGATTCTATTACCCTAAATTCCACCTTTTGGACATTTTAATGTACGTGGATTGGTAAAAGCAAGACGTCATCACTTAAAAATAAGTGAAAAGACCATGTATCTGTATCTGAAAATACTTTCCATGAATTTTTTAGTTTTTGTTTTCACCCAAATAAACGCATTGAAATGTTTGGATTGTATGGTAGATTTTATGGACCATATTGATGATGTAGTTCACCACTGACGGCACGCCGTCTTTTCTATTGCCTTAAAGCAGAAATTTGAGTTCATGCTTATAGCGTTTCCATACACAGGCAAACATTATAAGAGTGCTCTTCACAAGAACAGTATTCAGAGCTGAACATAAAGGTGTACAAAAAGTTGTGTGACGTCAGTCGTGAGCCACATTGCCAAATTGTCCACAAAAATCACACCATTTCTATTATCATTTGGATTCATCCTAAATATCACGTTATTTATGTAATCTAATCAAAAGAGTTGGCAAATCCATTTAAGCAGTTTACATGGCTTAAGCTGTAGATTCCTTTCATAATACAATCATCGATCTCTGTCTTTTCAGGTGCCTAGTGAATCTTATCGCGTGCACAGGGACCAAGTCTACCAAGAAAGGGCAGGTAGTTCCATCCAAGGTCTTGCACTTCACCAACGGACTCGACCAGATGGAACGGAACATACAGAATGTCGGAAATCTGTTATTCTAGGACAGTTTAGAAGTGAACTGTACCGGTTGATGAATTCTTTCACACAAAGTTAGTACATCATATCCTAGAATTATCTGAAACACCGAGCCGAAGTGACTTAAAAAATAAAACTCGCGAGATTTTTGGAAAAGTACATTTTTTTTAAAGCCGTGAAGTTTGGTCTTCTCTGCATGCTTATCTGCCCTAGATGGCCTCTCGTGTGTGACGTCATAGTGGCTTTATGCAGTTTTATGCAGCAATCAACTGTGCTAATCACACACCGCATTACGATGGAATTAGCTTTCATGCCTTGCTATCGAACCCCGTGACGAAAATGGATGATTGCCATGCGACGTGACTATTTTGTAGCGATTAAGCAGTCTAAGCCCTAGCCATATTGAGGATATTTGTTTTGATCCGGTAAACAGACTAAAAATATTGATCTTCAAAATTGGAAATACCACAGTTACCTCACGATTATCTGGCACACTAGTGCCATTCAAAGGCAGACAAGCGATATGCGATTTTCGTCTTGGAATTTTTTGTGTTAAATTCGTTTTTAATTTCTACCAGTAAAAACACTCAGCAGACGCATTTTTTGTTTGCATCATTTTTTTTATATCACAGGCATATCATGTATTGAAGGGGATTGAAAAATAGATCCGGAACGGTGCACCTTTCACATCTTAAAAGTAAACTGTCTCGGTTCTCTTTTTCATTTTACTTCACTGAACAATATATCTGTGATATAACAAAAATGATGGAAACAAAAAATATGCATCTGCGGAGTGTTTTAAATTGTAGGAAATAGAAATATATATATATATATAGAATTTCGAAAAAAAATGGTTGCATGGCAATTATCCATTTTCCTTGCATGGAGGGATTGGATGGAAAGGCATCAAGGGTAACACCATTGTAATTCGTTGAATGATTGGCACTGTTCACTGCTGCACAAAATGGCATACCGCCATTATGACGTCATGGGACATCAAGGGCAGATAAGCGTGTAGAGAAGACCATACCTTACAAAACTCAATTCAGAAACATTTTTTTTTTAATTTTTAAATCATCTGTTCGTTAAATCAGTTTGGCTCCATGTTTCAGGTACCTCTAAGATATACTGTGCCTATTTTTGCGAAAAAAAAAATAATCAACCGGGACAGTTAACCTTTAACTTTAAACTTACTTTAAACAGTGGGAATGCAACCCAAATTGAGGTAAACAGGGTTTCTGGACCTCTGAAAAGGGAAACAAATCTTGTAACTCGTTAAACAGAAGTGCCCTCTACTTGATAAGTAATGCCAGCTGTGCTTATTCATCATGACTTGTTATTTTATTGAATTCTGTGATAATGTTTATGATGTTCTATGATTGACTTCCACTTATAGAGGGCCAAAGAAACGCATTGACAAGAAATTGTCTTCAATCAGCAATCATGGCAATGTGTGATAGATTTCCAGTTATCAAAGACAGTGCTTTGTATGGTTTTCCGTTTGTGCTATTGACATACCACTTGCATCAACCCCAAAACACGAAGTCGAGTTTTGATTCCGTCAACATTTGGAACAGATTCAACATCTTTGACCAAACTCGACGTTGAATCTCGATGAAATGCGACGTCGAGTTGTTGCATCAACTTTTTGCATGTTTAAGTGCCATTTAAACCGTTATGTCGTGTTTTAAATGGCGCTTAAACATGCAAAAAGGTGATGCACAGTCGATGGCGAGTTTTGATTCCGTCAAGTTTTGTTTATATCATTACGCATGTTTAGGGACCATTTATTTTCTGAAGTTTGTCATCGAAACAGTTAAGAGAAATATGGGGCAACGAAACTCTCCACATGCGCAACGGTACCAACAAAACTCAACGGAATCAAAACTCAACGTCGTGTTTTGAAACTCATCGGCTTTGAGAGTCGAGTTTTTGCAGATTGAAGATCCATTCAAAACAAACGGAACACCATAGGTTTGACAGTTCTCATTGCTGTTATTTTAATTCTGATGTGGACAGTGTTGAGAGGTTTATCTGTTCAACTTTCACAAAAAATAGACAGAAGTCTGGTATTAAACCTTCACAGTTTAATGTTCCATTTATTATTAGCCCCATATGAGTGGCACAAGAGTCACTTACTGTGTTACGGAATTTAATTTCATTAGAATAGGATAAAAGACACGTTTTTGTTCTTGCATTTTTACCCAATTTTACAACAGGTAATTGTTGTATAAGTGGTTTCCATAATTTATAAACATGTTATGATTTACTATTCAATACTAAACATTTGATGTTTGAAGACACATACTAAGCTTCAAAGTGTATGTACCGGTAATTCAATTCTATCATCAGAAAGGAAACTTACACTACCACTTAGTCATTTTTGAAGTAGACTGAGTTGATCTATGTAAGTGTTTGTTCTATAAATGGTTTCCAGAATTCAACAACGTTTTGATTTACTATTCAGTACTAAACATTTGATGTTTGATTAAGCTTAAGAGTGTATATAATTCACTTCTATCATCAGAAAGGAAACTTGCACTACCAAATAGTCAGTTTTGAAGTAGACTTGAGTTGATCTATGCAATCGTTTAGATACGCGATGAGTGTATAATGCATATAACACATTGTGTATGCCCAGATTTTGTTCAATTAGTACATGTACAGGTGATCTATCTTTTATCTGCCTATTGTCTTCAGTAACTGTCAGTAACTGTTAATTGTCAATAAATTCTCATCACTAAAAATCTCTGTGTTGTTTACGACCTGCATGCTTTAATTTGGTAATTAGTTATGTATGTAACTTGAAAAGTATGTTTTGATGTTCAAGGCTCATAGTAAGGAATGTACAGATTCTGCTTGGTGTGAGCTTATTTGCGACATAAACTGTAGTGCTGCAATATTCCACAGCAGTAGCGGTCTTCTCCACCAGAACTATGTACTTTAACCCCTGTTACCGACTTTGAGGAACATTAGAAAATTGCTTTCTACTTAATGCACCATCAATTTACACTTGCATAATGTTGCTTTAAAAGCAGAAGTACCTGTTGATTGGAAAAACTGCTCTGATTTACCTTCTGCGACATGCATTCTAAGGACAATCCCGGTAAATTTACATGATGATGTAATTAAACGGGGTTAATGACTATGGTTTCACATCGAACATGGCTGCAAATCTGCAGCACTACTAGTGTTATTTTACATCCAAGAATGTTGTAAGTCAACATTGTTAATCAGCTTAATTTTACAGCTTGAAGTCATGCTGCTTTACGTGGTCGAAAATTGATAAATCACAACACGCTACTAGTTTTAACAAGTATTCAAACACCATTTACCTGAGCATATTTACATATAAATTCTTTGTAAATAAACAATGTGGCCAAGTGGGCCAGATCTTCTACTTGGCAGTTTGGTGCTAAGTTACACGGATATATATTGTATATGTACCAATACCAGCAGTATATTTACATTTACTCAGTGCTGTCAATATACAGCCAAGACCTCTGACCTCAAAGTTGCCAGCACTTTTTACTGTAAAACTACATCGCCTGTTTTCACAGTGTAGAATCACACCGTTACACACGCGACACATGCTCTTGAAGGAGACAAACTTATCACTGACCGATATTAATACAGGGAGTTGTATGGTGTGGTATCACAGAAAAACTGAAGGCATTGCGACTACAACAACCAAGCAATAATGCCCATTATACAATGTAAGGTGAGCTACAAATATTTACGAGCTACATTTACAAAAAGTATGGAAGCCACTTGTCCCTGTGGCCGTTTAAACTTGGATACATCAGTTTAAAGGTATTCAGTACATTTATAACACGCCTGAACAAATTTATAATTTCTCAGTCGTTGGCATCCATCCATATAAGCTTATCTGAAATAAAACTGCGAGTTAGTGCGGAGTAACGATTGCTGTCTCACCAGACACTCGACTGGCACACGGATGTCAATTTCTGTCAACGGAATGGGTTCCAGATGACCTACTTAGGCACCTAGCACGTAGGCCTACGTTAAGTAGGTTTTGATAGGACGGTACCGCCCTCGTCCCTTCGTCCTCTCGTCCCGTCCCCCGCGGGTCGTTAACCGCGACACGAGGAAGGTACCATTTGCACCGTCCTGGTGTGGCAGGACGCGAAGACGAAGACGGTCACCCTCCGCCAGCGAATGGTACCGTCCTCGTCCCCTCGTCCCCTCGTCCCCTCGTCCCGCGCCCCGCGGGTCGAAACCCGCGACACGAGAACGGCACTAATCGCACGCACCGTCCTCGTGTCGTGGGCCTCGAGATGGGTCTCGCGGGGGGGGGGGGGGGGGATGTCCTTTTCCGGCTTCCATAATCCGGCAGCCGGGCAGAGCCTTGGGGAAACCCACGACCATCCGCAGGTTGCTGGCGGACCTTCCCACGTACGGCCGGAGAGGAAGCCAGCATAAGCTGAACTAGAACTCACAGCGACCGCATTGGTGGGAGGTCACTGCGCTGCTCTAGCGCTCTAACCGACTGAGCCACGGAGGCCACCGACATAGCATTAATGTTGCCTTATTCCTTATTGTTATCTCTTTTGATACCATAAACTTTTGACCGGTTGTTATTATTACCACATAGCTATCAACACGGCGTTTTCATAGGAAGGGGATTTAATACCATACATGTATGTACACAGACTTGAGTTTTAGTCACGCACACTTCAGAAACGGAAAGAGGTTGTCTAGTGAAATTATAGTGGCGCAGGGGGAGAATAGACTAATAAATAACTTCACTTCAAAATATGATAAGCCTAGTGTAACTGAAATACGCTTAATTTTTTAGTTAAATTTATTTCTTAAAGTCTGCCTAGAATAAAAACAGCATGTTATCTGATAGTGCTGAACTAAACTACTCTGTAACTACACGTTACGTTTAGATGAAAGGACACAGACAGCCGCTGACACAGAGGAACCCGCGAATGCGAATTTCAGAGGCTTTGCCTCAAAAGGAGTCCGCACAGCTGATTTCTGGCAGCGGTGAGCCGTAGACGCTAGATACAACCATCATGAACACGTAGTTATCTCTACTTTAGGATGATTCCTGCTACAAAAATTTTATTTGTTTATTTGACTGGTGTTTTACACCGTACTCAAGAATATTTCACTTATACGACAGTAGCCAACATTAGGGTGGGAGGAAACCGGGCAGAGCCCTCGGAAACCCACGACCATCCGCAGGTTGCTGGTAGACCTCCAAACGTATGGTCGGATGGTAAGCCAGCATGAGCTAGACTTGAACTCACAGCGACCGCATTGGTCTGCTACAAATAATACAGTATTCCAATGCTTAGCCGACTTACCATACATAACTGTCTATGTGGCCGATTTGCAGTAATTTTATTGTTTGAACATATGATGACTTATTCTTAAATTAGCTTCAAAATATAAATAAAAGAAAAAGACTTTCACAGACAGAAAGCCGTTGGTGTAGTCCTTTTTTCTCTAGTCAATAAATATACTTTGAAAAGTGGCATATATAACACTTTTAAAGCAGAATTTGCTTTGTCCTAACAAGCTCTGCGCATGACTAAGAGTTTGGAGCTAACTTTCAAAATCTAAGACACAAAGCTTTGGCCGATTGCCACATATTTCCTTAGTGAGACGGGCTAGGTAGAATTGCTAACTGAGTTAGCCGTTTAACCTTAACCTTTAGGCTTTTTGTTAAACGGACCATTTAACTTTTATAGAAGTGTTCCTTATTTGCACAGACATCTACGTTTGCTCTGTAGGTCTAGGGGTATTGGACGCTTGCCAATCATTACGTCAGGTTATAGAGGTTGTAGAGTCGTACTCTCCAGCCAATCCGTGCAGCCCACTTTCCTTGTCAACGCAAACATGCGCACTACAAGTTGTTCAGCTTGCTGTATATTTAGTTCTTCTTTAAATGTTAATATCTGTTTATAGTTTAAACATATCTATTAGATACCGTCCCTCGTGATAACTCCATATATATTTTATTGGTTCACTCGGCAGGCTCCATAAAAACGTAGTTTAACGGCCGTGACATTTTTTTTGGAGAGCCACAGAACCTTGGTATCAACCACACAGGAGTGGTCTTGCATTTTTATTGCCCGTGTAGTTCACTGTTTGAAAATGCGTGTGTCAAATCAGTTGTCCTGTTGTGGACTTTTGTTTCTAGTGTACTGTTTTGTAAACGTCCAAGCTTGGAGTGGGTAAGTGTTTCTCTTAGTTTTCTTTTGAGTTTGCCTTTTGCTTTGGCAGTCGTGCTACGTTTTCTTTTACAATGTTTTACAATTATTCATGGATTCGGAATTAATTAATTAATTAATTATGCTAATTTCTTAAAGCATGCGAATACAGTATGTTCTTCTATCTTAGCATCGATATCTACCAGATTTTGAATTATAACACTTTGGTGGGCGAGTTGGTGCCTTTCATTTCTCCTCGAAATCAACACGACTTTCCTATACGACTTTGTGAGCCTGTGACGCTATCCACAACCCTTTCCGACATGCCTGTGTCTATACCGCCCCATCGAAATGTACTGGAATCTCTACGCCAATGATTAAACCTGTGCCCATATCGCTTCGGCTCAAAATGTGCAAAATGTATGCAAATTAGCAAGCGTCTGCCTCTAGCTTGCACAAATCAACTTCTACAAGAACCCCCTGTCTGAGTTTGACTGTACCAGTAGCACCGAAATCTACCAAATTTTACTACGGAAATTAGTTAGCTATGACCTGAGCTTTCAACTTAATATTGGGGCTTTTCTACGTTAATTTGCCAGGTAGCGCCCCTAATCTTGCATCGACATCCACGGCAATTTGCAAGTCTTAGCTTTCCATCAAAGCGCAAACGTGACATTTCTACACCATTTTCCAAGTGTCTCTGTAGATTTGCATTGAAATCTACAATACTTTCCTGCGCGAATTTACGAACCTACACCTCTAGCTTACTATCGAAATCTACAAATTTAAATGCCCTTCGCATACCAATGGTCACGAGACCAATTTCCTTAAGAGCCTTCTCTACAAATCAGAACATGAACCTGATAAAGAGAAGCAGTCAGCTGTTTATTTACGATGCCGGAGATATTGATTTAATTAATATTTAAATCATGTATACCGTACTTGTTGATATATATTACATAAGTCAGTATATTTTCAAATTGTGTATTTCGGTTGCGCTTTGATATTGCAACAGCCCGTAGCTGAGAAAGGTGAGCTGTAAAATATTGCCCACACAGTCTTTTGTCGCACTCTTGAGTGCGCAAGTGCTATTGTTGCCCTAGTTTGTCATATAACGTTAGGTACCACGCTTGTCTCAGAACTTTCGTTGAACGTTGTATTACTGTATTTAAAAACGAAATCATTTTGATAGGCAGGACCTCTCACGTGATTCAGACCTCTTCCTGGTCTAAACAGGTTTAAGCAAGTCTGAAATCACTGAACGACTCAAACATTTAAGGGTTGTAATGTTTATCGACTGCGCACGTAAACTGGATCTGATAATCAGCGTACAGAGTTGTGAGATTGACATGAAGGAGGGTCAAGTTCAGGCCTCCTTGCCACAAATTTTTCAACCCTATTGTACGGTCTGTTTAACATACTTCTTATTGAACGAACGTCAAAACACTGGTGTAGTTCGTTTTATACAGCGGTATTTTCCTACAATGGATGGCCGTTAGCCAGAAGTACATGCTATCTACAGTGTCACTGACAACAGAAAGAAAACACACCAATACAGTACCGTAGTCTACAGTTACTTTGTTTGCCCATACAACTTGTATACCACTGCGCAATTAAACAACCACAAGAGAACTAGTGCAACATAATAGTTGGGTAAATTCTACGTACTACATATATGTGTTATCACGGCGATCAAACAGCATGGTTTACCAACGAATTACCACTCCTGTGAGTTAAAGGAAATTCGAAGTGGGAGAAGTTACATGCTGCAGCATAGAACAGTTTAATGTGCAATTCTCCAAATATAAAATCAATCAAAGTGACTAACATCAAAATTCACATCAAACTCATAACTCAGCTATTAACAATACTAACTCGTACAAGATAAATCATTCATATTTATTATTAATAATACTAACCATATGTTACACAAAATAGTATACATTATAAAAAATAGTCATTATTTATTTCTTTATTTATTTATTTGATTGGTGTTTCACGCCGTACTCAAGAATATTTCACTTATAGCAATGTCAGCATTATGGTGGGAGGAAACCGGGCAGAGCCATGGGGAAACGCACGACCATCCGCATGTTGCTGGTAGACCTTCCCACGACCATCCGCAGGTTGCTGGCAGACCTTCCCAGTTAGGGCAAAAAACTGATAATAATTTACCTGTATAATAACAGTTACCTGTAGATGATAGAGGAGGCCCAAAGAGAACGTTCTTTACTACTGTTTACACAGTTAACCCACGTTATATATATATATATATATATATATGTACTAACACGGCCATCCTGACAATGACCTACAGTTTCAGAACTAAACACATGAGAACTAACAATGGTTAATAAGCAGCATTAAACCACCTCTTTATTACTGGGATAATGTTCGTACCGTTAAAGACACAGTCAGCCGTGGACGCCTCAGGAAATTGTTCAGCAAAATACCTTGACACCGCCCGCACATCGTTCATAGAGTACGACGCAGGGCTCCTATAAACTTGTGTTGCTCAACATTATGCCTAGGATAAAAACTACTGGCATAGTAAGTTTACAGTCTCCACATAAAATTATTGAAAAACACAATTAACTTACTAAACATAGCTTAAGTCTAATACTAGAAGAACACCTTGTCTTTAGAAACTTCCACAAATGTCTCATATCACATGAACTTACAAACAACATACTTTATATGAGAACATCTGGAGGGTTATCCATACGGTACCTTGCCAAGGTTCAGTTTCCGTCACTTTTAGTGGAGTTTTAATTAATATAACGATCTTTGCGTGGCTTACCACTTGATCCCGATATTCTCCACATTACTATGCAGCAAACATCCGCGAGTTTCTCGTACACATCGCTGACTTACGCATCAAACTCTATATTTAACAACAAAAAGAACCAGCGACCATGGCATTGACATTCTACTTCCGGCAGAAACCAGGGGACTACTCTACGTCACTAAGCGGTAAACTGCCCAAATGAAAAACCTCCCTTGATTGGTGTATCACCATATATACCGGCTAAAAGTTTGACACTGTCACACTATATATGTTTGGCATAAATAGAAGACTTAGAACGAGTCTGAATATGAATATTGCACGTGGGATTAATGGAATCCGACATTGGTACATCAGCCGTCAACCATGATGTACTCTACAGGTCGATTATGTGGAGTACAACAGATGTTCAGACTTAAATTCTCCCAACAGTTTATAGGGTGTGTGCTGATTTCTGTAAACCAGCGATTTAATCAACGATACTGGTATAGTTTTAACCAGGAAGTGGATTACTGACTTACATTATTCAAAGCAAAAACTGTTGCTCAGATAACAAACATACCGTGCGGCCCAGCCAGACTTCAAACGGCACACTCGTGACCTTATCTGATACCCAAAAGCTTACCCGAAGACTAACACCTTGTTTGAAAGAGAGAATAAGAAAAAAATCCCAGAAATATCATGCACACTTCAGACGAAGAGGTGTGAAAGGCCTTTTATACTTTTTTTTTTTTCGATTTTTCTTGAAGTACAAATGGATATATGAACTTTTGCATGGTGGTATATGGCACCATTTCTTAGTCTGTAATGTTTTTACATAATAATGTCCTAAAAAAGGTTGCTGTGTATGTCTAGTAAAGATACTGGAAAGTAGATTGCTTATATTTAGCAGAGTTGTGTTCATACCCACGTTTGTAAACATGTCCTTGGTTTTTGTAACTTACTTGAGTCGTCTGAATTATCGCCCTCAGAGATGACTTGACTGAGCAAATCCCGTGTTTATGCCCAGACCAGACTGATTTTTATGCGACTTTCTGTCAGGAGACCTCACTTATACCACTTAACGGGCGGTGGTTTCCAACTGGATATGTCTGATTTCCTCTAATCGTGAAGCTGAGCGTTATCAAATAACCGAAACGTTGTCAAGAAGGGCGAAAACAAAAGTCAAACAAATCAACGCTTTGGTCATGCTAAGTGAAATCAGCCATTGTGACGCGTAGTGCCAAACCCAACCAGCTGATGTACAAGTACCTAATTTACCTCTTCATGAATAATTCCCGTTTCGGGAACAAATTTGATGTTTCATTTGGATGCCTTTGGAAGGTCTGAAGTTTTCATACGTAAGATATTACGAACGCGCAGCCATTGATACTGACGTTAGCTCCTGACTTACTTTAGTGATGAAAAATTACACAAAAATAATCTCGCCTATGGAAACATGATAAGCCTGCGTCAGACAAAATGACATCGGTCAATCGTTATGTTTCAGTTTCTGCCAGAGCCAGTTTGAATTCTTTCATTGTGGTTTGTTTTTTACAGGAACCATGTCTGTTCTCAAGTGGGAACAACGTACCGACAAGTACGATATTGCGCTTTTAACTGGTGGGGGTAAGTCATGCCAGAACCTGTACTTCTTTGTTTAACATATTTACGGTTATTTATGCTTGATGAAACACATAAGCGATACACACATCGTTAACAAAATCAGTAATATTCACTGTTAATCTGAATTCTTTTCCGGCTTGACCACCTATCTTAGGTTGCAACCAGACTTTACAAGTCTACCATGTTGCGAAAAAAGGACACCGGATCCAACATTGGCCACCGAACATGGCCACAAAATCCAATACAGATACCAAATCCAAGATGGCCACCAAATGTAATATGGCCACGTATCCAAGATGACCACAAAGTCCATATGGTATTTACCATTATAAACGAAACCAAACTAATGCGACTTGAAATTTACAGGGAAAACCTGCCTTCAGAATATACAAATCATATTGACGAATGGAATAATATAGTACAGGCTTTGTATGATCATGTGGGATTATTAAACCAACTATTGTTGGGGACAGTTCTTACAAGTTTATAACATTATTTTAGGCTACCACCCAACAAAATCTCATCTTCATAATATAACAGACTATACACCACAGAGACTAAAACCAGAACTGTGACTACAGTTTGATAGTTGGCAAATGGTCACACGCTACCAGTGAAATCCGACCTCTTGTCAGTTCTCCACGATTAGGCTTCTATTCTATCCGTTCATCTAAGTCTCTAAGAAATAACAACTTACACCCCACCGTACCAGCACGGCTTCAATCAAACTGCACGGAGTGTTGCATTTTCGCGATATTTTCCTAGGGTATACGGCATGAGGCCAGTGCATACCCTACACAGACATAGACTCCATAAAGCGACTTTGACTGAAAGTATAAATATTCACCTAGCACATATGAAACACAGTTTTTGACCACTAATGTTAACAAAATTTGACAGATTTCTGTTACAGTAACACCTGTTACCAATATTAACTTCTATTCACCTAAAATAAGTTCTGACATATCACACTTCAAATTTGGACGTATTATAAACAGGCGTGTGGGATAGACATCCTGATAAAAGTCCTTGACCAGAATTACATCTGTAGAACATGTCGAGCTCTTGAGCAAGTTGACATACATTTCAGTAAATAGACATTGAAGAAAATAATTATATACCGAGGAGTAAACATGTATTTCTTTTGTCTCCCAGATGCTGGCACCACAAGTATCGCCGGGAAACCATATACAGTATTTCGCAGTACTGCTGTCCAGGATGGACACATAATGGTAATCAAGTCTGCAACATACGTAAGTCTATGTTTGGACATCTCTACTAACGCACAATTTTTATTCTATAATTATAAGATTCTGGTTTTAAACAATGGTAAAATGTTAGATTGTGTTTTATGAAGTTTTCATCATTTTGAATAGAGAACTGAACACGGCAGATACACTTAAGTAGAGACAAAATTCATAATTAATTCTTTCTGCATTCCTGTGGAACTCTCTTCAGTTAGGCAATTACCGCAAGTGTGCCCGTCGCAGTTAAATCCAGGGCACTGAAAATAGCTGTAGAGCGCGTCTTCTGTATCATCTGTGAACATCTCTACGCTCAAACAAGAAATAATTTCGTACCCCAAGAAAGAAGGCAGACAAATAGTATAAAACTCACTCAATCCACCGTGTACTCAGACGACTTAAATGGCAATATTTTTATATTGTTTTATTGATTGTTATAGCAATAAGTCTACATAGCTACATCCAGGTCAACATTTGCTAAGACACACATAATTCGGCAATTTCCGCACCAAAGTTAAGAAGCCATGAAATAATACAAATACAAGCCATTACAAATAATAGTATAAAAATGTCTCAGTCCACCATGTATTCCAAGTTGGAGAAAATCATAACTACCTATATCATTATGTGTTTCATCAGCGTTCATTATTCTGTTATTTCTGTCAGTAGTGCTCATCCTGTAATTATTTGTTTCAGCTGTGGTAATTTTATCATTATTTCATCTGTGTCTCAATATGCTATTGCGTGTTTCAGCTACATGAGCGTTCATCCTGGGATTGTCTTTTCAAGCAAAGTTCGTAATGCGATTCTCTGTTTACTGTGAGATCGTCTGTTCATTACTGGATTGTCTTTGTCAGCTGTATGTTCAGGACCTGGTTGTGTGTTTCAGCTTTAAGTTCATTATGTGATTTCTATTGCAGCTGTGTGCAGGCCGTCGTGCTACAACGGAGGCACTTGCATAGCTCCAAATAAGTGCAGATGTCCTGTAGGGTTTAATGGCGACCTGTGTGATAACCGTAAGTAGATTTAAGTCTATATGCTGTGGAAAATGGCTATAATCGCAAATAGCTTTAGTTCAGTGTATTTGACTATATTTTATGTGCTTGGTGTTTGACTGTATTTCATCTACGGATCGACTTCATGCTCAAGAGTGTAGAAAAACCTGTGTTCGGTGGAAAAGCCTCACTTCTCTAGAAAATGACACATCCAAAAACCAGCAATACCTGGATTCGAACATGCAATGGTTTTGATCTGGATGACAAAACTATCTTCGACTGAGCAAGTCATTTTATGCAATCATTACTTCATGCGATTTACACCACTAGACCAAAATCAGTCGTCGCTGGCTCACCTAACCGAAGCATTCCTTCATGCGCAACCAATTAAAGGTTTTTCATGGGGAAATCAACCAGAACGGTAGTGTAAACGCAACCAACCGAGCCATTCCTCTGGGCGCAACTAACCAAAACGTTCGTGTAGGTGCAACCAGCCAAAACGCTCGTGTAGGCGCAACCAATCAAGTCGTTACATATATTACCGTTACGCAGAGCCCGCGGAGAATGCACGACTATCCGCAGGTTGCTCCCAGACCTACCTACCTGCCTACATACCGACATATACCTACATACATTGATTTACATGGCGACTCCTTTCCATGAAATGGTTTGCGCCAAGGCAGTAACATAGGTTTCAGGGATTCACGCTGTTCCAATCAACAAGATTGAGCCCCAACCAAAGTGTTCGTCCTGGTGCAACCAAAAAAAGCCATTTTTTGGGCGCAAGCAGTCAAAACGTTCGTCTGAGCGCAACCAACCAAAGCGTTCGTCTAGTTCAACGAACTAAAGACTCAACAACTGTTTCCTTGACTACTGAGACAGCACTCTCGAATACAAGTCTCGACAGTTAGGCGTCTCAAAATCAGAAAATCTACCATGTATCTAGTAAAGGGTTAGACTTATGCAAATTTGATGTAAATTTGTGTTCCATCTGTTCAGACACAGAACTGTGTCCTAACACAGAGTTATGCTGTATATATGTGGTACTAGTGAAGAGTGCTGAATTACACCGAGCACTCTCCTGTACATGTGGTACTAGTGAAGGATGTTGAATTACAATGAGCATTCTTGTGTACGTGTGGTGCTAGCGAAGGCTGCTGAATTCCACCGAGCACTCTACTACACATCTAGTACTAGTGAAGGGAAGTGAATTACACCGAGCACTCTGCTGTACATGTCCTACTAATGAAAGGTGCAGAATTTCAGAGAGCACTCTGGCGTACATGTGGTATCAGTGAAGAGTGCAGAATTCCTCCCAATACTCTGGTAAATGTGTGGTACTAGTGATTCTGAGTTCCCCCTGACATTCTGGTGTACGGGTGGTACTAATGAAAAGTGTTGAATTCCACTGAGCAATCTGGTGTACGACTGTTAATAGTGAACGGTGAAGAATTTCGCGGAGTACTCTGGTAAATGTATGGTACTAGTGAAGGGTGCTGAATTACACTGACCACTCCCGTATACCTGAGGTACTGGGGAAGGGTGCTGAGTTTCCTCGGACACTCCCGAGTGCATCTGGTACTAGTGAAGGGTGTTGGATTCCACCGAGCATTTTAGTGTACGTGTAGTACTAGTAATCTCTGCTGAATTACATCCAGCGCTCTAGCATAAATGTGGTGCCAATGAAGGGTGCTGGATTACACCTAACACTCTGGCATACGTGTGGTACCAGTGAAGGCTGTTGAATTACACTGACCACTCCCGTATACCTGAGGTACTGGGGAAGGGTGCTGAGTTTCCCCGGGCTAGTGAAGGCTGCTGAATTACTCCGAGCACTCTAGCATAAATGTGGTACCAATGAAGGGTGTTGGATTACCCCTAGCACTCTGGTGTATCTGTTGTACTAATGAAGGGTGGTGCATTACATCGAGCACTCTCATGTACATGTAGTACTAGTGAAGGGTGGTGAATTCCACCGAGCACTCTGGTGTACATATGGCACTATTGAATCGTGTTCATTTACAACGAACACTCTGGTATACATGTCGTACTGGTGAAGGGTGCTGAATTATACCGAGAACACTGGTGTACGTCTGGTAATAATGAAGGTTGTTGAATTTGACCGAAAAATCTAGTATACGACTGATACTAATGAAGGGTGCAGAATTTCACCAAGCACTCTGATATACGTGCGATACTAGTGAAGGCTGTTGAGATCCCGTAAACACTGTGGTGCTCAATTGGTACTAGTGCAGGCTGCTGAATTCCACCGCGCACTCTACTACAAATCTAGTACTGGTGATGGGAAGTGAATTACACCGAGCACTCTGCTGTACATGTCCTACTAATGAAGGGTGCAGAGTTTAAAAGAGCACTCTTGGATACGTGTGGTACTAGTGAAGTGTCCTGAATTCTGCCAAGCACTCTGGTGTACGTGTGGTACTGGTGAAGGTTGCAGAGTTCCCCCGGACATACTGGTGTGCATGTGGTACTAGTGAAGGGTGTTGAATTTTACCGAGCTGTCTGGTGTACGTGTAGTATTAGTGAAGGGTATTGAGTTCCGCCGGACACTCTGATGAACATGTGGTACTAGGAAGGGTGAAGAATTATTTAAACCGAGCACTCTGGTGTACGTGTGGAACCACTGAAGGGTGTTGAATTATAATGAACGCTCTGCTGTACGTATGGTACTAGTGACGGGTGCAGAATTCCTCCCAATACTCTGATAAACGTGTGGTACTTGTGAAGGATTCTGATTTTCCCCTGACATTCTGGTGTACGTGTGGTACTAATGAAAAGTGCTGAATTTCACCTAGCAATCTGGTGTACGACTGCGGAATTACATCGAGCACTCTTCTGCACATGTGGTACTAGTGAAGTGTGCTGAATTTCACCGAGCACGATGGTATACGTGTGGTACTAGTGAAGAGTATTGGATTCCCCTGAGCACTCTGGTATATGTATGGTGCCAGTGAAGTGTGCTGAATTACACCGAGCACTCTGGTTATACATGTTGTACTAGTGAAGGGTGTTGAATTACACCGAGCTCTCTGGCTTCCTACTCCTGACCCCCGTATTATAAGAGGAATATTCCTGATTTTGGCTCCATCTCTCTTTAAAATGACTGTTGTAAATTTGCACATGAACAAAGTCGTGTGCATCAGTCGTAATGCTTCCTGAGTTTTCACCCAGGCTGGTGACCTCCGGAAGGTATTTCGGGAAAGGACTGACACAACAGAAACGATTAAATGAGAAGAAATCCATATTTCCTGAAATTAACACACTGCCACTTGCACACAACACAGTTTCATTAAAAACATTCAGCAATGACCTCAATTGCGTGATCATACCATCGCTCGATCCATGCCAGTCGGTCGCCATATCGTCCGCCATTTCTGATATCTCGAAGGCGATGGTATATCGCTTCCGTTGATTAGTGACCCGCAGCTGGAAGGAAATCGGGTTGCCTTTTATGGCAGTCCATCCCTGTCCTGGTCAAAGGCTTTTTTAATTTGCATACACATGAAGCTTATTCTACAGAAAAACAAATAAAAAAAACACGTTTCTTTACACACAGTCGTGTACCACTGATACACATGTCATTGGACTGCCAGTACACAAAATTATATGAATGTGCATTTTGACAAAATACGGTGTACGGTACCACTCATATGCAGCTTTCTGTTATATACAGGGGAAGAAATCAGATGTGACTACTGTGTAGTTTTTAGTGCTAACAGGCCTACTTGGTGATTGATTACAAAAAAACAACATCCTTGTGAATGAAGTTATCTGTGATTACATCCGCCCCCTCCACAACATCTCCACCGCTCACCCCACCCCAACCCCCCGGCCCTCTAGCTGGTAACACATGTTCAAATATCCGGTATTAGTATAATTTTTTAAAATATCGGTACGCTCTAGCTCAGATAGCTAAAGCGCTGGCTGACTGGAAAACACATGTCGCATGTTCGAATCCACCTCACGATGAAAAGCTGAGCGTTTGTCAGATGGGCGATGGTTCTCCAATGATCCTGACCAGTATAAGATAAGAGAGGAATATTTTTCATCATGGTGTTAAAAACCAATCTTTCCATCAATTAATCCGGAATAAACTGGAAAAAATGTTTTATTCTAGTTGCTATTTGAAAAAAGAAACCCCTGGTTCAAATTCATTTGTGGATATGTATATTTTTTTGTATTTTTTGCACAGCTCTGTGTTCTTACCTGAAACCCTGCTATCCTGGCACCTGCGGAGCGAACACTGACGACTGTACGTGTACGCAAGGATTTAGCGGAACGTCCTGCCTTACATTCGGTAAGTATACATAGTGTTGTGACTCCGCCTTTAGTACATTTAATCTTTTGTTATGCAAATCAGATCAGACCAAGATCTTCAGCTGTGCATATATGCCCCATAGCCCCCACTGTCGTTCCTTGAAGTCCTTGTGTTAATGAATTTTAGCGTCTGTGAATCGTCATTTCTGGGAAGGAATACCCCCTGTTGTAAGCATATTTACCACTGGAGAGTCCAGAATCTCTACTAATACTCTACTTTCATGGAAAGAGCCATGAAATTACAGAAATTCGCAGTTTATCTCATGAGTTTTCCAGTATTACAGCAAAATAAGGAAACATTTTCTCCTTCTGGAAATGGAGGATGTTATTCCAAGAGTAATTAACAACTGGTTTCCAAAGTTCAGTGGTGAAAGTCGGTTATACTCTATACACCGGCGTTCTCCTTCCACAAAATCTGATCCCACGTTCTTTCAATAAAACATCCTTGATTGTCATATTAAACATCAATCAGTCAATCAATCCAATGTTAACCCCACGATTTTCCCCACAGTCAATCATACTTCGAACAAAGGCACACATAAAAGAAAATTTACACTCTTGGTTTGGAACCCTGGAGATTTGCGTTTAGAAGCAAGTGATTTTGCATCGCACAAATGGCGCACCTATACTATTTTAGATGATGGATTTTGTCAGCGGTTGCATAGTTTTTACCGATGATAAGAGATAATTTAACAGACAAATACTCAATAGCGCTGACTGGTGGCGCCGCTATAATAAGCAACTTAACTTCTTTACTTCGTGCACCTTTCCCTCATTCCTCATACACTGTTGACTGCTTCCCTTTGCTTGAATCCACACATATAACGTACTCTCTATACCTTGCTAGTTATTTGTGTTTCATTTATTTACCTGAAGGTTTCCACATCTTCAACAAAAGACTTTCCGATCTTACGTCAGTTGTTTTGTGTGCTCCGTGTAAACAAGAGCGAAAGATTTGTATTTCATTTAAACATTCAAATGGTCTTTTATGCTGTAGTCAAGAATGTTTCAATTATACCGGCATTACTGTGGAAGGAAAACTGGCCAAGCCTGCTGGGAAAGCCCAAGGAGGCTGCTGGCAGACCTTCCTAGGTAATGTTCAAAAGGAAGCCCGAGGTAGACTTGAACTCCGTGAATCACTCTAGCTCGCCGACCACCCGGCCCCGGAGGACCGTATTAGATTTTTGGCAGTGTTTGGTGGTTTGTGTGGGACATTGTATTAGACATTTTTCATGAAATTATTGACAGGGAGCGTTCAATTTGCTTAACATTTGGTATACAAATATCTGTTTAAATGCTCCGGTTCTCATTTGGAACCACTCCGTCCATGAGCATCTTGCAAGGAAAGATGCAATACTGTGTCCACTCCAAAAGAAATGTTATTTTCTGGGTTGTTTCAGAGCCAGGAGAAAAACCGGAAGTAACCACTGCCGAGACGGTCATGTACGTGGTGGACCCCGCCACAAATGAGCTGTTTTATTCCATAGAGACAGACGCCACATTCCCAAAGGGAGGCAAGCTTGAAGTCTTCTGGACAAACCTCTACTTCTTCAACAGACTGAACATCACATGGGAAAGTTACTACGCCCGTAGAACGGATTTACCTCCTTTGCCTAGTTACATCAGCGACGTCAAGTTTGGAATCGTTGAGTCCAGAGCGGAAGTGTTACACGTAAAAAGACACGGCGGTGAGGTTTTAAAAAGTGTTCATATTTCTGAATGTCCTAGATCTTAATGTATTTATGTTTGGTTATTGTCTGGCCTATTTATATCTTACTGAAGCATTACTCACTTATAGGTTCGTGACCTGGGCCGGTTTCAAGAATCTGCATAAGTGTTTTTGTCCTCAGTAAAATGGTTCTGGTTAATCAGCGTAAAACTTTTCTCATGTATTGTCAGAATTAAGTTTTCCACAAAACACTGTATGATGTAGGCAAAAAAGCTGTCGACTTTACTCTAATAATACGAGCGGGTCTACCTCACCATGCTTTTCGCTAGTATACCCAGTGATAAATGTAGCGGCCTTCGTCGTTACATGCCTACTTGGGGAATTCCCCCTGACACGAATATAACATCCGTGAACCAATGAAACGCGGCTACACATACCCGTTTTGGAGCGAACAATGTTTACCTAGACAGTAACACTTCAACATCCCATTTTACTGCTGAAAACCCACTGGCAGAAGGATTGTCCTGTTGTATGTTGAAGAGGCTGACTATTAAGGACGCTATAACGATTTAGCCTTCCAACATGCATTTGGGACGAACTGGTTAATCGAATGTTGTTTTGTCTTTTGAGTCGATCGAGTCAGCGCGTGTGCATTCAAGCATAGTGACTTTCCGCGTGCTCGTCGACACTGCAAGCACAAGCCTGATTTGTCTCAACGTCACCGTATTTGGCTGACAAACTTTCTAGAAAGCTTAATTGTTTATCAATGTTAATTTTTTTTAAACAATTATCATATGTAGCTTACACGTGGAGTCGGTCATATTATTAAAGCTTTAATTTGGATCACATGACGCAAACCATCCAGTAATATTTTATCCATGAATTGTCTTCGTCCCCGGGGCATTGCTACACTGTGATTGGCTCTCAGGTTGTTTTAACGACAATCGCAGTTACTTTTATCAGCCGATTTACTAGCTAAAAGCACGGTGAGGTGTATCCGCTGATATTACAAGTGTAGCCGACATAAACAAGCCGGACTTGTTTTTTTGCGGGGAAACTCGGCCCTTTTTAATAGCTTTCTCAGAGGAGATTCCCAAGTCACCAATTGGCTGTGGGTCATCTTCATGAAATAAAAAAAAAAATCAAATTTAATTCAATTGATTTAACTTGAATTGAATTGAATTAAATTAAATTGAATGGAATAAAATAAAATAAAATAAAATCAAATCAAATCAAATCAAATTAAAATCAAATGAAATTAAATTAAATTAAATTAAATTAAATTAAATGAAATTAAATTAAATTAAGTTAATTAAATCAAATTATGGCTGAATGGCATTAAAGTGCTCAGGGTAAACCACCGACATTCGACAAATTACTGACGAACATGAACACTGTATTCGTGGGATACAAGTGGTGTGATTCTCTCCGATATTCAATAATGATGACTGAGGTATTAAAGTGAACACAAACGAAGAGGCCAAGTCGATGTCATTCAAAGCCCCAAACAAATTCCTCCCCCCCCCCAAATTTTTAAATTATTTTTTTTTATTTTTCTTCCTGCTCTATAAAAATTATCTAAAGTAAGAAAAATATGGTGGCCCTTAATAATGAGAATTTCCTTATTTGTCTATGGAACGTTTTGAAAATACATAGTTAATTTTTGTGAACCTACCTCTGACGAACTTCCGGAGGACCATGCATTCTTATTCCTTTCAATGAATTTTCAGGAGCTCCAAATAATTAATCAAGTTTTGATCAGTTGAATCCAGAGTTCCTAAAATAGTTGCTAAAACCCACCTGAGAAAGTTGTGCGATTTCTGTTTTAAGCGGGGTGGATTCAGGATCCACCGGAAATTCACCAATGTCAGGAACACCGGATTTCTTCTGACGCACCGGAAGTGGGAGTTCTGGAGTGTAAACTGGATGCTGGCAGATATAAGAAAAATTTGGAGCACGAAGACATGTAAAAAAGCTATACATATGTTGATTTTACAAAGAATGTCTATACCATCGAGTGCTGGTTCAAGAATTACGAAAGGGTTAAGATTTTTTAGGACACATTTGATTTTATCTGTTTGATTTTGGGAACACCGTAAATTTCGATTCGCCTAAATTGTCATCTCTTCTTTGGACATTTTCTCCATAATGTTATGTTTTTTATCATTTAGTTTATTTAGCATTTGACATCAACATTAGAAAAATACAACGTACGGTACAAACTCTGTACTGCACTATCTAAATAATCAACACTGGTTACTGAGAGATTTACCCGGACTTGAAATCAGATCTCGATATGTGCAATCCGGCATTCAACGAAAAGAGCTATAAGAAAATTCCTAATAAGTATTGGTAACTTGTTTCCGTTACACTTGTATTTTAAACTTCGGTTGTATTAAAACACATTTTGCTTAGAAATTAGATCACAAGTTAAAAGTACAGTCCATTGTTAAGGTGGACACTAAATCTTTACTCCCGTTTCTAGGCTGAACATTAAAGTTAAGTCGAAAAATGGTGGGCAACGAACATTACGCCACCCAGATGGAACTCCTTCTGACGAGACTTATACGGGAAGATGGGCTGAGAAGCTAATGCAATTCAGATTTGACTTCCGGGAGCCTTTCCACTGCAGTATCAACAGCACATGCACTGATCTTCCCGTCAGCATCGACGGACCGGATATCCGCAAGGTGCGTGCGCAACGATTCATAGCACATAAATCTCCAAAAAAGAATGGAACGTTGATTTAAGTGTTTGATTCGTTCAGTGACTTGGCAATATAATAAAAGATACCATCTCAAACATTTTTTATTGTGATCTGTGTGTAAGTTATAGAAGCGCTAACTTACATGGCTGTGTTTTTTGCCTTAATTCGTTGAGGAATATTTCCATCCCCACGTGAGTCGGGCCTAAGCCAGGTAGTCTCGTGTTGAGTTCTCTTAGCAAACTAGCAGTCCTGATGTCTTGCAGCAGAACAGTGATCGGTTCGGCTTGGGATCGAGCCACCAGGAAAACATTATCGTTTCAAAAATAAATTTTAGTTGATCACAATCCCATGGTGTCAGTAATGAAAGACAAACCTCTGTCGTTCGACATATATCTGTACTTTGATTTGATTTGATTTATTTGCTTGTTGTTTTACGCCGTGCTCAAGAATATTTCATTTATACGACGGCGATCAGCATTATGGTGTGAGGAAACCGGGCAGAGTCCGGGAGAAACCCACGACCATCCCCAGGTTGCTTTCAGGCCTTCCAACGTACGTCCAGAGAGGAAGCCAGTATGAACTGGGCTTCAGTTCACAGCGACCGCTGGTGGGAGGCTTCTAGGTCATTGCCATGCGCAAGCGCGCTAAACGACTAACCCACGGAGGCCCCCATCCGTGTTTTGAAGTCACGTATCGTCACCTTCGGAAAGTGGACCTTGATCGCCAAAGGTACGCTATAGTGTAACGGAAATTTCTGGCCCTGCACAAAGAGAAACTCAGTATTACATCTCATAAAACAGCAGTGTCCTCTGTTTACTAGTATACGAGTAACAAAGAATTCAATTAGATAGAGGGCACTGATATTTTACAAGCTAAAAGATTTGCTTCGTGTTTATAGATGCACAGAGATTTCCGTTAACGTTGCTTCGTCTTTGTAGACGGGGTTCACGATGAGGTGGCCAGGCTGGCAGGATCCGTTATCCGGAATAGACAGCTACATCTGGCGAGTGTTTCGGCTGAGGGCAGACCGAGACGGAAATCTCACGGAAATTGGAGCGCCCGTGTACACGCAGCAGGCAAACGGAACGAATACTGGGACGGAGTCGGATAACTACACACCAGACACTCCCGGAATGTACTCGATCTACTTGAAGGTCGAATACAACATCTACAGATCATAGTTTCTTATTTTCCAGTGTATTTTATACCACTACTCTTCAGCACTTGTAGTATTTACAAGGAAATGTTTACGTTTCAATTTTAAACCATACCGTCTTTTCTCTAGTTTTCCATCTTTGGTAATTTCCGAAATGCATCTGTATTCTTAGGTTAGACTGATCTCCAAGGTAATTTCCTACAGGTATCCGACAGGGCCAATAACTCTAGATTCGCGCGGACACTGGTGCTGTACGATCCGAGTAGAGAGGTGGAGATTAACACCGCCCCGGAAGCTAAGCTCTTCGTTTCCAGCGCATCTCCGGAAGTCGACTTCCAGTGGCAGACCAGCCTACAAGATCCAGTAGTCGTCACCTGGGAGAACCACTTCCGGAATGGATTTCACGAAGACAACAGCCTGCTGAATCAAGTACTTCCTTATCCTGGCACTGTGTACATAAAGAAGATCGGTGACAGAAAATACGTGATTTCGACAAAGGTCGATTATCTCTACGACGACCATGAAGGGGAGAGAACTGTTGATGCCATCCAGAACGTCCACGGCATAGTCAAGTTTGAAGTGGCTCACACTACGGACAATGTTCTTGGAGCTTCGTGTAAGCAGGCACCAAATTCATGGACCCCCGTTTCTGACCCGTGGAACGAGAGGCACGTTATGAACCTCACTCGGCAGAATGGAGTGACGCTCTGCGTCTGGATAAGAGCTTCAGACGTCTTGGGCAATAGACAGCTGGATGTGACCCAGGTCCATTTTGATACAACAGGGCCGGAATTCGCTGCTCCACCTGAAGTCGAAAGGAACGTTGCCCCCAAGGGACAACCGTACCATAGCAGGTGCATTGCAAAATCACTCGCTGTTACGTTTAGGTTAACTGTCCCAAAAATCTCAGTTTTTCAATTTGCAGCTACCGTAATACAGCTCAGAAAACGGAGTCATGAAACCAGACTCCCTAAGTCATTAAAGACATATCTTTTTGTTTTATTGAGTCATAAATGTCGGATTAAGCCTTTGATTTGATTTATCATGAGAGTTAACCAAACGACCTGATCTGTGTTCAACTGGCTCAGCTGGAAAACTGATTTTATAAACAGTTGATTCAGTTTATCTTAGTTGACTTAAAATGTATGTATTATTCCCCAAAATATTATTCATTGTGGTCAAAACCGACATTCGTGTACCAGCCGTCAACCAAAGTTGGCGTTCCGGGTCAATTAGCTCGGAATACAGGAGAGTTTGGCGCGTTTGAGCACAACTTCACTGATTGCGCACAGTGGGTCTTTGAGGACCTTACCACTTTAAAGTGAAGTTCTGATGAAGGTGAAAAACAATCTGAAAATACCCCCCTTGATTGCTTTTGGATTTTTCCGCACCAAATTAAAGGCAGTCAAAAGTTATGGACCATACTGATTAAGCTAAAGAACAATGGCGTTACACGCTCCTTTTATCTGTTAAACAACCTCTGATTGATATATCTCAACAATAAACATACATACAGGTGTAGTACTATATATATATATATATTCATATAGAAGGTATAACAAAGACTTTTTAGCTGCTAAAAGGAACGTGTTTCGTTTTTAATCAGGCTGTTCAGTATGGTCCGTTAAGTCCACCATACAATCAAAACATTTGACTGTGTTCAGTTTATTAGGAAAAAATCTCAAACAGTCAATGAAGGTATTTTCAGATACAGTTTTTTATCCTCTCTTCACAACTTCATTTTTGAGCGATTTCTCACTCTTAGAATGAACGGCATACACGTGACGTCCAGAGTGTTAATCTCATGCTCTAGAACTTAGGACAAAACACAACTGCAGGGTTGACATGAGCTGGATCTTATGTTCCTGTGCGGGCATAGAACTCGGCATAGACGATAGATGAAGATCAATTCAACTCATATGAAATGCTGCATCGGGTGATAAGCGCTGGTACGTGCACAATAAGGGTGCGACTTAGCCAGAGTTGTACTCTAGCCGTTAGGTATATGGTGGTCAGTTTTAAAGTCGTATATCAAACGACCCCAGGACTATTACCGTATCACCAGCTGAACTGAGTTGAGTCGCATCATAAGCTTTCGTGTATGCCGATCTGAACTTTAAAAGTTATTGATGTTGGAATCCACGTACCGGTACAGGTTCTGTTTTACGACGGCTGTATAGATTTGGGTATAATAAACCAGAGTGATTTGAGCAAAAAAGCTACCCTATGGCAGTTACTTGACAGGCTTCCTGACTTACCTTGAAATGAATAACATAAACTGGATTGGTGTCTGCAACCTCATTGGCCAGAGTGTATGGCGGTTAAGCCAACCAGCACCTTTAAAGGAATGAAACTCGTGTGTTATAGGCTCAACATTAACAATACATTCACCATTGCAGAATCAAATGTCAGTCACGTGACCGAGACAGTGGTGTGAAGGCGATAAGATGGCGGATGAGTGATAACACAACAGGCGAGAAGTTTGCCAGCGGATCTGTGAATACTCTTCTGAGGAAGGTAAACCAGATGTTAGGGAAACACCAACGTAAATGTTGTATTATACACACTGCATAAGAGTCACATATATACAGTCATAATTAAGCTAAAATCACAAATCTTTGCGCTATTGTGTTTCTGCATCGGCGAAGTTCTATTGCAAAAATGGGTATTGCGTCGTATGCTTCGTCATGACTACGTCGCAATTTCGGGCCTTATTTATTACTTACTTACTGGATAGATACATGTTATATATTTGTTGTTTTGTAAACATTAGGAAGAAGAGTGTTCCGCATTCTCCAAGGTCTGTGAGTGTTCGCCTCCCAACACTAAAAACTGTTACAGGATGGAGAATGCCGTGTATATCCCACACTGCGCCATAAACGCCACAAAGAATAGTGTTGCCTCCCTTAATGTGCGGGTTGAAGTCCATTCTGTGAATGGCGCTGGCTTGTCTTCAACAGTTGCGGTATTCCAGGTATGGTACTTTTCTAAAAATACATACTCTTCCTCCCGTACTTTTTCAGCTGGAAAACGTAACTTTGTCAGTGGTTCTTATGGTTTCTTGGTATAAACTGAGAGGAAAGGTTCTTTGTGATAATTGCTGCTTCTTACCAAAGAATTTAGGGGAAATTTACTATTAACGGTTCTTATGACATCTTAGTAAGAACTCAAGAAAATACGTTCCCATATAATACTGAGACTGAAGGCTAAAAGCGATGGACAGCTCATACACTTAGTTTTGATTAAATTTTGTAAGTCGAAATGCCAAATCGCGGCGTTTTAATGCAGT
This sequence comes from Acanthopleura granulata, assembly GCA_016165875.1. Classification (NCBI taxonomy): domain Eukaryota; kingdom Metazoa; phylum Mollusca; class Polyplacophora; order Chitonida; family Chitonidae; genus Acanthopleura; species Acanthopleura granulata. Next base: position 1,869,070 of record JABBOT010000014.1, read on the forward strand.
TTTAAAGATAAAAGCTTTTGTTTTTTTTTCTCACAGCTTCTCAACATCACTCAGCTAAACGGAATTAACAAGTGTGAGTAACTTTCGACTAATATAAACATTATGCTACGAATAATAATTTCTCATATAGATCTGTGGCTATTTATAAATCTTTAAAGATCAGGCCCCGCATATATGCCACTTGGAGGTATAAATGGCGATCAAGCCCTAGTTTTGTGAAGTACACTTAGCTGACTCCGCCCTTAAAGACATATACCATGACAACGTATGTTGTAGGGATATGAAGCCCACTTATCTAAGGGCTACTTAACACTAAGTATGCTTCATGAAACTGGTCCCAGATGACCTTGTCCTTCTGTCTCTCTGTCCGTCTATTCGGAAGCATTTCTTTTCAAGGCAGCCCCTCAAACAGTGTTTCCTGTTTGTGAATGTGCTTTCTTTCGTAGCGTTCCCCCACGTTATCATTGCTTGATGAAGGAAGCTGGACTATGTGTAAATGAGAATTTTACGCGCTCTCTTCAAACTATATTTGAACATTTTCAAGCGATCTTCTATTTATTTTGTATGTATATTTCGACGTATTTTAGAAAGTGGTAATACGTCTGGCCATAGCAGTGCGGCAGAGAGAGGTGTTAATATGGTGCCTGTTTGGTAATTCCTGTGTCTCCATCTATGATATGTTCGGTCTCTCAAGCACGCTACTGATAATGCCTGTATGCTGACCATGATAATTCGTTTTCTCAAATTTCAGTTGTCGCCCCTATGAAGTTCCATTCACGTGACATTACGTCATCGTCTGTAACTGTCGAATGGGACAACCCGCCAAGCTGTTACAGTCTGTCTGCCATTAGGGTCGCCTATCGACCCGTCAACGGGGGAAAACTGTACAATTACACCTCCTTCAAACTCAGCAAGGAAATCAGTGTGAACGGCCTGTACCGCGGCACTGACTACGTCATGTGGATTTACAACATTTATGACAAAGAAGTCAGCGATCCGTCTGAGTACAGATTTACCACAAGTCAGTGTTTTGGTGCTAACAATTTTAGATTGTTTTTTTTTTTTTTCAATATCCGGTCGCTGTCATGGAAGTGAAATTCTGTTTAACAGGGGTGAAAGTTACAATTAAATAAATATTGAAAAATACCAAAAAAAAAACAAAAACAAAAAAATGGCGACCGTCTCGTTGGCGTGGAGGTTGAAGCGTCCGCTTTGAAGTCGGGAGATCCGGGATCAATCCCAGGTCGAGTCATACCACAGACCTTAAAAATGGTACTTGTTACTGTTTCGCTTGGCACTCAGCCCTGACAGATTAGAGCAATGAAACGGAACTGGTCGACAATGAAATACTAAATGAAGTAAATTGACAAGAGGCTATACTTCACTAATTACTTTTCGCCATTTATAATGTCACTGGGTGGGGTGTCATGTCTGGTGTCTTCGGCATAATGTTCCACTGAGAACAGCACTTAAGCGGCATGGACTCGCCCTGCCACAAGGCGACATACTATATACAACTGTATCTACACTCTCAGGACTCATCGTCGTCATATGATTGAAAAATTGTCAAGTACGATGTAAAACGTAAGCACACATATATACATACAGAAAACACTCCAGAATAGATTCACTTTCTCCGAGTAGTTGTTTTGGACACACACACAAAACTGTAGCGTGTTCTGACGTTTATTCACTAAATATTGAGTAATGAAAGAAGTATGTTTACATATTGAATACTCGTACATATTTTTACATTTTACAAGACATATTTATTGGACTGCTAGTATTTATTGAAAACATCAACCATGTTGGTTACCTTGTAAAGTTGTCAGATGTTTACTTTAAAAATAAATACCTGGAATTCATGTTTTTCCATAGCGTTTATAATGAAACGCCAGAACGCATTTATTCAGGGTAACAAAAAGATTTATGATCCCATTTATAAACCCTTCCGACATGGCTCTAGAGGAAATGTTAAATGGTAAGTACTGTATCGAGTTTCTGAAAATCTGCCATCATGTAAACTCTGATTTGTCTCCGTTCCAGTCAGCTACACGCGATCGGAGATAGCTGGTATCGTCATAGGTAAGCGGCTCCACGCAATAGTTTTGTTCTATCTGCCCGGAAAGTTTCTGATAAATTTCTGATAAACTTTTGGATAAATTTTAATTTCGTGCGAAGAGGGACCATTTTGTTTTTGGTATCGTATTAAGTCTGCGTGCGGCATAGGCTTGCACGACTTTTGGTGTATCCGCACTGGCCACTCAGTATCGTTAACACAGGAGTAGGCTAAGTACTTGTCGGCCGTACCTTGTTGGTATAAAATGACTGGTTACGTTGTCGTGTCTGGTATCCTCAGCATGGCGTTCCGGTGATGCAGGACTGTAACCGCCGTGATGTGATCGAAATGATTGTGAATCCATTATAACGACTTCGCACAGCTAACCGGCCATTAAGTTTTACAATGATTGAACTCAAATGGTATTCTGAAAATTTCGTGCTGTGTTTTTTTTTGTGTTAAATGGTTTATGCGTTTAGTTTTCCTTTCTTTTTTTCGCTGACAGGTCTTCTGTTGCTGTTGACTATTGCTGCCCTCGTGACCTACATCCTCGTGCTCTGGAGGAGAGGTCAACTCAGGTCAACTTTGGAACGCCGCCTCACTCGCACAAGAACAGCTCTCAGAAACAGAGTTATGCGAAACAGCCGAGCGGCGCGAACGACTTATTTCGTAAGTTCATCTACAGAATATGAAGTACTACATGTACAGCACGTAGAATAAAACCAGAGCATTGAAGACAATGAGTTGCTTAAATAACAGCAACCGATATATAAGCTGTCCTGGCACCTAAACGTGAACAGAATTAGATACACAGTATACAGTGTTAAATTTAACAGATTTTTATTTGACGCCACTGGTGTAAAATTTCTCAAAATGAAACGTTGTCATCACATTTAATAAAAAATCATATGAGAACAATGCATAGAAACCTAACTTGAGCTATGTTTAGTCCACCAGCGGAATTCGGGCTTATATGCAGGCTAGGTGGCCTCCATGGCCGAGGGAGTTAGCGTGCCAAGGCGTGTTCCTGCCGCCATGATGCTGGCCGCCGCCGTACAAATAAAATATTCTTGAGTGCTGTGTAAAACACCGATCAAATAAATAAATACATAAATATATGCAGGTTAATGCCACATTATAGATCAGTGCAGTTATCTCAGCTGCTACAGACTACGACTGTACCCAATAACTCCCAGTTATCAGTGGTTATTTCAAACCAGGGATATGAAAAAATGTGACAAACGCTATTTGTAGAATTCGGTAGATCGCATCTTCTCAACGCGGCATACGAAACAGGGCTATTCTAATTGGACTAAAATCGAATTCCACGAATTGATGACACCAAGCGCACTGTGTTAAAGCGCCTTAAGAGCCTGTGCACACTCGTTGGTGGACACCATAGTCAATCATAGGCACTACAGGTCACCGAGTCTTGAGGTCGAGGGATCGAATCCAACACTGGTTGGATTACGCTTTGTGCAATTTTGAAATGCATCGCGGTGATGAAATAAGAGAAATTTTACGAGAAGGCGGTCTATTGTAGAACGTATACATTGCGCTCTCCGATTTCCCTCACGTGTCTTCCCCCCCCCCCCACCAGATCGTTTGTGAGAAAATCTGCCAGCAACCTGCCGATGGTCATGGGTTTCTCCTGGGCTCATCAGTTTCCTCCCACCATAATGCTGGCCGCCGTCGTATAAGCTAAATATTCTTGAGCACGCTGTAAAACACCAGTGAAATAGAAAAGTAAATAAAAACACCTTGCATGTGTTTGATTGGTCAGGTACTTAGTTTCCCTTGATTCTGGTAGGTTTCCCTTGGTTTTGCTAGGTTTCAGTTGGTTCTGTTAGGTTTCACTTGGTTCTGCTATGTTTCCTTCAACCATAAGGCTGAATATGTTCTTTATTCCATCCTCTGGCGGATAGGTTTCCTGATTCCCTTCCCAGTGTTATTCGGCCCATCTAGTGGTATCAAGCGGTGGATAGTCCTCATTTAACATGAAAGACTAGGGCAGAGAGAGTAAAAGCAGATCACCTGAGACAGTGTGATCTTTACCGGTGAAATCCGGCCTCTTCTCAGTATACCTAAGTTAGGATTTTATTTTAACTGTGCATGAAAATATTGAAAAAGTAACAACTTACATGCCCGCTAATACGACTTCAGCAAAATTAGGCCAAAAAATGCAGTGATGTAAATTGTAATTTATTACATGTTACTGGTATAGAAGTGCTGTGTTTTCATCACAGTTATTAAACAATGACATGAAAACAATACAAGGGTACCAGGCTTAGATGATAGGCCAGCTTTATCCGCAAACAAACAGTGTAAGTGAGCTTATGAAGTTCGTTGCATTTTACAAGTATGGCATATAGATCTTTATAAAAGGTTAGATTCGCCTGCGGTTCGTCAATTATTAGCCAGAGACCGATGGTTCATTCCGAACACTCTAGTGCCTCCACACACGAACCAAACGGCCACCTTAGAAATGAATTATTCTTGCGACAAGCGTTACCGCAAATCAATCAAATCCCAATTCTTAAAAATGCTTTTAAGACACTGTATCCAAAAGCTGAATCATTTTTTGGGGTGGGGGGTTTGTTCACCACCCAATCATTTCTGTTCCACTTTATAGAACAACATGAAAAGGGATGACGACCTTTATGTTTATGGAAATATGTCCTTTGACGGACGACAGAACTGGGCTCTAACCGGAAGTGAACTGGACCTACAGGAGATTCTAGCCGAGGGCAGGTTTGCCCGGGTCTACAGAGCCCATATCCATCAGGCTGGCTCCGAGCCGCAAAACGTGGCCGCCAAAATGCTCCTTCGTAAGTGTGTCATTCATAAAGATCAGCTGGGAATATCGATCCCGATTGTTTTCTTCCATCAGTATACCATGGCCAAAAGCCAAGAAGCTTCCAGATTTGGTTCCAGTTCCTTTGCATATGGTCACTGCTAAACGAAGACTCTGTTATAATGGACAGATATTTTTTTCGGGCAGTAAACGCTGACCGAGAATCAAAATCCTTCCGAGTAATTTAGAAGTGCACCGGAACGGCAACGTCACAGCATAGAGCAGGTGTTTGTATTCTGCCTTGACCCATCTGTGTCTGTTCCTTCCTTGGGTCTATCTCTCCCTTTGATCTATCCCTCCCTTTTTTGTATCCTTTCCTTGGGCCTATCCCTCCCGTGGGTCTACCCCTCTCTTCCGCGTATCCGTCCCTGCGATCTATCCCCCTCTTGGATTTATCCCGGTCTCGAGTCTGTCCCTCCCCTTGCGTCTCTCCTTCCCTTGGGCCTATCTACCCCTGGGGTTGTATCCCTCTCTTCCGTGTATCCCTCCCTCCCGTCTTTATCTCCCTTGGGTCTATCCCCCTCTTAGGCCTACCCTTTCCTTGGGTCAATCTCTCCTTTGGGTTTATCCCTTCATTGAATCTATCCCTTCCCGGAAGCCTATCCTTCCATTGCGTGTATCCCTCCCTTGCGTCTGTCAATGCCTTGGGGCCATCCTCCTCTTGGGTCCATGCCTCTCTTGGGTCTACCCTTCTGTTGGATGTAACCCTCCCTTGCGTCTGTCCCTCCTTTCCGTATATCCAATGTATTACCCTTGTTTTTTTTTTTGGCTTCAGCGGCGACGATTCCACAGATAGAAAATTCGAAACTTGGCTCTAACATTAAAATGCTTTTCAAACTTTTACATTTCCCATAATTCACTTTAAACCAATGGCTTATTCTCTGATTTTTTTCTGCTGTTATTTATGGCGAAAAATATAACATAACATTTGAATTCCTTAGTGAAATTTAGAATCACAACCACCACTGTGTGATATTTGCCTAAATTTAGCTTCACCATAGTTTCAGACTAAAGAAATCTGATCCATATATGGCGACATTTTAAATTGTGACGTTCATTTGGTCACAAATGATTTTCCTGAAATAGGCCTTACTTAATTATTACCTTCATGTATTACAGGGTATTGCGTTGTATTGCGAGAAAATGTATGATTATCTGTGAAATCAACTTGCCTCTCTCTTAATTACTTTAGTTCTAAAGACTCAATCAGATTTAGTTACATATGTTTGGCTCAACTGTCATTGCAGCCATAAAATGCCAGAGTGAGAACGAACGGCTTCTAATGAAGGCCAAGATCAACTTCATGGCCAGTAATGATTTGGACCATGAGAACGTCGTCCGTTTTGTTGGCGCCATTAGTGACGACGAGGAACGTAAGTTGGGGAGATTCCTTGCTTTTTTCCGAGAAAGGATGTTACGTTCACTTGTTGGCGTATCGGTTTATCTGTTCGTGTTTCAGCAGTTGTGCGGAAGAGCCTTTCATGGATTTTTATGAAGTTTCCGTCAGAGTTTGGCAGTGGCACATGTTCCACATCACCAGTTCCATTCAATCGCTCAGTTGAGCAATATTACGAGAAAAGTTGTTTTTGAGACTTTGATAAAACTAAAACTGTGCAGCGTTTCGCCTTGATACAGTCAACAATCCATTTCATTTTGGTGGCGATCTCTATCTAGATAAAGATCCTATATGTTTTTTTAATGATTCTTAAATTGAACTTCCATAAATGTCGTGCAGAAGTTGTGCACGGATTTTGCGGAAACTTTGTGCACATGCATTTTTCCCGTATAGTGTAGAAATGCATTTCATTTTGGTGGTAATTCGAATCCAGCCTGGGGAATTCTGGGAAAAAATCTTTATCTTTGCCAGCGAGTTAATGACGGCAAACTTTATGCAAAGACTTTTAATGACGGATTCTGGAAGAAACAAACCTAACCTGAGAGCTGCTTTGTAAACGAACTTAACATGAAAGGTAAATATTTGTAATGATATATAGTGTAGAAATTGCCCTTGTATATCCGTGTTCATGAGGTATGTCCGTAAATAGAGGAACGATTGGCATATCTATACAAATGTCTGCTTCGATGGCATATCTATGCAAATGTCTGGTTTAAGAAAGTCCAATTGACTATCAAGTTATATATGCCGTCTTGCAGGAGGTCCAATCATGTTGCTGGAGATCTGTGACATGGGATCACTAAAAACCTGGCTGACCAAACAGAAAACCCTCGGCAGAGTAGGAGGGGATGTTGTTGACAGGCTGTTCCTGATCGTTTATGGTGTAGCTAAAGGCATGGAATACTTGGCTTCCAGAGACGTAAGATTTCATCGTGAATACACCAATGGTCGAGATTATAATACTGTATGGTGGCTCATAGCGGCCATCTATACCGCGGCCTTACCGACCGTAGGCTTTTTTTGTCTCCAACAAACACCATGAACGCGCGATGCATCCTCTGCGGCTTCCGCGTGAAATTCGCGAGACCACGAAGGTCACGGGTTTGTTGAAGACCCGCTTCCGCATTTACGAGAATGTCAAAAATTGATCGAGGCTGTCAGTCACCATACATTACAGATCCTGAATTGCCACGGACTAATTGTCTAAACTACTAGAAAGAAGGTACATGAATAGTTCTAACCATTACCGTGGCGTAGGGTTAACAGTGAGTAGAGTGCCGACCTTGGAAACGGTTGAATCCGGGTCTCAATTCTGAGACCAGTCATACTTAATACACTAGTTTTTACTAGCTCTCTTTTCACACAGCATAACAGGTTTAGTGGAAGTATATTAGCGGGCCGGGTGAACAATAACGTAACTGGATTCATCGTCGTACCTGCATGATTTCTTGGGCATGGTGTTCCAGTGAGACAGCACCATAATAAGTCAGCGTTGAGTCCGGTCTGCTACACGGAGACATCGCAATATTGCTGAAAGTGGTGCCAAACCCAAAATCAAACAATCTAGTGAAGACATCAGTGTCATCTTGTCAGATTGCTGCATAGACAAACGGGATGTTGTTTGTGGTGGTGGTCCGCTGCTCTTGAACGTTAACTGTGGCGGTAGTCCAACGAGATATGTTAATTATCATTTAACATTTTGAACAAAAATTTTGATGAATTATTTAAATGTACAGTATATGCCGGCATTCACTAACGTAGCGGACAAGTTTGCCATACACTGGTTGTTGTTGTCGTTGTTTTGTTTTTGTCTCCATTTCTTTTTGCATTTTAGATTGTACACCGGAAGTTAGCTGCTCGTAACGTCCTGTTGGATTTCACTCTTCAACCTAAGATCACCGGCTTCGGCCCGGTCCCAGACGAGCTGGCAGAAGAAGCCGACAACACGGCCAAAGGGGTACAACTCTTACACATTTATGTCTCCTTGTCTGTTTTTATATATGCTTAATTGTTTGTCTGTGCACCAGTAGACCTTGCACATTTGTTTCTGTTTACCTCCTTTTCTGGTTGTCTGTCATTTTGTCTTTTTTTCTGTATATCTGTCTGTGCTTGTCTCTGTTTCCCATACATATTTCTGTATCCATTTGTTTCTATTTGTCTGTCCGGCCATGCCTGTTCCTATGAATATTTGTCCATTTAAGTCTTACTGAAGCATGTTTTTGCTTACCTATATGTCGTGTATATGTCTGTGTCAGTTTCTATTTCTGTATATACACCGTTTGTATATTGCTTCTCTGTGTACTTGTCTGTTTGTCTGGTCTGTATGTGTGCTTGTGTCTCAGTTACAGTCTCAGAAAACATGTATACATATGATTGTGTCTAAAGCTCCGCAATAGGGGTAACATTTTGTTATCTACGTCTATGGATCCTGGTCACAGTATTGAGCCAGCGATGACGTGTGATATCTGGACTTCCTGTTCCTGATCTTATCCTTCCTTGTGAACCACCACACGGGCCTCTATACACCAGAACCGAGGGCTGGGTGCCCTTCGTGCATTAGCTGGGTGAAACTTGACTAATCGCGCTTAAACAGATGTTGACTGATCATTTCAATTTAGTTATTGTATAATGGGAGAACGTTTCCCACCAAAAGTTATTCTCTCCATTACGGTCTGTTGTTCATTCCTGCTTTTGCATTGTTGTTTTGTGAGCAAACTTGGTAACGTATTACGCATGTTTTGTAAGAGAACAATGGTCATGTCTTTGAGTCGCTACTGCGCTGATCGCGCGCACTGCTGTATTCCGTGATTATCATAGCACGCACCAGAATATTCATTCTATCTGTTATAATAACAAGCATAAGCTAATATAGTTAGGCCATTAGTTTTTTTTCCCCATTCCCTTTCCAGGAGCGACTGCCTCTAAAATGGATGGCACCAGAACTCATCAAGGCCAAGTCCACCAAGCACGCCAACGAGAAGACGGACGTATGGTCGTATGGCGTGGTTGTCTGGGAAACGTTCAGCCTTGGTATGTATCTGCAATGACTCAGGAGCGTGTCACCATTACGGTCGCTGAGAGTTCAAGTCCATCTCTGGCTGGCTTCTTCTCCGGTAGTATGTGGAAATGTTTGCCACCCTGCATGCAGATGGCCGTACCCCCCCCCCGGCCAACACCACACTCCAGCTTGACCCCAGTCGTACATGGTGCAATATTCTTGAGTACGGTGTAAATCTCCATTTGTGTGTACTAATTCTAATCTTGCAATTTAGCCACTTAGTTATCCATACAACAATAGCATTAGCACTGTCACGTAAAACCATTCCGCCAACAAAACCAGAGTTCAAGACCAGCCCAAGTAGGCTTCCTCTCTAGCTGTATGTGGGGAGGTTTGCCAGCAACCTACGGATGGTGGTGGGTTTCCCCCGGGCTCTGCCCTGGTTCCTGCCACCATAATGCTGGCCGCCGTCGTATAAGTGAAATATTCTTGAGTACGGCGTAACTCTCTCTCTCTCTCTCTCTCTCTGTATCTCTCTCTCTCTCTCTCTCTCCCTCTCTCTCTCTCTCTGTATCTCTCTCTCTAAATATATATATATATATATATATATATATATATATAGCACATGTGCACACTGCACATTTCTCCTGAGGATGACTTAATTCAAGTCGAAATATTGAAATCGTCAGAACGAATTTCTTCGCAGTTACTTTACTTATTTATCAAAAATTATCTGGCTTACTCGTTTGTGTTAAGCGTTATTTTGGAAATTCATCTCGCAATGATTGACCCGGAGCAGCCATTATGATTGACCATTGGTGTTCGAATGTCAGCATTATTTGATCAAGGCATCGAAAAATAAGAAAGGTTTTGTGCACATTTACCTGAACTCTGTAAAACCGATGGATACATTTAACACGCTATTGTCAGCTTTCCGCTCGTACAACAAAATTATATATATACATAATATAAACACTTTTCAAGTATAGTATATGAAAGGTTTACCTTGTCCCTAAAAGGGTCGTATGCTATTTCATTCCAAATGGAACCTGGTACTGCAATAAAATGTTTACGTTTTTCATTTTACCTGGCAAACACCAGAAGAGGTTATGTATTACCATGTTGTCCAGCGTCCAGCAGCCTGTCTGACTGTCTGCCCGGCGTCTGTTAACTTTTCCTTCAAAACGCTATCCCTCCAACAGTTTTTGTCCGATATACGATACATAAACGGTAATATCGATTTTCCATTTCCATGACCGGTTGTAAGTCTGTCTGCCTGTTTATCTAGAATATGTTAATATATTCAAAACGCTACTTCTCCTAGAATTTCTGTCCCATTTTAATGAAAGTTAGTTCAAATGCAGACTACATCAAGATATATAATTCGCATACCGATTTTCCATTTCTAAAACTGGCTGACGGTCTGTGTGTCCGTTCATCCACCATGTTAATATTTCTTTCCAAATGCTACTCTTCCTACAACTTTTATTCGATTTCAACGAAACTTGGTTCAAGTGTACACTACATCAAGATAAATAATTCGTAGTATCGATCTTTCATTTCGATAATTGTTTGTCTGTCTGTCTGTCAGTTTATCCACCATGTTAATATTTCTTTCAAAATGATACTCCTACAATTTTTGTTCGCTTTCAATGAAACTCGCTTTAAGTGTAGACTGCATCTAGATACATAATTCGTAGTATCGATTTTCCATTTCGATGATTGGTTGTCCGTCTGTCTGTCTTTTCATCCAGTATATCTTAACATATCTTGCAAAACATTACTCTGATTTCAGTGAAAATTGGTGAAGCTGTAGACTACATCAAGATACATAAATCGTAATCTCGAATTTCCATATCGAGGATCGGTTCTTAGTCTGCCTGTCTGGTAATCCAGCATATGCTAACATTTCTTTAAAAATGCTACCAGTTACTGTTACAGTTCTTGTCCAGTTTCAGCAAAACATGGATCAAGTGACTCAAGATACCTTCTCGTAGGATTGATATTCAAATTTCATTCTCCATTGTCCGTTATACATACTATATAATTTCGTGATCGACTGGGTGATAATTTTGTCTCAACCAATACAGTTACTGTCTCATCAGAGACTCTGGTTTTAAGAGTGATACTGGCACTGTACACCTCGAGGAAATGCGTTTAAAATGTTAATATGTATATATACACACAGAGATATACGATCCGTTTTCCAAATTAGTAGACCTCACTGTTTGTTGCTTTGCCTCTCTCCACAGGGGATGCACCTTTCGCCAACGTTAAAGGTGGAGATCTGCTGAAGAGACTTAATCAAGGCCTACGACTCCCAAGGCCAGAGTTCATGACAGACGAGTGAGTCGGGGTTTACTTCCAGAATTCGTGTTTTCCATTATGATGTTTTACGCCGTAGGCCTACCACTTTTATAATAAAACGAAACCTAGCTCTTACTGTTTTGGTTACATGTTTCAGTCTGGAGGTTTGCCAGGTACCGGACTGTGTTATAAGTGTGTTATTGCTAATTGGGTAATGATGCCGTGTATAGTGTAATGACATCATTTTTTTTTTATTATTCATAACCCAGCGTTAAACCGAGAAAAATGAGTATAATAATGATCGTTGTCACTGCTGTTGTCGTTGTAGTTACGACATTTTGACAAAGAAGTGCTGGAACCAGATGTCCGCGGATCGTCCGACCTTTGCAACGCTAATAAAACAACAGTCGATGTGGTCTGACAACTCTGCCGACAAGTCCATGTATTATGACAGCAGCGACCTGAAGAACTACTAGCAAGGTTCACACGAACGAATTGGGCCTGGCAAATACTATATCACATGTAGTCTAACGTTAACAGGCCTGCATAACGACCGCAAATGTGTAGGGATTTGATACCACTGGAATGCATGTTAAAGGTTCTGTGGCCAGGACATATATACACATCTATCTATAGCATATTTCATCCTGTGTTAGCCTTTTTGAAACTTGTTGCTGAGTCCACAGTCTTAAATGTAGTCTGTACGAGTCCCTGAAGGCCCAATAGTTCTTCATTAAATGGAAGCTTTAGGCCTTGTGGATATTCAAAATGGAAATTCTGATCCATTCCGTATTAATTGGTTAAACCTTTGGATGGAATTGGTAAAGAGTATTTTCTGTATATGTACCTGTACATACACATATACATGCATATTATGTATAATGCCATCTCAATTAGGAACACTGATTTTTAAAAAGGGGTGAAGTCTACCATGAGGTAATTACGGACAGTTTGAAGTAATTTAACTGGGAGTTACATTTTTTCCAGATCCAAAAAGTAGGATTTTATATAGGTATTTTAGGGCTGGGTAAATCAGCCGAAAGTAAAGATTTGTGAATTCCTGGGCACATGATTTTTGCTATGCCGGCAAATATATAACAGCTTGGAATGGCGCGTAGGCCTAATAACTCCAGTAACGAAAATTCCAGCAATTATGTCTTGCTACTATATATCCCAGAATCATATTGATTAAGATTTACATGTACATATGTTTACCCTTCTGTCCTTTGCCATCTGTATTGCAACATTACATTGCTTCCGCTACAGTGTTTATTGATTTCCATTTATTTCTATAGCCAACTGTTTGCCTGAATTACATCAATTCTGATGTTTTTGTACAGATGCTTCTTCATCCCGGAAGTACATTGCTTCGATGTATTTGCATAAGTGCTTAGTCAGCTGTTTGCTTGAATTACATTAATTCCGGTGTTTTTGTATAGATGCTCGTTCATCTCGGAAGTATGTTGCTTCGATGTATTTGCATAAGTGCTAGCACTTCTGCAGATACATCGAAGAACTGATCAGGTTAATGGGTGGAGGAAACCAGAATACTTAGAATTCAAGCTATTTGCTTGAATTACATTAATTCCGACGTTTTTGCATAAATTCTTGTTCATCCCGGAATTATATTACTTCGATGTTTTTGTATGTGTTTTGTCATCCCGGAATTTTATTGATTCGTGTGTATTTGTCAGAATCTAAAGGGCTCTGATGTTTTGTATAAGTGTTTAGTGTTTAGACTCATGGATATTCCAGAAAATTAATTATTGGTTTCATTGTATGGTTATAAATATTAAGCCATATTTATCTCAGAACGTCTGTAATTCCTGTGTATTTTCTTAATTATTTAGAGAGCAGTATTGCAAGATGTGATTTCATTTTTATTTATTTAAGCCTTTTATAGCTGGCATCTTCTCCAGACATGCGTTGGAAGATCCTCCAGCAACCTGCGGATGCTCGTGGTCCACCATCTGAGTCTACTTGCTCAGTTCTCACTGAAAGATCCAGTGGCCCTTCCTTGGCATCTTCTTCTTCTGACAAATTGCTTGGCCCCTGCTCCAGATCAACGGAAGGCTAAATAGCTTATTAGCATGGACAACAAACTTTCGGCTTGGTCTCTTTGCTTCCGAAGAGGCGACCTTCATGGGCGAAACCTTCTGCAAAATTCTGTACAGATCTGTCCATGGATGAAGGAGTTTCTTATATCACCCCGGCCTAAACACCCAGACTTTACCGCCCTCACTGAGAAGAAGTTCACGAGACCGATCATCATAGTGGCTCTTCTGCTTCTGCCGAGCCAGTTTGATGTTAGTTTTGGTAAGCTCGTGGGTTTCACGTAGCCAGACTGTGACTTCAGTCCAGTTTTCGTCTGCAACCTCTGGGGCTGAAATCCTTGGAGGGAGTAAAGTGTCCACCGGTAACACAGGTTCCGTACGATAGAGCAAATAGACGTTTTATGAATGTTTTCTTGCATGTTTATTCTGTGGGCGCAAAAGGTATGATACGACCCCAGTCACGACGATGATTACTCACGTAAATCGACAGAATCGTGGCCAAGGTATGAATGTACCTTTGTACGACTCCATCGGCCTGTGGAAGGTAGGCAGTGGAATTTACTTTCGTCGTGTTTTTGATTGCACAAATCTCCTTTAACAGCTTACACAAGAAATTCGTTTCACTGCTCGACAGAAGACTTCCTTGACGAGCAACGATTTCTTGGACAAATAACTTTTCGACTTCATTGCGAAAGATTCTGGTAACCTTGTCAGATAGTCGTTGCACACCACAATATACCGAATACACTCATCGGTTGGCGGAAATGAACCTAATACATCTACTGCCACACGGTCAAATGGTCATTCCACCGGAATTGGCAAAAAGGTGTGCTGGTCATCGATGTTTAGGAGTCTTCTTTATAGAACAGTAGATGCAAGATTTCACCCAGTGCTCAATGTCCCAGTACATTCCTTTCCAGAAATACCCGTTCTGTATCTTCTCGTAAGCCTTATGAAATCCAAGGCCACCGGTTGTCTGATCATCATGAACATGACCTCATCGATAAGTGACCGCAGAACTACCAGTTGTTTGCGGGTGTGTTTTCTGCACCTCCGTGAGCCTCGACTCCAGAGATGATACAATATACACTCCTCCAACAGATAATCTACAGATTCGGCAACAAGCTTTCTTGTCTCTGTCGATGTTGCTGGTGGGATACCTTTCTCCAGATGCTCCACCATAACAGACTTGAAAATGTCCTTCCTTTGGGCTGTCTGGTTCAACGTCTTTCAAAAGCCAACAATATCATCAGATTGTTGCTCTGGAGCAGCAACATAAGGTCGACATAAGGTCATCAACATTACCATGCTTTCCACCTAGCCTATTCCGGGAGTTCAAGTGACCTCCTACCCTGTTTTGACGACTCATAAGTTATCTCCGTGGACTGTGGTCCGTCACAACGTTTAATGGGCATCCGTGAAGATAATGACGGAAACCTGTTTATACCCCGATAGCGAGACAACACAGAATCCATGGTTCCTGCTGTCTTCGTAGAACACAAAGGGCACAGATAAATTTGGAAGCCTTTCCACAATCTTGACACCATTAAAAGGAGCTTGTATATTCCTATTTTTCTCCAATCAATAAATAAACTTTCAAAAATGGAACATATATATACATATAATTCCTTAGCTTTCTTACTGTTCTGGAAACGCTAATGGTCAATACGACATGAATAACCGTAATGACCTTGAAAAGGTCAAGGTCGCCTAAAATGAACAAGGTTCTTCATCATGCTGGAGTGCAGATGTGGTATAAGCTTGGTGAACTTGGAACAAACTGTTCAAGAAATATGTTTACAAGCCTTTCATAAAATTCAACCTAAATAACCCCCATAACCTTGAAAAAAGGTCAAGGTGGCTGAAAATCAATAGGATTCTTCCTCGTGCCAAAGTGTAAGTGTAGTGTAAGTCCGGTGAACCGTACTAGAGATAGAACACTTACAAGCATTTGTACGATCGGCGGGCCGGCTGGACACCACCCGCTATGATAATAGCTCTTGGCCAGTATTGGCCTTGGCGTAAGCAAACACCAGTCACTGCAGCAACACGGGCGTCTTGAGTGAAAATATAGGAATTATAGGAGATTTTTACAAAATATAGGAAATATGGGAGTACTAAGAGCTCTGCACTCGGCCAAGATCCAGTGTTCACAAGAATTAGGGTATCCTCTCAATGAGATGGCCGAGTGCTCAAAGTGTCCCAAGCTCCACACCAAGGCGCAGTCTTCAATCATATCCGACATCTGATCTGATCGGACTGTTGATTAACGCCCATAACCTGCCGATTGGATTAGACTGTGTCCATTTTTTACACCAAAGTCAAACGAAAAATAACAATCTTCAACAAACTTCACGTCATGTTTGTTTATTTTTATTTTCAGGCAAAGAAACCCCTTTCTGTTACCATCGGATGAAAGCAACATATTGCATGAATGAATATATATAAATACAACCGTATGTATTCAACAGTGCCTGTTTACATGTACTTTTACATACCAACCAAAAATCGCCATGGACGGAAAATATTCTATCACAGTGAAAAACCAAAACAGGACAAATAATAATATATGCACCTTTACGTATAAATATTTAAACAATTATGTTCATATATAACCATCTTTCAAGTATTGACAAATTTTTCCAAGTAAAATTACGTCATGGTGAATTAATTACGGATCTTTACCATGATAATTCTGTGACAGTACTGCCATAATGTGTGATCCAGTGAAAATATTGTCAACAAGGTGATGTTCCCTTGTACCAAAACTTCTTAAAGTTTAAGAAACCGTTTTCAAAGTTTTGTAAACATTGTAAAAGCTTCAAAATAATATATTTATATATTACAGACATAGATATATACGACTATGCTGTCAGAAATGTATCGTCAGGATGCCACCTCATGATGGCGAAAACATCTTGTGAAGTTAAAAAATCTTGTAATGTCACAACAATCTTGTAACATTTAAATCATGTTAAAATATCTTGTGTTGTCGCAAACAACTTGTGATGTTTAAAACGTCTTGTTTATCAATCATCAGCTCTCTAAAACACATTCGCTAATAGAATTAAATTCAAAATTTTCAAATTGTACAGTGTTTAATCATGCTGTACGGTGTAATCATGTTGTACAGTGCACTTTCACGTTGCACAGTGTGTATTCACATTGTACGTTGTACAGCGCACTTTCACATTGTACAGTGTGTATTCACATTGTACAGAGTGTTTTCATGTTGTACAGTGTGTATTCATTTTGTACAGTGTTCATTCATGTTGTACAGTGTGTATTCATGTTGTAAAGTGTATTCACGTTGTACAGTGTGTATTCATGATGTACATTGTGTATTCACATTGTGCAGTGCGTGTTTTGCATCTCCATCATAACATCCATGATGTACAGTACAATTACAAAATAATTACAAAAAAGTGGACACAATAAATGTCACTCTCAAAATATGTTCATCCTAACTTACACATTAGTTTTGGAGTTTGTGTAGATGTGTAGACAGCTATTAACAAAGAAAACATTAATTAACCACAATGACCTGTTGTTTTATAACAACAACACAAATGTGAGACACTGACACATTCACAAAACAAATACATCACGGCTCAAAACATAAAATGAGACAAATCGCTTGGACTTCCAAACTGGCCCAATCGTTTACATTCAGAATAAAAACAATGTATGTATTTTTAAACAAATGCGCATTAAAGGAAAACTTTGATCAATTATGCCAGTAAGCAATATTTTTTCGAAGCTGAAGGGCTTGAGTTACAGTGGACAAGCACATACAACCATAAGCTCCTGAGAAAAGCTATTATGTGAATATACTGTGAATGAATCAACGATTGTGGCATAAAACATTGGTGATATCACAGTAACACAGTGGCAATCGATAAAGCAAATGTAAATGTCTACTTATGGAATGCACATACAATGAATACTCACAATCCACTAACAAAACCCTGATGGGCAAGGAAGAGGCAAAACTGATTGTGCCCTGTCAATGGCCAAGGACATTGATGAGGACATCACCAAAATCTCCACCAAATTTCACAGGATTCTCATGGATTCAGGTATTGAATTCTTTACCTAATTGGAGTTAAGTGATGAGCTCCAGAACTTTTAACCTTAAACCAACGGCAGGATTAGGGGTGACAATCATGGAAGCCTGAGTGCCAGGATTAAACCCCTGGCCTAGAGCAGATATCTGACCAACCTGCTCATGTATGGCGAGTGCTGTATTCAACCCTGGCACCTCACTGATAAAAGCACAGTAGGTCACACAGAGAATGACACGTTAGCTGACTCAGTACGTATTCAATGCTCATGGTTTTGAAGGGCTTTACACGTGCACACAGATATACTTCATTTGATATGCAGGTTTATAAATTCAGTCAAAGACCCCAAAAAGCTCAAATTACCCTAATTCTTCTACTTTCTTTTAGGCAGTGGTGGTGAAACATGAATCACTTTCCTACTTCAGGTTGAAAACATCAAGCACTTCTGAAGTGGAGGTAGTCAGAATGACATTTGTGTTGTTTATCATTGCAGTTCACTGTGTTCTGAATATACTGTATTTTAAAAATTGGCATAGACACTAGGCACATTTGACATCATTGTTCAAAATGCAAATGAGCTAAGCAACAATTTTAGGCAAATACATTAAGAGATTTTGGAAATATGTAAATAAAAAGCCTTTTTAGCCTCATCCTGGTTTCTTCACTGTTCATACAATGTTTCAAACAGCAAACAAAGCAAATACTTCCTGGAAGTACTTCACTTAGAAAGACACACAGAATTAAACAAAGAAAATTTCCAGGGCTTTTTTGTTTGTTTGTTTCCTAAACTGTAAACTTTAGTGGCAAATAACCATTCCTTAAGACCTTAAACACAGAAATACTAACTCACCTTTTAAAAAAATACCTGTTTGGCATCCTGTTACCATGATGATTTCTTAATAAATATGAGAAACACTGTCAAATATTGGGAAATTTGTTTCCAATAGACCTTTTAAAAACCACTGTGCACTCTATGGTTAATCAGTGCAATGTTCCAAGAATATGAAACACCAAGGACTGCTTTTTCAAGGCATTTCAGTTTAGTTTTCTGGTTTCTTTCTGTCTTCTTTCCAAGCCAACAGATGTGACTTAAACCCACTGTTAACTGCAGACTTTTGGCGACCATTGACAGTGTATGTGGCCCTGGAAGCTGACCTGCCTTTAGATCCCTCGGGTTTGAAATTCTTGGTGACAGAGCTTGTGTTAGAAATCCTCGTACTACATGACTGGGAGCTCTGCGACCGCATACCCTGGCTGTAAGCGGGCGCCGATTTCACTCTGTTAGCTCTCTGTCGTGTCATTGGTCGATTCTCAGCTGGAGAAAAGGATGTGCTTGGCCGAATGGCTGTTGGTATAAAAACAATGCATATTTTCACTGACTTTCTTTGATCAAGATGATTTTATCAGACATTGACACCTCATAAACAATCTATTGTTGACAAAGGGGCTGTGTCTCTCAATTCCTCGTCCACACAACACACACAAAGTTAAAGTGCACCATATGCTAACTACGGGCACACTACACACCCACCACAGGTTCACACCCGGCACATCATGGGCTAACCACAGGCAGGCTAATGGTTTACCTGTAGAGAACTGTTGGTCTGACTGAAGTATGACTTTATCATACAGGTTAA
This sequence comes from Acanthopleura granulata, assembly GCA_016165875.1. Taxonomy (NCBI): domain Eukaryota; kingdom Metazoa; phylum Mollusca; class Polyplacophora; order Chitonida; family Chitonidae; genus Acanthopleura; species Acanthopleura granulata. Next base: position 1,888,439 of record JABBOT010000014.1, read on the forward strand.
ATACAGAATGGTTTTCAAGACTCGTGGCCATGGATTTCTGTTTCACATTTATTTGTTTATTTATATATATATATATTTCATTACGTGTTGAGGCCAGTTACAGATAACTGTACCTGATATTAAAGCAACAGCAAACATCTTAACTGGCAGGTCCACAACATTACAGGGCACAAACACTGCATGAAGCTACAAAAAAATAGAAATACTCACTTCCACGCTTAATAGGCGGGATCACTGGTGGCCCACCATTGACTTCCAGGCTGTAGACATATAACAAAATTCAAACACCACAGTTACTTTCCTGCACTTAGCAAACACAGCAATGTGTTCCCCTGAATCAAGTGTTACTTAAAGCTGACAAAGTCTTGTAACAGTTTTTCTTTACATTTTTTAGATTTATACATGGGCATGTACTGCACAAGCAAGAGCTTGAGTGTCCTAGTGACTGAAAGGCAGCCTTAACTACTAGGTTATGGCTTACCATTTACACAGTATGCATAGCATTTTATATGGCTAATTTTCATGACAACATAACGCACAAGTACACTGTATGATGCACACAGGGCTGCATGCCTTTCTTAAAACAAGCTTCTGACCGCAGCAGTAATCAAAGACTTATTAATCAGAGGCTCCTGTGAAAGATTAAAGGTATCTGTAGCAAACATACTATCTGAATTATAAACTCTCCACTTGTCCATAAAGGTACGACTTTAAATACGTGGCATATGCTCGTGACAGCAGACGTAGAGCAGGTGGTCCAGGTGTGATAATGTGTCATCTCTGAATCAGATTCTGTTCCTTGTTGTAACCTAACTGACATTCTGCTTTTCTTTTAGTGTAACTTAGCTGAAATCATTCATCGCACACTCTGGACGAAAGCAAATTCACCTTTCCATTTCTTATTTGGCACCCCCATATTAGATCATCTTTAAAATATTTAAAAAATGGGGTAGGTTTGTGGGGATTTTTTTTCTGGTTAAAAAAGAAAATATGGACCCTACAGAAATCAGCATTGAGAGAAAAAAGACAAATCAGCATTAAGAGAAAAGAGAGAAATCAGCATTGAGATAAAAGAGAGAAATCACATCAAAAGTACTATAAAACCAACTTTGGAGGGTTGATGATAGCTCCAACATATTTTAATAATGGCCTTATGAAAGTATTAAAATTTTAACACTGCATCATTCTGCTCACCACTGCGATGGGAGTCCAATGATCTTAGCCCTTCTGAAATCCTCCACAAATTCTGTGCTGATTTTGGGATCACTTCCAATATTGCTCATCATCTGGTCGTAAAGCCCTGGACAATTCCGGCACGATGCTAGCAGGAGCCGAGCGGCTGTCTTGTTGAAGGTCAGGTAACCAAGGGCAACCGCTACTGCTGTGCGCACAAGGTCATTGTCAGAATCGAGGCGCTCCATGAGAAGGTCGATCACACCAAGTGTTACCATGGCGTCGGGGATTCCTGCTCGGGTGTGCGCCAGGCTGGAGAGGAGGCTGGATGCCAGAACCACAGCGTTGTCGTCGTCGGAGTGAACCATGTCCACCAACATGGAGACCCCTCGCGCTGTCAAGCTCACTTGGTCCTGATCTACTATCACACGTGCCAAAACAACAATCTGAAAGAAAAGAAAAGAAGAGCACCAAACCATCACGACAAGAAGTACATGCACTGTATTTCACTTGAAGTTTGGGTTTTTTCAAGTGAGACATTTGTCTTGATGCTAATTGATTCATCCAACTTTTAGAGCAGTTTTTGTGAAGTTTGAATAATTTAATTTCCTTAATAGATCCAAACAGATGATAGCAAGTGATAAAACTGAATTCTTTTGACAAGTTTCAAGAAAGATAACGCACCTAAACGGCTCCACATAAATTATTAAAGACTTAATATTTACTTTTTTGTGACATCAGATTAACGAGACCATTACAATAATAGCTTGACATCAATTTATGTGGCAGTATATGAAGTACATGGTGGTAAAATGGTATAGCAATCCAAAATAAATTAACATCCAGCTTTCAGTGTTTGGGCTGAAGTTGAACTTCAAAAGCCAAGGCCAAGTTACATGAAGCAATCTTAGTGTTAAGTGTCCCTCAGTAAAGTGCACTTTATTTGGCTACTACATACAGCGTCATGTTAGTTAAGGGGTAACTTCATGGTAAGTGTACTTCATGAAATTGAAGCCAGGAGGTCTGTGACAAGCCAGGGACACTGGTTTCCTCTATGGTTTACCCAGTTTCCACAACCCGGGATCCTGAAGGCTTTCATGTAAGTGAAATATTTGTTGAGTTCCTCATAAAATAAATACATGAAAAAATATATAGAACTGATTTCGATTGATCGCCGCAATCTTACAAATTATGAACTTCACTTTACGATGTCACAGAGCAAAGTTCAATCACAGTAAGAAATTTTCCCACTTCAAACAAAAAGGAAGTTTTTGTAGTCACAAAGTCTTACGGTAAAAGACAATTCGTGACTGAGGACACTGCTCTTTACAAAGATTACAAAATTCTCTTTTTAATGCAAAAACCTGTTTGAATTTGTAGGAATTGTTTGCTTAATTGTCTTCCTCTTAAATGTGGAGTATTTGCTGCCCACTGGGGATCTGAAGGCACCCATGCTTTTAAGCTTATCAGAGACTGCCTGGAGAGCCAGGAGATATCAGCTGTTAAAAGCTGTGACGTAAATGTTCTGAGTTGAATATCAATATAACATGTACTATAGCCTGGGGGCAGGACACTGTTTTAATGTTATATGTTTTAATCATAACCACTACAGGTGTGAACAACATTGCAAAGTAATTCCAGACTATTGTGTTATGACGAGAGCAAGTTTCTAGATCATTTCATGTTATAAATTTACATATATACTTCAAGTTTCATAAGTTTCAACCACAACTCTAACAGCATGCTACAGTGTCAGGTTACAAGAGTGTTAAACAGCATACTGCAGTGTCAGGTTACAAGAGTGTTTAACAGCATACTGCAGTGTCAGGTTACAAGAGTGTTTAACAGCATATTGCAGTGTCAGGTTACAAGAGTGTTTAACAGCATACTACAGTGTCAGGTTACAAGAGTGTTTAACAGCATACTACAGTGTCAGGTTACAAGAGTGTTTAACAGCATACTACAGTGTCAGGTTACAAGAGTGTTTAACAGCATACTACAGTGTCAGGTTACAAGAGTGTTTAACAGCATACTACAGTGTCAGGTTACAAGAGTGCTTAACAGCATACTACAGTGTCAGGTTACAAGAGTGTTTAACAGCATACTACAGTGTCAGGTTACAAGAGTGTTTAACAGCATACTACAGTGTCAGGTTACAAGAGTGTTTAACAGCATACTGCAGTGTCAGGTTACAAGAGTGTTTAACAGCATACTACAGTGTCAGGTTACAAGAGTGTTTAACAGCATACTACAGTGTCAGGTTACAAGAGTGTTTAACAGCATACTACAGTGTCAGGTTACAAGAGTGTTTAACAGCATACTACAGTGTCAGGTTACAAGAGTGTTTAACAGCATACTACAGTGTCAGGTTACAAGAGTGTTTAACAGCATACTACAGTGTCAGGTTACAAGAGTGTTTAACAGCATACTGCAGTGTCAGGTTACAAGAGTGTTTAACAGCATACTGCAGTGTCAGGTTACAAGAGTGTTTAACAGCATACTGCAGTGTCAGGTTACAAGAGTGTTTAACAGCATACTACAGTGTCAGGTTACAAGAGTGTTTAACAGCATACTACAGTGTCAGGTTACAAGAGTGTTTAACAGCATACTGCAGTGTCAGGTTACAAGAGTGTTTAACAGCATACTACAGTGTCAGGTTACAAGAGTGTTTAACAGCATACTGCAGTGTCAGGTTACAAGAGTGTTTAACAGCATACTACAGTGTCAGGTTACAAGAGTGTTTAACAGCATACTACAGTGTCAGGTTACAAGAGTGTTTAACAGCATACTACAGTGTCAGGTTACAAGAGTGTTTAACAGCATACTACAGTGTCAGGTTACAAGAGTGTTTAACAGCATACTACAGTGTCAGGTTACAAGAGTGTTTAACAGCATACTACAGTGTCAGGTTACAAGAGTGTTTAACAGCATACTACAATGTCAGGTTACAAGAGTGTTTTGCACTTGGAACAATTACGTCTGGCCAAGACAGAATGGCTGCATTTCATGTTTTTCGATGGAGCACAGTCAAATGTCAATTTTCACTGGCGTAATGGCCAGTGAAAAAAATACTTTAACGAAATAAACGTATTATTGTCCAGCCTTTTTGGCAAGCTTAACTTAGAACATGAGCTGTCTTTGACTTAAAACACACACACGTATGACAGCGCCCCCTACGTACCTGGAAGGCAGCATAACACTGGTAATACTCGTCAGTGGAGTTGAGGAAGCGCTGGAAGACGGAGAAGCGGATCCCCCCAGCCTCTCGGATTGCGTACTGCTGCGGCGTGTTGTTGAAGGCAAACACAGTCAGGGCCATGCCAGCCTTAAGGCGGATATCCTGAAAAACAACCACACGATTTATTTTCTTCCCAAAAAATAAAATAATAATATGTAATATACACTGGGTACATAATAACTAATACAAAACCTAAAATCTAAAGTAACACTGTTAACTATTTCTAGCTTTACAGCACTTTAAAGGGATATAGTTCATGTAATGTGAAATCCCGCTTCTCAACGTGAATTTACTTCAAAATGACAGGACTGACGTGTGAACACAAGTCTGATAACCCGTAAATCTCATTCTAATGCATGATTTCTGCTTACAAGAATTTCGCGCCACTTTAAACCCTTGTATGAGTGAATATTTAACTCTCTTAACATTACGAGCACATAACTACCACGGCAACTAATACTGTAGGAATTACATCGTCATGCTGGCTAAATGCTTGTATTGTAAAGAGGGTTTTGTGGATGTGAGCTCACTTAAGACAAAATTCAACTTGCCCCGATGAAAACCGCTGTCCTTTGTCCACTTTGTGACAAAACTTCCTGATGCATGCACAGCTGCAGCAGCAAGAGCTTGGTATGATAATATGACAGCATTTAATGATGGCTGAATTAAAGCTGTCCCAATTTAAACTATTAATCACTGTAAAACAGTATTAAATTATGAAAGTGAATAAATCAAGCATGAGAGAATTACCTGAAAGAGAAAATGGAAACAAAAATCGTAAGTCGCCCTCATCCCCCATTCCTCCCCTCATCCTTGGAACTCAGAATACCAAGTACACCCTCACCTACTGTTCCTCACATCCTCTGATCTCAGAAGATCCAGTATCAGCCTCATCCCAGATTCCTCACCTCATCATCTGATCTCAGAAGATCCAGTATCAGCCTCATCCCCCATTCCTCACCTCATCCTCTGATCTCAGAAGATCCAGTATCAGCCTCATCTCCTATTCCTCACCTCATCCTCTGATCTCAGAAGATCCAGTATCAGCCTCATCCCCCATTCCTCACCTCGTCCTCTGATCTTAGAAGATCCAGTATCAGCCTCATCCCACATTCCTCACCTCATCATCTGATCTCAGAAGAGGCAGTATCAGCCCCATCCCCCTTCCCTCACCTCATTCTCTGATCTCAGAAGTTGCAGTTCACCCTCATCCCCCATTCCTCACCTCATCCTTAGATCTGAGAAGATCCAGTACTCCCTCGTCCCCCATTTCTCACCTCATCCTTGGATTTCAGAAGATCCAGTACACCCCCATCCTCTCATCTTAAAAAGATCCAGTGCACCATCATCTCCCAATCCTTGCCTCATCCTCATCTCACAAGATCAAATACACCCTCATCCCCTTTCCTCAGCTCATCCTCCGACCTCAGAAGAGGCAGTATCAGCCCCATCCCCCTTCCCTCACCTCATTCTCTGATCTCAGAAGTTGCAGTTCACCCTCATCCCCCATTCCTCACCTCATCCTTAGATCTGAGAAGATCCAGTACTCCCTCGTCCCCCATTTCTCACCTCATCCTTGGATTTCAGAAGATCCAGTACACCCCCATCCTCTCATCTTAAAAAGATCCAGTACACCATCATCTCCCAATCCTTGCCTCATCCTCATCTCACAAGATCAAATACACCCTCATCCCCTTTCCTCAGCTCATCCTCTGACCTCAGAAGATCCAGTATCAGCCTCATCCCCCATTCCTCACCTCATCCTCTGATCGCAGAAGATCCAGTATCAGCCTCATCCCTCATTCCTCACCTCATCCTCTGATCTCAGAAGATCCAGTATCAGCCTCATCCCCCATTCCTCACCTCATCCTCTGATCTCAGAAGATCCAGTATATCCTCATTCCCCTTTCCTCACCTCATCCATAGATCTGAGAAGAGGCAGTATACCTTCACACCCCATTCCTCACCTCATCCTTGGACCTCAGAAGATCCAGCAAAATTTCAAACTGGAAACCTGGCACTTCCTTCAGCTTTTCCTGGTTGTCACGGTTACTGAGGACAACACAGCCTAGCGTGTTAGCAATCTCGACCTGTATCTCCTGATTGGGTGGTGACAGAAGCAGCTGGACTAGAACAGGGATCGTTCCCTCCTCGGCCAGTCGACGCTGAGTCAGCTTGTTGTTACGATATGCCACACCTGTGGGTAAACAAACCGGGATGAAAACCAAATATGGGAAAGCCAGTCAAACTGGAAGTAAAACGTTTTCTAAATGACTTTTCACCGTCTAATAAATAAATGTCAACTCTTACAATCATTTATTTATTTGATTAGTGTTTTACGTTGTACTCAAGAATATTTCACTCACACGATGGCGGCCAGCAATATGGTGGGAGGAACCCAAGCATAGCTCGTGGGAAACCCATGACCAGCCACAGGTTGCTGACAGACCTTCCCATGTACGACCGGAGAGGGAGCCAGCAAGAGTTGGGCTTGAGCTCACAGCTTGAGCATTGGTAAGATGCACCTGAGTCATTACGCTGCACAAGCATGCTAACTCCTCCAGCCACGGAGGTCACCTCTACTCTTAGAATACAACTGGTCTGCTGGCTGCAATGATTACACCACTGGCCTGCTGCAACTACACTGGCCTTCGCCAATGAGGTAACGTGTTAAGATGTATCTCCCACTGCTTCGACATAGCTGAAGGAAAGGGAGCCTTACAAGCATGTGCTTAAAGAAAGTGGTCTACACCTGGCATTCCGTCTTCCTCCAACCATAAACCTGACCACCGTCATCCAAGTGACAAATCCTTGAGCATTACTTATTTATTTAATTATTTGATTGATGTTTTACGCCGTACTCAAAAATGTTTTACGTATCCGACGGGTGGCCAGCATTATGGTGGGAGTAAACCGGGCAGATCCTCGGCGGAATATTGAGCAGTAAGCACCAGTGGATAAATAAACAAACAAATAGGATATTTTAATAATAAAGAAAAATCAAAGCATCACCACTTGTGTCATTCACGAGCTTTTGAACTACATACCGAGGTCTTTTTCAAGTGATTAACCACTTTAATTTCAAATAACAGAATGGTATGCTATTGAATGCTATATCATCAACATGAAAAAGACCTCCACATGTAGGTCAAAGGCTTGTGAATATGTGAAACAACATATGTGGTGATGCCTTGATTTTTCATTATTATTATTATAGAACCCACGTGCAAGTATGGGCCTTACGCAGTATTTAAAAATAGTATTGTTATATTCAAATCTTGCATGGAAAATAGCAACGGCAGCTAACCAAGATCAACTGTAACAAAGAGTTTATATTTAGTTGAATGGTGTCTACAACAAATTCAACTGTTATCTTTACTGATGGTAGTCAGGTGAATAAGACCATGGAATCAGGTAGAGCTCAGGGTCATGGAATCAGGTAGAGCTCAGGGTCATGGAATCAGGTAGAGCTCAGGGTCATGGAATCAGGCAGAGCTCAGGGCCATGGAATCAGGTAGAGTTCAGGGCCATGGAATCAGGTAGAGTTCAGGGCCATGGAATCAGGCAGAGCTCAGGGCCATGGAATCAGGTAGAGCTCAGGGCCATGAAATCAGGTAGAGTTCAGGGCGATGGAATCAGGTAGAGCTCAGGGTCATGGAATCAGGTAGAGCTCAATGCCTGGAATCAGGAGCTCAGGGCCATGGAATCAGGTAGAGCTCAGGGCCATGGAATCAGGTAGAGCTCAGGGCCTGGAATCAGGAGCTCAGGGTCATGGAATCAGGTAGAGTTCAGGGTCATGGAATCAGGTAGAGTTCAGGGTCATGGAATCAGGTAGAGTTCACGGCCATGGAATCAGGTAGAGCTCAGGGCCATGGAATCAGGTAGAGCTCAGGGCCATGGAATCAGGTAGAGCTCAGGGTCATGGAATCAGGTAGAGCTCAGGGCCATGGAATCAGGTAGAGCTCAGGGTCATGGAATCAGGTAGAGCTCAGGGCCATGGAATCAGGTAAAGCTCAGGGTCATGGAATCAGGTAGAGCTCAGGGTTATGGAATCAGGTAGAGCTCAGGGTCATGGAATCAGGTAGAGCTCAGGGCCATGGAATCAGGTAGAGCTCAGGGCCCACTTTCACAAAACTTACCCTCATTCCTCAACCTTTTCGCACATGAAAGAGAAACTTTCAGTGCAAATTATACACATTTTAATTTGATTTTGGAAACAAAACTACATTGGTTGGATTGGTCAGCTTCAGGGCTTCACAAAAAGTAGGATTTTATCATTCAACACAGAATAATGCTTTTTGAATATGCTCGAATAAACACCTTGCAAACATGTGAAAAGGTTGGAGAATTACAGTAGTAAATCAATTTCTTGTAACTTTTTTTTGTAAAACTCCTCCCCTTACGGCTTTAAAACTTAGACGACATTCAACCTTGAACCTCAAACACTCACTCACTCACTCTGATACTGACCTACACACAGTGTGCCAATGACCTTGATAACGACCAGCAGAACACGATCAGACGTCTTATGAGAGCGCAAGAGTCGCGCCAGCTGTTGGAAGGCATCTGCCTCGGCCAGTTTGTTCTGGTTAGCTATGTTCTCTCGGCCCAGAGCAATCGCCATCATACAACCTGGGGTGAGAGAACAAAACGTACTCCGTGAAACATGAAAGAAAATAAAACGAACTCTGTGAAACATTAAAATAACGTTTATGGTGTGTTAAAGACCAGTGCAGAAAAGGAAACAAGTATTAAGTCAATCAGCCTGATGTTCTCACCAACATAGAGGAGTTTCTCGGTGGGTTCCAGTAACATCTGGATGATAAATTGAATGCCCACCCTCTCTGCGATGTGCCTCTGCTGGGTCTTAGTGTGCCCAGCTAGCGCCCACAGGGAACACGCACCCTGCTCTCTCACCTCAGTGTTGATGTTCTGTTAAACACACACCACATTATTTGGTTAATGGATGAAGACTTTCTGCATACACTGTATATGTGGTAAATCAGTTTTTAGACTCACCTGAGGTCGCAGTCCTGACTAATTATTTCTCCTGAAAATTCCATCATAAATATATTAAATACATTCTCATACAGCGGCTTCACAATGTGGATAATCATAAATATGAAACCTGATTGTTGGCCTAACATGCATTCCATTCATTTATTTGTTTATCTTATTGGTGTTTTAAAGCGACTCCTTGGCCACAAGAGTGCAGTATTATGACCCAGGTGCCTCTCACCAACATGATCGCTGTGAGTTCAAGTCCTGCTCAAGCTGGCTTCCTCTCTGGCCGTACGTGGGAAAGTCTGCCAGCAACGTGCGGATGGTCATGGGTTTCCCCCGGGCTCTGCCCGGTTTCCTCCCACCATAATGCTGGCTTTCGTTGCATAGGTCAAATATCCTTGAGTGCGGTGTAAAACACCAATCACATAAATAAATAAATATTGGTGTTTTATGTTGCATTTCAGAATACTTCACTCTATACTGATGGCAGTATGATTTATGCTGAAAACTGAGGTAGAAACCACTGCCACTCAAAACATAACTGACAATCCTGCTGACACGTGTTCACAACTGAATAAACCGCAGCTAGATCTGAACCTCCTACATTGATAGTCACCAGGTACACAGATCTGATCTAAGGAAGTTCAAATCACCAATTCACCCATTCCTCAGACAGAGTTTAAATACTACAGGCAAGGAGGACAGACAGCTACATCAACAAAGAAACTGAATTTCGATTTGAGCCAAGTTACTTTTAAAATCAGACAGTGAAAATAGATACAAAATTATTTAAAGGAGAAGAAAACATGAAAATAATACAAGAATAAGAAGAAAGAGCATGAAAATTTATTTGCAGATATAATCTTTAACATTCATTTTGCTTTTCAGGAGAAAAGAATATTTGAAAGAATGTCTGTATGGTGATTATTTCGGACCACCCCTTGGTATATATAGTTTTAGCATAATAATGTTCTAAATAAGGATGTGATGCATGTCTAATAAATGTATTTGAATGTAAATCAGTTGTTTACATTAAAACATATGCGTTTAATCTTAGTTATGATAATATTTATGAATATACTAAAAATATAAATATGATCAAAATCCAGGTTGAACACATTAGTTAAATGAAAAGAACAACTTCTAGTGCAAACATATTTATTAAACATGTGTAAAATCGCCATTATTAACATTATTACGCAGACAATATAAAGACAAGGTGGTCCAAAATAACCACCATACACAAATACTTTGAAATACTCCTGAAAGAGATAATCAAATAAAACATTGAAAACTATATCTGCAATAAATTTTCATGTTCTTTCATCTGATTTTGACGCTGTTTTTACGTTTTAAGACAATGTGTGTAACATCATGATGGGCTGTCTCACCTTGAGAAGCCTAATCAAAGCATCGGGGGCATTCAGCTGTAAGAAGGCTTTCTGACTGGCAGGATTGTTCTCAGCTAGAGACTCCAGAGCACTCGCTGCTTTCACCTGAACAGTTATGTTCCTGCCTTTAATCAGGTGAACCAGAGGTCTGGAAAATGAAACTGATTGTCACAAAATGGCTACTTTAAACATTAATCAGGTTAACAAGAGGTCTGGAAAATGAAACTGATTCTCACAAAATGGTTGCCTTCAACATCAGTCAAGTTAACAAGAGGTCTGGAAAATGAAACTGATTCTCACAAAATGGTTGCCTTCAACATCAGTCAAGTTAACAAGAGGTCTGGAAAATGAAACTGATTGCCACAAAATGGCTGCATTCACAAAAATCTGGTCCAGTGGTAGGGAAAATGAAACCAATTGTAAAACGACAAATATTTGCCTTCAACATAAATCAGATCAACAAAATGGCTGCCAACATTACCCAGGTCCATGGTTGGGCCAGTATATGTAGATGATGTGACACATCATCATCATCAATATATGGATGGAAAAAGTGAAGTGAGGCTACACTTTACAATATGGCTGAGTCTACCATATACAGGACTTCGTGTGCCTCATACAGGTGGAACTGAAGGCTAATTGTTTACAATTTAGTTACCAACGTGCTTTTTGAGTTAATGTTATCAGGGTTTGTACGGAGATATAGGAAAGAAATTTCGGAAGCTAGGTATCCAGGAGCTTCCCTCACCAAATTGCAATTTTCAAGGAAAGATTTTGTGTTGTTTTTACTTTTAAGAGCAGCTAACTTTTTTTAATAATGGTTTATATTCTTGTTTCATAATGACCCAGGACCCTCTCACCAACGGGGCTGTTATGAGTTTATGTCCAGCTATTACTGGCTTCTTCTCTGGTTGTATGTATGTGAGGGAAGGTCTGCCAGCAATGTGGATGGTCGAGGCCGCCAGGTGAAGTACAAACAGGAAGACCCTTCACTTACTTGACAGCTCCCTCAGCGACCACAGCATCCTGGTTGGCACGGTGCGCCCGTGTTAGCGCAGCTAGTGCAGCTGCTGTCCCCGCCTGCAGGTTTTCTGAAGTATGACAGCATTAAACAATGTCATCCATAAGTGTTTACCGGCTACCAACATCTTGCTGACCATTCATTCATCTGTATCTCTTAATTACTTCAATGTCACTCGAATGTGAAAGAATTTTTCACTCATACATACAATGTTGTGAAATCAGAGAGCCCAGAGTAAAGCCACAGGTTACCCACTCAGGGAACTGGATTTAAACTTCATTTATTCATTTATTTATTTGACTGGTCTTTTACGCTGTACTCAAGAATATATCACTTACACGATGGCAGCCAGCATTAATTATCATGGGTGTCATGTCATGGGTGCCACCTGAGTCACTATGCCGCACTGGCACGCTACCCTCCTCAGCCACGTGGGGTTTAAACAAGCGACATCATTGGTCAAGAGCAGGTTTTTTATCTCTAAATAGAGACTGGAAAACTCAGCCAGTGAAATGTCCTACATATATATTTAGCGCATGGTCTCCATGCTTTTGGATTGTTTTCATTTTTCGCCAGTTAGACAACGGCAGGATGTCCCACTGTTACCTGCCAGTTTGGGAGACAATCACAGATGCCACCTATGGCACCATTTTTCTTCAGGCTGTTAGCAAACTCTGACTTAGGACGTCTGCCCACTTGACTTTTAATTTACAATTAGCAGCGATGATTAATATAAAATACATACACCTCGCTAAAGATCATCAACAAAGGTACAATGGCTGAAAACAGAAATACTCTACATTGCAGTTTTACTCTTTAATTTATCTTTATTCACCAAGGCCATATTTAAGGTAACCACAGGGTTTGTACACGTTTCCCTTCTCATGAGTCAAGATATTTTGGGGCTAATTAACAGAGGGTCAATTAACTGAATAATCAACATGTTCAAGGGCTGGACTAGGAAGTGAGATTTACACCCTGGTCACACACTTCTTTCGAAATAGGGACTTTGACAACACTTATGCTATTTTGAAAAGAGATCAGAATTCTGACTAGAAAGTCATCTGTCAAACATACTGCAACAATAAAACTCATGCTAAATAGCAAGGAAACAACAAAATATGGAATTTGTGCTGTCATAATTCTTTACTTTTTATAGATTTTCAAGGACCAGACTAGATTTTCCAAGTTTTCGCAAGGCCTGTAATTTTCATTTTTCACTTTACACTTTGTGCGAACGTCGCCTACAGAGTAAGGAGATAGCTAACATACCCGAGTCCACAGTAAGAAACTCCACCAGCGGATCGATCCCACCTTCTTCCGCCACAAGCGTCTGATTGGCTCTGTTGTGCTGACAGAGAACACGCAGGGCATTAACCGTGTTCACCAGAACGTCTTCCAATTCCGACTCCAGCAGATTTATCAGTGCCGGCACCCCACCCTGCTCTGCAAGGGTCTCTTGGTTATCCCCGACACAGGCCAAGTCTGAGAGAATAATTGCAGCACGTGATTGGATGTCATCCACGGGCGATCCCAGTAATTGCACGAGTGTCGGTCCTGCATCAGCCTTCGTCAGCGCCACCTGGATTGCTCGGTGCTCGGAAATGTTACACAGAGCAGAGGCAGCAACAGACTGGATCTCCTCATTATCAACCTTCAACAGCTGCACAAAGGCTGCAACTCCACCTGGTGGTGACAAAAACAAACACTGTATATAGGGGAGTACCTCTTTGGCATTTCCAAGGTACATGTTCTAAGACTCGAATTGATCAAAGCTAGAGGGTTTTTTCTGTCTACACATTACATTATACCAGAATATTCATCTACTTTTAACAAGATGTCCAAGTTTGAATCAACCTTAGAATCGGGTTTACTGGACCATTTCAGAGAAAAGGGAGGCAAATCCAGCAACTCATACAACAACAGAGCCCTCTACCTAGTTGAATAAGAATACCAAGTATTATGACCTGCTGATCAAGGAAGGATAAGAGTTGCTTCCCTTTAAGACGCACATGGATTTCAGTGACACCCCAAGCTTTTTGTGGATAATAATGGCAGTTCCCTTTGTCTACTTTATTTTACCTCTACACACGTCTCCTTCTTCTTTTTCTTTTATTTCTTCCTGCCTGTGATCAACTCTAAATCAACAACTTTTACACTCACTTAAATATCACAACATACATGCAGCTGACTGCAACTGTAAATTTTCGGACACTCTTTACCTTCTTACGAGAGGGGGCCCCTTCCACGTTACTGATGAACGTCACTCATTTATACTTACCGGCATCAAGTATAGACTTCCAGTGGTTAGAGCGTGATGTTGACAGGACCTCTAAACACTTGATAGCACTATCCTTCCTCACAATACTCTCATCCCCGATCATTTCTGAAAAAGCAGACACACTGCGCAATGTAACGTTTACCTGACGCCTGAGTGTCAATGCTTCCCTAGTAACGAGCTGAGATAATGTGTGAATCTAAACACATCGTTCAAGACCTCTGTCTTCTGACTTGCGTTTAAGTATTACTTAGAAGAATCCTCACTGCTAAAAAAAAACTGCTTACTGTTTGCTGCAAACAGGGTTTTCATGTAACCAGTAGCAAAGTCAAATTAAGTTTTTGAAATGACAAGCCCATGTGTACGCATACCAGAGATCCATTTGTATGCCACTACTAACATTTCCTCGATTTTCAATCTGTCGTATGATAGCTACAGTGGGCCATTTCCTTCCTTTGAGCATCTGGTTTACAGGGAGAATCATCTATCTTAGGACCAAGCATCACGGACAAACCCACAGGGGAATATCTTATCCCACAACTTTCCACGACACGGAATTTGGGGTCTAACACAATCTTAAGCAGTGCACCTACTGTACTTATCGAGCACTGTCTTCATGTTGTATATACAGAAATATCGCAAACAGGTGTTGTTTTAAGTATGTGTTATGAATGACAAAGGCAGACGACCCTTCCGTACCCACAAGAAGCTTCCACACCGGCACCTCCGGGTTGTTCCACTCTATCAGGTACTCCAGCACATTGGTGTGGAAGCGGAGCGCTGCCAGATTCACGATCCCGTTCCCCAGGGCATCTTTCTTGTTGATGTCAGCCCCCAGGGATATCAGGCACTTTACGGCAGCTAGTGCCCCAGCGCTGGCCGCCAGAAGTAACGGGGTCGACAGACACCTGTTTACAGAGGAAAACATGATCAACTGTTAACAGATAAAATCTTTTTCTTGAATGCATATAAAGCTAAAGTGGACTCAAAAGCTTAAAATACCCTAAATGACCTAAAATTCTGCTCCACCCCCAACCAAAATGCATTTTTAGAGATATATTAATGTCATAAAATACGATGTTTGAGGCTGCAACATACTCCACAAGGATATCATCCTAAGTACCAAACAAATGTCAAAACACCTTTCTAAAATCAACAGAACTCTCAGAATCTGGACAAATATGCAACTCAATAATGGACAAAATTTTACGTCTTTTAGGTAATTAAAAATGGACAATTTCGTATGGAGGGACTCTCCTGAAATGTGAAAAAAATGAGCCTGTATAATAACTACATGAAACGACAATCAGAAACACACAAAAAAATTCTACCCATTATATTCACTAGACATGTCTTTCTTATGGATCTGCAACTTCTTGGTTTATTAACACGGGGATTCCATGTAGATACTAACATCATTATCACTTGATAACAATGTTAGTATCTACATTGATAACGATGTTAGTATCTGCATCAAAACATCGTGTTAATAAACCAAGAAGTTGTATATCCATAAGAAAGAGATGTGGGGGATAGTGTACTTCCATCCCAACTTCTAAATGCTACTTAAACAAGTCAATTATATTCAATCTGGTATCATTTTCATAATGTCAAAACATAACAGAAAATATATATCCCCAAAACGTAAAAAACAAAACGAAGAGCAGACAAACATATACTGTACTTATAAACTCTTGTAGATCCAAGCATAAAATCCAGTTTTGTCCCAATATGAAGATAATAGTGGATACTGAAAGTTATACGCTGTTAATACTGTCAAAGGTGTAAATTTCAACTGAAGTGGCAAAAGAATCTAAGCTGCCTAATTGCCATATTTACTACATACATGTAGCCAAACTCTTTGATCAGACATTATATTACTCTACATGAAAAGAACTGCTGTTCAACACACTCATTTTTAGTCTGGAATTCCAGCATGTTATCCGCCCTCCTTACGATGAGCCTAATGACGGGTTCGTGGTCGTAAAACGCTGCGTGGTGAATGGGTGTCCAGCCCTCCGCATCACACACCACCATGCTGGCGTAGTTCGCCAGGAGACAGGACACCGAGTCAAGCGCTCCACAGCGCGCTGCTAAATGTAGCGCTGTCGGACCTGAGGCATACAGGTAAACATGCAGAAGAGCATGGGATGAAACAAGGAAAAAGCAGACATTTCAAGGATAAAAATCATGCATACAAGGCCATTATTAAATACATATTCGTTGGGCATACCTCTGAACAATTACCCTCAAACATTAGGGCTCTACTCCGAAGTTTTCATTGGGATTTTTGATACACGATCTTTCTCTTTTTTCTCTCAGCATTAATTTCTTCAAAATCTCAACTTTTTCCAATTGTCAGATGAAAAGAAATGAAAAACAACATCCTACCCACCTACCGGACAGGGTCAGGTTACACCTAACAAAAGAAGTTTTTAAGGATGGCCTGATTATAGTCTTGTTTATAATTCTGAGATGTAACCTGATCTGTCTTGAACATGTTATGATCAAACGAAAGCAGGAAAGAAAAATTTATCTACAATTTATGAAATGTTTTCAAAGTTGAAACCTTAACTCTGAATACAAAATTTGAAGGCACACAAAAATGAAACCAGCCAAAAAAATAATGAAATAGTAAAGTAGTTTTCCAAATCTTCACTGAAACTTGATAATAACTGCACACATGTATGGTACATATAAATTATACAAACGTGTATATTAAAAGTTAAACAGTTTGTAAATACTCGTTAGTAATTAAGTCATCACCCACAGAAAGACCATTAATTGGGGGGAAGGGGGGGGAAGACGAGCACAGCAAACCACAGAGTCAGTGAGTAAAGACATAGAACTAGCACCACACACCCATCGATTATTCGGACTGACTGAAAGACGAACATACAGTAACCATGGTGATATATCAATAAAAATCTAGTGATCATTATAAGTACATGTGCATGAACTATAATATTATATGGCCTCCCACCAATGCGGTCGCTGTGAGGTCAAGTCCAGCTCATGCTGGCTTCCTCTCCGGCCGTACATGGGACGGTCTGCTAGTGACCTGCGGATGGTCATGGGTTTCCCCAGGGTTCTTCCCGGCTTCCTCCCACCATAATGCTGACTGCCGTGATATAATTGAAATGTTCTTAAGTACGGTGTAAAACACCGATCAAATAAGTAAATACATAAATAAATCATATCATGTGCGTGCTTGATCGATACACCTGCGAATAATTCACATAATCACAAGATGTACTACAATGTATAAAGGACAAAACTTGTTTGGTGAAACAATTAGTACAGGTCCATCATACATATAAAAGTGCCAATATTCCTGTCTGAAGTTATACAATAACGTCAATCAATCAAATCTGGAATATTAAAAACTCACCAACATGCTTACAGTAAGTACCAGCTTACAGTAAGTACAAAAGACAATATTTATCTCCAAAACAATGTTTTTTCACAGCTAGAGCACTCGGATATGCAACACTGCACAAATTCAGCACATATTGCATCTACTTCGTTGCCAATGATAATTTCAAGCCATTCGGTGATTTTCAAGCCATACATGTATGTGGTAAGATACGAATGAAGGTGAATGTACACAATTCCAGTCGATTACCAACCATCGTCTTCAATATCGGAATCGTCAGGTTCGTTGACTTCTTCTAACAGTAAGCATTAAGTGAAAACAAAGAAGAATGTATCTCCACAATCATAAAAAAAACTATAATAACGGCACTGGCAGAAAGCTAAAAATTGCCTGATTAGGATTTGACTGGATACGTGTGTTAAACTGAACAGTTAGTAAATACATGTAAGCTTTAATGCAAAATGTTTCCCGCAATGATCAGAGTGACACAAACGCTTAAATCTGCCATTTGCCAGTCACTTTGCTATCATTTGGTCCAAAAAACACAGAAAATTTACAACAGTGATATTTTCTTTTTCACATAACAAGATCAGATTAGCTGGTGCACTATTTTATAACTAAATGGATTTTTTTCACAATCTGAAGCATGCAAGCATGTGAATATCTTCAGCCATGTTGGCATCACATTACACCGCTACATACAGACTGTACATGGACTATCAAACCAGTACATAACGTCAAGGAACATAACGTCACAAACATCAAACTTTGAAAGCGAGTGGACAAGTGAAAGTGACCAAAAATTGGACAGCATTTCTGGAACTAAATACTGTGTAAAATGTTAGCATTCGCTAGGCTATGATAGGCAGTAATCAAATTGCGCCAAAAATCTCATCAGAGCCACAAGATTCTGCAAGTTGGGTTACCGGACTTCAGGAAAACTCGAGATGTATGAGTTTGATATGAGAGCACATAAACATGAGACCTGAAATCAGAAAATAAATCATTTTCTTCCCTCCAGATAAGATTCTAAGTGCCAATTGCATTTTTGGGTTGGAAACCATTTCCAGGTACATGTATGCATCAAAATAAACAACAATGAAATTGTGTATAAACCGTCGTCCAAGCAAAATCAGTTCAAAGTGACGGGCCTGCCTGATACCCGACTCTCCCACTCCAGTGGCTCTTGCCAGACTTTAAAAAAAAAGGGGAATTCTGCTTATTTCAACATTACACTTCTTAAATCAGCAAAGTACAATTAATTACCACTGTAGGCTGTATTAAAACTAGAGAAACAAGACACAGCTACCTTATACGTGTGTCGAATGTAAGTTGTATACATGACAACTAGACCTTTAGGTGACGAATACAGACACAGGCAGTGAGCAGATACAGAGAAACATATCTAGCATATGTATAAATTAATTTTGTATAACACTGGCTGAACCTTAAAGAAAACAGCAAAGAAAGTGTCAGTGAGTTACAGATCCTATAAGGGCCCTGCACTCTAAGTGCACATCTGTTGAGAATTTTATGTGTAGTTGGAAATCAACGGCTGTGCGTATACGTCGCTAGTGCTAAGAAATGATGTCAGACAGTACTTGAGCCACATTAAAAACATGCCTTGTTTTCTAGCTAATAACAGGTTACAGAAGCCATTTGTAATCATGGTAAACAATAAGCGATGAGAGCGGAGTGTTATACTACAGCAGACACACAATCAGAAGTGTTAAAACAGTATTATTTCTTGTTATCTCATAATGTTTCAACCCATTCTTAGCTTACACCATAAGGAAAGACATTGCTTTTACATTACCGATTTCTCAATTCCTGAGACCTCAAATTTTATACAGCAAAATACTTAACAGATGTGAATGGGTTGAAAAATTATAGATTATGTACTGACTCTTCAGCCCTACTGGAGGAGAATCTAGGGTGTCCAACAAGGGGAGACTACCCTGCAGAGGGAGGCTATGCTGCAGATGGAAGATGGAAGATAGAAGAGGAAGATGACAGCAGTGACCGTGAACATGTAATTACATATTTCAAGCAGGTAACTGCGTGTGCTGTGACGTGAATCAGCGCCCCCTCTCAACCCTGAGTTACCTTCTCCATCTGGTTGGCACGAAAAGCAAGAAAGTTAGCAATGTAATATGACAAGCAGCATTTTTAATTTATTCCACCAAGTAAATTAAAGTTTAAAAAAAAATAAAGAAAAAAAAAACTACAAGAAGCTATTCTTCTAATTTTAATGAACATTTAAAAATTACAAATGTCACGATGATAATGCTACTATTGTAATTCATGATCAAATTTTTTAAAATGCGTTATTCAAACAGGATATAATGTTCTATAATGTTGTTGGACTTATAATTCGACCTTTGACCTGACTAATGGGAAGTTACATGATCAACATCGCTTTAACCAAGCTGGATGTTCTGTTTTCATACAGAACAAAAATTAAGCAAAATTCAAGAGAGTGTTTAACAAGTTTTTAATTATTTAAAATCATCTTAAACATTATTTGTCACAACCCTGTCTCCTTATAGCGAGTTGGTCATGCATGTAGCATGTATATGCAGCACTGCCTCATTGAAAAACCATGCCGATAGGACACCAGACACAACAGCCTATCCTGCTGCCTAACTATACACAGACACTGGGAAAACCAGCACTTTGTGTTTCATATTATACTGTGCGCTAAATGAGGAAGGCTAATAGGGATTGCAAGTTTTTAAGCCTTTATGTTATTACATTTCTCACCTAGGGAGACCATTCTCTATGAAAGAAGTACAATGGCAGAGCAACATTAAATTCATGTCAGGTGTAATCTCTAAGCAAGCAAATACTTCTATGAACAGGAGTTCAGGAAGAACAACTTTCTTAACCCTGGCACGCTACTGGCAAGTTTCTCCACCATGTACAGATATTCAAACCATGCTGGTGGAAGACAAGTAGATATTCCATGTGAATCAACAGATTCCATGTTCAAGCCCTGGGATTGAAGCTCCCCTTCATGCGCCTTAGCAAATGAAAGACTAACATCTTTACAACTCAGTCAAGATGACATATCCTTTTCTGAACGGTATATTTTCTTTCCTTAATTTGAGCTATGTATGTGTCACATGTATTCAAGCACATCCCAAAACCTTACAACAAAACAGAAACTGACATACACACGCCTAGAACACATGACGTCATCCTTCAAGTCTTTGAAAATGTGCTTCATCTCGGCAATAAAACAAAACATTCTAAAAACAAAAAGAACATCCAGCCCTTCAGAATACAACAGTTACAAATAAGGTTAAGAATGCTGTCAAACCACTTGATTAAGTCCATGCCACGACAAAAAGTAAATAATAAAAGGAACATAATAAAACACCTGTCAAAACTTGAACATTTACCATTTTATGTTGATTTTCACATTAATAGCACACACACACACACACACACATAAATACAACAAAACAAATTCACTCCAAGACTTTCTCACAACACACATCAAACACCAGCATAATACCCATGATGTAAAACTCACCTGATGACACGGCACCGCCTCGCCTTATGTTCACATCGATGGACTGTAGAAGCAGAAGTCCGATGATCTCAGGATGGTTGTTCATCGCCGCGTAGTGGAGGTAAGAATAGCCCTGCTCATCCTGTTTGCCGAGTCGCGCAGCCGGCATCTTGCGACAGAGGGAATGGAACATGGTGACTAGGCCTCGCTGAGCGCATGCTCGCAGTCCAGCATGGGGCGTCTGTACACAGGTGAAAGAAATACAAAGAGTCAGTATGATCGCATGAAGGACAGTTTGAGTTTAAAGGACAAAGGGGCCTCTGTGGCTGAGGAGATTCGGGTGTTAGTGCAGCGTTATGACCCAGGTGCCTTTCACTAATGCGTTCGCTGTGAGCTCACACAGGTTTCCTCCCCGGTCGTACGTGGGAAGGTCTGCCAGCAACGTGTGGATGGTCGTGCTCTTTTCCCCAGGCTCTGCCCGCTTTCCTCCTACCATAATGCTGGCCACAGTTCTAGAAATGAAATATTCTTGAGTACAGCGTAAACCATCAATCAAATTAAGTTAATAAATAAATTATAGGCAGAGACTGGGGAGGATGATAATCTGGACTAACAGAAACACCCATGTTTTGGGAAATCAAAATGGCCAGCTAGTACAATTATCTGCGATTATGGCTTTTTTTTTCTTCACGTCACACAGTTTGCTCAATTCTGACTCATTCAGCCACCTAAAGGGCGACTTAGGATTATTTTGTGAAGTCCATCAAAAGTATCACTTTATGTGCTTCTCAGAGAGCACTTCTACATGTCAAACTTCAGGTGATATAAAGTCAACACGAATTATTGCACATGACTAAAACTTTTTCTATCACAAAATAACTCATTCTGCCTAATTCCAAAACTTCCATTGATCTCTCTAGTAACATTTTATGGCTTTCATTTGCCCCTAAACATGTATTTTTTTTTACGCGATGTCAATAGCAAATACATGCTTTTCGATGAATGTTAATTAAACATCCATTCTTCCTCACCTTATACTTTATGGCCTTTTTCACACCGAAAAACTTTTTGAACTGCTCATGGAGGTGGATCTCATTCATGGGAAGTTTCTTCAGTTTGAGTCTTGCTATCTCCTCTGTGAAGGGACGAATCCACAGAGGCTTCTGTGGAGTCTGTGGGTAAAACGTCTCTGTCTCAATGCAAATAACAGCATATCTGTAATATAAACAACAACATATCGGTAATATAGCAAATGGCATACCATTTAATGCAGACAACAGCATACCTGTAATACAAACAACAGCAAACATGTACCAGTAACGTAAACAATGCAATACCTGTAATATAGTTAACGACATACCATTTAATGCAGACAACAGTATACCTGTAATACAAACAAGAGAAAACATGTACCTGTAATGTAAGCAATGCAATACCTGTAATATAGTTAACGGCACACCTGTAATGCAATCAACAGCATACCTGTAATACAGTTAACAGCATACATGTTCCTATAATGCAAATAACAGAATACCTGTAACACTGTGAATGGCATATCTGTAATGCAGGCAATTTCACGCCTGTAAGGCAGACAATGGCAAACTTGTTATGTAGTTATTGGAATACCTGGCATGCAAACAACAGCATAACTCTTATGCAAAAAATCACAGATGTAGCTGTAATGCAAACAACGGAATACCTGTAATGCAGACAACAGCATACCTGTAATGCAGAAAACAGCATACATGTACCTGTAATGCAGACAACACCATACCTGTAATGCAGACAACAGCAAACCTGTAATGCAGACAACAACGTACCTGTTATACAGATAACTGTATACCTGTGTCACAAATAGCCACATACCTGCAGACTTGAAGACCTGCACATACCTGCAGACCTGGCATTTTTGAAACCACAAGGTCACCTTCAAGGAAGTGGACTGACTCATATTCCCCATGTTAAATGTTACTGTGAACCTAGTACATCACCACCAGCAAATCAAGCCGGCATAAATGAACCTTGATCTAGCATTACTACTGTTTTTCATTCTGATTTTGTTTTGCTTTGTTCTTCAGCTTTCTGTGTTGCATTCAAATAAAACAAGCACAATGAAAGTACCGAAAAGACTTACAAGTATATCAGGCATCTCCAAATGAATACCATGTTTTATTCCTCAAAGGACACACGATGCTACATATGCTTTACCACCAGAATATGTCTGCTATCAGTCTCTGAGACCATTACATCATTAAACAACCATGCTCGGCTCACCAAGCTCAAGCTGATTTTTTTTTTTGATTTAATTGATATTTTACATCCCACTCAAGAATATTTCACTCATACCACGGTGGCCAGCGTGACGGGGGCAGAAAAGTGGGCAGAGCCCGTGGGAAACTCACGACCATCGGCAGGTTTCTGGCAGGCCTTCTTACTACACCGTCAAAGAGGAAGTCTGCATGAGCTGGACTGCATGTACTCAGGGCGCCCTCACTGATGAGAGCCTCCTGAGTCACTGCACAAGGCTAGCCTGCTACCTCCCGGTCACGGACGTCCCAAACTCCAGCTGACCTTGCCATTTTGCCAAACTATCATGATCCTCTTCACTTTCTGAGATGAGAAGTGACATGTTTTAGCATCCTGGATACTAAGCAGAAAACGGTTCTCCTTCACCTGTCAATACCCTAAACCACACCTCACAGGTTCACCCACCTTTTACCATCGATGTCGACATTAGGAACTGGGTAGTGCTCCTGCAGGGTTAAGTCTGGGTCCACGGTCTTATGCAGGTGGGCTAGCGACTGGGCACACAGCTCCTCGTACCTGTCCAGTATGGCGGGGTCAGGGGACTCAGGTAAGGGGGTCTCCAGGTCCATCAGGATACCTGTGAGATGATATCAGGTGAATCCTATCATACATGCCACTGGGACAATCACTAGTGAGCATGTATACCATCAAGAGTTATGTCCCTTACCACAAGTAAAATTCAGTAATTATTACCTGCATAACATGCAACCTTTGCCAAAAGAAAAAAAAGAGCTACATAAACTCATATGGAGATATTTTAAGTTTGGCTGAAGGAAACAAAATTAAAATAGCGAGCGATTCATGCTGAAAATAAAATCAGAAGTCACATGCACCTGCTCTGAAAGTATTTTTTTTAAATGTCTATCTGTTCCATTATACAAACATACGCAAACAGATTTTGTATTCATTGTTCAGAGCAGTTAATTCCTCTTTTTCCACTCATTTAATAAAAATGCCAATGGATGTACAGTTTGAGTACAATACTCAAATCCAATACACAATCATCATTATGGTAGTCTTGCCAGATAAAACTGTGGTAAATCTAACATCTCACCTCCATGTAAATGAAAATAGTGATTTCCAAAGTTGAAATTTTTACACTTGAAATCCGAGCCCAGCATAAGGGGAGGTAACTCTCGTTCTGTTTTAGTCTCATCTCCTGTTGCAGAAAAACACATTTTCAAACCTTTTTTGCAAATAAGAAATGATGACAAAAGACAACGTATTGAACGACCATGAATTGAAAAGAAGCACACAAATAAGCCCTCTTCACTAACGGCCGTGATACAGCAGTATTTGTGCACTACCTCGCTGTGTAACAAGAACTACACAAGTTTTGTGACATATCTGTTCAGAACAAGAATCAAATGTATCTTACACATTGCTCCTAATTATCTGTATGATTTTGAAACACCTGCTGTAATCTGATTTAAAAGTACATGTACACAGATGTGAAAACTAAACATGGCATACATATTCACTGGTGATTTTTTCTTCACACACTTGAAACAGACATGAGACTTTCCTGAAGATCTTTTTGTTAAAAAGTGAAAGATATGAATGACAAACAAGTCTACGATAACTTGTTTACCCCTGTGACAATGAGATGGCGGTGGTGTTCCAAGTTGCGTATAACTAGCACCTTAATGCTGCTAACTCAAAGGAAAAGTCTCACTGGGTACATAGATGGACCAACAGACCAAACCTTGGAACAAGTTAATACAGAAAAATGGTAAGAAAAGTTAATTTTTTTTTGTCTTATATGAATGATTGCTTTTAAGATCCACTCCTATTCAAATAAATTAATATATGATATTGAGAAAATATGTGTGGGATTTTTCTTTGGTTTCTTTTTTTTTTTCTTTGCTTTATTTTGGGGGAATTCAAGTTTTGATAAATTATGATTTGCACATATATGTATCCTTGAAAAAGTTAATATACTATACTAAAAGATGATTTTGTTTTTGTTTTACATAAATGGTCGACACTTTATCACTTGCTCAAGTTACCTGTTAATGGCAGAAGGAGTCGACTGATGTCTGGTATTTTCATCCTCTTTCTCAAACCAATCATAAAAGGCACCAAGAAACTGACCAGTTTCAAAATGAATAACTGATGCCGAATTTCAGCCTTGCGCACCAAATTTTCACGGATGATCTGTTCGTGCAACTGCAGGCGAGTGTTCAATCGCTCATATCCCGAGTGGTCAATATGTTGATCGGTCAGTCGCACGATGCTCGTGACGAGCCAATCAGCATCCACCACAAAGAGGTTGTGGTGCTGCATGACCTTTTCCTGGGACAAGGTCATTTGCATAGAGAGGCTATCGGCAAAACTCATGAAAAATCGTCGTTCATCGGCCATGTCTGTATCAGCAGCCTGCTCGTCAGGGACATGGTCATATGCTTCGCTAAAATCTGGGTCTTTGCTGACGTCCAGTATGCCTGGGAATTGTTAAAAAGAAAACATGACGTTCTGCAAATATTAAGCGACTGTTTTAAGCCTTAAGTTACGCTGCAAGTTTGGAAATAAGCTGAGGAGAAGAACAACATCCTCCACCAAAGAAGATAATATCACCATGTAAACATAATAACATTTTAACCCACTTTTTTAAATTTGTGAGTAGCTGGAAAATTTAGCCAACACGTCAAGACGCAACTCTGAAACAATCATAATAAATAAGGTTTCTTCTTGACAAAAATGTACAGAAGAAAGCTTCAAGAACTCATCTAAGTTTTCCCATTCCAAGATTCTTGACACCGTTCTGTTTAAAATTCGATCTCACTCTTAGGTTTTGTTTAATGCAGCCATATACATGTAAGCATTATTTTGGCCACAACGCCTCAGTGTCAGTACCTCTATACATGATATCCTTAAAGAGAGCACAGACATATCTATACATACATGTACTAATTGTAATTCTTCAGTCTTTGTGTATGATTACAAGGGTTTAATAAGGCATATTCTAAGGGAATAATTTTGCATAAACTGATAAATTTATACTTTTATTGAAGGACTGATACTGGTCAACCCAGCCAGCGCAGTCTTGTGTCCAAAATCAGATTTAAAATGGTACGTAAATCACACTCAAAACTGATCGAAAAGGTTGAGGGATTAGGAAAGTTCTACCTCAGTGAAAAGCCATTCCTGACAAAAGACTTCAGATGTCACTGAGTCACTGAGTACTGATGCTCAGTTTGCCTCCAGCTTGTGAGAAGGACACACTGACACAAAACTTTTATTTGTCTAGGTGTCTGCAACTCACATGTGCATATCTCTACATCGCATGTGGGAAAGTTCTTCAGTAACTTGCCACAGGTGGGTGGTTTTCCAAAAGAAATCATCACATAGGTGAAAAAGTATGGTGAAAGACAGTTCATGTTCAAAAAAATAACTTTGCTAAGAGGGTTGCACAATATTATGTTTTTCTCTGTAAAGTATTGTTTCTAACAGTTACTATGACATTTGAAATCGACATTTGACTGGCTCTGTCAGCTGGCATAAAACACAGCCATTCCATCATGGCTGTGACGTAATTGTTCCAAGCATGGAACACTCCTGTCACCTGAGAATGTAGTAAGCTGCTGGGATTGTGATTGAAACTTAAGCATATATGTAAATTTCTTACATCAAATGATCAAGATACTTACTCCTGTCACAACACAATGGTCTGGAAATACTTTGCAGTGTTGTTCATACATGCACTTCTTATAATTAAAATGTATAACATTAAAACAGTGTCCTGTCTCTATCTTGTTTCATGTTGCATTGTCATCCAACTCAGAACATTTACATCACAGCTTATAAACAGCTGATATGTCCTAGATCTTTGATTGGTCAATTTCTCATAAGCTTAAAAGCATGGCCGCCTTGAAATCCTCAATCAGCAGCACAGTACTCCAAACTTAAAAAGAAGATAATTCAGCCTCAAATTCATGCAAATTCAAATAGGTTTCTGCAATCGAGAGAGATTTTTAAAGTCTTTTTGATGAACAGTGCCCCAGTCTTTTACTTTAAACAACTATCAAATAAACAAATAATTGACACTAAAATTAAAATATATGCCTTACCTGCAGTTTTAAACTCTGTCAACAACAGTTTTTTGGTCTCTGGTTTCCCACTGGCATTGACATCCAGGTTGGATCGCCACCTCTCTGAAAACTTTGTACGTTTTTCTTTGGGGAAGTAAGCGCCATGCCAGAGCGCTTTCATCATGTAATCTACACTGACCATGGCTTGGCCGATTCTTGTGTCCTGATATGCAGGCGGGAGCTGACATGATGTGCTCTGATCAAAATTTGCCTCCAAGGAAATCTTTGGCGTTTGATTAAACATAAAAATGCCAAGCACAAGTTCACGAATGACCTGATGAATTTCACGATAATCCAGCTCAAATTCCGGGTCGTTCTCCAGAGGCATCAACAGGACGGCATGTTTTTCACTGGGCGGGTACATACGGGAAATCAACCCTGCAGGAGGATCCGTGGGAAGACGATAATCCTCTGAGGAGAGCATCCAGTGATAAGAACTGTTGGACAACAACTCCTGACATTCATATCGTTCGAACTTCTCGAAAAAGTTCTGCATATTTCGTAGATGAATTGCTGCCTGCACGCCATCTTCTTTCTCTGTTTCTTTTCCAGCCGAAGCAGACGTTATACGCTTTCGGCTCATGGTGATGTCAAGACATTCAGTTTTTACACCTGTAGTGATAAAACAAAGTGATGTGACATGAGTACTACATTTAGTGTCAGGGTGTATAGCATGACAGTTCTTCTGATCAAAACATGAGCATGAACGTACCAGCACCTGACACACCAGCAACAGTTCAGACAAGTCATCTATTTATATGTATTTCTGTAACTGGGGTTTAATGTCATACTGTCATGTGACGTGGTGACATCTTTGCATATCAAGAAACCCGGTGACGTTTCCAGTCAATCACTGGGTCACGTGGCACTGGGAATAGACGCAGGAAACGTTGATCAACCCAACAAAATGAAGGCACCTAGTGCACCAAAATTGTTGGACTTGCACTTTTTTGCAGGTTAGAACAAACCAACATCATTTAAAACCTAATGCTCTGCAGCCAATAGTCACAGATCTCTTGGATCTACTGCTTATTACACAAGTCAGTGTGGCTCAGTACTGCTTCACACGTCTGTGCATCATTAGATCAGTTCGGCCACATTTGTGTGGCTAAGGAAGAGTATGCTTTGGTTTATCTTACTGATCAGGCCTATGACAAGTGTCGCTTCTTTCCTATTATTAAATCTAGCAAAACTGGTGCAGGCAATTCTAAGAAAAATTCCTATTTTTCATTATCATTATTGAGAAGAGACAATTTCTAGCAAGAGTTCCAATGTGGGGGGTAAAATAATGTGCGGCTATTGATAGGAAACAAGCAATCATGTCTGATTCAGTGGGCTAATATGAGATCCGACTATTGGAATAGAACACGGCAAATCAAGTTATTATCAATTTAAAAGAGAAACAGAAAACACGTGACTGACCTCGCAAAAAAAAAAAATGTAATGAATTATGGCAAATTTACCGAGGACAAGGAAATTATAGGTCAAATTACTCCACTCAGAATGAACAAAAACCAGGATCTCGTTTTTTACGTTATGTAGTTATTGTCGCTGTGATTTTTCGGTTGCGGTTGGTTTCATAAATAACGTTCATTGTTATCGTATATACGAGTGCATCTTTCACTCAAGACATACTACAAAAATGTAAATTCGTAAATGCTTTCAATGCAAAAATTTTACATCGTAGGAGGAAACGACGGCTTATGTTTTACTTACATGGTGCTTTTAGTTTGGCCGCAAGAGCACCTGTCAAGTTGTTGTTGTGACCATGTCAACACAGAGGTTACATTCTTCGTGTTTGGACAAGTGCCAAGATCTCCATGATCTGATTAAAAATCGGCAAAGACTGCCGAATACCAGAGAGTGTCTCGTGACCTCTCGCGGTAGACGTTAGTCAAACTCCCTCCAGTGTGGCGTTTTTTCATTTGGTGTACATGAATGGGCGCGTGCATGGAGTTACAGGGAGGTACCTGTCACCGCCCAAAGCGAAAATTACAAACATGAATACTTGTTACTATCCGATGCCCAGCCTTGGACTTTTGTTATTATGAAGTAATTGCATGAAAACAATGTATGATTAAATAAACAATTGATATCATGCAAATACCAGCCAAACGTTGCAGTTTTATTTGTCTTACAAGATAATTGTTGGTACTGTTCTAAAAAATGAATGTGACTGAAGAAGCAACAGATTTTGTTAAAGTTATCAAAAGTCACATCTGCAAGGTACATCCTTTCAATGCAATCACTGCGTATTTCAGTTCCTGCTTTTATGTGCGTTCGGTTGTAGACGCGAGCAGTTTTGGTGGGAAAAGTTTGTGGGCAAAATACGAGGAAAATGAAAGCGTCGGTGAGAAGAGTTGAATAGCTTTTTCAGTTATTTTTGTGCGTATATTACTGTTACAACTCTTTGCAGAGCAACAAAGTATTGTCACTGCCGACCTACATATTATTAACTGA
This sequence comes from Acanthopleura granulata, assembly GCA_016165875.1. NCBI lineage: Eukaryota > Metazoa > Mollusca > Polyplacophora > Chitonida > Chitonidae > Acanthopleura > Acanthopleura granulata. The sequence goes on from JABBOT010000014.1 coordinate 1,918,295, forward strand.
AGAGTAGCCGTGGAATAGTTGACCTAATGAGTTAAAAATGACTTTGATATAATTGTTAATTCTCATTTGGCTCATTTGTCATATATCACCGTATAGTCCCAGGGGCTTCCCATAGCCGCAGTGGCAACCAATGGTAGAGCTTACGCACTTTTACGCTAAGTAAGACAAGACCTTTCTGAACGATGTTAGCAGTCCAAAACAGGTGTCAACTGTGGCTCTTACCTTTCAGCTCCGCGAAGTTTTCTGAAGTTAAAACAACTACCGGTAGCCTATTTAAACTTCAATATCAAGATGTCTATAAGGTAAAAATAAAGCTGACAAAGTCTATTTTACAACACTTCTATGAAGTAAGAGCAGAGTTTTGAAACTACTCGCAATTTTACATACCAATGCTCACCAGACATCACAATTGTATAAGTTTTCTTGAAAGAAATAAGATACCTATAAACTGTCTTGGATTTTTCAGGAATTGTCACTATAGCACTAGAACTAGATGAGTAAGAGTGCAGTTAAGAAGAGTTCGCACTCGAGAGAATAATTCACATCTGTTTTATGTACTTGATGAGCATAATAGTTTGTCTCTGGCTGAGGTTATTTTTTCTAAAATATACCAAAATTAGACCAGTGAATTGTCTGCCTTTGAATGCAAATTACATCAGAAAAAATGTCTCTATAAAAATCAGACCTTCCTGTGGTTTAGGTATTTCCTAAATTTCATGTAGAACAGCTGTTTCAAGATGATATTTTGAAATGGCCAAGTGTTCAACTTGTTTCAGATGGTGCATGGATATTTTTTGGAGAGCCAGTGTATCACGACTCAAGCTGACAGGTGATATTGGTTTTGATATACCCCAAAAAAGTGTACCATGTTACCTCAGCTGTTGGTGCTTGATGTTGCTGAACATAAGCCATGAGGAAATTGTGTGTTTTACAAATAACCTGGGGATACAGTATGAGATATTGTATCTCAGCCATAACTGAGAGGGGAGTAGAAATGAACATCATTACTCTTATTGGTCACTTATCACCAGTTAAATCAAAACTAGTTCCTCAGATATGTCTGTACCCCAGTAGCCTAGCTGCAGAGGTTGTATCATACTACCTTAACTGTGTCCACAGCCACTGTTGGTGGCTACAGTCTGCTCAAAACTTTAATTGGCCAGTTGTTGTTGTAAGAACCCCCCCCCCCCTTCTGCACCCTCTCTGTGACCCTTTCTGCCACCCTGTCCATTTCCCCTGGCTCATTACTTGACCCTGTCCATTTCCCCTGGCTCATTACTTGACCATCAGCTGTGAGGAGATAACAGCCTTGCTTTCATCTCCTATTGCCTCAGCCAAACAGAGTTTTAACCACACAGTAATGAAGTGATGACACCCACACTTACACTAGCCCTCACCCCATTCCTGCCCCTGAAGGGTTGGAAGGCCACTCCAATCCATGTGTTTTGTTAATATATCAAGCTATTCACATGAAATAATAGTATTCACACCTAAAATATACAAGTATGAATTTGGCCATTTTGGCTCTAGTATATTACACTGTGTTCTTTTATCTCCAAAGTTCAATGATACATATACTAGAGTGTATGTCAGTTACATTATACATCAATTAGACTTCTTTAATTACACAATAGCGAGCTCTTTAGGGGTCGTGTAGTAATAGGTGGTAGGCCTATGTATGATGTTGGTGGGCTTACATTAAAATGAGAAAATAGTCAAAACCTTGAAGATATTGGCAATTAACAACGGGTGGAAAGAAAATCCAATCCCCCTCCCTGGGACATGGCAGAAAACTGACCTTGATTATTTTCAATGAAGTTTTTTTGAGCCAGTACAGTGTTAAGTCGTATTAAAATAAACAGAGTGAAATTAGCAGGTAGTTAGAATGTTTATGGTAAAACACATCTGATAACCACTTGTTGGATGTTCATTGTAGAAGGTTTTTTTTTGTTTTTTTTAACTGAGATGTGTTTTTTAAAATATAACATTCCCTGCACCACACATGTTTGTATATATCACATATGTGGGTAGTTTATAACCTACTCTGTTCTGGATTAGTGAAGGCTGATAATCTTTTTTTACATACATGTAGATACTGTGATAAATGTAAAATTTCCACCATGACTTAAGTTGCACATTTTGTCTGATTTTGAGAGTTCTTTTAATCATAGAAAGACATTTTGAAGTTTGTTTGGAAGCTAGAATGATATCCTACTGGGAAAACGTGAGTTTTAGATCACAAGATAACATTTTAAGACTTTCATTTGCTTCTGAAGATTCATTTTTGGCTGAATTAATAGGGCAAATACATTATGCCCACAAATGGGGTCATCATCAAAAATATATTTCTTAGGGTTAACCCGACTTGGACTCTCTTTTCTTTTGTTTTTTCTTGTTTTTCTTTTTTTTTTTGTTAGCGGGTACTACTCTAAAGTGTGCACTGGGCTGTTGATAAATTCTCCTGTTTGTTTGGTTTTTTAGTTTTATGCCACTCAGTGTTAAATTATTTTAAACCTCTATCTTTTTACGTGAGGCAGAGCCAAAAAAAAAAAAAATGAAAAATTTATAATCCATTGACCTACATGTACCCAATTTATTTCATAGGTTTTAGAATTCTGTGGGCAAAGAATTTTGTAGAGATGGCCTAGGTGATTACTAACTACCTCCCATACAGGTAGCCAGGACTCCTGGAGTAAACCCCAAGTCATACCCAACGTGTTATTGATGATTATCCTGTATGGCCCTCAATAGAAATAGATCAGTGAAGCACTGGTCAGCACTGATTATGTCGGGGGTGTAATGTCTGTTGTCTTCAGCATGGTGTTCCAGTGAGGTAGCATTGAGAATTTCTCTCAGGGATAGAGAAACCCCATGCAAACAAAGGAACAAAATATTTGCAGTCGAACTTCAGAATAATATTACTTCTACTTTTAACATGTTAGACACATAAAGAAAAGTAAAGCGAATTAATCGAGAACTAAGAATAAACATCAGTTGGAATTGTTTCAAGTCGCTCCATTTTAATATATTGTTAGAATAAAGTGACATTGTGTCATTTGTTAAGATTGGAATGACATGGCTCACCAGTATACTAAAATCTGTAATTTTTATCATGTATGGTTTGAAACATTTTTGTTTTCATCTGCATTATTGAATTGACTACATTGCATTTCGTTCATTTGCGTTTAAGGACACATTATGTTAGTTGCTACAAACAGATTTCCAAATCTTTTCCTACATATATTTCAGATTTCATTATGTTACACTTGATGTCTGAAATTGCGATTATGAAACACGACAAATGATAATTTTATAAATTTGCATGGCCTTATTTTATATAAGATAATATAAGGATATATTTAATAATTTAAGATATTTAATTACCTGTGACTTTGATATTCTACATAGCTTGGTTTCACACTTAATTCTTCTAACAGTTATTTAAAATTTTTTTACAGCCATTACTCATATTTCAAAATACAGCATGCACCAAACAAGTTTTTAAACTAGCATGTCCTAGTAATTCAGAGTGGCTGTATTTATATATATACAGTGGGAGTTGCTAAAAACATGTGGTAATAGTCAGTGCTAGGGCTAGGGATGGCCGTTAAGTGATCCCTGTAAGCAGTGGGTGTGTGTTTTGGAGGGAGGAGGTAGCATGGGGGGGGGGGGACTGTGAACAGGCTACAGTGAGTCTGGGCTACAACCCCCCTGACTGCCCTGCATGTTTACAAGGTTCAACAGTGGCTAGTTAAGACATGTGCCCAGTTTGGGCTATCATTGACATGTGAACCCTTTCTTTGGACTGGCAAAGGTTAAGTCAGCTGTGTAAGTCTGGAGGTTAGATAGATAGAAGGGTAATTTAATTCCCAGCTAATCCTTTTCATGAGATCATAGCCAAGCTGTGAAGTTTGGAGGGTGGATGCTACATACTTGTATTGGTCAGAAATTTATCTTATCTTACAGACTTGGATAAATTGTTCTTTTATCAGCGAAATACTGGAATGTCTGCATCATGTGTGCTCACAAAATTCTGGGCGTTTTACAAAAAAACGTTCACATAATCTGAAAAAGTAAGGTGTGATATCAATTTGCACCGCTGACGATACAGTTTCATGCCAGACATCAATAATGTTATTTCGGCGAATCTAACCGAGTACTCCCTGACTTTTTCTTCGCCAGGGGGGCTAGAATCTGTATGTCTGTACATGCCAGGCTGTACATGTGCCTATAAGCCTGGGAAGCCCTGCTGGGATGATGTGACCATGCAGCAACTGAAGCCCAGTGTTCCCCCACACTCTGATCTCCGGAGGACTGGACAGACGTCCCTAGGACCGCATGCTCTGCAACGTCTGAGTCTGTTCTACCTGCAGTACTGACGTCTGCCACATAGGGCTGTCAGCTAAGCAGCGTCCGCATCACAGCGGCGGGTACTTCTGAGCAGGATGAGGAGTTTGCCGTCCCCGACTAAAATACCTGAACGACTGCGAAGCAAGCTTAAACCTCCCACCTCACGGCTCGACAAAGGTAAGTCATCATAACTCTGCATACTTTGACGTGTATCTACACTAATAGATACATATATACAGTCTGTAAAATTTTCTGTGCATTTTAAATGAGTTACTTACATTTACTCATATTGAAGGGCATGGTGTTTATTTTGGTACAAAAGGTTTACAAAAGTTGTCTAACTCAGGAGAACCGACTGCTGCTGGCCTGCTGGAGAGCAGGTGTTTATATTTGGCACCATACATAACAGTACATTTACAGCAACACGCATATCTCAAGGCTGCACTTCCTGTACACAGGGTACTATCCAAATATATCCATGTATGTTTGTGTCAGGGTTTTGACAGGTACATTAGTTTACAGACACATGTAAACAGATTTGTATACTTGTGTTGAAACTGTAATGTTTGATACGTAATTCACTGCTGTATTTGTTTACATCTTCCATTGCAACTTTACGCTATCCCCAGAGAAAACATGGAGTAGGTATAATTTCATACACTGATAAATCAAGAGCAGGGAAAATACTGGCTCGAGTGTGACTCTCACTGGAAATTATTTCTGTTACGCTCTCCTGGCAGCTAAGGCAGCTGTTCATAACACTTTAAAACTTTCTTCAAACTTCTTTGATGCAAAATTTAAATGGTTTTCTTGAAGGAAAAACAGAATGCTTTTATTCCCTGATTCGGTTTTGAACTTGAACCTACAGCACACAAGCTCTTGTGATTACCACGTTAATTTGCTGGAATGAAGCCATTTGCTGTGTTTATTTATCAATCATTTAATTTGTGTTCAATGACAAATACTTGAGAATTGTTCACGTTAAAATATGATGACAGGCAGAGTTATGGGTGGACGAAACCAGAGTGCCCGTTAAAATGTCTTGACTTCAGGTGGCAGCAGAACCAGTTAGAACTGCCTTCAAACACGTCACCCTTGAGGGTGAATCGACTGTGGCAGTGAACAGAAGATCAAAACTTTAACGAAAAAATTCAGCAAGAACCCCTCTGTAGCATTACCATGTACAGGGACACTTGCCAACACGGATGCCTCTTGTCAAAACAGACCGTGCCTCATGGTCCACTTTTACCTACATTTACCACCCAGCTGGGGTCCCCTGTAGCATTACCATGTACAGGGACACTCGCCAACACGGACGCCTCTTGTCATTACCGACCGTGCCTCATGGTCCACTTTTACCTACATTTACCACCCAGCTGGGGTCCCCTGTAGCATTACCATGTACAGGGACACTTGCCAACACGGATGCCTCTTGTTAAAACAGACCGTGCCTCATGGTCCACTTTTACCTACATTTACCACCCAGCTGGGGTCCCCTGTAGCATTACCATGATCATGCAGTTATGACCTACACAGAAGAAGGTTATCATTCGCTGGCATTCAGTTGATGTGTCCGTCTGTAAGCAACTATGCGGAAAAAGCTATTCAGGGATTGAGATAAAAGTTTTTTGCAGTGATTGGCCTTGAGTAAAAGAGTAATATTCATTGAATTTGCTGGATCTGAGAATTTTTTTATGCAGTTCTTGACTGTTAAATGTGTGGACAGAAATGTAGGGTATTGTCCCTTTATCTGCGTTGATAGAAGGAGTGATGCGAGTCAATTTTGCTGGGTGGCACAGACATATGCATGTGAAAATTGCCTTCTAATTATTCCCATGTACATATATGTGATGTAAAACCAGCTGGGTGCAATGGTCCTACAACACCATTGTAGACTAACAGAAAATATCACATATGCTAAAATGACCTAAAATTTCGTCCATGACTAAGTTGCACAGTGTTTTTCTGTTGATATTAGAAATGCGTTTTGAGGATTGTAAGGTAGGTAGGGTGATATTTCACTGGAAAATGTAAGTTTCCACACACAAAAATAGCATTTTATGACATTAATTACTTGCTTGTAAAGATGCACCTTTCTGGGGCGAAATTTTATGCCACTTAGGGTGTTTATCACCATGTGGGCAGTGGTGGAAGGACTGTTAAGAGCTGTTTGTCTAATCGCTGATCGGTGTCACGTAGATCTTTGCTTACATATTTGTGTGGGGTGTACATAGGCTGACAAAAACAAAGTGTAGCTGGACTGAAGAAAGCCTATGAAGACAGTGTTACTGTTTTTAAACGGCAGGAGTTCCATCTAAATGCATACTTATAGTTTCCTGGTTGCAAATGTTCTTCGGGATACATGTACACATAGTTTGGTTATTCTGTAAATTAGGCTGTAATTTGCTGTTGTTAAGATCGATGGTAAGGAAGTGATGTAAGGCTGGGTCATTCAGTCAATAAGTCAATCAGTCAACTACCTGTAAGGTATTAGCTCAAGGAGAGTGAAGAGAAATGCCAGTCTGTGTACAGAAGATCATCCTTGTGTGCAATGTGGTGCCTATATACCCTTCCTGTCTACATACACACAATGCAATGGATCTGTTTATTTTTGTTCTCGTTCCCATTTCCATGACAACCAGACAAGTCTTTTTTTTTTTTGTTGTTGCGAAGAAAGCAGTGTTTTTAATTACCCATTGAACTGATTGTGTCAGAAACGGTTGCGTTGGTCGCCCAGGCAAAGGTTTCGGCGGCAGTAAACTGTGAGTACCTTCTGTTTGAAATGTTTGGCAGATGTATAGGTGGACAAGCACATACAGTGTTTCCAGTTTGTGTGTTTTATTTTATTTCCGCCTCTGAAAAGAATCTGCTTTACTTATGAATTGTTGAACCGACGCGTATATCTGATGCAGTAAACCCATGGCAGTTAGTGGAGTATGCTGGTGGCTTGATATTCAAACGCAGATTCTGTTAACTTGGTGTATCAGTATACTCAGCAGTCAGTTGTCTGTTGTTATTTAGCGACACAAAACATGTAACGTGTACCTTACATACGTCTAAGCCTAATGGATCATTAATCCTGATCTGAATTTTTTTTTTTTTTATCACATATGCGCGATGAGATATTGAAGTGTGCATCAGACACTGAGAACTGTTAGTTGTGCGGCAATGGAATAATGATGTATTCATGAGGCTGATGGGAATTCTTTCACACATTGTTCGTGTTAATCTGGGAAAAGCCTCACTGTTTCTGTAACTGCATATTGCTAATGGCAACTCCACATGATTTCCTCCGAGACTCTGCTAGACAATAAAACACTCGACCCACTGCTGTCTGGGACACATCTGACATCATCTGATGTCTGTGTTGTGTAATGTGATATTATATTACATAATATCAAGTTCATAATTATGAAATCAGTTTGAAGGTATCAATTTTTATTTCGCCCATCCCATAATGGAATAATTACTGAAAGCATATTGTTATGAATGACACATGTCAATCATGCTTATTGTGATACAGAATCGACGTTGAATTGGTGAAAATTACAGCTAGAACGCTATAAAAATTTTATGTCCTGACCCTCATGCCTGTATTGTTGTATGGTAATTAAAAAACAGAAAAAACAACAGTTTTAAGTGCAAAAGTAGCGTGAACTTCAAAACTTATTTCCAGTTGTAGCATGTGTATTCAGTGTGGCATATAGAACAATAATTAATGGACTTGAAATTTTCTGGATAAACTGAGCAACCTGTTTGGAGTTAAAACATGAAATTACCAGGTACAAGTGCACTTGTATTTTCTGGATAAGCCAATCGAGTGACCAGTGTTGAACACAAGAAGTCTGTTGCCAAGTATTAAAAGAAAATCAACTATATTGAGATAAATGCTGTTTGTTTATTAATTATTACAATAAAAAATACCACAAATCTTTGTTGTTTGATATTTGCATGACAGTCTTTCTCTTCGTGGGGTCAACATTTCGGAAACTGTAAATTTGGATGTAAAATGGGTCGCTGCACAACGAAACCTGGCATTTTCTGCAATGCATAACATGCTTTTCCATCCCAGTTGCTCCTGCAGTCTTTGTCGAACTCCAAGCATTACATGTAATTCTTCTGGGAAACCAAAACTTGTGAAGTTGATTTGTTGTCATTACAGTTGAACTAACCAACACCATTCTGCCAGTGCTTGCCTTGGGATTGTCGAACTGTTTCATCGATAACATCTGGAGTAAAAACGTTATTTTTTCCATCATCTTGAGCAGATGAGACGATCTGTGTCGGACCACAATCATGCTCCTATATACTTACTTGTACATCAGTATTGCATTGAAATGTTTATCTGTTTGTGTATATGTACTTTATAGGGTTATAAGTCAGTTGTAAAAACTCTTCTCAGCTGGCCAGTGTAATTTGCATCTCTTTATTGCATTCACTTGCACATTGTGGCAACCCCTTTTTCTTGTAACAGAGTGACTGAGTCATTCCCTGTCAAGAAACCCAGCTGATTGTTACACCGTAATAGTAATGGGAAAAAATTTGCTGAAATTGCTCCTGCTATAGCCATTTTGAGTTTTCTAAGACTTGGTGAGTGTGAGCACTGATGGCAGGCTTGGTTAGTGTGTTACACAAGGTTTGGGTTTAATGAAGTCATCCACACCTTGGCATTCATGCATGTTACATGTCTCTTGTGGCATGTTTAGGTATGTATCACTGCTCCTAGTTTCTTCTGTTTCAAAATGTTTCCATCCTCACCCAGTCACCCACATCTGAACTGGAGCCCACTTTCATGAACAAATGGCTTCCAGATGCGGGTGATGGATTTGTAAAGTTAAGTGGCTTCCAGTTATCTCCCTTGTGTAAACAAAAAACATGTTGTCAGCGTGTGCCATTGTGATTTTTGAGATTTTTGAGGGCGAACTGTGGGTGTGGAAAACCAAAAAAAAGGTGGCATGGTACCTTAAAGATTCTAATTGTATAATGCTGAAGATTCCATCAATTAATTATGATCAGTTTTTAATTGTAGATGTAAATGCTAGGAAACTTTCAAGAAGTGAAATTAAATTGTTTTTGAATATGTTTACCTTGATGTTTGTATCTATCATGGAAATATGCAGAATTAATTTGATGAATGCCTGCACAAAGTATGCTGTAAATCTGCTAATCTCCATGTTATTGCATTATTTAGTTGTATTTTATTGAAGTACTCATGAATTTTTCACTTACAAAACTAGGGTCGCATTTAGGGTGGAGAAAACCACCAGCCTTCAGCAGCTGCCTGATAAACTTTTGGACTGAAAGGCTTGGTGAAAACAGCCAGAGCTGGATTCAAACATTTTCTTTTCTCAGTCTCAGCCTGATAGTTGCAATGAGCCAGCAGTTTAACCATCTGAGCTAGCAAGGCCCATAAAAATGGTAAGGTGTGAGTTCAAGTCCAGCTCCTGCGGGCTTCCTCTCTGGCCGTACATGGGGAAAGTCCTCCAGGTTTCCTCCCACCATAATGCTGGCTGCTGTCGCATAAGTGAAAAATTATTAAGTACGAAATATTCTTAAAACACCAATCAGGTAAATAAATAGATAAAAATGATCAGGCCTATACGTGTTTGTATAACTGGAGATTTCAGTTATGAATGAACATTATGGTTAAGAGTACCAATGAAAAAAATGTTTGCATATGTTTAAAAATATTTCTTGTCAGATTTTCTTATGTGACAAATAAATTAGGCAATAAGTAGTTAGCATATCTCAAAACTATAGCTATTTACACTGTGCTCCATCTGACACAAAATGTATTGTTTGTCATGTCTGTTATCCCAGAACATGTGTTTTTCTGTTTTCTGTAACAAAGAAAAAAATAATTATGATGTTCTGTCACATTTCTATGGTATTTATGTGGATTTTTTGAGAGACAGCTGAGAAATTGTAAGGCTGCTTACATTTGCATGTCAAACTGACCTCAAAAATGACACGATTTTGGCCAGATTGTCTGAAACCATACATAAACTCTGTCTGAGTCTGCACAAATGTGACACGTGTGGTTTATTTTGTTATTGTTTTAGTCACACTAACCCGTTGGATCCATTAACAGAAAATATATCACACCTCTAAACAAAATATTTAAGTTCAAATTGTGAAACAGTCCTAAGGTGCAACGACCATGCAAACAAAATACTGATTAATGCTTCAGATAGCATAGATTGACATTTTGAATTTAAAGATGAGACGGGAAAATAATGAAAATATCAACATATGACGTCTTTTAAAGTGTCAAAACACATTTGAGATTGATTAAAACATGTAGGTTAACATGTGCAATCCTGACTGACTATTGTCAGTCAACTATTGTCCTGATCTAGCCCCTGAGGTAACAGGTTTAAATCTAGGTCTTGCTTGTTTGGCTGCAGCTTGAAGTCAGGAGGTTTGTTTGGCACTAGACAGGCTGTTACTCTAATTTCCTTATTAAACCTGACTGCAGTAGCATGAGCGAAAAATTATTGATTATGGTGTTAAACATCAAATAAATAAACAACCAAAAATGATTTTATTTGTCAGAGTTTGAAATGTCATTCCTTTCATCTGAATAATTTATCCCCTTCAGCTGCAAGGTAGACTGACCTTTGTGAGTTGTTACATTTGCTAAGGAAAAGTCCCGCTCAGCACCAAGACAGCACGAGGGACGTAATTTTGTGAAAATTGTCCAAACTATAACATATACTAACTTTTGATAAACTACTGATGAAATTTGATGCAACGTTAAAGAATTTTCACCTATATGACAGTGATTGGATTTTGTATATTACAGAAGTAAACTGAAAGTCCTAGAGTAATCAAGCATCACCCTTCACCAGGAGAATATCCAACAAACCACGTCACTTAGACCAAATTAGACATAAAAAGACAAATGTATATATACATCGATAAAGTGTCCCACACAGGTTTATACAGCATCCCTTTTTATTTTTGCGATATTACACTGTCAAGATATCGCAGTTCAAGGCAAACACAATCACGGGCATTGAGAACATCAAAAGCACCTCCATGTTATCAGTTTTATCCAACCAGTCCCATTATACGTCTTATTCTTATTGCCCAGAGCTCAGCAGTTTCCCCTGATTTCAACCAAACACACTTTTGCCTTACATATGTGCGGTACGACTGTCGCAATATCATTTTCCAGTTTCTCAAATGTAGAATAGCACATGGCCTCATAAGAACTTCAGATTAAAAGTTGGTGACGTAGAGTTGCCAGGTACGTCAAAAAAAAAAAGACAGTTATGGCTGTTTGAATCTGTTGCCTGCTGTCCTACTTTCCTACTAATATTCGAAATAACTGGAGCTGTATTATTTGTTGTCTCTTGTAAATCCACAGCTGAACGTACCAGCTTTCAACTAGAACTTATGGCTGCAGAAGAGTATTTTGTAACATACACTAGGTTCCTGTTTTATAACGATGACAAAATCGTGTACCAGTAACTCTGGGAAAAAAAGATAAAAGGGAAAGACGTTTTGAAAGGGGCTCACAAAAGAAGAGAAAAAAAAATGGCAATGTCTTACTTCTGTCTGAACTGCAACTTGCCGAGAGTGATATTTGTAAGAAGTGAAGATCTGGAGATAACAATAAACAGCGATGTGTGCCGGAGCACTGTGAGATGCTAAACACACTCACCTATTGTGAAGAGAAGGTCTGACATTTACCCAATGATTGACAGGTGTTGATCTTAGTAATGCGATGAGGTGGTGATGAGGCCAAGCTTATGTCGTTGTCGTTTAAAGGAATTGTTTACCCTTAGCTGCATTTCAAAATGCCCTAATATTGCCCTGGCATGTTTGTACATAAACAGCTGGTTAGATGATTTTATATTATTATCTTTTTAATGAAAAAAGTTGCAGTAGTTCTTGCTGTTTGAAATGGACAACTTTGCAGCGTATTCATGGAATTTAGACAGTTAAAAAAAAAAAGTGATCAGAAGATAGATATATCCTTAATGCACTAACTGTAATCCTGTGAGCAAAGAGGGGATAGGAGTGTTAATGGTGGGTACAGCAAGTGAGTGTCAGTGATCCGTGCTGTCTGGTCCGATAATTGTTTCTGTTTCTATTTTGGATGGAAATCAAATGGCTTAGAGATTGCACAAATCAGTTCACAAGTCTCAAATGCTCCATTAATATCACCAAGACCACACAAAAAGTGAGAGTAGGGGATTGTAGGAAGTCTTTTTCCAGAGAGCAGCACGCATTACCACTGAGTCTTCCCCACTCTCCCCTAGACTAACAGTATGTCAAAAAACTGTGAAGTCAAACTCCTGTGGGATATGTTAACCAAAACTGTGTAACAGTATGGCCTGAATGTTCAAGCTGGTATATACCCGACAGTGTGCTCTGATGAAAATCTGCCATAGCCCGAGAGAATTTCTCTCCCCTCCCCAGTTTATTTTTTTCTGGTTGAGAAAGATAGAGGGCTTCACAGATGAGGAAAATGGTAAACATGTGGTTAAGATATCAGGAGAAAGGCTCTTTTGTTACTGTAACTTTCTGTTTTGGAACCTGTGTTGTCTTAGGCCAGGATAACTGCAAAATGTTGACATTTATTTACAAGTACATTCATGTATCAAAAAATCACACAGGTTCGTACCTTGATAATTAACAGGAATGTAAATAAAATGTGTGTTCAGCTAATCTAATACATATGAAGATATCATACATATATATTTATGTGTATGTTCTACAGGCAGCGAGGGGGGCTTCCATGGCTCAGTTGGTTAGCATGCTAGCCCAGGGTAATGACCCAGAAGCCTCCCACCAATGCGGACGCTATGAGTTCAAGTCTGGCTCATGCTGTCTTCCTCTCCGACCGTCCATTACACCCATAAAACCGATTGTCTTTTTTTTTTTGCTGTAAATGTATAATGTTTTGGGTGTGGCATTAAAAACTCCAAACCAGTATATAAATACTTTTTTAAATGATGCAAATCTACATTTATATTTATTTACTTGATTTGTGTTTTACGCTGTACTCAAGAGTATTTCACTTTCCACATTTACATCCCTGTTCATGTATTTTTATATAAATTCATGTCTTGCTAAAAAGATGAAAATATGAAAAGTATATGATATTGACTTAGTGTGTCTCTAAATGGGTGGTTTTTTTTTTTTTTCAAGTGTAAGAAGTTTGTTAATATTCAAAAGCTTCTACATGTGCACCCAGTGTACTTTCTTGCATATGTGCTTACACAAAAGTTAGTCATGCTTTTGTCACACTTATAAAAACTCAAGGATGCTCTGTATGACATTTGAAAGGTCACCAACATTAAAGGCACATATGCATATAGACATCTACGTCATCAAATCCCCCAGACTTTTAATCATCGAACAAGCACATCAGATGAGGTAGGTACAGTACGTATAGATTTTTGCTATATTATAACATTAGGTGGACAATATATAATGTATTAAGTGCAAAAAGGACGAAGGCATTTAAGCATTTTACCTAAATAAATGCTCACAACAGCATGGGGCATTTCTGACTAAATATAAGGTAACTGTGGTGTGAAAGTAAACACTACACATGAATATATTTTGAGGGACAAGTAATTTGTAGACCAGTTTATGTAATGTGTCATTAATTCTGCTCTGAGAGGACATTTACATACAATAAAATGCAAAATAAATTCAGTCGTGCATGTTTGTCAGCTGATAGAATGGGTTTAATTTTCACAGCATAACTAAAGTCAACCTTTAAGTACAGTATGTATGACATTGTATACGATTACAAGTACCATTGCATGTTTCATTTGTTTTAACCTGAACAATTGGCTGTTAACATGATTGTCTTTTTTTTTTTTTTTTTTAATTTACACAACACTTTAAATATCCATTCGGACAAAGACTGGTTTCAGCGAGCATGGCTTAATGGTGGCACTTTGTAAAAATCTAGGTGAACAAAGATACAATTGAGCGAGAGAAGGAAAAAATCTTTTGTATTTAAATTGTGCATGAGCAAATTTATGACTTAATGCTGTTAAATAGTCAAAGTGTGAGTCTTTATCATCAGTGTTCATGTACGTAGACCTTCTAGAGGATGTAGTACAGACGAATTGTACTCTTGACTACATGGCTAGATCATTTTAAAGTACACCACCGTAGTGACACTGATGTTGAACAAGGACACAGGTACGTTGGACGTCTTTTTGTGCGCAAGGCAGAATTTTAAGAATTCAAATCAAATTTTCTGTTTTTGAATTATTTACATGTACTATTTCATGTACAGAAGGTTGAGAAAATGGAACCATTGGATTTAGGAGTCATTTCTGCTCCCAGATTTTGTAACCCGTTGATTTTATTACGTTTTTTTCTGGAATAAACACACTCAGATGTAATTTTGTAACAAATTTTATTCAATTATTATTATTCATCTAACTTTATACTATTTTTTTTTTTGTTGGATTGGTCATCATTGTCATGTTCAAAGACTTTGTCGAGACTGGTTGAGCCTAGGACAGACCAGGACACCTTGCCAAAAACCCAGCAGAACTTAGGATTTCTGTCATACAGCCACAAAGCCTTAGATAGTCGGCCTAAAGTTTAGGCCATGATCAAGGTACACATTTTCGCCACACTCTGGGAATATTAAAACAGTGTTTTGATGGATTTTTTGGTTTTTTTTGGTTTTTTGGTTTTTTTGGCAATGGAGGATAAACATGTTCCAGGGAAAAGAAGGATAATATTTTATACCTACACATATTTGCTTCTAAAAATGACCTTTTTCAGGCTACCTTTTAGATCATTTACAAGGGCTGAATTTGAATCTTGTCACCACCTTGCTGGTACAAAGCTCCATAGCATCACACACCACACTACGCAGCCTGCGTGCGCTCCAAAGTAGTTCAATTTTCAAACTGGCATTGTATACAATGTGTAGATTTGCCAACTTCAAAGCATCACAAGAAATACGGTTTACTTCATCGACCTTGACCTATACTGAATTAATGCTCCCAAATCATGAAGTAAACCAAAACAGTTTAAAAAGTTGCAGAGGGAATAACGTATGATGAAATTGATTGATTTATTGTTTGATTGACCTAATTTATTGATTAACCTATTTATGGATTGATTAACATAATTCATGGATTGATTAACCTAGTTTTAATTTATTCAGAGAGTTGACAAACTCAGTCAACCAACAGCTGATCTTCCCTGAGGCCCTCTAGCTTATTGTCCCACATCCTCTTACTCATAAACATTAAAATAGGATTTAAGTTTTGCTCTTGTTGAAACAGGCTGGTCGTTAGGAAAAAAAAAAATAAATACAACAGTAGTCATACATATGAATTAGGGGAAAAAATACGTGTATAAAGAAATGCATATGTTGACTGACTTTCTTAAGAATTAGGACTGCAGCCTTATATACTGTATGCATCATGGTAGCCTTGACAACTGGCTGTTGTCTGGCAGACGTTTGTGATATGTTTGGTTTTTTGTTAACTCTGACCTGTGATATGGACAAATAACTGAAATTCTCACCTGATTTGTCATCTCTTTGAACTTCACCTTAAGATGACTACAAACAGTCAGTCTTTCATTTTCACTATCCATTCTTTATTTTATTTTGTTTTTATCTTGCCTTTTGATAATTATAGAGTTTCACTAAATGTTTTGCCCGTGACTGAGTTACCTGATTTTGAGAGTTTTATTTTTTTTTTGGATATAAGAAAATCTTGTTTGGAAAGTTGGGAAAATGAGAAAATGAGAAAATGTTTACAGGTTTCAGCACTGGATGACATGTATTGCCCTCGAAGATATACTTTTGGTGGTGAATGTTAGGGTAAAATTTTGCACCAGTAATTGTATGATAGTTCTGTTCACAATACATTTTGAAAAACCTGACATTATCAAGGTTTAACATTGAAATGTGTCTTGTATTTTGTCATAAGTGCTGATGCAGACTGTTAAAGAATATTTCCCTTCATTGGTGTTAGGCTTATTATTAAAAAATAACACCCACGCCCACGCACACACACAAAACAAGCATTGCCAGGAAGAGTATGTGTAACATGTTAAATGATGCCACGTTTTCCAGCTGTATCTGTTCAGTTCATTGACAGCCAGGCAAATGAGAAATGTTAGAAATTAGCGTTTCTCAAGTTCATTTACGCCTTATTATTGCCTTGTTTTGTTTTCCTTTTTTCTTTTCTTTTTTGTGTGGCTAATGACTCATGGCTCTTCTGTGATAATTATTCGTACATACATAGGTCCTTTACGTATGATCCTTTAAGAACTTTACATCATTGCTGTGTTTCCTATATGGTCTGGGCATATTAGCAGGTTGAAATTTTTAGGAATTTTACATCAGTGATCTCTTACTCTACCCCAAAATCTGTAACAACATGTATGGTCAGGGCATCTTAAGAAGTTAATATTTTTAGGAACTTTACGTCACTGTTTTGCATCCTAAATCTACAGCTGTGATCTCAGCAGACTGAGATTTTTAGGAACTTTATGTCACTTTCTCCTCTTTTGTCCAACTCATGCCAGTGGTCACTGCTGGAGTGAAGTGACCTCATCCAAGTCAGGTGTGCCTTTGAAGTGACCGACCCACCTGTCAGGTGCCTCAGTTTGCTTGTAGCTTACCTTCAGAGAGGACCTTGTGACATACACCAGGAGTATTTCTGTTCTTCAGCCATTGTTGTTGTTGTTGGTCAAATCATAATTATAGATCAGTGAGCTGCCTGGACTTTTTTTTTTGTCCAGGGAGTCATTTTTGTCCGTCATCTTTGTGCTGTCTTGTACAACAGATCCTCAGAGATTCACTTTTACCTGTTGTGATAAAGCTAGTTGTATGCACAGACGTCCTGAAGGAGAAGAATTTTGTGCCGACATTGTTGAAATTCTTCTTCTGATGAGTTGTGAATTCTGGAAGTTCGATAAAGCAAGCCATAAATATAGCTGCTTCTAATCCTGTTTTTGTATTGAATTATGAGTATATATGTAAGAGTCTGGCCAGTTTGAGAATTCAAATGGATTTCAGGACTGACATGTGAACTAAGTCTGTGTTTTGAGCTTTTGTGCATTACCTGGCTCCAGCTCACTCAAACAGTGTCATTGGCTCAAAGTTTGTCATGTATAAGGAACAAATTACATAGCTCAAAGTTGTGATAGTGTGGAAATGGACAAAGCTCAGAGTTACTAAGGTCATTGAAAAGGTCAAGCTCAAAGGAACCAGTTTGAAGTTGTGACTGTTGGCTCAAAACTTTGTTCTTGTGGGTTTGTGGTCTGAAATACCAAAAAGGAAGTGAAAGTTTGAGAGAATATTCAGCCTCATTATAATTGGATGTGGCCGTAGAGATGGATCTGAAGGACAGAGTGGAATATTTCAATGGTTTGTTGGAGAAACTGAAAGATTCCTGTGAGTGTACGCTAATAATGTTATCCAGTTTTAATTAACAATCAAATATTTCGTTTTTACTTGATATGTATTTCAGACACTTTGATGCAATATCCTAAATTTGACCACGGTCGTATTATTTGTGAACAATATTGCTTCCTAAAAATTAAAAGCATAACAAACAAGTAAGAGATTTTTTTTTTTTTCCAATGACAGTTAAGTTATACAAGTGAAGTTAAGCACCAACCAAATTCAGGTAAAACTCTTTTCTCTATCAGTACAAGACACTGGTGCCAGATGCCCGAAGAAAGACCCAGATGTGTATGTGCGTACGAAGACATTCAGCGGCCTTCGTGTAATTGACCAAAACAAACCAGCACAGAACGCTCAAGAGAAACGGGAACAGTTCCGCAAAAACACTCCACGACGCCACACACTAGCCATCACCTCGTCCAATGAGAAGAAAGATGGAGACAAAAAACAGGTAAGCGCTGTCTAGAAATATTTTGTCTGGGGTTATTGGTCCAAAAGTGAATGAATACATGCTGATGACTGTGTGACATTTTTCTTTTATTTTGTGTACGTATACACAGTTTGTAGTTTATATTTAGCCAAAACAGAACCACACATCTGGACAGACGATGATTTGACAAAATCCTGCGGATTTCAGAACATTGAAATTTCGAAGCCGCCCTTGTTCATTCATCACAGGATCAGTTGTATTATTGCAATCCTGAATGACAGGCACCACCATTGAGGTGAGACAAACAAAGGGAGACAAGCGACGGACATTGTCCACACGCAGTCACATTGGGTAATTGTAAATACCCAGAATGACCTCAGATTTCATCCATGACAAGGCTTTTTTCTGCTTCTGTTGATTCTCTGACGTTTAGAAAGGTGTTCTGAGGTTTGTTTGGAATGTAAGATGATGCGTTACAGGCACTGGAAAAATTGAATGTTTCACCAACAAAAATAATATTTCATCACATTTATATACCTGTAAAAATACACTTTTTAGTTTTGGAGGGTGAAATTTTGCATCATTTCAAGTATTTATATGACAAATATTTAATGAATTGATGAAAACTTTACTAATCATATATAATATCAAAAGAAGCCTGCTGGAAACAATTTTTGCAAAATTTTTAAGTGTTGCATTTCACCTTTATATGTGAATCTTGTCTGAGGATGGCAGTAAACTTGTGTATGTGTGTGTGTTGGAAGAGACTCTTCTCTGAGTGTTATCTGGCTAATTGTGTTATAAGCAAAGCAAGCAAAATATACTTAGATTTGTCCTGCACATTCGCCCACCCAAAAAAATACATTTTTAAAGGTAAGTAAAGGTCATGAAATTTTCATATTTTTTGTTGGTTTTTTTTGTTTAACCCAATGTTGCTGAAACATACATTTTCCAGTACGTTAGTATCCACCTTCCAAGCAAGCTTCAAACCACATTTCAGTGATCAATAAAACATTCAGACCAGGCTAATATAGAATTACAGGTCAAACAGGAAGCTGAACTGCTGTTCCTCTGTTGCTTCAAGTGTATAAATTTCAGTTACCAACATACCAAGATAATGTACCCTGACAAAGATGTGCGCACAAATTCCTCAACATCAAGCTTACAAGAGGGCCAACTCTTGTCAGTGAAAATGGATACTCCCCTGTTGGGAACCTCAGCTGTGCAAAACAAGATATCAGTACTGATTATCTGCTTCAAGCTTGCAGAGGTGTTGACAGTTGTAACATATCTGACACCCCCTGGTGTGGGGCCTCATTGGACACCATTGGCAGAGATGATGCTTAGGCCTAGATGGGGAGATTGGCAGTGAATGGAAACTGGTGGCAGAGATAATTTTTGAGCCTGATGTGGAGAGCAGCACTCCATGGAGCGTGTCTTGTATTCCGTCTGGTGCCAATAGCAACATTTATGATACCTCATTAAATGGTAATTTGTTGTCTGTAGGAATGATCTCATTACTCACTACCCTAGTTATTGCCACAGGCACAACACTGTCTATAACTAATGAGATGAAGCTGATATGAATGAAACCTGCAAAAATATGTATCATATACCTTCATTTAATGATTTATGCGTTCAAAAAAACACAACAAGAAACTAGAAATTTACCGGTGGTAAGGAGCACTACATAGACCTGGAGTGGAAGCTAGCCGATTTAACGAGTTGCAATTTTTCAAATATTAGTAAAACTTCCTTTGCCGAAAATTGTATTCAGATATTTAAAGACGTGACTGCAGAAACAAAAGAATTGTGATTCTTGCATATTGGTAGACAGGATATAGTTTTACGAAGAGTGTGTAACATTCTGTCGAATGTAACTACCATGGTGACATATCTCTACACCGTATGTGTTGTCGTGGCAATTACATCTCACGTAACTTACACCATCTTTATGAAACTGGACCTGTAAAAATGTCAAATGTTGACAAAAGCCTAATATCATTTGTGCATTGTACAGTATGCCTGAATAACACATTTGCCTGGTGCATGTGGCACTGTACTTTTGAATTGATTGAGTGATAATATTTTGGTATGTGAACGCTTTTCCACATTACTAGAACATTAATTTCTCGCCGTCTTCAAAGAATTTGAGCCTATATTCCGTAACTAAATCAGGACATGACAGTCTCGTGTTTGGCTCATTAACATTGGACATGGCCGAAATTGTTAGAGACAGAATAATGCGACTTTGATGATTCCAATTTCATTCCCTCGGGCACATGGCTGACAGGGCAGAGAAAGGGACAGAAATAGGGTTTCAGAATCCTGCAAGAAAAGGGCTGGGCACAGCACGAGTCCCCAGAGGCTGGTAACCTGGTTAATTTTCCGTGCTGTAATAATCACACGGCACCAGCTGAGACTCACTAACTGTTTGTGTCCAAAAGGAGATAATAGGCCCGGGTGAATTCTTCCAGTGGGTGAAGAAATCCTTTTAATTCTGCTGACAGAGGTCAACTGTACGGTTAGAAGTTTTATGATTTTGTTCATCTCAAGAAAGGCAGCTGCTGAATAACAAGATAGCCGACATGAAATGCTTGTTTGCCCACAGAAGCTTGTGGGTGTTCTGTTTTCTTCGTTAAAAATAGTTTATCTTAATCAGTGATATTTTATTGGAAGCATAATGTCGGGTTTAGTAACAAGGCTTGGCCTATTAAACTTCATACATCAACAAGTTTACTTTAAAATGTGACATCACTGTTTTTGTCAGCTGTACCCTATGACACTTGTCCATGTATATAGTTATGAGGCCATCCTTAAAAAGCTGTTTGTTGGGCATAACCTGACCTTGTGAGAAAAAATAGGGTCGGTCGGTTGGAAGGGGATTCTTTTTCCATGAAAAAGATAGTGGTTTTAAAGTGAAAGACAGCTCACGTTCAAAGTTAACTTTGCTGAAAGGTGTGACAGTATTATGTTTATTTCCGTAAAGTATTATTTCTAACAACCAGTGCGACTGGAAATTGACACTATGATGGCTAGCATGAAACGAAGCCATTCTGCCTTGGCTGTGACGTAATTGTTCCAAGCGTGGAACACTTTTTGTCGCCTGAGACTGTAGACAGCTGCTTGGGTTGTGGTTGAAAGTTAAATATATAGGTAAATTTATAACATGAAGTGATCAAGAAACTTACTTATGCCATAACACAGTGGTCTGGAAATACTTTGCAGTATTGTTCATACATGTAGCGTACTTAGTATAATTAAACTATGTAACATTAAAACAGTGTCCTGTCCCTATATTATTACATGTTACATTGACATCCAACTCTGAACATTTACATCAAAGCTTGTAAACAGCTGATATCTCCTAGTTCTCTGATTGGTCAATTTCTCATAAGCTTAAAAGCATGGCCGCCTTCAGACCCTCAGTCAGCAGCACAGTACTCCAAACTTAAAAAGAAGATAATTCAGCCACGAATTCATACAAATTCAAACAGGTTTTTGCATTCAAGAGAAAACTTTGTAATCTTTTTAATCACCAGTGCCTCATTCATGAGCTGTCTTCTTCTTTAAAGAAATTACCATGGAGAGAAAAATTTTGACAAAAGCTATTATCCAAATACCAATAAAAACTTTTGAGTAAGCCCTTTTTTGAATGGTCGGTCGAGTTACGACCAATGAGCATATTTTAAAGTACGGCCTTAGTTGTACATGTACTGCTGTATAGGGAGGAAATCCAAGGGTGTCTCAAAGTTTTCTAACACTAAATCAAATTTGTCTCTCATTTTTTCACAGTCTGGAATCCTGCCTTGCTCTGGTACAGCTCAGGTGGTCATGTGCATGGCATTTTGGCATAAACTTTCTCATGAGGCTGATTATGACATATAGCTGTAGTGCTGTCCATTTTGGTAATCTGTCTGGCCAGCTGATGGACTCTGCATGAGAACAGACTTCTCGGTACTGTAACCTGAATATGTGTAGAACTGTCCAGTGGTCAGTCCTGGAGCTCCAGAGCTGACAAAACCTCATCACTCAACTGGACATGAGATGCTAGCAGCTATCAAAACATTTACATTCTAACTGGATTAACTGTGTAGATAAGGATCCTATGTGGGCAGATGTAAGCTTCCCAAAAGTTTGACATGTCCACGAGTCATTCTCACACAAATGGAAATTTCAGTACAGTAATTCTCACACAAATGGAAATTTCAGTACAGTAATTCTCACAAATGGAAATTTCAATACAGTAATTCTCACACAAATGGAAATTTCAATACAATTTTCTCCAATATATATTTTGTTTTTTTTCATGAATCCAAGAAAGCATTCACAAATTAAGCACATTTATGTTATTTGACCTTTAATTTCAGACCGTAAAAAAGCAGTAACACTATAGTGTTTCTAGTCATTGTACTCACTTCAGTTAAGGAAAACCAGTTTTTTCATGCCATATCAGTACTTATAAATAATTAAGGCATGATTGTGTGGTTTTTTTTTGGTTTTTTTTGTTGTGGAGCAACAATGACACTTTAAGCTTATCTTAACAGAATTTTTGGCCAAATATGGCAGAAAATTGATAATGCCAAAATGGTGTGAACTTGTTACTCTCATTTGTTCTCTTTTTGATTCAGTATTTTGAAGTTTTTAGAACATTGATTTGTTCATGAGATATCTGCTTTGTGTAGTTTATTAGAACGACTATGGTAATGTGTAAATATTTACTCCAGTAAACAGCTGCTGGAGTTGCAGTAAACCCCTTAATTATCTGAGTAAATATTGTGGTGTGTTAATGGGCAAACACAGCAGTTTATAGACAGAGTTGGGTGATTAGCGTGTGTCAGCCATCATACATTTTTCTGTCTGGTGAAAATTTCTGTTCCAAGTATAAACATGGTTCAGACTAATATATAACCAGAATGAGTCTGTCGAAAGTGACTGATGGCTGTCTTCACAGGACGGATTTCAGGAAAATGTAGCTGAGCTTTTTTTCGAAATAAGGACAACCGTTAATAATTTGCTTTAAGATTTGTGGCTGTTATTTTTCATCTTGACGTAAATTGCCTGTGCCAGCCTTCCACCTTTACCGTGGACTGTCTGAGAAAATGAGTTTTGATTGATCATTTGCCATACTTTCAGCATGATATCATACATGTACATTAACCACAGTTCCTCCAGCTAGCAATCCCGACATCTGTGGATCCCCGCCTCCCTCTCACGGGTCGCTGGAATCTTACTGACAGTGAGCGGTTAAAGGTGCTCTCATTTGAGCAGTCTTGCGATCGTTGAAGAGCACTTACCTTCCACCTGAATGTCATGCAAGTGTTTCACACGCTTGCCAAATGTAAGTGGTTTATCCTCTGTATTTTTTCCTTGCTAATCCTTAGTGTTTAGTTCGTAAAAATGCTCTTTGAAAAGCACTTAACAACCTTAAAATGATACCTTTGATGCCAACACTTCAATTTCGTGTCTAAGAAATTAATCAGATTTCATGAACTCCTAGATAACCCTATAACATGGATGAATCAGGCAGAATTAAGCAACTTGTTGTCACTTAGAAATCGCTGTGTTATAGGTGAAATACTGTAACAAATATGTATTTATTTATTTATTTATTTATGTGATTGGTGTTTTACGCCGTACTCAAGAATATTTCACTGATATGACAACAACCAGCATAATGGTGGGAGGAAACCTGGCAGAGCCCAGGGAAAGCCCATGACCACAGTAACAAATACAGTACCTGTACATACCTGTATGGAAAGTATATCATATTGAGAGAAGGTCTACATAAAGAAAATGTTGAATGGCAGAGAATTTGTTCATAAATCAAGGGTTAAGGATACTAGAATCCCATGTGGGCCAAATTTCACAATTTGCCTTTTGTAACCCAAAATATTCATCGAATATGGCAATATGTATATATATTTTGAAAGCTAAACAACTGTTGATTGCCAAAAACCTTTTAAAATTTACCTAACTTCAATATTATTCAAAATAAAGAGAAAGGTTGGAAAAAAGCAGAGCTGTTTTTCATATTTGCTATTTTTTCGCAAATTTTCAGATATTTCTTGCTCAGCTGGATGATTTGCTATTTCAACTAAAAACCGTCCCACACATTTTTAATACCCCTCTTAGATTGTTCTGAGTAATCCTTTAAAGTTAAAACTTCTAAAAAAATTTCAAAACATTTTAAACTTGTGTGCCAAGTTTCATAGCATTATGTCTGAAAATAAGCGAGAAATAAAAGTATTTCACCACACAACCGTCAATAGAAAGGGAGAAAAAGACAAAAAGTGTCTGGGGGAGCATTATGTGTGCCAAATTTCATCGTTAATTAGTTTGCCAATTAATTTGAATCATAAATTGCCTTGCCTCCAATTAAAATGTGAACATACGCACCTACTTATGTGAAATATTAAATCTTATCGTGTCCCATTATAGGGTAAATTGGTGTTTTATCTTGACATTTCTGAGCAAATCCTGCTAGAATGTGTTTATGAACCCTGTGGGGTTGAGGCTGTTGATTTGAATAGTCTTCACCAGCAGCCATGCAGAGTTCAAAGCAGGAGGCAATGCACATTTACCAGTGAACTAATCCCCCTAATCAGAGAGACTAAGAAAATACAAAGGCCTGGGTTCACAATATGCTATACTTTTTGTCAAATTTTAGGTATTTTAATTCTGAAGTTGGTTTTCATCTTTAAGTGAGAGAAAACATAGGAGAATGGAGAATGAGAATGTGAAATAAAAAAAAAATTGTCCAAATTTCAACCCTGAGGGGTTCTGGTATCCTTAAACTATTTGCAAATGAATTTGCACACGCAGGTCATGATTGTAAAACTTATTTTGTTCACCAGAATGCTAACTTATTGGATGCAAGAAGGTTGTGGAGGGCACAAATATTTGCATACAGAGACACAGATGCTTCAGTGGTTAATTTGCATGCAATTTCCTTGAAGGATTGCAATGTGCAAATGTCCAGCCATGGTGAACAAACACACACACTGTCACACTACTGCTGATCTGTAGAATCTCAGGCTGTGGCCCCTGCTGACCTGCTGACAGATTGTCATTGTCCACTAACTGGCCTGAATTTTAACTGTAGCCTGGTAATTCTTGCATCTGTCCTGCGGCTGACCAGAGCCTCCTACCGCCTCATATTTGGCTCCATGCCCAGGGTGATATCCCTTTACTGAGCTGTTCGCACTTGGACGATTGTGATTTGCCCCTGAGGGAACTTTCTGAAGAGACTGGCCTTTTGGCTGCAGCAGTGGGTCAGGCCACGTCCATCTCCCACCAGGAGAAGCTGTAGGAATAAGGGAAGGAATTGCCACTGGGCTTTGTTGGACAAATATTGCTACGTGCAAATTTCCTGAGCACATGGTTTCTTCTAGCAATTTATTACCCGCCTGCAATCACTAACCGAGATAGCTGGCTTCTTGAAGAGACAGCTAGCTTTGAACACTGCATCTAATCTCGTGAGGTCTCCCATCTTTGATGCAGCATTAGTATTTTCTCTTTTGTTCTGAAAAATAAGGAAAGTGTTAAAAAATAGAAACACAAGTCCACAATAACCCTGACACATTTGCACTGGGAAAAGTTGATGTTGTCTTGCACCCAGACCTCTAGTTATTAAAAGGGATTGACAGATATTCCGAGACGGAATATGTCAAAACTGTGATTGGCTGATTGATTGACTGACTTGCGAACTGAGCTTGTGCAGAGCTGCTGGTCCGATCTAAACCGCTCGACTCTAATTTCTATCACGGTCTCCTTTATTACAGCTCGGAAGAGGCTGGTGATTACTCTCTATGTACGCGTTCACCACTAAGGCTTAGAATTTAATTGCAGCTCATTCACAAGTTTATCAAACTTGACCGGACATTCTAAAACCATTCTTGATAAGGAATGCTAAGTTTTTAGGGAACGTTCTTGTTAGTCAGTAAACAGTAATAAGTATAAACACATGATTCTTAAAACATTAACAATGGACAACATAAATACTGTGCACAAGCTTAATTATTAGTTACCAGTATAGTAGAAATTGATGAACAACAGATTTCTAAAACTGGCCGTCATGTACGAGTTTAAACGTTAAGATTACGCTACAATACATGTTAAGAATCTTGCTTGTTAATCTGTAGATAACGACAGAACTAACACTTCACTTTGTAAAGCTCTTCCAGAAAGTTCTACAATGATCCATTATCCACTCGCCATTATAGTCCTCCCTGTGCTTTCTTCCCACTAGCTGCCCCACACATCCACTTCAAAGTGATCGTGAACCATGCTTATAAAATAATTCGTTGGCCATAATCCAACAGTCAACAATAACTAACAGTTCTTTTTTTTCTGGTGAACCTGAAAGATAGATATTTTTACCGAGATTAACATGGAGAAAAAATATTTGAAAAAAACAAAACCGTCTAAGCTCAAATGAAAATTCTAGAGTAGGGCCTCATTTTTATTTGAGGATCAGTTATGTTATTGGAAACAGACATATTTTTTATGATGGCCTCGTTACCTCTAGCCTCAACTCCACCCAATTGCTACTTCATCCTGAGGGCCCCTTTGAAGACCTGTGTCTCTGTTCTCTGTCATTCAGCCATTCCAGGACATTGTCTTAATGTCGCAGTAACTCTGGGGGAATCTTCGCCTCATTAATGGCATGTTAAGCGTGGGCTGTCGAATCAAAAAGCGATCAGTCACCCGGGCAGTCTGTCAGTGTGTTAATAGTATGGGGAGTGGGGTGGAGAAAAATGGGGGTCAGTAGAAGTGTGAGATTCTGTACAGGGCTTTAGAACACGTCAGGTATTTTGTGCAACCGGCATTAGAAATCTAACAATTTGTGGTGTCGTCCTTGAGCTACATGTACGGGAATATTTGATGATGATTAAGCACTGCATTTGTCTCCACTAAGATAAAGTTTGCAGAATGCATTCTCTCATGAAGATGTGGCAAACCATGGAAATTGACTTCAGAATCCAGGAAGTGGTTTCAGGAAATGTAGAATTGGTTAACGTTACTTCAGAATTGTAAATCAGATCACCTGTACATGTGTAGCATGCAGCTATTTCTCATTAATTCAGCTCCCTATGAATGGTTTTGGAAGATTGCATAACTATCACAAGTTAAGAAGTTTCTGCAAGTTAAGAAGATTGCAGAACTATCACATTATTGTGGCACGATGAGGTTATGATATGAATTATATTTTATAGCATTGCACAGGACAAAATCTTAGTATATAACCCTTATAACATACTGTACTACCAACGACTTTCAAATATTGGATTGCTGGCAGATCTGCTTGTACAAACACCAGGTTTTAATTGTTCATTTGGAATCCCAAGGGTGCCGGGGGGGGGGGGATGGGGGGGACCCCCAGACCTAAAGAGAATAACAATAGCTGTGACTCCATTGTGATGGGGTGGATTGCAAGAAGGGCTCAAGTGCAAATCTATCACCAGCTGCCCCCCCACACCCAGTGCAGTAACCCACTATTTTTAGATTTTATGAGGGTAATTTAGGAACGTGATGAAGCTGCTGGAAATGTCAGTGGGTGGATGGGCGATTGTTTGTAGGGGGTGGGGGTGAGGGGGGACTGTGTTAAGGAAGGTGGTCTGTATTTGAAGGTTTCAGACAGCAGTCTAGTGTGGCCAGATGATATCACATTGGTGAAGGCTTGCATGTATAACCTGGATTATAGAACGCATCAGTAAGGATTACTGTGTCTGTAAAATTACATGGGCGCAGGAAGATTTGTACCTTTCCAGGATCAGGTAAATTTTATAGTCTGTTGCAATTTACATAGAATTGGTTTGTAAGGGCTTTACATCTTGTGTAATTTATTTTATTACATAAATTCCGTAGAATGAAGGAATGAATGATTATGGCTTAATGTCACATTGGACATATTTCAGTTATTTTGTGGTGACATGCATTCCACAGAGTAATAGTGTATTTATGGCAGATGCTCATGCCAGAGTTGGTATGCATTATTTTGAGATTTGCCCCAAAATAATTTTCCAATTTAATTCGAAATGAAAAAAAAAAAATAGATAAAAAGATGATACTTGTTACAGTGCAACAAACACATATGTGCCGAGACAGATACACAGGCATTTTAGAGTCCCAAAGAAATAGTGGTGCATAAGTATGCAGATATTGGAGAAAAAGATTTATATAATACATGAAATCCGAGGTTAAGGCTGATAATTCCGTAGTTACGTGTAAATAGGTGTCTACATTGTACTTAATTGGGGAAGCGTAATAATATTCTTGTGAGCATGTACACATTTGGTAGCATATAATTCAACCACTGCGGTGGCAGACACAGCATTTATGACAAATCGTTTCTGCTTATCAAATGTTGTATAAATATTACATGAGCCATATTGATCTCTCATTACCTTTATCTAATAAGGGTCATGATGAAATATGGACCCAGTGTAAATGTGATGTTTTATTTAGCACATTATGACCACTCCTGCTGCAGTGGTGTATACAGGGATAAAAATGAGTTCATCAGGCAATAGACATGTGGGTTGAATTGTGTCAATGTGTAGGGCTGCAAATGGAACAATTAAGCCAATCTGTACAAAAATTATTTTGTTACTTGTCTGTTTGTTTTTTTTCTTTGAATTTAATGTTTTATAGCGCGTAGCCATTTTCTTTTTTCTCTTTCTCACTCTAATCTGAGGCAAACTGATTGTTCACTATTACCAAGTAAGATGTGAACAAAAATTCGTTTTTTTTTATTCGTTTTTGTTATATAATTTAAAGAATTATTCTTATTTTGGCATATTATTTCCTAAATTTATAATGGTGTCTAATATTTTGACTTCAAAGTGTTAAATTCTCTAAAGATTTCAAACAACATCGATCATAGGCCTGTATGTTAATTAGAAAAGCCCTGTGAGACAATTAGACAAAATGCCAATGTCTGTTATGTTTTGAAATCATAAAATATGCATGAATCAAAACAGTGATGTAATGTTGTCGAGGATTTCTGATTGATTTTCTCCATTGTGTATATATAATAACATGGCTTTGCCATGTTAGAAGAATACCTAGCATGTGATAAAGACTATCTGGTGTCTGCAGGATAAGACAATAAAGGAAAACTACCACTTATGTGAATTGCCCAAGGAATAGTGTACTTGGTACAAACGTAATGGGTGTGGCTATTTTTATCGGGAAGCCATTGCATAGATCGATCGCTGTAAGATGAATGTAGGTCAGTTCGACCTTCAAAGGGACAGACTGACAAGGAATCCGGTGATTGTAACAGCCTAGGGTTCTGAGATGCGCGGCGTGTGAGTCTGTTACACATGCTGCAAGAGTATGCAGTCGCAGCTGCAGTTGCATGCTGCATGCTGCAGTCATGTCCCCCTATGCACGACACTGGGTCGGTTTTTTGTCCCGATGTTTAGCCACGTCCCCATATTGTCCCTCTTGGCTGTCGAATAACTGGCAAGAAATTGATCGGCTTTGACAATGACAGCCCTCCATTCCGTATCGGGCTTTTGCGTGTGGTGCTCAGAGAACGACTGCCGGTCGCCGTGGCGATGCAGGGCTGAGAAGGCAGTGGCGAAAAGATGCTGGCAGTCTGGGATATGTGACATGAAATTCTTCTGCAGTCTTCATCACACCGTTGTCTTAGAATTGTGTCTTTTTCACGCTTTTTCTGAATGGATAGGACTTCATTGTTTCCATTTGTTGGGGACAAAACAGTTTTGAGAAGGATGCCCAGATATCCTCATTTCTGGCGAAGGGATCAGCTCAGTTCTGGAAAATACCTCAATGTCAGGACATTCTGACTTCAGAATTCTCATGGATGCTTTGTTTGAGGAGACGGATCCAAGCAGTTTGTAACATGCCATTATCATACTCTCAGGGAACTGACCATGTCGAACATGTGAGATGACCAGTTTTT
Source organism: Acanthopleura granulata (assembly GCA_016165875.1). Classification (NCBI taxonomy): domain Eukaryota; kingdom Metazoa; phylum Mollusca; class Polyplacophora; order Chitonida; family Chitonidae; genus Acanthopleura; species Acanthopleura granulata. The sequence goes on from JABBOT010000014.1 coordinate 1,948,427, forward strand.
ACCTCAAGATACATTATATGCATAAAGTTTTCTTGGAAATTTTTGATACAGATTTAGGAGTTTTTGTGAGTGGAGAGATACTGGTGATGAAGTAATTGTCTTTTACATGCTGCATTGAAGTGGATGTTTTGTGGACATATCTTAACACATTTTGGGAGTTTTTGGATTATCATATGATAAAATGGAGGAGTAATCACTATTAACTCTAGCAAATCCAGGACTTTGTCCTTCAGATGTCAAGCAGAAGACCTCATTTCCACAAACAGGACTCACTGAACTTGGCAGGCTATCAACTTTCAGACGTTTTGTCTGAAATTGTCAAAAGTCTGCGTTCCAGTTCATTTTTGTCAGATCAGAGGGTATCCGCAGTCTGTGTGAGGAATTATGTGCTAATTGGTGATGAACCATTTGTTTTGTATGGATTTTAAATCCTCGTCTTGTTTAGATTCTGATGCAAGGTGAAAATTGCATGAATCAAGGCTGCAATAGTGATCATCGTCTTACCAGCCCAAGAAGCCAAAGGAATAAGCCGTCTGCTTTTTGGATGTCAGAGGTCACGATTGACTCTACACTGCTGCACTTGTCAGAATTTTGTGGGATTACTAAGTGAATTTATGTGACAGCTCGCATTTCCATAGATTCACGACACCAAGGCTTATCCCCGCTTGCAGCGTGGCCGATTATTGATGGAGGGGGACTGGCATTTGTACCACTGAACTGGGAATAAAACTCAACATACAGCCATCACCTTAATCTGTTACGCCCTGGCTGACCAGTGGCTGTGGAATCAATTCCTGACGGAGCAGTGCGTATTTACTCTGCACAAATGCGAATAATTCACTTAGAGAAGGGATTTAAGCCTGCCCGACCCATGTACGGCTCTGAATGATTCCTTTGACTGGCCGTCGTTTTTTCCAACAGTCTGTGTCATGCCTGGATACTTTACTGGTCTTTATAGCACAATGACACAAACTCACTGGGGGGGTATGTGAGGACGCACCTTCCTACACGTACTTGTAGTGAGTGTTTCTTCTTCTAATCCACATTCTTAACACATGGTCATGCTTAAGGGATCAGCCTCCTGCCGTGATAAATGAAACGCTATAAAACCTGAGCGAGATGACAATGCGAGACGTTTCATGACAATACGGCGTTACCCGTAGCCACCGCCCAATGGCACGCTTCCTGGCCGAGTTGCTGTGGTGCGGCCGCTGCGACAGATCCCAGTCTCTGTCGTCCAACCCGTCTGAGAGCATCCGGGTGACATTCGAGTCACCTTCGTCTTCCCCGCACCATCTGACAGCCAGTGCCCGCCAGGCGCTTTCCACATGTATCCCTGGGCGCCGCGTTCCCGAGCGCGAAACCCAGCACTTAACCGTCCTCTCAGCACAGCCTCGTACTACCTCACCCCCCAAACCTATCCTTAAGAAGACGGGGAAAGGATACCCCCAGAGATGTACCCTCGTCATTCCATCACCCCCTAACACTCTTGATCTAGAGGTATGTGTAGAACAATCATAGATCACTGTCAGAGAAGGTCTTCTGAGGACATTGACACATTATTCTTTTTAGGAAATTGTGTACCGGCCTTACCAGCAGCGGAACCCAGAGATCACTGATTCAATTCCCCAGCTGGTAGACCGCACTCATTCTTAACTTAAAAAGGAAACAACTCTACTTTTGAATGAATATGAAAGGACTTGTACTAACTGTTATTTTAATAAGAAAACAGAGCAAAAGAGATATATTTTTAGGGAATTTCACTTGCCTCATCATCAGTGGAATCCCAGTTATTGCTGGTTCAAATCTCCAGCTGGTAAGCCCAGTCAGATTTTTATTAAAATTAAAACGGGCAAATTCACTTCGCAAGAAAAAGTAAGAAAGCAAGTTAAGTAAATGTTCTGTTAATGAAAGCAAAGGAGGTAGTTGTAGTATGAAGTATGATTTACTGTTGTATTGTAAACAAGACAACAGAAACAGAATAATAAGAGACAGTGTACTTTAAGTATTATGAAGTAGATGCCAACTACATTGCATCAGTATGCGGAGGGGGAGGAATGTGGATTTTTTTTTTTTATTTGGGTTTTTATTTTCTTCTTGCATATAACTTTATAATTTCTCCAAAGGACTTGTAACAAAAAAAAAATTTTTTTAAAATATAAAATCTGTGCTGTTGAACGAATGGATATATACCTTTGTGTTTATATACACACAGATGTTTCTGCTCCGACTTTATGCCAGTACATTGCCCTGTTCTTCATCATAATAGTGTTGGTCAAATACTGACCGGTATTTCTCCTATTGACATTATGGCCTGCCTGTTTATTGACACAAGACCAGCACAGAGCTCTTCTGCAGGTCACACCACCAAGATTAAACCCTGCCGATGAATATGTCTGCGTCCTGTCCATAATACATGTATGTCTGAACTTGAAGACTTTTTCCTTCACGGAGGTCTCATGTGTCCAAATGTGCATTAAGCTGTGTAGACTCATACCTCAGTATTCCCTTCTTAAGTTTTTAACTGGGAGGCACTTGCATTCAGCTTGAAGCTGAGCTGAAAAACCAGTCTAATGCTTAGAAAACATCCTTCAAACCCTTTTTTTTTTCTTAGAAAAAAAGTCTATTCAGGTAGGAATGAAGCTTCTCTTATATAAATAAGCCTTGGCCAATATAGGCTTATGGGAATTATTATAGTGATTAAACCAAAGACAGTGTGTTGCACAGTGCTTTTTCTTTTTGGGTTGTTATATAAGTAGGAATTAAATAATTCAGTGGTATTTTTTACTACTGGAGGAGGAAGTGATGATAGTCATATTTTCAGTAGATATTGGACAGTAACTGGAAATAGATAATGGTAACAAAGATAGTGGTTTACATGCGGTTTTACAGGAATATCAACGGAAAATGGACTGCACATTTATTCTATTGACATTCTTGTATAAAGCTTAATTTTCGTCATCATCCCTTCCATTGTTAGGGTCTTCTGTATTTCACACATGTAAATGGCTTCAAAAGATCACCAGTTGTCAGTGGAAGGTCACATGGTAACTAGGGAAAGGTCAACTGTCACTCATGGCAGACATAATTTACATAGCTTAGTAGTAGCCTAATCGCATCTGCACATGAAGGCGTTTGATGATTACTGTCAAACTAATTTCATTTTCCTTTCATTAAAACTTTGGCTACTGATAACAACAGTTGTTAATGAGCTAGTCAGTCATGCTTACTTTCTCCTCTGGAGGAAATTAATTATACATGTATTATGCATTTTGTGAACCATTGAAGCGTATTGAGTGTGTATGGGAGTTATTTGTGTATTCCCATCGTATTGGATCGTATTGGATGTTCATTTAGAACACAAATAGGTACATACATGTCGGTTGTTATTATTTGGAGAGGATTTGTTTGTGTGTATGTGTGTGTGTTTTTTTCTGGGAGAGGGGAAGGGCAGGGGCAGAACTGTGTTTAGAAATGCTCGTTGTCTTTACAAGCATATACATCTATACAAATGACGATGGTCTCTGTGGTACTGGCTGGGGCCTGAGTGGCAGAGGGGGTAAGCAGGTACTCCACACTAATGCAGCCTAATGACCCATGTGCCTCTCACCAGTGTGGTCACTTTGATTTAAAATCTAGCTCATGCTGGCATACTATTCCCGGCCATAGGTGGGAATGTCTGCCAGCAACCTCCTCCAGTCTTTGCCTGGTTTCCGCCCACCATAGCAGCCCTTGTATAAGTGAAATGTTCTTGGGTATGTCATGAAACACCAATCAAATAAATAAATAATTGATTTGATGCCTGTATTGTAATCTCTGACACTGCAGTTGTTGGAAGGAAGATACAAAATGTGAAGGTTTTCTTTGGCTGAAACTTTTGAAAGTCTCTTCATATAACTACAGAATGACAACTTGGTGAAAAAATTTGGATGACATATTTGTGAATGTGTTTACTGAATCACGTGTTGTAATGATGCTCATTATAATGACGCTCGTTGTAATGGTGTTCATTGTACTGGAGCTCATTGTAATGGTGTTTGTTGTAATGACGCTCGTTGTAATGAGCTTGAGGTGCATTTTGTGCGCAAACTACATGTCACATATTGGAAGTCCTGGTGCTGAATGGTAATGATTTACAGTGGGGATGCCTCCAGTTCACCACCAGTTCACCACTAGTTCACCACCAGGACACTGAAAGCAAGCTTCTAGCATTCCACTAACCTTCACCTCATCTGCTGACGATGTGGACATATCCTTGTGGATGCAGGAGTCTGCCAGCGGAAACATTCCCTCGGTGTTCCTTGATTCTACTTAAGGCTCACCGGAGGCACCTTATAACCCCCAGGTTAATCTGTGTTCGCTTAAGTGATAGATGTACCGTATTAATCAATATGATAATTATTTTGATACATTTGGAGTATTTATCTTTCTCTTCATCATCTTCATCGATGTTTTATGCTGTTTTCCTCTCCAGTCGTACCTGGGAAGGTTTACCATCAACCTGCGCGTAATCATGGGTTTCCTGGTGGCCTCTGCCCATTTTTTTCCCACTGTAATGCTGGCAGCCGTCATACATGTGAAATATTCTTGAGCAAGCCATAAAACACCAGCCAGATAAATAAATAAAATAGTCATTCTGCATCTTCATTACAGCGCTCAGCTGAAGAACTGCGCGAGGAGTTCAAACACAAGCTGATGAAAAAATTCCCCAAATCCACAGAGAATTACTATGGAGACGGAGGAAGTAGTGCTAGCGAAGATGGATTCAGGATGAGGGTAAGCTTCTGAAAAAATGAATACTGTGATAAAAACCTTGAGCCTGATGTTTAATTAGACCTGACGGAGTTAATCAGGCAAACGGAATCCAGCTCATTGGGATCACTGCAATCTCGCTAAATCAAACCTATAGTTGTAGTCTGTTGTCTCTTTGTAGTAATTAAATCCTAGAATGCGGTAAAAATTTTGAAGATGTAGGCATATTTGATTAAAGTACATGGACAAGTGTCAGAACTTTATGGCAATTAGAAACTCAAAAGTGACTGAATTTACCAGGAAACATACCCTTAACACATAGAGCACTACAACACAAGTCAAAAACAATGGACAAACTGCCGCGCAAACGAAAGGCATCGCCTTTGTCCTGAAGAGATCACTAATCTGATGTAGCTCAACGCACTTCGGTGGTCCGTTAGCTGTTCTAATCAGTGACGGACTGATCAGACTGAAGGATGGTTCTAAGGGAAAGTAGTCCTGCTGTTTGTTCTACAGAAATAACTAATTTCTGATCCCCCAGAGACCATTGACCGACTATAACCAGTCCCTAAAATTGCATGATATGCCACCATCTGCTAACCCACATTATAAAGGGACATAATCTAAGTGCTTTAGACCTTGCTGGTTTTGTCCAGGTCTTATCTCCCTTTAGATGCCTCAGCTGGGAGCTGTCTTTGTGGTGCTGCATCTCTGTAGAACAGGATCTCTGTAGAACAGCATCTTTGTAGAACAGCATCTCTGTAGAACAGCATCTCTGCACCTCTGTAGAACAGCATCTCTGCACCTCTGTAGAACAGCATCTCTGCATCTCTTTAGAACAGCATCTCTGTAGAACGGCATCTCTGCATCTCTTTAGAACGGCATCTCTGTAGAACAGCATCTCTGCATCTCTTTAGAACGGCATCTCTGTAGAACAGCATCTCCGCATCTCTGTAGAACAGCATCTCTGCACCTCTGTAGACCAGCATCTCTGCACCTCTGTAGAACAGCATCTCTGCACCTATGTAGACCAGCATCTCTGCACCTCTTTAGAACAGCATCTCTGTAGAACAGCATCTCTGCATCTCTTTAGAACAGCATCTCTGTAGAACAGCATCTCTGCACCTCTGTAGAACAGCATCTCTGCATCTCTTTAGAACAGCATCTCTGTAGAACAGCATCTCTGCAGACCAGCATCTCTATAGAATGGTACAGTAGTTCTGTAGCATAACAAAGCATATAATAAAGTGGCTGAGGTTGAGTGGGAAAGAAGCTTGTCTTAGTACTCCTGGTTCAATTCCAGCCTCGGACATGAAATTATCACCAACATAACACGGGTGACATCGAGCAAGAAGTCTCGAAACTGTTCTCCTGCAGAAGTTTGTTCTTGTGTGCAGTAATTCTACATTTTACTGTGGGTTCATATATCAGTCCAGCTGTGGGCTACTTGACAGGATTGCCATAACTAATGTATAATCCCAGCAGCAGATAACAGTGTAACAAAGAAAGAATTAAGAGACTGATCGAATACCAGTGATGAACATTGGCAGTGCTTTCATGTGGGCAATTACAGTTCTCTGAGTACGAGCGTCCAACATGACCTAAAATTTCGCCCCAAAAAGTGCCTTTTTAGAAGAAAGTTAGTGTTATAAAATATTATTTTTAGTGCTAAAGCATACATTTTGTCCAGGAGGATATCACCCTTCCTTCCAAACAAACATCAAAGCACTTTTCTAAAATCAGTTAATAGAACTCTCAGAATCAGGAAAAACGAGCAATTTTTTTATTTATTTTTTGGATTGATGTTTTACGCTGTACTCAAGAATATTTCACTTATATGACGGCAGCCAGCATTATGGTTGAAGGAAACCGGACAGAGCCCGGCGGAAACCCACGACCATCAGCAGGTTGCTGGCAGACCTTCCCACGCACTGCCGGAGAGGAAGCCAGCAGGAGCTGGACTTGAACTCACAGCAACCGTATTGGTGGAAGGCTTCTAGTTCATTGCGCTGCACTAGCGCGCTACCCTAGTGACGCCTCCCAAAAGCAACTTTGTCATGGACGAAACTTTGTCATTTTAGGGTATTTTAAAGTATGTATTCATGTATATGAACATAAGTTAACTTTATAGAGATACACGTGGGAAACATAGTGATACATGTGGGAAAATGAACAAGAATTGACCAGGGTGGGTCACTTGCTTCTCCCAGCTTCTGTCGTCAGAGTCAAGGAGTCGATTCAGCGCGGCAGCAAATACCTGGTGTTATTTTACATACCTGGTGTTATTTTACCTGGTGTCACTGTGCATGACGTACACAGTGACTTCACTCCCAACCACATGTATGTGAAAGTTCATCAGTTATGTGCCAAAAGTCGACAGGTTAATCCCAGCAGTGTTAGTACTATACAAGTCACACTCCCCTCCCCCCACCAACACTGACGTCTAACCCTTTATTCAGGTGAATATTGTGGGTTAACACCAATCAATCATTCCCTCAGACCAGATGCTGATTTACATGGGAATTTTCGTTAAATCCAGTAATTAACCAGTCATAACCTTCCAGTGGAACAAATTCTTTAATTATGAGCACTACAGATGGAAAACAAAATCCGTCTTTGTTTTCATGCATTTCAGGGAGTGTTTATTGGACTGGGTTACAGCTACATGTTATGGCTACAGCTCTGGGCAAATCACTGCGTCCAGCTGACAGTGATACTGATAGACAACTGTGGAAATAACCCTCATTGTTGTTTTTTGAAGTCACACAGTATTACCTCCTGAATTTTTTTTTGTCACCCTGCCAAATCAGTATTGATGAGAATCCATAGTGACAGAGACGAAATTAACAATTAAACAAGCCCTTGGGGTTTTTTGTGCCTTCCCCCCCCCCCCCATTTTTCCTCAGCCTTGGTTATATTTAGACCTCTATTCCAGTAACTAGAACTTATGTGTAGAACTTCATTAGCCGTCAGTTGGGTTGTTATTTTCTGGACTCTTTTGGTTTATGATGTGGTTACGTTATGGCTATAACCCGACTCCACACAGTGTTTTTTAGCTCAGGTGCTGACTATCAAACACACTGTACGGTAAATGGTGTTCAGTTTCATTCATGCATGTAAAAATTGTATCCCATGATTCATTGTGTCTGAGTATGCATGGTTGTCATAGTGATAAATCCCCCTTAATTGATGAGGCAGTTATGAGTGTCTAATTTACATTTAAACAGTATTTGTACATGTAAATGATCTTTAGTTTTGCTTACAGATTTGTCAAGGACTTCTGTAAATGATCTAAAATTTCACCACAAAAAGTGCGTTTTTAGAACCAAATAAATACCATGAAATATTACATCTGGAACAGAAACTTACGTTTGTGCAGTTGGATATCATCCCACATACCAAACAAACCTCAAATCACCGTCCCTCAAAACACCGTCCCTCAAATCACCGTCCCTCAAAGCACTGTCCTACAATCAGTAGAACTTTCAGCCTCAGGAAAAATAATTAGCTTAGTCTTGGACCAAATTTAGGTCATAGGTATCCTATGAAGCAATGTATTTCATTATTTAGAACTGCTGGAGATTTCTTGAGGATAACATCAGGTTCAGTTGGTCGTTAGTGAAACTTCTGTTAGTCCTGGGTGAAACTCCGGTGAGTCGTGGGTGAAACTCCGGTGAGTCTTGGGTGAAACTCCGGTGAGTCGTTGGGTTAAACTCTGGTGAGTTGTGGGTGAAACATTCAGTGAGTCGTGGGTGAAGCTTCTCTTATTCATGGGGTGCAACTTCATTTAGTCATGGCTTCGAGTTCAGTTGGTCGTAAAGTGCGACTTCAGTTAGTCATGGGTGCAACTTCTGTTAGCCGTGGCTGCGACTTCAGTTAGTCGTAGGATGCAACTTCAGTTGGTTGTGAGGTGCAACTTCAGTTAGTCATGGGTGCAACTTCAGTTAGTCATGGGTGCAACTTCAGTTAGTCATGGGTGCAACTTCAGTTAGTCGTGGGTGAAAGTTCAGTTAGTCATGGGTGCAACTTCAGTTAGTCGTGGGGTGCAACTTCAGTTAGTCGTGGGTGTAAGTTCAGTTGGTTGTGAGGTGCAACTTCAGTTAGTCATGGGTGCAACTTCAGTTAGTCGTGGGGTGCAACTTCAGTTAGTCGTGGGTGTAAGTTCAGTTGGTTGTGAGGTGCAACTTCAGTTAGTCATGGGTGCAACTTCAGTTAGTCGTGGGGAGCAACTTCAGTTAGTCGTGGGGTGCAACTTCAGTTAGTCGTGGGTGTAAGTTCAGTTAGTTCAGCGTACATGTTCAGCCAACTCAAGTCTTATAGAGGTGGCAGCTGTGAAGTATTGGTATGGCACAGCCTGCTTGTATGTTATTTTTTCTTATTATTATTGCTAAGAACAACAGGGAAAGAAACATTTCCGGCAGTGTCACTGTTTTAGTTGCACAAAAGTATCATCACGCTCAAGATGTTTCCACTTGTACTACAGCAGTCAGTTCTATTAGGGACAGAAATTGACTGGTAGAGATAAACCATCAACCTCCTGCATGTTACTGACTATCTTTCCCACATGTGACATGCCAACTTACACACCATATTGGTCAGTTGATGGAAGACAAATAGCCTTAAGGCTTAGGCCAACAAAAGACTGTGTAAACTGGCCCACAAGAACCATCAGTAGCTCGGGTCCTAGGCCGTGATTTCTGTAAATCTTCAAGCTTACACAATCACTATCGCAGTTTTAATGTGTAGTTTATGTATACAATTACCGTAAAATGAAGCCAAAGATGATTTGTTTGTGTCACCACAGGTATAAGCTTCATAAAACTATGAGAAATGCTTCTCTAGACCCTGCAATTCTCCAAGAAGATCATGAAATATTACGTCTAGCACTGGTTGAAAAGGATGAAGAATTACGAGAAGTCCACACCTTGTGTGACAGTTTTGGTGGGAAAACACACCTTAGCTTTGAGCCCTGTCTAGTTTCTCTCATACATGCATTAAAAACAGCGACTGTGATAATACATATTCATACCTGTACCTATAGTTGACTCAGTCTTCGTAATAAACTGACGTGACTGGTGCAGTGAAAAAAAACCTATTGTATTTTAACGATGCTATTTTCCATGTCATTATCTTGACTTAAGGAAAAAATCATCGGCTTCAGGGGAAGAGTTAGTCTGCACAGATTTGTTTGTAATTACCTGCCCCTAATTACCTGTAATGCTAGCTCCAACGACCTCCGGGCTGTAATTAGGTTTTTGATCAATGACTTATTGTGGGTGAGTGGGTGTGGAGGATAGCCGTCTTAGCTAATATCAGTTTATTACTGTCAAAAGTTCATTTGCTAGTCAGACATCAGTACATTTGACGCACTTGTAACTGAGGTTTTCATCTGATGGCACATACACCTATAATAGCATATCAGTGTACTTGTAACTCAAAAGAAACATTTTCATATTACTTAATCTATATTTTTACATGTTTCCTGCCAGCGACATGCAGATGGTCATGGATTTCCCCCTGGCCTGCTCGGTTTTCTCCTATCGCGTATTTTCTCTATTCTTGAGTACGGCATAATACACCAATCTAATGAAGACATGAATAACATATTTAATGATGATTGTAATAGAATGTCTGTTGAAGTAAGGACTTCCAACAGAAAGTACTAGAACGAAGGCCTTAACTTTCTGCGGAGTTACATTGACACTATATTCTATTACACTACCGCTACTCAGTGGATACATCAGTTGTTTTACCAGTACTCTATTATGCTGAATTCCAAAATAGTGTTTTTATTTCACAGTTTTGGTCGGGGGAAAAAACAGAGACATATGATAAATAAATTGCCCTTTCAGATAATTATATGTATTAATTTTAAAAATTGGACGCTTGCATTTATTTTAAATTCTTAATAAAAAAGAACCACATTTTTTAAACTCAAATGTAAACCTATAACTTTTCTGTTTTCAAGTACACATATACATACACTTGTACCTTCTAAGGCAAAAAGTAATAAGGTAGTAAAGTTGATTTAGGCCAAAAAATTAACGTTTCTGTTTATAACAGACCCCGAAAAAATTTTGCAGATTTTGTCAAGAATACAATATATGCTGTAATACAGATGGAGGAATGGCAATATGTGATTTGTGTGTTTTCTGTGCTACTTGACAAAATTTAAACAATGTTCTCTATAAATTCAGACCAGTAATACCAATAAAACAAAACTGGGTTTATAAGTGAAGTGGTACATATACATGTAGATCGTGCGGTTGTGCCAGCCCCACTCCTTAAAACTAGCAGCCCATTTTGCCCTTCGACTTGTTAAAATATTTATAAATGTTAACACTGCAGAGGCCCACAGTCTTAACATGGTGTTTTATGTTTGGCGGCAGGCTAAGAACACATCCAACAAAATAAAAAACACAAATATACGGATTGCCCACCAAGAATGTTGTTATTGACACGACCTAGATTGTCATTGATTTTTCCAAGTTTGAGGGGCCAAAAAGGATATCAGACAAATCTCACCAGTCACCCCTCAGGTTGACAGTGGGACCAGCCCATACTTGTAAGCTGTCAGTTCCACTGGGCTTCACTGATCTCAGACGTTCATTTCACTCAGTCAGGAGAATCCATGTGACTGGGCTGCTTTGGGGCGATTCAGTCAGCTGTAGCTTAGACCAGAACCCTAGATAGTACACAGTTAGCCTGCATGGAATTGCTTCTCCTGGCTCCATCTGCTAGGTTTAGATATTATTGCATTTAGCTGAGCTTGTTTAAAGTGGCGAGTCCTTGGCTAAGACAGTAGGCAGATCTGGCTTAAGCGTTTCACATGGAATTATACGTGTGCGTACATGTAGTATCATACTCTCTACATGGCTGAGAACAGACCAGCTCCGTCCCTGCCATAAACAGGAACAGCTTCCGAAAGCCATCCTGCCATGGGAGAAAACCTGCACAATAGGATGAAATTGCATGTCATGGCTCCTTGATATCAATGTTTTGTTTTTACGTTTTGATGGGGTTTCATTGCTTTTGAGAGTGTTTGTATCATTCGTCAAATGGAGCTTGTGTGGTTATTTGGCAGTGGCTGATGTGTCTCACCTGACGATGCCAAGTACACAGGTGTGCACAAGTGATTGGTTTATTTCACATCAGAACTATTTTGATGGCTGTGACAGATTCAGAATTTAGCCAGCTGGTACATGTGGATTAGTTGACTTCTCTGCCGTTAAGAAAAGAACTCTGTGATAAAAATGTCACCTTAGAGTGGACATTAAGCGTGAATGTTATTCGGCATTCTACTCCTGCCAACTTACTTTTGTCTTGAATTACAACGTTCACACCTGGATTTTTTACCTGTGATTACCTGTAATTAAGGACTTACCAAGATGGCTCAGGTGATGAAGGACCTGTGGAGACGCTACAGTCAAACCCATGTAGGTTGCTACTTTTGTCATCGTATTCTGCTCTAATATATGACTGATCTTAAAGGATCAATGTCCAGATTTGGTTACTGGGCCTAATTATAAAGGTTATAACCTGTTTACGGAGTATATTACCTGGAGGGTTTCTGAGGTACATAATGATGACTTAAATCACCCTAAACAATAGATTTACTGCCTTAGCAGATCTCCAGCCGACCACCTGGTACAGATGACGTCATTAAAGGCCATCCCAAGGCTGACTTCTGACAGCTCCTAAAGGTTGGACTTGCATGACAGAATTCGGCTGAGACTACCAAGTGCTGGTGGAAAATATGCATAAAACCAACCTCATTATCTGTTGGTTTTATGTGGTGTACTACTCAGAACGATATACACTTTTTCAAAGTTTTTTTCAATCTCAGTATAACAATATATACAGCTGTAGCTAATTATGAATAAAAACTAAAAATTTCAAACGTTGTTTCAATCTCAGTATAACAATATATACAGCTGTAGCTAATTATGAATAAAAACTAAAAATCTGGACACAAATCCTTTAAGTTGTGAGAACAGGTGATGGTCTAGTGGCTAGAGTTGCTTTCCTTTCCGTTGCTGGGTCACACAAAACAATTGTTCAAACCCGGCCTAGGACAGGGAATTTGTAGGCCCTAATTATCACTGTTTTGCGAGGGCTTGTGACGATATGTGGTTGACGTCACATGTCTGGCATTTTGCGCAATCAAACGTCATTGAACAACACTTTTTTCACCGGTGTGGTGTGCTTATATATATATATATGTGACCCCTAAAAAAGTTTGTCATCAAGTTGCCAGAGGTTGGTGGTTTATACAAGGTAGTTTACACCAGTGTCCTAGAACCATAAAACCAAACTGGCTTAACCTATGCATTCTTACCTGTATTAAGACACATGACATAGAAATAGACCGTAATACTCGGCTGATATTTTTTTTTTGTGTGTGTGTGTACCATTGAAAAGGTTGAGAAATGCAAGAAAATTTGCAAATTTAAGCTTGTTTGTTCTAAGTAATCCATAATACATGTATGTGGTTACTCAAAGTCTGATAAGTGCATGAACATAAAGTTGTGTGTCAAATCCAATATTGGTAAATACTGTCCAGGAAAGTGGTAAAATGCATATAGAGCATTGGATTCTATGATTGGGAAACTGATTTTATTCATCTGCGTACAACATTCGTTGCATTTTTTCATCATCACTGAAAACTGTTGCCTGCTTCTCTTTGCATAAATTCGTCCTAATATTTATATTTTATATACTTTCTTACTTCTTTGGTGGTTTGTGTTATTTGCCCTTTTTGGAAACTGGCCTTGAGATTACTTACCCAGAACGCCCAATTTGATTGACGGCTGGTAGATGAATGTCAGTTTCGATGCCTAGGTTCTATGGTGGCCCTTTCTGACCACATTGTCTTTGTGATCAGGGACATCACATTATGTTATTGCCACTTCATGCACTTAATACACACAAATTATTAAACTTTCACATTCAAAATACATAGAGGGAAATGCACATATACAATCACATGTACATCCTTGAAAGCATAAGCTAAAAAATATGGGCAATGGGCAATATGGGCAAATCATTTGGGCAAAAAATATGGAAGTGCCAATTAGCATTGATACGTATCGTATCCTAACAAAGCACTCTGCAATTCGAGGTTTTGGAAGCATTTTACTGGGATCATGAAAAAAATTTCATAAGGAAAACTCTGTTCTCCAGGACTGTATCTAATGGTCTCTAATTTGATGTATAGGCCAGTTCTCTGTACGCGCATGGTTGGCAGTTAAGCTGTTGTCAGGGACTGACAGAAACCATAAAGTCTCTGCTAGCATCATTCCTGTTTATGGCTTTGTTTTTGTGGAACTCTGGCAGTAGTGACCGCATCAAAGTGTTAATGGCCAAGTAATCAAGTACGATTGGAAATTAGGACGGTAAAGATATGGCAGAAGAAAATAGTGCCTCAAAGGGATTGATCTGGATGAAAGATTTGGGTTGTCTTTTCAATGGATTACCTGTCAAGAAATATACTTTAACCGAGGGCCATATGCCTGATATTATGAGAGGTTAGACAATCACTAATAAAAACTGTTCGTTGGGCGTAACACGACTCTGCGAGAAAAAAATATGGTCGGTCGGTAGAAATTTCTTTTTTTTATCCAGACTTTTGAAAAATTTTAAAGAATTAAACATGGAGAAAAAATAAAAAAAAAAAAACTTTAGGCCCTTTTTTGAAGGGTTGGTCGGGTTACGCCCAACGAGCATATTTTAAAAGATGGCCTCAGTTCCAATCCCCTTTGCCAGATAGGTAACTGGTATAATAATTGATATATATACATCCAGTTAAACACGCTCTAGTCCATGGCCTTCTAGCTAGCAACATGTAAAAGTTTGTCTGCAGGCATTTGTTGATTTCTCCTGCTTGACATTACCAGCTGATAATGAGATGATTGCATGATGAGTTATGGGCACGTAGTATCGAGTGTGTCCGGGTGTCTGGTGTGCTGGTCTGGTGTCTGGTGTGCTGGTCTGGTTTACATTGTTATACCTTACCCTGGCTTAATTGTGATGGATTAGCAAAGAAAAGTGTGAGGATACCAATGATTATAGGTCAAAAATTGATGAGTATATGGGGGATTGAGGAGTGTAGGCCAGGGAATTTGTGAGTATACCACACAATTGATGATTAGGCCACGCAATTGATGAGTATAGGCTGGATAGGTGCAGAAACTGATGGATAGGCATTTGAATTGATGAATAGGCCGGGGAAAGTGGTGAATAGGCAGGGGCATTGACTAGACAGGGAAATTGTTGAGCAGGCAGAGAGGGCTGGTGATTGGCTTAAGGAATTGTCATACAGACTGGGGAATTAGCAAATAGACTGCAGAATTGATCAATAGGCTGGTGGGCAGGTGGTTGGTGATTTTACAGACATATCTAGGAGTACGTGATCTAGAATCTATGAAAATGATGGTGAATATATGACATTGGCCTTTGGATGAATGAATCAGTGAATCTTGTACAAAACTTATTAACGCACAGTATTTCTTCATTTATTTGATTGGTGTTCTATGCCATGCTCAAGAATATTTCACTCATACGACATTGGCAAGCTTCATGGTGAGAGGAAACTGAGCAGAGCCCAGGAGAAACCCGCAACCATCCGCAGGTTGCTGGCAGACCTTCCCCCATACATCTGAAGAGGATGCCAGCATGAACAAGGCTTGAACTCACGACTGCCTTGGTGAGAGGCTCCTGGGTCATTACGCCACGCTGGCATGTATGAAGACACAGTATGCCATTAACTTGATGAGGGACATAATGATAAACATAAACCAGCCAAAGAGTAGATTAATAGACTGCTGAATTTAAAAAGCGTTGAAAAGATCACAACATGCCTTTATTCATGAATAAGTTGAAAAATGACATTACCAGTGTTTCACCATTGGCCTAAGTTCGACATATTTGAAAAAACTTGAGTTGAAATGGGCATGTAACTACATGTAAAGAGTTGGTGTTAACCACATCTGAATAGTAAACACTTGATAGCAAACATACTGAATTCGATCGGGGCCGGGGGGGAGAGGGGGGGAGTGCACAGAAAAAGAGTAATCTTAGAGGTAAGTAATGATAACAGAATATTACTGTTGGTGTTGAAATCCACATTTTTGCTCCAGTACACGTAGGACATCACCCTACCTTCCAAGCAAAGCTCAAACCAGCATTCTAAGATAAGTAGAACCGTCAGTATCAAGCAATTTGACGTAGAACACAAGTCAAGTAAGTAAATAAGAAAACCTCAGAATTGGGCAAAGTTATTAGCTTTGTCATAGAATGAACTTTTAAGTCAGAACTCAGCAGAATGCAGAGTTAAAGAAATGTATGTAAATTGTATCTTCATCCCTGTACGGGCTACACAGTGTTGGATTTGCACCGATGTTACATGTACATAAGAGGCATACACTCCGTGCACATGTTGGTATAGGAAATTCCTGTGTTACTTCAAGCTTGCTTACCAAGCTGACCCAGCTACCAGATTTGACAACAGATTTGTTACCTGGGAAGTAAAGGCAATGGAGAACATGCAAGGTAATGCACTCTACCTTGATCTGCTTTATTTTTATTTTTTTTTTTAGGGGTTTTTTTTGGATAATGATTACCAGGCTGATAATTATGTAACCGTAACACATGTACTGATGATGACAGTATAAATGTACAACAGTGTGTGTTTTTTTCCACATGTTTTTCTTTTGTTCTAACTAATGATAAACCAGCATCAAGAGCGTTATTCTAGCAGTATATCAGTAATGACGGCTAAACTGATAATAATGAGACTGTTTGATAATACCTGGTGCTTGTAATGAGAACTATGCTGATAATGTTCATTAGTGTCATATTACCAGCAGTAATGGCTACATATAGACTAATAATAATATTGTCAATTTTAATGGTAGTGTTGAAAAGCTGAAAATGTTAAAGCTAATCATTTTAGGTCTTCTCTTTGCGTTGCGTGTAAATTGTAAGATACTATAGCTTATTAATGTAAAGCAAATCTTTTTTTTATCTTCATCATTTTGGTGATAAACAATCAAATAAAGAAATCTTCCTCACTCATAAATGACGATAAATATTTATTGTACATTGGTGTCCCAAAGGAACATTTATTCTAAGATTGTCATCTTCATTCGTTTAGCAATATTGAAGTTGTGCTCTGTATATTGTACAGACAGCTTTTGTCAGAGTACAGGCAGGTTCTATTAGTGGGACAGGTAATTACCCTGTGTAGCTGAGACTGCCCTATTGATTATGCCCCAGGGGCGCAGGCCATTGGGGTATTGATTAGGTTTAAATATGCATGGGTGCTACTGCTTCAGTGTATAGGAATGCTGTAAATATGCTAATAAATTGTAAGATCAGAATTATACA
This sequence comes from Acanthopleura granulata, assembly GCA_016165875.1. Lineage (NCBI taxonomy): Eukaryota > Metazoa > Mollusca > Polyplacophora > Chitonida > Chitonidae > Acanthopleura > Acanthopleura granulata. The sequence continues at coordinate 1,965,566 of JABBOT010000014.1, forward strand.
TAAGTGCCATATGCTAAATTTTAGGCCATATACAATAGTTCATAATACACCGGAATCAAATTTTGCAAAGTTTTTCTATTAAAATGTGTATAAATTTTATACTTTGGTTCTGTATACATGTACCTGGCATCCAATTTAAGTGACATGTTTACATGTATAGTACACAGTGCACTAACAGATGAACACATAACAGCTTTATTATTAGATCTCAGTGTAAGCTTTGACTCCACTGCTGTACTATGACAGCATAGAGAGCAGAATTACTGTAAGAAAACAATTTCCCAGCCTATTCATCAATTCCCCGGCCTATTCACCAAGTCTCCAGCCTATTCTTAAATTCAAATGCCTATCCATGAGTTCTGAGCCTATCCATCAATTCCAGCCAATTCTCCTGTCTCCTAGCTGATTTACCATTTCTTCTGTCTATCTGCCAAATCCCTAGCATATTAAACAAAATAGGCTACATACTCCTAAATTCCATGCATGGCTTACTCATCAATTCCCTAGCCAACACTCATCAGTTCTCCATATACTCATCAATTCCCTTTCCTACACTCCTCAATTCTTCATATACTCATCAATTCCCTGGCCTACGCTCATCAGTTCTCCACATACTCATTAATTCCCTAGCCTACACTCCTCAGTTCTCCATGTACTCATCAATTTCCTGGCCTACACTCCTCAGTTCTCCATATACTCATCAATTCCCTGGCCTACACTCCTCAGTTCTCCATATACTCATCAATTCCCTGGCCTACACTCCTCAGTTCTCCATATACTCATCAATTCTCTAGCCTACACTCATCAGTTCTCCATATACTCATCAATTCCCTAGCCTACACTCATCAGTTCTCCATGTACTCATCAATTTCCTGGCCTACACTCCTCAGTTCTCCATATACTCATCAATTCCCTGGCCTACACTCCTCAGTTCTCCATATACTCATCAATTCTCTAGCCTACACTCATCAGTTCTCCATATGCTCATCATTTCCCTGACCTACACTCATCAGTTCTCCAAATACTCATCAATTCCTTAGCCTATGTTCATCATTTCTCAATATACTCATCAGTTTTTGGCATTATAGTCATTGGTATCCTCACATTTTTCTTTGCCAGTCCATCACAATTAAGCCAGGGTAAGGTATAACACAGCAAATCGGAACCAGCACACCACACACCAGACCAGCACACTACACACCTGGACACACTTGATACTGCGTGGTCGTAAATCAGACCAGCACACCAGACACCTGGACACACTCGATACTGCGCGGCCATAAATCAGACCAGCACACCAGACACCTGGACACACTCGATACTGCGCGGCCATAAATCAGACCAGCACACCAGACACCTGGACACACTCGATACTGCGCGGCCATAAATCATACCAGCACACCAGACACCTGGACACACCCGATACTACGTGGCCATAACTCATGCGATCATCTGAATAAAATATGCCGGTAATATCAGGTGGGATGAGTTGGCAGAGAAAACAAGTTTATATTAAGCTACTTTACTTCATTTAATTCATAAATACCAGTAATCAGTATTTTCATATGTTTATATACCGACAGTGTTTGTTTCCCACTGTTTTTTGGTTTTTTTAGAATATTTTGTGTAGACTGGAATGTGCACAACAGTATTGTTCTATTTGCCAACGTATTAATTTCTGTATTTCAATAGTCTTTAATGCGATTCAAGAATTTTTCACCTATGTGATGATGGACAGCTTTCTTTCCATCACTAAAACTGCCTGTGTTAGCCTTAGCAAGAATATGGATATTCCAGCAGAGTTGTAGGAAAAGCAAAATGTGGTTATAGTACCTTGTTTAAAGTTATTAAGGGAATGAAATTCATGTAAGGATAAACAGTGTTTTAGGAGCAACACTTGCGGAATATTAGATATTAGACTTGTTTTCACACATCACCTCAGACATGTATCATTTTTCTTACATGAAGTGTATCTCTTGTAAAATGTTTATATACACCTCAACTCTTGCTAATAGCTGGTGTACTGGTTAGTGTGATAACACCCCCAGAGGAGTGACCCATGTAGGGTGGGGGTTATGTCAGGTCACCCTCAGGGATACTAGTGTTATTGTTTTGACTGTGAGAAAGGAGAGCAGGTGCCCTGTTGCTGTGATGAGGGGGAAAGTCTTGGTGATGCTGCTATCTGGCATGTCTGTAGAGTGTGGGAAGGGGGTGAGAGTTGAGAGGTGGGGTGGGGAAATAGAGTCTTTCTTCTACTAACCGAGTACTTCTTGACTTTAGGGTATGTATGTGTTGAGGATAAGAACCAGCGTTTTGTGTACAGTACAATTCGTCCACCCATGTACTGTGCATGTATCGGCTGTCAATCTGTTAGCCAGACAGTTGCAATACCAGTGTAAGACTTGCGTGAAGCCGATTTATCGTTGAACAAATTCACCTAGGTGTTGCTATCTATACACGTATCAGGCCACACATATTATTTGCTGATTCTGGAATATGTCAGGATGTCACGTTTTCTGTCCATCTGTAGGAGCAATATGATCAGATCAAAGCGCAATTTTGAACAAATTTCTGGATTCCACAGCACGGCACTGAAAATACCCCGTGTCCCTGAGTCATGTGTAACTGATCATACAGTTGCACACAGATATTGAAAATTCTTTTGATATGTGTCATATGGGGATGCAAAAATTGTATCCAGTTTGAACTCGGGCGTCAAGATCATCCAATTGCTGGTCAACCAACCAACCAACGGAAAATGGCAAGTTACAGTTACTGAGTTTTGCATGTGCAAGGCCGTTAGATCTACTGATGGGAACGGCGTACATGTGCTGTACTGGTGTCGTGTCAGTGTTTTGTGACTGCAGTGAGTCGGCATCTCGGATGTCTTTACACCATCATGGCACCGACATGTACAAGGGCTAGACGCCATCATGGCACCGACATGTACAAGGGCTAGACGCCATCATGGCACCGACATGTACAAGGGCAAGACACCATCATGGCACCGACATGTACAAGGGCAAGACACCATCATGGCACCGACATGTACAAGGGCTAGACACCATCATGGCACCGACATGTACAAGGGCTAGACACCATCATGGCACCGACATGTACAAGGGCAAGACACCATCATGGCACAGACATGTACAACTGAAATGATGTTAAAACAAGATTATATCAAACCCAGCTCAGGCCTCATGGAGCCAGCCGGCCGACAGACTTCAAATGCAGGTGACAAGCAGTTTGCATGCATCATTTGCATCTGGGAGTGTTTGTGACACTGACTGTAATGATCAATGCTATCACACGATCAGTGACACTGGCTATTTTCAGTGCCGTTGGAAACCAGAAATTACACTTTGGCTGATCGTACTGTTCATTCAGAAGAACAGAAGAAGAGCCGTCCTGATGTATTGCTGAATCAGCAAATAATATGTGTGACGTAATATATAGCAAGAATGTGGGGAATTTGTTGAAGGATGAGTGCATGTGGGCTTCATGCCCGTGTACACTGGTATTGTACCTCTAATTGTGTGTGCATTTGTGCACAAATTTATTTATTCATTTGCTGAAGAATGTTTCAATTGTACGACGACAGCCAGCATTATGGTGGTAGGAAACCAGGCAGACCCCGTGGGAAACCCACCATCGGCAGGTACATTTAGATAAAGGTTGTACCTGTGTGAACACAGCAACATTGTAACTTAATTTACCAAAAGAGGGAAAAAGGTAATAAATAGGAAATGTATGTACATGTAGATTGACTGCAGCTTTCTGCACCTGCATGTGAAGAACTACCCATGCATGTGTGAGTGTGAGCAGTACTTGATTGGTCAAAGTGAATGAATTGGAATTTTTCCCTCGTCCATGGTGTGCCATCTTCATTTTATCAAGTCAGACACTTCGCATATATCTACGCTCTCTTCCTTGATCCAATATTTCTTTATCCAGAAATAAGCATCTGACTCAGTGGCTGATGAGTATTAATGTCAACATATTATCCAATCAAATAGTAGCTCTTCTAACAGACTGACAGCAAAGACAGAACAACATGTGTCCGGGCATACGGCCCATGGCAGGTAAAATCAAAAATAACAAAAAGAACTTTCCACACCTGTAAAGATGGGTATAAAGCCAACATAAACAGACAGATGCTGGCCTGCTGTTGTCTTAAGAAGCGGTGTTAAAATACTTCTTGAAGCATTCAGTCATGGAGATAGAATAACATGAAATCATTTGATCATTCAACAAGTCAGCCAGTGACCAAAGGCGTACAGGCAGAGCGAGACGACCAGACCATCCCCGGCCTTTGTGCTCTGAATAAAACCTCCCTTGGCCACGCAGGCTTTAATGTTCTATGTGTGATGCCGTGCTGCGAAACATTACAAGAGCAAGGCATGGCGTGGGCTCTGCCGCCGTCATGGTCAATTCTTAATGTTCGCCCACCCCATGTTTAGCGGCTTTCAGTACATTAGATTGACACATTCGAAATTTACTATGTGCGTAAATTCTTTGCCAGATTGAGCAGGCAGGTGTCTGATTGGATAACAAGTTTGGACTGGAACAGATTCGCCTAGTCGAATGATCAAGACAGAAAACAGAGTCATAGATCCATAGAGTGTCTGGCTTGATATAATGAAGATGTGATGTACAAGCACTTGTATGGGGTACATTGGGTACAATTTAATCAGTTGAGCTGAATTTGTAATCCACCTGATTGCTAATTACATATGTGATTCATTTATTTATTTATTTGATGTGAATTGAATTGTGTATTATGCCATACTCAAGAATATTTCCCTACATTTCACTCAAGATTACACGACCGTGGTCGGCGTTATGTTGCGATCTAGCATACTGTGTAATGATCTACAGTTATACATTTTTCTGGCGCTTTTGCCTTTCATTTTGTTAAGCACAGTACATTTAGAGCATAATACTTTCTCACATTTTCTACCAAAGTTGCCATTGTGTTTGCCCTGGGGTTGCCTGAATTCGGTGATCCACACCATTATGTGCCCACTCGTTAAGAGTGGGGACATAAAGCGATCGCTTTTTCCATCTGTCTGTCCATTCATCCGTTTGTCCCTGTCAACTTTTTTTCAGAGCGTACTAGTATCTCGGCAACTATAACACATAGGATGCCCCGACTCGCGCAAAGTGCGTAAAATGACCTGAAGTTGTGCGCTGTCAGGTTATTTTTTCGCATTTCAGTCTATTTTTGGAGTTATCTGCCCTTGACCATATTTTTCAGCTTTGTGCACAGCATATCTCAGCAACTATAGATGTAAGATTCTCAAACTTACACAAAGTGTGCAAAATGACCTGAACTTGTGGACTGCCAGGTTATGTTTTCACATTTATTTTAGAAGTTGTTTGCAATTTGCGCATATCGCCAACACAAACGTTACAGATTGTAACCTCCCCCTGCTTGCTACACATTTGTCCATGTCGTTACTAAACTCATACCTCAGTGAAGTATGTCTTCTTTTTTGTTGTCTTTCATTTGCATCTTATGCAGGTTGTGCATTTGCACACAAAAGGGTACTCAGTCTGGTACTCAATATATTAATACTCTACAATGGCTGATTGTGCTGTATGGATATTTTTCTGGAGGGGAGGGGGGACATACATTTTTGCAATCTGTTATTGGTTTCTTGTTGGTACATGTGTACCAGTTAAAGATGCTGAAATTTATTGCGATAATGATTGCCTTCATTGCAACAATAACATTTCATTTTACTTCCATTCTTATTCTGCCTTTCTTTTTGGGCAATATTAATAGAGTTAAGAAAGATGACATCAGCTTACTTTTATACACTAAAACAGTAGTTGCTGTTTTTTTTTGTTTTTTTTCAATTTCGTGAATGTATGAAATTTTAACTCTATTTTTTTTTTTTTGCTTACTATTTTTCTATGGACTTGAACATTTCCCCTTATTCTCACCAGTGTCTGGTACATTTCTCAGTCAGTCACTGAGGGCAAACTTCTGTCACTTTTTTTCAGTAAACAATGTCTGGATGTTTATCTGTCTAGTCCCGCTTTCTCTGTCACTGTGGAATTCACTGTGGAGGAAAACAGTCCCTGTGCTGACAATGATTGCCTCATAAAATTTCACATTTTTTTTTTTTTTTTTTTTCAACATTTTGCCAGCCCACATGTACACGCTTCCCTTATCTATCAGTTGCCATCTTATGTTTCCATGTGTGTTGTAGCCATGCAACTACAACACTGGCCCCAGGTTCACTTGAAATTTTGGTATCCATGGAGACAGACTGAACGTTTCAAAAAACCAAGGTTACCGTGACTTTTGAGATAACATGTACCTGCTCGTATTTAAAATTACAAGAAAGTAAAAAATATAAAAAAATATATCTAAAGCTAAATAAACTGTCTGTTTTTCCAAAATGCAAATTGTGTTTTTGCGCAGCCTTACTATTCTGGATATGCATGCCATATAGGTTTATATGTGTACATTTATGTTACCAGTTTCAAATGTCCCATGGCTATATTTTTTGTCGAATGGTTCAACCATATTGGAAAAATTAAGGGCTCAGTTCATTTGCATGATTGTTACAAGAAGAGGACTCCATATTTTTTGACCAAGTAGTAATGAACATTTACGAAAAATTCACAAATATTGCAAATGGACTAAATTAAATTTTGAAAACCGGTGCTTATTGTATTATAGTCCATGGTTTGTGTTTCTGTCTTCAATTCTGGGAAAAAGTTCATGATTTTCCAAATAAGAACAAACAAACAGGACTGAGTGTGTAATGATAACCCCTCTCAGGAGGGTAGAAATTAAATATACACTCGTTGTAGATGTGTATACAGTGCCATAATATATCAACTTTGAATCTAATTAAAAACTTGACTTCTTTTGCTAACCTAAGTTATTGATTTAGTCTGCGTGACCGGCTGTACAAGTCAAGCAGGTGAAGTGAACAAAAAAGAAAGGTGAAATTTATGGAAATAAGGAAAAAAATGTAAAAGCTACAAATAAAATATTTGCTTTGTTGTTGTTGTTGTAGCCTGGACCTGGCAAGCGCCATTCCGCCAGAAGAAGAACAACAGTTGTGAACTACAACCCAGACTCAAGCCGATCAACAGATCAGGACGAACGGAATACATCCATGTCTGAAATTGACACGGAGTCATTGTCAAGCCAACCATTACAAAGGGGCGGCTCCTTGAGGTCCAGTCTTCCAATCGTCCGAAGCCCCAACCACAGCTTTGATCGCCCCATTGGTAGGTGGAAACGAAAATTGCAGAAAAATGAAAGTTGCTTGTTTCTTAGTGGGTTTAAGATAAAAACTTGTCAGATGCCCTTCTTACCGTATTTGACATAAAATTTCCCCTATGACTTAATCCTTTTGCAGGCCGGGATTCCAGAAGTTCTACTGATTATAGATAGGTGCTCTTACATTTTCTTGGAAAAATGTAAATTTCAGCACCAAAAGTAATACTCTAGGACCATTTTTTCCCCCTTAATACTGCAGTTTTTTGGCTGAATTTGTAAGACAAATATAGTAATTTGCTAGTTCCACAGATATTAATATCTCATTTTCTTCCGGCTACTTTACCCAGCATTTCTGGCTTCAGTTTTTGTGCATTTTATCACATGCATCTTAAGGAACAGGCAATTTGATGTTTACATACGAACATTTGTTATACTTAGTGAGCATTTTGCATGAGACCCATGTTGGAGTATCAATGTTTGATGTTTTATTATCAGAGCTATTGACTTTGTTATTGAGCTTTAGAGGTGAATTCAAACTCAGCTACTTAGCTTTTTCTACTTAACTACCATATATGTACGTGTACCATGCAGAAGGAAAAAAAAGAACAGAACAGTTGTTTCAGTTCAGCTGGATATTTGGTATTTTTTGTTAACTTTGTGACATGACCTTGAATTTCGCTCAAGAGTTTCCCATGGCCTCTGGTGACCTCTAAAGATGAGGTCAGGGTACAGAGCTGTATGTGGCAGTTATAAAATGATTGTAGACATGTTCATACAACATTCAGTGACAACATTGACACAGGTGAACTTATAATTTATATTTTCATTTGTATTGAGCACTCTTTCCTTCTTAAAATAGTATGCAACTCACGCCTTGCTTTTTCATGATGATTTGTGGTTAGAAAAAATACAGATTTTATGTAAAATTTTGAGAACAAAAGCTCTGAAAAAAGGGTCCCTGTGCAATTTCGAATTGTTTTTTTTTTTTTTTTGTTTTTTTTTTTGTTAAGCCTTAATACCAAACAGTTTATGGCTTTACTCTTGTTTTTCCCAGTCAGTTTATCATAGAGATCATAAAATTAAATTTTCTAAATAATATACATGTGTAAATACAATTGAAAAAAATGATATCTGGAATCAATAACTTTTTTGCCTCCATTAAAAGCATGCCTGTGAGAAAATTCAAACACAGATGGCAGAAACGTAAACTTTAGACATAACCCATTCTCCTATTTTGACATTCTCATATTTTGGTTTTTATTTATATTTTGCAAACCATGCAATGCCTCTGCAAATTACAGCTCATTTTGTAATAATGAATACAATTCATGTATATGTCAAACTTAATGTCAAACAAATCACACAATTTTGAATTTTTTTTCAGGGCTGGTGTTTTTGATATTCGGAGATGAGACTAAGCGTGGATTATTACCAAACGAGGTCACACAACTGGACACGGTACGAGCGTTATTTGTGCGTTCGTTTCCAGACAAACTTAGCATGCAACTTTTCGAATCTCGACCACAACTGAAAATTTACATCCAGGACCTGAAGTCAGGGGTGTTCTATCAACTTGAGGATCTCAGGTACGTCGGAAGACTTTCTTATTTTCGTTAATTTTAATTTATTTGTAGTGAAAATGCCAGAAATTCAAAATTGAAATGAACATTTTCTGTAGTAGTACCCGATTGTTTTGGCATGTTCTAGCTTTAGTCCACAAATACTACTGGCTTTCTGTAAATTAATGTGAAGAAAAATTATGTGTATAGTAATTATCAGCCAAAATTTAAAGTGAGCTACAGGTTTTGACATTTTAGCTCTAGTTAAATGTTGATTGGCGTGGAGAGTTAGTGCATTGTTATATATAGGCCACCATTTTCTGGCTAACAAAAAATATTTCCAATGGAAGCTTTCAAATGGTTACCACAAATGTTTAAATAACAAATTTGCATTCAAATACATGTAAGCCGTTAGGTTGCACAGCATCCTCATTGAAAACAGCTCATCCGAAATACCTAGCCTGTAAAAATATTTTCAAATCTTGTCTGTTTCTTGAAGAAAAACTGTCAGAAGGTAATAAAGACCATATTTACAAATAAATTTGACATCCTTGCACCCTCCTTTATACATGTAAATCTGGTTGAACAGTACTGAATCTAGTTCAGTTGCATAAAAACATTTTAGAAGACTTAAGAAACTTTTAGAAACTTTACATGTGCAGAAGTAATTTGAATCCAGCCAGGAAAATGAACGGCATCTCATCTATTTCTAATACTTTGATTCAGGTATGGGTTTATGGATGGTTGCAACCTGAATGATGGAATAAACCATTGTCCTTTGGCATTTACCTGACAAACACCCTGACTTCAAGCCACAGCCACACTAATGTAGTCTTTCTTCTTTTCTGTAACCTTGATGTGTTGTTTTCTATTTATTTATTTGATTGGTGTTTTGCACTGTACTTAAGAGTATTTATGTTTGGAGGAAAGCGGGCATGGCGGGGGGAAACCCACGTCCATCCACAGGTTGCTATCGTTTTCTAATGGGGTCGGAGGTCGTGTATTTAGCTCTGTAAAGATGTCTGCGTTCTCTGTTCACAGGGACATTCAGGAGCACTGTATCCTTAAGGTACACTACTGTGATAGCCATGAACCCCAGAGGGTTAGAGATTATACAAAAGTCCGCGGGAAGACTATACTCTCTCCACCACAACCCACCAGTGACCCCAGGTCACCCTCCTTCAGGGGAGACCACTCTGACAAGAACGGCGTAGACCAGGTATTGTGATAGCCAGGCATTTTAGAAGCATTGGAAACTACAGTTACTTGTATGTAATGAAGTTTAGCAAGTGTATTTCTGTGAAATATTCAGTTAGATATTGACAGTTAGTGTTTTTTGAGGGAAAACAGTTAAATGTTTGATATCTGTGTATTAGGTTTTGTGTAGATCTTTGTTGTGAAAGTGTCTTTTTTTTTTATCTGCATAAAAGTTAATGTTGCTTTTCAGTATGTGGCATGTACAATACATGGGCACAGTGTTAATATTCACTGAAATGTAGAAACTATAATCATATATATTTGTTTTCTGACTTCCTCCAAGGCCACCAGCTTCCCGATCATCAATTCAAATTACCATAATCCAGGTAAACGACCACAACAAATGCGAGATCTTCCTGAAATCCGTTACCGACCCTTGACCCCTGATGTGGCGCACACATCGCCAGAGGGACGTTACAGAGGACCACCCATGGAGGAGCAGCGACGAATGCTGCCCGAGCGGCCATTTTCTCCTGATCGCTTGGCCTTGGGAACTATTCCGGAATACCAACAACCGTCTCCGGGGATGAAACGTCACACGTCGCCTCGCGCCGTAAGGTCGGCACAAAGCACGCCCACGCCCATGGACAGTATGGGCCCGAGTTCAGGGCGAAGCACGCCAACTGCTTCTCTTGTAGCGCCGCATCAGTATTCAAAATATCGCTCGTTATCGCCCACGGGCAGGAGCGCCGCCATCCCACATCGCTCGCCTCCCGGACAGTTTGCCAGGGAGCGGACTGGCTACCAGAGTGATGGATCACCACAAGTCAAACATGGCCCCGTCTTCCCTGCACAGGCAGCCATGTATGTCGCCAAGGGAGTGCGGGCGACCACTTGTTCAACTTTCTCCCCACAGCGGGCTACAGGGGCTCCACCTCCACCACGTAAGTATACATATGCCCACATATCAGCCATAAATCACCTCTTATTTCACAGACTTTTAGCTCGTCTGTACGAAGTAAGGCGAGTATTATGAGAAGGGGAAAAGTGGCCGTGGCAGTGGGGAAAAGTGGCCATGGCAGTGGGGAAAAGTGGCCGTGGCAGTGGGGAAAAGTGGCCATGGCAGTGGGGAAAAGTGGCCGTGGCAGTGGGGAAAAGTGGCCGTGGCAGTGGGGAAAAGTGGCCATGGCAGTGGCGGTGAAAAAACTTCCTTTTTTTTCAGCTCCTGTATAATGCTCTGTCATACATGGGTTGATGGTTAAGCTTTATTTTTTTAGCTCCTGTACATGTTTAATGGGCTCTCATTGATTGATTGAAGGTTAAGTTGTCTAAGGTATGATGGGTAAATGCACATTATCGGATGGAAGGTTGAGCTTTATTTTTTTTTTTTAGCTCGTCAATATTGGGCTCTCATTCGTGGATTGAAGATGAGGCTTGTTTTTTTTTTTGCTCCCTTGTCTAAGGTAGTGTGTGTCAATGCACATCCTCGGATGGCAGGTTAAGTTTTTCAGTTCTTGTATAATGGCACTCATACATGAATTAAAGGTTAAGGCTTTTTGTCTTAGCTCCAATATACAGGGATAGAAAGCTACATTTTGTTTGTTTATATTTTTAGACCTTTTTCACATGTGTTCATCTACAAAGGACCTACTGATGGAAGGTTGAACTGTTTTTATTGCTTTTAGTTTTATCGGCTTTAAAATATTTTTAAAAAATTCACGTTGAAAGACTTTCAATGCAAAAATTTACCACTTACATATACTTCACTTTGTTTTCTGTAGCAAACACATGTTCTCTAGAAATCCTCCATGTAGGGGCAACAATTTCTTGTACGTAGGGTTTCTGTAACATTTTTCCTTGTGAGATTTGTGGACTTTGCCAGATTTACTGATTTCATGGAGGGCTACACTTTTCGTGCACGTGCCTAACTAATATGTCATGCATGTAGATGTAGGAGAATTAGAAGTGTACTGATAACCAGGCTCATCTGGCAATTTTATCAGATTTGTCACCATTTTTTGCTATTTTGTGGACACACATTCAGATAGACTATGCTGTGTTCTGCCACAAACACAGATTTCTATATGCCGTTCTTGTAGAGTTACAGTTTTTTTATGCAATCACCCTTCTAGATAAGGTTGTTGTCTCTTTACCTACTTTACCAGATTTGTATACACATTATCTGTAGAAAGCTTTCCACATCTGTATTAGTACTAGGAGCCTATGACACTGGCTGCTGCATGTGCCTTCCTATACTGCCACAGACAGTCACTGATGTCAGCTGAGTATTTGCTCGGCCAATCATAGGGCTTCAGTGGCCACCCTTAGTTCACTAATAGCCAGTCATCATGGGAAGCAAATTGCACTCCAGCGAGTTGGTACTCAAACACCCCTCAGTGAAGTTTTTCTTACTGCCGTGCTCAGACATTCACAGGGTTGTGATTGTTCATGGATTACCAAATGCATGTCACAATTTGCATATCAAAGATCACAGCCTCAATTTTATGGATGAACCCACAGTGACACCTTTACCACCGCAACACTTAACAGGTTTTATCTTTGGTCCAATTCCGTTGACTGCTATAGCAGGCGAGCTGCTGAGATTCTCTGAATGCCTTGTTAAAATGAAATGTTCATCGTTCTGCGTGAATTGAAGTACGGAAGAGTAATTATATGGAGAATCACGTGAAGTTATATTTTTCATGGGATTGACAAAGGCCTTCACTCCATTTGTTCATTCTCTGGTTCTCTTGTCTTGTGGGGCCTTGCAGACAATAACCAGTTGAACTCTCATATGACCATTTATGCAGTCCAGGGGTTTTTCTAGCCAATTTCTTTATAGAAAATCAATTTGAACAAATCAGAAAACTCAATATTTTTCATCACCAAGGCATGGAAAATGTATCTAAAACACATTTACTTCATCAAAACTCAATATAAAATTTGTCTAAAACTCAATTTTCTGATATTTCTCGTTGTGGTTACCACTACAAGAAAGTGGCTAGAAAACCCCCAGCAGTCTAATATTCATTGAAGATCACAGCTTCGCCAATACAGTGTGCATATCTGTCTGGCACATATGGGAAAGTCGATCTTGAATTTGCCAAAGGATTTTGGTTTATGCCACCATAAAACTGACCGTCATCGTATATGTGGAAAATTATTAAGTATGGCACAAAGCAACAATTAAATAATTTAGACAGCTTGCATTGCTGTTTTTCTGAAGATATCCCAGCAATATATGTGAATTGTTTTTATTTTTTTTTTATTTTGTTGTGCTTGTTTCACGTTTTGTTTTGTTTTTTGCATCAGGGGAATCCAACCTCAGGGAAATGCGAGACCCAAGGAATCCCAACCGTAACTCTCTGGTCTACGAGCCTGTGGGCATCCCACCCATCCCTCGTCAGCCAATCGGAAGAGCCGCAGTGGATAGGGGGGAGGGGCCTAGACGCCCACAGAATCTAGGTCCCGCAAGCTCGGTGTCCGATGGTCAGATTTGCCGCCGGAGTCAGAGTTACCGAATGCCGGGCGACAGGAGTGACATGAGAGGGCGACCAAGAAGTGGGACCCCTCAGGCCACTGATTACGACCCCGAGGGAAAGTAAGGACGACTACGGAGAAACTGTCCTCACTCAGATAAATTTACATGTAATCTGGAGTATTTACAAGGCTATGAGAAATACACAGTGGTAGAAAAACGTAAACATGATGTGGGGGTCATGTAATATTAATATTTGTCAAGAAATCGATAACATGGCAGCATTTCTGCATGCTTTGAAGTGCGATATTTCTGTGACGCATCTCACTCAGATATATATGGATATCACCATACCTGATTTCCTGTCTTAATTTGGGAAAATTCATGAGTATAGAATGAAATAATAGTTAATATCAAATCAAGTCTCCACATTTGGTGGGCCTCACTGGCGGTTAAAGCCCTGGCTTGAGGGAAAGTAAGGACAGCTGCAGGAGCTTTCGTGACAGACAGTTGTCCTGGCACAGATATGTATATGGATATCAGTATACCTGATTTCCTGTCTTCATTTGGAGAAATTCATGAGCATGAAGTTAGATAATTCTCGAGATCAAATCAAATCTCTACATTTGGTGGGATTAAAAGGTGGTGAAAGCATTGGCTTACTGCAGCTATTGAGCTCTTAATCAGTTGATGTGTTTGGAATCCACCTTTTGCTGTTTCTGCTACGATTTATCATAAAGTGAAAAAGTTTGTTAGATTTGTGGCCAAGGTGAGTGGTTTATTCCAGGCACTCAGGTTCCCTAAAACCATAAACCATACCACCGTCATGTTCGTGAAAACTTGCGAGCATGGCGTAAAAACAACAATCACTCACTCTCTTCATTTGATCAACTTTGATATTTGTGGCATCTGCAGTACTAAAGATAAATATTGTTTATTGATAACCAGCTATCATAAGTAAATTAACAGCTGTGATTACCTAACTTCAAATTTGCCTGTGAGTGGAAAAACAGGTATTCGTCCATCACCCATAAGAAACCCATTGAATTGTTTTCAACATGGGTATAGTTCATTCACAAATATTGAACTTGTTGTAAATCTGAATGTTTTCATGCAATTTTTTGTTGAAAAAGAAACACAAAAAATCCAAATTGATACATGAGTTACAGAAACTCCCATGACATGTAAGCTTATCCCAAATTCTGTTTCTTTGCCAGAATCCGTATAGAGAAGATGGAGGCACAGCTGGCTAACCTAACGGCCTGGGTTCACTCAGCCGTCGTCCCGAATGGCAGCGGTGACCCGGGGTCAAGGTCAAGCAGTCTGCGGAGCCTCCAATCAGGGAGCGCCAAGTCCTCTTCAACATCCAGCAGTAAGTATTCTCACCTAGCATGGTGTGGGAGGAGTTCCCCTGTGCTCTACTAAGGGAGATAACTCTTGTGGTGAAACTGTCATGATATTTACATTTGGCCTCTAGTTCAAATGACTTCAAATAAAGCAGTGATGGATTCATTTTTTGAGCTTCCTCATTCAAACCCCTTTAAAACATGATAAAACACTTAAGGAGGTGAATTATTTGCATCCATGGGTTAATTAAAATTATCTTTTGCTTGCTGTGTGCCTAGTGTAACCTATGAACCGCGTTCTGTGTGACTGTTTGGTGCTGTTTTTGTTGAGAATCACAGCATTACATCCCACTAATATCACTAATCTCTCCTGCTTTTAAAGATGTTTTTGTTGTATCACAGCTGTTTGTTAATGTGTTCACATGCTGAATGCACAGATTTGATTTCGTCTGCAATTGAATGCAAAGGGAGGTAATTAGTAAAGACACTGACAAAATGATTTAAAATATTTACTGTTTTATATTTACAAACATTACCTCCCCTTTGCCTTCCAGTTACATGTCAGATTCCACTTTGTGACTACTGTTTATTTATTTATGATTATTTTGTCTTGCAGTACTACTTCAGTTGTTCTTCAGAATTGAGTTTACATAAACTGTAAACTTCTAACAGTCCTTAACATACTCATAACATTTGTCATTTTCAGGTACAATTGTAGTTCATCGATATGCTCAAGGTATTAACCATGGTGAAGGTAGCAACTCAGTCGTAGCTTGCTGTATGTAATGATAAAACAAGGACTAGACGAATCTGTTGTAGCTGTACATACATGGCTGGATGGGGTATCAGTTTTGTTTGCATGTTTCTGGATCTGGTAGAAGAAAAATTAACATTTGGAAATAGCCTGTATATCGTCGTTATACATGTACATACACTGTAAATGTAGGTGTTTAAATTATAAACACTTTAATACATTAGATATTAAACACTTGGAGATTGTAGCTTTATAATATAGGCCTGTATACATGTTTTAGACATTTATGTTGAACGCCTCAATATATGTATATAACATGCTTTTTGAAGGTTAATAATCCATTAAACATGTTGGATATCAGTTATTTTACAGTGTATAGTGGTCTTTTTAGCACAGTATCCACAGACTCCCCAGCTTCATCTTTTAGCAGTTAAGAAGCCAGTGGGTAGTGGCTCTTCTGCTGCTGATTGAGCAGTTTAAAGTTCGTTGAAGACCAATTGTCATCCACCAATATGGGATGCATAACTCTTTGTCACATGTGGGAAAGTTTGTCAGTAACTTGCCAGAGGTCAGTGGTTTATGCTGTGCACATCAGTGGTTTAAGTTAGTGTAGATAAGAATGTACTTTGCTGTATATATACCTGTAAGTTGGACTACTCAAGTGATATATTCATAAAAGAAGAGATGTTTTATGCAGATTCCAAAAATGTTTTTCATTATTATATATGTTTTTTTGGCATCCTTTTTACCATGTGAAAAGTGTTCAAAACATTCTAGTTCTACAAGGGAATCTGCATGTAGTCCTACTAATGTAGAAAGTTAAGATCCCAATGCGTTGAAGGCTCTTGTGTAAGTACTTGATTGTGTGGACATCTTGTGACTGTCATTAAAAGTTTTACACAATTTGATGTGCATCTGTAGATCTAAACCTCATCAATGATGCATGCACTAATTACATCTACAGCATAACTGCATGATTTTTGTTTGAAAGTCAAGGCTTGTGGCATGGGTTTTTTGTACAGGTTCATATATGGCCTTTAAATTTGTCATAAATCTCCCTCTATGGTTGTACGTGGGAAAGTCTGCAAGCAACCTGCAGATGATCATGGGTTTTTCTTCCACCACAATGCTGGCTGCTGTCATATACACATTCTTGGGTTCGGTTTATTAACTCCAGATAAATAAATTACACATCAAGGACATCATTAATGAAAGACAGGTGCCTTTTTTTACACATTGGTTGCTTATGTCCAAATATAATTGACCATCTTTTGAATTATTTGATTTTATTTTTATGCCGTACTAAAGAATATTTCACTTACACAAAGGTGATGCTTATGGTGAGAGGAAACCTGGCAGGGGCCAGGGGGAAACCCACAACTTTCACAGGTTGCGGGCAGATCTGCCAACTTACAGGCAGAGAAGAAGCTTGCATGAGCTGGGTTTAAACTCACAGCAGTCGCACTGGTGAGAGGCACCTGGGTCATTATGCCATGCTAGACCTTCATTTGCAATCCATGACTCAAACACCAGTAGTTTGGCCACAACACGTCTTCAGAAAGGCTACACAGCTTGGGCCCCTATTTCTTTTAAGTTGTATATAAAAGATTTTCCACAGTGGGTCGAAAATAATCTAACCAGTCAGAGTTAGTTTTCAGATAAAACCTTGCCGTTGGTAATCAAGAAACTTCATACACTGGGATGGAAACAACATGCAAAGCTATGTTGAACTTGTATTAGAACAAAATTCCTATTTTTCAATCAGGATGGGTTTTTTTTTTTTTGTCCGTGTTTATAATTAATGCTCAAGGTATTCATTCTTTATTTTTCTTTAATTTTTCTCCAGGCTTGAACGATCTATCAACAGCCACGAAGCATACTCAGACCATCTGCCAACCTCCTTTGATTTTGTCGAAGGAGCTGTCTAACGGGTTGTTGTTGTTGCACAAACGCACCATAGAACTGAAAGTGGAGCTCAAAGGATTAAGACGCCTTCACCAGCTGAACATGGAAGGGGCGAGAGAGTCGATTGATGAGGTGTACGGAAAAATCAAGGTACTGCAAAAGTGTCCACGGTAAAAAAAGACGCCGGCTTATTCTGGGCAACAATGAACCTGACCTTTGTCCTGAGAACTGACAAATTCTTGAGCATGGCACTAAAAACGCACTAATGGCATAAGTAATTAATATCTAAGCAAATATAGAGACAAGATGTCTCTTTTCTTAAGCTTTTAGAAATTCAGCTTGATAATTAAAACAAGAATTTAATTGTTGAACATTGATGTGACAGATTAATTATTTGATTCTTTGGTTGCTGAAACTGCTTTCCTATAACACGTGACATTGACTCAGGACAGATTTGATATCCCGAACGAACCGTCTCATTAGCCGTGTCTGGGTTTCTCCATTTGGTTTGGTACAAGCCAGTTCCTCTGATAGCAAATTTGGAAATAATACCTCCAGTCACGATTGATTAGATTTACAAATTTTCTGAGTTTTGATGATGAATAAAGAATTCTGAGTAATGACCAGTAATGTATCTTCTTCCAGGTTGCCTTGACAACGGTTCCTGGTGTTAACAATCGACCTGTGAGACAGCTGAGGTTAGAAGTGGACACCTTGTATGACACCTTTAATCAGGACAAGGAGAAGGTCCAGAAACAGCTACAGTAAGGATGGTGTCCACTCCATTTCATGTGATTTGTTTGTCAGTTACTTGCCAAGTGTGGGTGGTTTACTCCAGGCACACCGATTTCCTAAATCCATGAGACAAACATCCGGTATACTCTTGAACACAGGCTAAAACAGTAGTCAGCCAAATCGATCATGCCAAAGACTTCAAACATGATATTCTGTTATTTTTAGTTGTAATACGCTGGCAGCTATGGTCTCTATACATTGTTCAGTGTTATCTAGAGCAGCAGTAATTCACCCTACCATGCTGTAAAGTAAATGTCATACCACAAGGGGAGATAACTCAGTCATACCTCGAAGAACAGTGAGTAGGGATAGCTCCAGTTGAGGTGTTTATTGCCCTTGTCTGGAGAACATGACATGAAGAAACAAGGGAAGAATATAACATGGTAACACGTATTGGCTACCTGCAAACAAATCGAACTGGAAATTTGTTGACATATATTGTCACCTGCTATACAGTCATTCCCGACTTGGACCTGACATTTTGGGAACTCGATTTACTTCAGTGACCTTGAGAAATCTGTGGAAGAGATGAGAAATGACGTGATCTCGCGCCAGTGTCGGGTCAACATGTCTGAGGTGGAGGGCATGGCCTTAGCCCTGAGTCAGATCGCAAAATCATTGGCTGATCTCAAAGGTAACTGCCCTGTGGTGGATTAAGATGCTGAAAGCTGCTGAATTCATGTGTTTATCCGTGACTGGATACAATGTATTCAGAGCAGAATGTTGTGAGATTTCAAAATTTGAAAAATCTAAGAAGAGATTGCACAGTATGGTTATATTCACTCATTATTCGATGTATTCATTTATTAGTTTGATTGGTGTTTTACACGGTACCTGTACTGGAGAATATTTCACTTATGCGACAGCGGCATTATGGTTGGATGAAACTGGGCAGAGCCTGGCGGAAATCCACGACCATCCACATGTTACTGGCGGACCACTAATGGCTTCAAGGGTGGCTTTATCCTTGTGTGTACCAACCAACTGCAGATGCACTGTGTTATGGATTTATGTGGGAAACTTTGTAAAGTTCTGGAGAAGATGGGTTTTGTCCCAGCCATTTTCACGGTTTTGAAATGCACTGAAATATTGAATCACAATGACTTGCCCCGCTACACGACATGTATTTCATAAAACTCGGTAGTGTCAACAACGAAACTTAAGCTCTGGTTGATTCCCTCTGATCCTGACAAGTTACCATTCAAATCAAGTGATCTTTTGTCTGTTGTACTCAGGCCGGTTACCTCCCCTGATCTCCAGCATGAAATCTGTGATGGCCGGTGAGATGGAGGTGGTTGTGAAAGAGGAAAGGTGAGTAATGTGTTTGACCTGAAAATTTGCTGGAAAAGATACTGATTTATTTATTTGATTGGTGTTTAACACCGCACTCAAGAATGTTTCACTTATACGATGGCGGCCAGGATTATGTTGGGAGGAAACCGCGCAGAGCACGGGGGAGACTCACGACCATCTGCAGGTTGTTGGTGGTCTGAAAACACATTGTAAATGACCTAAAATTTCGACGAAAAATGCACTTTATAGAGACAAATAAATGCCGTGAAATGCTACTTTTGGGGTTAGAACTTGCCTTTGTCCAGTAGGATATATCCTACCTTCCAAATAAATCTGTACACATGTTTCCAGAGTCAACAGAACTCTCAGAATAAGGAAATTTGAGCAGTTTGGTGAAGGACAATGTTTTAGGTCATTTAGGGTGCGTCTGGAGGCAAATACATGTCATAAAATATTAATTTTGTTAATGCAACTTTCATCTTTCCAGTAAACCCCAAAATGCCATTCAGTAGAACTTGGCAGAATCAGGTGACATGAACAATCTTGTCATGGATGAAATTTCCTCTGAAATCATTCTTAAATGCAGTACAGACAACGAGGAAGCTTTGCTGTACATGTATGCAAATAGGGAAAGTATTAGAAAGTTACAGGTGTTGGTGGAAACAGAAAAGTCCATTTTGGGAAAAGAAAAGTCAGTTATGGCTAAAGTCAGGCATTGCAACGGAGCATAATTAGTTCAATATGCGAGCCAGGAAAAGCCATGGGAAAAGGAGAAAACAATGCGAGAAACAAAAACAAATGGAAGCTCTGGCCTCAAGAAAAAGGAAATTATTTTGTGACCTTGAAAATCTTGAAAACATGAAAAATCAGGCTGTGAGAAAAAGATCATAATGTGGGAATAAGAAAATATCAAAAGCTGGAAAATGAGAAGAATCATAATAGGGGAACTTGAAGTTCAGTATGCAAGGGATAAGACAAGAATGAGAAATTTGAGAAATTTAGACAGACAATGGAGAATGGTAAGTATGGGAACTGGGGAAAAGCAAAGAATTGGAATTGGACGAACTTGATTGACTGGGAGACATTGAGCACTTTACCTTTTTACTTGAGAGGCTTCAAAGCTTGTCAGTGAAAATTTGATAATTTGAGTAAATGTGTACTTTGTATTTTACTTGAACAGGTTTGTGAAAGAAGAACCAGACAGTATTGAAACCTGCTTTCGAAAGTGCAAGAAGTTGACAGGAACGCTATTCACCATGAAGCGGTAAGTTTTTCAAATCTATTTCAAAGACATGTCAATTTGATCACTGCCATAAAAGTCAAATTTTGAAGTACGGTGTTCCCTGGAGCCTTCCTCCTTGTTCAGAATAGAAATTCTCAAAAAGTAATAAACCAAGTCTGCACATCCAGACTTTCAGGGCATCTGTATTGCCACCCTTCACTGATTAGGCTAAATGTTTGAAAGTTGTTTTTTTCTGGCTTGGTACAACCAGGTTTGCCAGTTACACAAAGCTCTGCCATGTCTCCTAGACTCAAAAAACTGAACGTCATTAGTGGGTTGGGACTACATAGAATTTTCATATTTGAATTTGCTGCCCTTGCAGCTTTACTTTATTATTTTTGAATAAACTGTTCTCTTTATGTTATCATAACAATGTCAACAATCGGAGAATGACTGGGATTTCAGCTTTTAAATTGATTTCCTCTGTGTTCATTTGTCCTCCATTGCTCTTGAATCCAACACTCAGATTGTTTGATAAATTGTGCTGTTTCAGGTTGGCATCTGTCCAAGAACAGCGACCCCCTCAAATTCCTGTTATTGGTGCAGACCGCTCGGACAAAGGCAAGAAATCCACCGTGTTTGAAAACATCCAGTGTATGGTCCCCAACCATGATGCTCGTCTGCAAAGCCTAGAGGTCAGTTCAAGGGCATTTTTAAGCAAAGTGATTATCTCAGAATTAATTGCAAATTAGTGTAGTAACTTCTTTTGCAAAAGATGGTTGTTATCCACAGTTGACACGAATGGCCGCCGAGAAAAATGAATCTGACTGGCCTGTCAAGGTTCTAAAATAGTGGAATTTTCTAAAATATTTGCAACATCAGCCTTTTGTAGAAAGAGATGCACTCCAAAGAACTCGTGATATGTTTCTCAGAAAATTGATTTCTGAAAGAAACATGGTCATCATTCACTTGTATTGTATGTGTAGTATAATTATTCGTCAGTTACATGTATCTGGATGTGTTGATTTCAGGAAGCAGATGCCTCTCGGGAGCGCAAACGACGACTGGCTGCCCAACAAGAGGCTCTGAAGTTTGAGAAGAACTTGGAGTTGGCTACCAAAAACCTGAAGTCAAGAAATCAGGAGAGAGTTATGGGAAGTGGTAGTGGAAGAACCACGCCCGTGTCTGGAAGTGAAGTTCTCGGAGCGGCAGGCAGCTCCGATAAAATCAGCAATGTTGGCAAACTGGAAGTTGAGGGACGCAAGAAGGTGCCAAGGTCACAGTCATTAGATCCGGATGATCGGGATAAGGATGACCCCGATTCTTTGACCAATCAGAAGATGCAAGCCCGAGCAGAATTTTTTCGCTCGCTTCGCTCAGCATCTCCACCGGACCTTCCAAAGCAGACATCAAAGTTAGACTGGGTTGTGGAAATTCCGAAATGCCAACCGAGTTCGTCTTCCTCTCAGGACAGTGCAACTGTCAAGCCAGAGTCGTCTTCCCCTTTTGCCTCGCCCGTTTCCAAGATACCTGGTCCGTCAGCAAGGCCTTCCCAGGGCAGTCCATCGAAGCCGTCTGACTCCACCTCAAGTGGGAGTCCTACAAGCATTCCACAACTGGTCCAAGGTCAAAAGGTCAAATCAAGCACGGAGGATGGTGACAAGAAGAAAATCCCACCGCCACCACCACCCAGAAGCTCAACACGGAGCATTACCCAATCGCAGCCCTCGTTTTCATCTTTCTACAGCACAATCTCATCCCCGAGTAAGCTGGAATGCTCTGTAGCTGACGACCCAGGCAGTATGAACCTCAAGTCAAGCAGAGCTGTCGGGCTTCCCGTGGCATCCACTCCAATGGTCGGGGCTCCAAAGAAACCTGCGAACAATTTTGAGAAGGGCATTATGAATGTGGTGTATGTGAATGTACATGCTGCGCCCAAAGGTTCGGAGCCGAGCAAGCCGGCCGCGGGAAAGCTGAACGCCGTCGATAACCCGACCGACAACGGCAACGACCAGGAAAGTGAAGCTGAAAGCACAAGCAGCGTGGACTCGCAGAAGGAAGCCTGGCGTCTGCGCTCGGACGCCAAGGGGGCAAAGCCTAAGGGGAATTCTGGTGCAACCAAACCCAGACTGTCCCAGGATGAGGTGAAGGTGGCGTTGGCGAGGAAGAAACCTCCACCTCCTCCACAACGCAAGAGCAGCGTCTTGTCACGCAAAGATCTGACAGATCGCTTGCAAGACCAGACAACGAAAACGTGCCATCTGAAGGACCAACACGACCGCCTGGAGATGGTGGAGACCGAGCAAGACCAGATTAGCAAACAGCACCAGATCCTGGAGGAGGAACAAAAGCAAATGGCCAAGGGAAAGAAGAAACCTTGAAAACCATTTCGGGAAAGGAAGTAAAACCTGAAGTCACCAGTGCCAAGCAGAGAAATGGAACAGTTCTTCAATCCACAGAAACAGTCGCTGTAAGAGGAACCCGTGATTGAAAGCCCTATTAAAAACAAAAACTAAAACAAATGCTAATGCTTTGGGTAAGGAAGTATTTCTTCTGTAACAGCTTCTCCTGAAAAAGCTGCCAGTTTGAATATAGAACTGTGTCCGTGATATGTGTCCCTGTACCAAGAAGGGCTGAGAACAACAAATCAGCCTATAGCAACAGTTGCTATGGGAGGAGCTGGAAGGATAGCACTATTAAAGAACAAGAAAGTTGGCTGAGGGGAACCCTGAAATCTGTCAGTACTTTTGATGATGTTTCCCATGCAGGCTGCCATTTTGGATTCCTTGACCTCCGGCAGGATTGGGTTGATTTGTACGCCAGGCATGGGGTAGAGTTTCATGTGAATGTTGACCTACGTGGAAAAAAAATGAAATATAGCAAGAAATTAAAATGAGATCTGTATACTGATGATGTACACCTCTGAAAGTGTATACGCATACTCTAGGCAGTACAATGATTACAACATCCGGGGGAAATCAAGGACCATGTGGCGAATTGTTCGGGCACGATTGTTGTAATTTAATTTGTTGAACTTTTTCTAACCGTTGTTAAACCATCTGTTGAGTAGTTTTGTGCAGATTGTTTATTCGTATACACATCGAATCGCGCGCCCCAGCAAGTTCTGCAAAAGCATGTCACTAAGTGATAAGCAATTTACACTTGTCACCCCAGCAGTTTTCACTTGTTGAATTTGTCGTGGTTTTTTTTTTTTTTTTCACAAAACACGCCTTGTAGTAAGTCCTGTAATCTGGTGCTTTTGGCTTCTACGATATGCAAGCCATAATTTTTTTTTTCTGATAAGGACTTAAGTGTAAACTTCACACATCACCTTTAAAATCAAGTGTTTGTGAACAAATATCGGCTTGTTAAACCAAGCTGCAATTGCTTCCTACTCACCGACTTCGTGTTAAAATTATGATCTTTTTAAATCGATGAATTATGGTGATATATTGACATCCTTTTTCTCCCGGTCTGCACAAATCAAGCATATTCGCCTTTGCGCATACAAGTACAATAGTATATAGTGTATGAATCATATGACATGATGCAAAGAGGTGCTGCATTTTAAATTATTTATGGCATTATTAATTATAATTATTATAAACATTTATTTGTAAGTTTTGTAAAGCGTCTTTCTTTATACTATCACTTTTGGTTGTGTTGACAAGATTTCCAAAGAAAAGCATTTCTGTACAAAAAACATGAATGCTTCTTGTATAATTCTGTAACTTATGAGAGTTGCCATATTGTATTTATCACTCGGCACTCTTGTATACATGTATTTTCCTTCAACATCTTTTTTTGTTTACTGCTAAGTTATTAAGAAAATTTAACTTGAAATAAGACGAAGGAGTGTAAATTTTGACTGAAAGAAAAGTATTGTATTATTTTCTTCAAAAAAATAAATAAATGAGTAGATTTTTATGCAAGAAAAATTTGGTTTTAACCTGTAATATTTACAAGATTGCGATTGCCTGGAGTCATGTACTTAGGGGACCATTCTTAATGTACATGTAGGCCTGCATGCTGGGAACAATATTTTACATTGTGGTAATTGGTTATGTGTTCCCATGACAGAAGTCAGTATACACTGCAATTTCTTGCCACAGAAGAAGGTTTTAAAGAATGGCGCTTAGAAATATTGTCAAGCCACGTACTCACTTTTTGTGTTTTTGAGATGGTCCCCTAATCTAGCTTGCCATTTTCTCAACTCCAAATGAGGTTGTGTGTTTTGAGTCTATGCAGCATTCCAACTCAGCGAATTTTTTATATTGATCGAACTGCTGCAAATTTTACATGTACCTGCCACGTAGAATGCATTTTTGTGCGTGCCCAACTGCACTTGATTGGATCCATAAAAAACTGTCATTATTGGCAAGTTCATGTGTATCCTGTTTACAGTGGTACAATATATAGAATTCAAATTATTTTGACTTTTCCAAAAAAATAGGCCTGTGCATGTATTATTGAGAATTGTCATAAATTTAATTCCACATTTTGGTTTGTGTTCATGTTTTCAAGTAAAACTCAAGCTTTTCCTATATTTAGATTGTACTTACTTTTATATTGTACTTAAATGTTAAATCTTACCATCAAAAATCATGTTTTTGACATACATCAGAACTGTCAGCATTATTTTTTTTTTTCATATTTTGCTTAAAAAATAGATTTGATGAAAGGAAAGAAGGTCTCTTGCATTTTTCAGATATTTCAATTTCCAAAAAAAAGGACAGACTTCTTCACACAACTTAACATCAGCTATTTAATTCTGAAAATACACAAAAATAATATCTTCAACTGTATAGTCGTGATCCATGCATATTTTTACTTATAGTGTATACGTAATTGGAATAATTAAAGATAAAAAAAACAGTCTGTATATAATCTTTTCATGAAAACAGATGATCTCCGGATTTTCGTACCTACAGTATTGGACGGGACAGTATTTCTTGAGGTACTTGTATTAAAGGCATTTAACTGGAATCCTTCATAATGGTTACATAAGCTGTTATAATTGCCATTAAAAACTTCTAGAAACAAGGCAGTTTTATGTCATTATCATTAACATCAGGATTGTAGTGCTAAAAATGAACTTCGTTACAGCAGAAAATCAGCAAGCGTGTAGCAAAACAATCTGCAAGACCTTCATTAAGATGGGCACTTGGAGGTTTGTGGGTGACTTTTTGTTCTTTGTGAAACATAGTAAGCTAGTCCATCTCGGCCGTGAACAGAGTAGTGGTAGATCTTTTTGATCTCATGACAATATTGATTATTTGATATGCAACAAATTTTGCATTCTGCAATTCGGTGTGTTTTAGATGCAGGAGCAGTTATGTTCTACCAATTGGATCGCCTAATACATGACTAAAGAGCGATAAAAATGGTTTTGGTACATCGGTGTCAATTAGCTGACCAGGTTGTGTTTGTTACAAATGAAATCTTATCGTGGAGAAAAAGTTGACATTATTTGCATATTAGCAGACAGAAATTGTTCTAGTCATTACAAGTAATATGTGAACACATGTTTGTGATTCAAGGAGTTGAATATTTTATACCTTGTCTTAGAGCCTCTTAATTACAATACAATTTTCACAGAGCAGAACACAGAATTGGGGGGGGGAGGGTAGTTTACACTAAGGTAAGACGATTTTGTGAAAGTCTTCATCTGAAGGTGCCAATTTTTGTGATGTGTGTGATTGTGCTGTGAAGGTTTTGGCGAGAAAAGAAAATGTTCTAAACATAATTTAATTTTTGTTCATATTCACAGCATCTGGATTCATAATTAATATATATATATTCTACATGAAAGCAAACTTTTACTGTATATTGTGCACTTTTTGTGGTGTTTTTTTTTCCTCGCCCCTTTTTCATTGTCTGTTGTTGTTGTTGTAGTGTACATAGATATATATTTTACTGGAGATTTAGCTTTTTACACGTGAAGTGCTTTTGGATGCGTCAATAAATGAACGGCTGTTATCATTCTGAACATCAGTCATTTCTTCTTGTTTTCACTTGTTCTTTCACTTTGTCCAGGTTTTACAATACCTTTGTAAGCCACGTAGCTGTTCCGAGCATGAAGAACACATCCGCGTCTCCCGGTGGGATAGACAGTGGCGTATGTGCTCATGTTAAAACATTGTAACTCTCAGTTGCTCACATTCGGCAAATCCCGTGCAATTGATGTAAAACTTAGTGAACTTCACATGGCCTTGGAAATTACAGTTTCAAGTTAATAACTGCAAAAATTTTACACAAAAAACATCTAGAACTGGGCTGAATGCATGGCAGATCTAGTGTTCCCCAAGTCTGTAATATAACGTAGGCATAAATTGCCATGTGCTTTTGTTTAGCAACCCCCCCCCCTCAGCTTATTTAGATACTTGTTTGAATAATATCTATTATTATGCAGAATCCTGCTTGTACTGTGTAAAACTGAATCCTGAATTCTACTAGAAACACACCTTTTGTACCTTTGGATTTCTCACCAGCCATAAATGAGCAGGTCCGCCAGCAACCTCCGGATGGTCGTGGGTTTTCCTAGGGCTCCTCCCGTTTTCCGCCCACCATAACGCTGTAACCTCATGAAGAGGGATCTCAACTTTTATGATGGCTGTCGGGTTTGTGAGTAGCGATAACCAGAGTTCCTGGTGTAGACCACTGAACTTTGGGAAAGTTAAGACAGTGAGGCAAACTCTCCTATACGGGAGGATTCACACACCCAGCTGGCTGTCCTCAAAGAATATAAAAATGTCTAAACTACCCCAAAAAGCCAGTTGACGGATTAATGTCACCAAGGTCCCCAGAACCCATGAATCCTCTGGCCAAGGCTGGTATTGAACTGACACCTTCAGTGTGCCAGTACACGGGAGTTGAGCACCCTTTAATTCCACAGAGTCCCTTCACATTTCACCACTTCGGATTTGTGACAAGGAAAACATTCACAACTCATATATATACGTTTATTATAATTACGTTCAATAACAATGCCAGAGAAACTACTGGATCCACAGACACACTTTCTCTGATTATAAATGAAAGTAACAAACCGCTAGACAGGAACTGAGAGGGGCATGTCGGAAAGACGCTCTTGGACGCATAGGCCTATTAGGCGGGGCATACCGCCATGCGGCGCCCAAATGCTGAGGGCTTTTCACGACTGGATATGGCAGCTTATAATCACCGTAATTTACACTGACTAAAATATGTTACCAGTTAAATTATATAAAACAGCTGTTTTCAATAAATGTTGGACATAACTGACTGGACAAAATTTATTTAACAGATCTTTCACGTCTTACTCAAGAATATATCACTTACACTATGGGCACCAGCTTTATGGCAGGCCTACAAGGAAATGAGGAGTGCTAAACAGAAAAAGAGGGGGGAAACTCAACTTATGTTTGGCGTAAGTCTCATCTTTCACTGCAGATTGTTCACTTGACGCAATTTCGCAGATAAGTATTTCCATTTTCGGGAATATGCGACTATGTCTGCAATTCTATCAACAATATGTATTACAAAGAGAACTAACCAAGTAACGGAGAATTACCCCATACCCAAGGAAGAATTTTTAATTTCTCCTTTCACAGAGGACTTACCATCACAGCTAGGCGCCAGGGTTTGTAGATATGAGGCTTTTAAGTTGGTTTCTTTTCTAATTAAAATATTTGCTACGACTGGGAAAAAAACATCACCAAAACATCCAGCTATTTTTGTGAATTACAAAGCAGGCAAGTGAGGGACATTTAAAGGCTTCGCAGAGCCAAGAGGAATGCGTGGGGCTTGGCAGGGTACACTTCTTCCCTTCTTTTTCCAACAGAGAAGAATTCCCGACAAAAGTCCTACTCATTAAGTTAGTCTATTTTTCTGCTGCACTAAGTCCAACAGACCAATCAGACTTTTTGTTCGTTCAGACAAGGTAATGTACCACATGTAACATGTATCCAGGAAAGCTTTCACAACAAATGAGTTCTGTCTACACAACTATTCATAATTTCTTAAACCGAATAGGTGGGATCCATCGGACGGGAGTGCATCTGTTGAACATATGTATTTATTATTTATTTATTTGATTGGTGTTTACACCATACTCAAAACTACTTCACTTATACGACGGAGGCCAGCATTATGGTGGGAGGAAACTGGGCAGAGCCCGGGGGAAACCCACTACCATCCGCAGGTTGCTGGCAGACCTTCCCACGTACGGCCGGAGAGGAAGCCATCATGAGCTGAACTTGAACTCACAGCGACCACATTGGTGGGAGGCTTCAGATCATTGCGCTGCGCTAGCGCGCTCACTGACTAAGCCACAGAGACCCCCAAATTGAATCTGCAGCGATCACTAAGATGTTTGATTTAACAAATAATAATTTCAAGCACTACCTGTTAGCCCCTTTTGTTTAAATAATGCTAAATTTTGTAACAAATGCCTAATGACATTTTCATCCAAAAAGCTACCATGATACAATGTAGCGCAGGCCACATTTAGAGGAGAAAAGACATAAAGATAATCATTAAATAATTAAATCTCATAATTAGATATCAATATATAAAGCATTGTACTCCTGAATGAATAAAACAGTATCAAAACAACAGTTATCCATAATTATTTGGCTCTGAAGTTGTTTTTCTCGTCTCTGAGAAATCCCATGGTCTCCACAGGATCTGACTTCCTACAATGCTTCTGTACTTCAGCTGCCCTATTAAGCCAACAAAACAAAAATATATATTAACAACTTTAATAAATCAGACAAGGCTAAATACCTGTTGGGAAAGGCCTGATTGAAAGTTTTTTGACAGTTTGTTACAAGCGCATAAGGATTACGTAAGCATATGTCTGGTCAAGCCTCAGTGCGGCAAAGGTACTGAAGGAGGCACTGAAGCAAAGGGAGATAATTAGGAAGGGCATGTAATCCCTAAAGTGGCCAAAACAGATCAATTGGTGGATCAGACCAGGCATCAGACAACCAGTTGCAGTACCACTTACTTTGACCAGATACATGTGCACGGGTTGTTACTGAATCACTGATACTTTGTAACAGTTTCACCTAAAATTCCATTTCTTTTTTTCAAATCATTATGTTCAACCAGTATTGATATAACAGATTTATCTACATACCCAACTCTCATGAATGGGTTGAACTTAATCTCCTCACCAATGGTTGACGGAATTGTCGGTTCATTTTTACCCCTCTGTGCCTGAAAGCAGAAAAACATTGCATGTGTGACATTAAAACAAAATCATGATACAGTGCATTCTGGCACGAGTAAGGGGAAACTAATTAACAGAAACACCACGTTCACTGGTGCAAGTCATTCAGTGTGGAGTGTTTCTGTACAAGACAAATTTATGAAAGAAAAAAAAAAGCTTGCTGAGATGTGAGTCTGAGTCAGTTTTCTTTTGAGAATATATCTGCTGTACACCCATCAGAAATTTCCACTGGGTTTCGAAGTGCCTTCACTAAACATCCATGCAGCCATCAATTACTAGATATTAAAATATTGCCACAATCGACTTTTTAATTTATCTGACCTACTAGTGATGTTTGAGCGATAAATGCAATGTGCCAAGCTACATGACACTTATTTTTGGTCATGGCTTGAGTTGTACCCTCTTGTAATTAATTTTGCCCATTATCTACTTCAGCCAGTTTTCATATTTACCTGGTTGGTGTTTTATGCAGTACTCAAGAATATTTCACTTATATGACAGCGGACAGCATTATGGTGGGAGGAAACTGGACAGAGAAAAACCCACGACCATTTGCAGGTTGCCGGCGGATCGTATCACGCTGGCTCACGAAGCCAGCAGATTGGTGAGAGGGACGGGGTCATAATGCCATGCTGGCATGCAAAGCCCACTCAGCCACGGAGGCCCCTGCCAGTTTCATATGTACAATCTGTCTAGTTTATAAAGCAGAGTGAAAATCAACAAGCTACTCATTATAATAAGAAAACTATCACACGCTGCAGTGGGAACATCGTGATTTGTCCACTTGAGACCAGTGATGACCATGCAGAATTGTATAATAATAAAGAGGATGAAAACATAAAAATTACAGACAAAAGAGTGCGAAAAGATAGTTGTAAATGTGGTTGATTTTTTGTTTAATGAGAAAAAATGACGCTTGAAAATAATTTTTGTACAGTGGGTATTTGGGACCACCTCTTGGTAAATATAGTCTTTGAGTAA
Source organism: Acanthopleura granulata (assembly GCA_016165875.1). Taxonomy (NCBI): domain Eukaryota; kingdom Metazoa; phylum Mollusca; class Polyplacophora; order Chitonida; family Chitonidae; genus Acanthopleura; species Acanthopleura granulata. The sequence continues at coordinate 1,996,559 of JABBOT010000014.1, forward strand.
TAATGTTATAAATGAAGATGTAACACATGTTTAATAAATATTTTTTCCTTGAGTTTGTCCTTTTCAGCAAACAAATGTGTTCAACCTGGATTTGGATCATATTTATATTTTAATATGTTCATAAATATTATGTATATATTTGAAAAGAAACAACAAATTTACAATCAAAAATAAATTCATTAGATATGCATCACATTCTTATTTATACAACATTATTATGTAATGACGATAACTATCAAAAGTTGGTCCCAAATACTCACCATACAAAAATATTTTCAAATATCCTTTTCTCGTGAAAAAAAAAATTAAAAAAAAAATATTAGAGACCATATTTGCAAATAAGTTTTAATGCTCTTTTTCATCTGATTTTGGCATCATTTTTATGTTTTCTTCTCCTGTAATAATGTGCTGTAGGGCTTAAAAAGTGGACGTACCTGTGCCCATTTTAACTTGTCTTGCACATCCTTGCTCTGGGGCTCAACGTGAAGAGCGTACTTCAGGTTGCTGACAGTGTACTCATGACCACAAAACACACGCTGAAAACAAAACATGGAGACAGCCATAATGCATCTCCTCCTCACCATTGCAACATCAAACATATTCTGGACTTTTTCTTGATGTCAAAACATACAGCTGCAAATCACACATGAAACTAAAGTTGAAATTTTGGGTCAAGACTACACATACTACTAATGGTGATAACCTTCAGTGTCAATGTTTGCAGATACATTTTTAAATTAAAAAAAGAAAACATGAACACTGGTGCAAAAAAACTTTTTGTACCCAAAACTGGTACAGCAAATTTACAATTGTAGTAAACAGACTTCCTGTTTGTTTTTCTGTTCAACTTTGCTCTTCCTTAATTAAAGATTTTTCTCGAGAATATTCATGTATTTATGTATGTATTTGATTGGTGTTTCACTCTGTGCTCTAGAATGTTTCAGTTATATTTCTTCGTCATTTTTCTGAAAATCTGTACATCTGTTCATTTCTTACTGCATGAATACTGACAAATTCTTTACAATCTAAAACTAAAATTAACCCACAAACCCACCGTGTCATCAGGCAGTTTGGATAATTTCTCCACAAGGGCATGATACATATCATTAGGTGAACCCTCAAAAAATTTGCCACATCCTGCCACAAACAATGTGTCTCCTGCAAAGGAGTAATAAATATCTATTACTTTCAGCAACTTAACAGCTAATACATGTAACAGAGCTATTTCTGTGAGTGAGAGATTAATTAATTTCTGCAAGAATAAAGATTGATGTCCTGACAAATATAATGGCTACACATTGAAATGCGTTGGATTTGAATTCAGGACTTTAGGAACATGTTCGGAACATTTTACTGAATGCAAACTTCTGCTCCTTGGTACACATTGCTGACTCAAACTTTACAATAAATAACAGTTCCAAAGCCTTGGAGTTACCACTTAAAACATCGGTACTAAAATTAAACCTAACAATTACACTTAAAATAACCGACTGAAAATTGCGCAGGGAATAAGTCTGAAAAGATGACCCCTGTTCCACATTTAGCAATTTTACTATCACTCATTGGTAAGTTGTTTGTATTGTTTGCTGTTAATATTGATCTGTTTAATCATTCAGAATGTATTCTGCTTTTGACAAGGGCATTATTGTAGTTTGCCAAGCTTTTTTCACCTCACCCGTGAACACTATGGGTTGTTCCCCTTGATCCCCAGTGACAAAGTAACAAATATGTCCAGTGGTGTGGCAGGGTGTGAACAGACAACGGACGTTCAAGTTCCCAACCTGCAGGAGGAATACACAAAATGATGTACACATAATCTGAAAGTAACCTCAAGTTAACATTTTTAATCTTGAAACAAATATATCATTCACTGTTTATTTTTCCAATTACATTTGTTTCTCACTCAGGACTTACTCAATGAAAAGAAAAAAATAGCTAAAACTTTTCATTAGTTTTCATTAGTGAAGACACTCTTCACTAACCAGTCACGTCACCCCAGGGAGTATTGTGCTATTCACACATCTGACTCTTAAGTGCACCTCCTACTAAGTAAAAGTAGTAACAACAACAACAAATTAATCGCTCGCGCGTTTTCCTCTGGTTACAAAAATTTGCATTTGTGACACATTGGTCCATTTTCAGAATTATTATTACTCAACATGTGACCATCTGTCTTACACAAACTTCAGCATGTTGATAACAAGGACAGGATTTGAGGGTGGCAGTAAAATGAGCCTGACCTTGAACTGTTCTCCGTCCTTGACCTTGTGTGTCAATTCTCCAATACGGTCATCACCGCCATAAACCTCTAATGGACCAGTCAATCTGATGAGGCCCTCATTACCACCAGCATGATCCCTTTGTAAAACGTTTATGAAGATGAGCATTTACGATAATAAACATTTACAATGATAACCATTAACAACAGAAAACATTTACAATGATGACCATTAACAACAGAAAACATTTACAATGATGACCATTAACAACAGAAAACATTTACAATGATGACCATTAACAACGGATAACCATTAACAACGGAAACCATTTACAATGATGACCATTAAGAATGGGTAACCATTAACAACAGAAAACATTTACAATGATGACCATTAACAATGGATAACCTCTGACAATGATAACCATTAACAATGGATAACCACTGACAATGATAACCATTAACAACAGAAAACATTTACAATGATAACCATTAACAACAGAAAACATTTACAATGGCAAACATTTTACAAAGATTATCTCCGTTTTCAGCCCACAATATGGCAAGTAGAGAAAATGCTTATTTCTTTAGCCTTTAAATAAAGCTTAATCTTTTAAAAACCAAGCAAGATTTTAAAAATGTGAACTTAGTAAAAAAACTATCAATGCACTTTAATGATAAAGATTCGTTTTTTTTTATCAAAAATCATAAAATACAGGTGTGTTCCTACCAATGGCAATGTAGTGTGAATAGTTGCAGTCCGTTTAACAAGTGGATGACGCCCGAATGCCCGGGGTGAACCAACAACCTTTGGCAAGTTACTGATGAACTTTTCCACAAATCATGTACAGATAGGCACACCATATTGGCGCATGATTGTTAGACCATATAAACAGCCACCTGAACAGCATTAACTGATTCATATTGTCACCAAAGCCTAACAAACATTCAGAGGGTGAGAACCTACAAGTCCAAGGACAGGTTAGAGCATGAGTCCAAAGTGTTCGAGCGATTTAAAGGCAAGTCCTTTAAGCACTTGGCCACAGAACACTTCCAAAAACTATTTATCTACTTTAAATCTTCAACTTTTTCAATCTGTAAAGCAGTTTTTTAAAGGGTAGTGTATGTATAGAGTTATATTGAAAATGAAGTCAAAAATTGTGGCTTGTGTCAACACAGGTAGAACCTTCATAAAACTAAGAACGCTAAAACAAAAACTAATTGTTTCTCTAGACCCTGAAGTTTTCCAAGAAAATGCTGAAACACTGCTTTCAGCCACAGTAGAGACAATAGAAGAATTTGGGTAAGACAGTTAACTCTTGAAATTTCATACATGAACTAAACTTTGCTAGCAGTATTTCCAATGTTTTACCAGTGATGATGTGTTGTCAGGACTTTTTTCAGTGTCACCCCCTCCTCATTCACAGCATCCATCACCTGTACAAAGAACAAAGTAAACAAATGTATCATTTCTAAATCCGCCTAAGATTTTTGGCTAACTTTTTTGCTCTCAAACAACCGAATTTATGGGTATTTGTTTTTTGATGCATTCAGCAATATTCCACATTACTAGTGAATCTCACTTTGTTTGACTGCTTCAAAAATCTCACTTGTTTGACTGGTTTATAAATCTCGCTTGCTTGACTGGTTTATAAATCTCACTTTAACTGACTGGTTTATAATTCTGTTCACTTTTGTCCAAGCCTTGACAACTGATGTCTTGCCAACCGGAAAATGCGCAAAACATAGATGATGTCCATTTTCCACGCAGTGCACGGTTTATAAGCCTGAACTGCTGATGATTGGGTGCAAGTTTTTCAATCATTAGGTACACAGCTATGTGATGATTCCCTGTGACAGCTCTCTAAGTCACCCAGTCCATCAGTCTGTTGGTCGGTCAATCAAACTTCTTATATCCTGACCATTTGACATGCACCATTAATTTAATGAAGACCCTGAGAATAAGATGAGCTTGACTTTTTGCCGAATGTTTCAGATGCTGCAAATCTGCAATACACTGTAACATGTCTTTCTTATGGATATACAACTTCTTGGTTTATTATCACGACGTTTCGATGTAGATACTAACATCGTTATCAAGTGTCGATATCCATAAGAAAGACATGTTACAGTGTACTTCCATCCCAACTTCTAAATGCCACTTAAACAAGTTATACTGCAATACACTGTTTCCTGACTCATTGTTTGCGGACTCATTGTTTCCTGACTCATTGTTTGCAGACTCACTGTTTCCTGACTCACTGTTTGCTGACTCACTGTTTCCAGACTCATTGTTTCCTGACTCATTGTTTGCAGACTCACTGTTTCCTGATTCACTGTTTGCGGACTCACTGTTTGCTGACTCATTGTTTCCTGACTCACTGTTTGCGGACTCATTGTTTCCTGATTCACTGTTTGCTGACTCACCTTCTGAGGCTCCACAGGGTCCACTGCAGCACACTCCTTGGTAGCCTCATCGATCAACAGATACATGTAATTGTCCTGCAGAGCTGGCAACAGTTTGATCCTCATGTCTTGTAGAGATGTCAGGGTGGGATTCGAATGGAACTCTTTCCCAAAAACCCCTGAAAGGAAAATATTACATTTGACAGCTCCCCTCAACACAAAGAACAGACTTTTGACCTTGATCAGTTCCTTCTGTAAATCTGGGATATGGTATATGTACTAATATATCCCAGGGTAAATGTAGATTATATTTGACATCTCACCTTGATCAATTCCACTAATGATAGCAAATCAGGATAACAAAAACAACTGTTAAAACTAAGGGCATATTAAATTGTGCATTCTGAGGCCAGTGAAAGGGACAGAAAACAATCCTTTGATACTGCATCATATACCTGGCTTAAGGAAGCAATTCATACCCACATGCATGCAGTTAAGTCCCACACACACAACAAACTGAACAAGCTTGAGCAAACGTATACATAAAAAAGCTGCATGTTTTCCAATTTATTAACTTCAACATTTTCCTTTGTGAAAATTCATCGCAACATTAACCAAATAACTTGAAAGCCGCAGATGAAGTAAAACATACACATACTTATAATGGGCTCTCAATTTTCTAAATTGCTGTACCCACCAAAAACCCAATCCTTCATGAAGAATACAAAGTGGTTTTGTCACTAGTATTACATCATAAACCAGCTTACCTAAGATTGATTGGTAAATTATAAAGATTTCTATTCTCTCTCTGTCCTCTTTTTCCCCCTTTTCTTCACGTTCTTGCCAAACTGACACAGGCGCATAGACAGATGCACATAAGCACATACACAAGGAACTGTGACTATATCCTGGTTCAAAAATCTGCTCCGTCACTTCGGCCTTTCGTGCAAATGACATCTGTCAATCTCAGTCCCACCACTTAAGGGAAAGATTTTGCTTCTAAAAAATCTCCACTTTTTTCTTTTTGATTTGCGGTATTCATTGTAATGAATGCCTTTAGGAATATACTGCAACAGTTAAGGTTTATTTATTTTGTAAAGTAAAATTAGTGAAAGACCTCGGTTTCTGAAGACAGGCACGAACTGAGTAACGAAGACCTGTTCATTTCTCAGAAATTAACTATTGTAAGAAATAGTGACACAGCAACGTTCTACACCAAAGACTTACTGAGGCCTTGAAGCGGTTGTAGTAAAAGTTTAATTGCAGAAATTCGAACTGTGGCTTGGATTAAACGGTTCATTTACACGTTGTGTGGGGAGTTCATAAGCTGAGATATGTTGTTTGTCACGCTGTCATATTTGACTCGCCACAACAGGAAGTTTCGACATAGTTGCCTCCCCCTGCCGCTTAACAATTTATGACGTCATATCTCCTTAGAAACTACTGTGTTTATCAACTGTAAAGGAAGCCGATAAAGAGTCCTGTTGTAACAAGATCGAGACCAAACCGGAGTGATTTCCCTTAAAACCTGGGAACGGGGCCGAGAACATTATTCATTTTACAAGGAAAAGACAAAAGCGCATAACCATGTTTTCTGATGAGAGCATTTACGATCTAATTCCACGAGAGGAACTGAAGAAACCGAAGGAAGCAAGGTATGATGGTGTCTTTTATGGGTATCACAAATTCGACACTAAAAAAAAAGGTGGCCTAGTTAATGTAGTTTTTCAAAGGGTAAATGCATTAAATATGAGTATCATGGCCATATATACGCTTTATATATGTATATACATATACTGGGACAAAAGAAAAAACAAAAACGCCAGGTAAACTTAGACACTGGAAAAGAGAATTCGTTCAGCACTGTGTACATTAGGTGCAACGAAATGTAGCCTTAATACAGCAAGAAAAACACGGAAAATTAGAAAATGTGAAATGAAAAAGCATGCTTTTAATTTATATATATATATATATGTATATATATATATATATAGCTTGTGCAAACACCTGTATTGCCGTGATTTGCTTTCTGTCAATTTCATTTTTCTTGAATATTCTGCACATTTTGTTATCTTTTAGGAACCACTTGTAGACATAACATTTGATTTTAAGATTGTGAATATACAGTTGAAAGAAAAGTACTAGAAATTTTTGGTTAAGAACTGACATAAGTGTATGGCATTACTTCACAGGTACACCTCAAAATTCCGTGACAATGTTAAAGCTGAGAAAGAGAAAAACAAGGATTCCTATAAAACCATGGGTCCAGCCAAAGTCGTGGTCCCTGAGACTACAAGCTTCTTAAAAAAACACACAAAGGAACCAGTGCTTCCTGACAGTAAGTATTGCCTTCACTTTTCACCCAGAAAGTGGTTGGGAGACTTGAAGATGTTGCTGTCTATCTATTTTTCCTGTCCTTTTTCCTGTAGTTTGTCAGGACATGATGGCTGATTGGCTGGGGTGCTGTCACAGCGTACTGACCCATGAGCCAGTCAACAATGTATTCACTGTGACTTCAAGCCCAGCTTAGGCCGGCTTCCTGTCTACTCATATTTGGGAAGTCCTGTGGATTTCCCTCAGGTTCTGCGCGATTTCCTCCCACCAAGATGTTGGTTGCCATCATATATGTGAAATAGACTTGAGTACAGCCTAAGACACCAATAAATTAAGAAATAAAGACATAAATAGTTTGCCATCTGCATCATAAGCATTTCATCTGCATTGTCAATGTGATATCTTGAACGCAAATCAAGAGATGGCTTCTAGACTTGCCTTAAATAAACTTTAACATGCTTTCACTGTGGACATAGAACACTAAATTTAACCTGTTTCGTATGACTGAATATACTTTGGCCAGTCACCTTGCTATCTCTGATTGATTAAGGATGACAGCGGCAAGGATTTATTTATAGATTATTGCTCAACACCGTAGTGTTTATATACTCTTTATATCTACAGGTGTAATGGATATTTACACGTCCTTTTAACAAAATACATTTTTTTTTTTTAAATTTCAGAGCAATCATTTAAATATCCAGACGAAGATCGTCGCCGACCTGCAGTGCCGCCCCCTAGCGATCGTCCTCTTATGGGACTTAAGACTACAAAAAACTTCATCACCACAAATGCAGTAGAGAACATCACATCAGTGCCCAAAAAGGCAGAGAAGATCTACGTTGATACCAAAAAGGGAGACAAACACAACTTGGAGACATCGGGACTTGAACCCATATATGTTAAAAAGAAGGTCAGTGTTTTAAATTGCCCTTTCTCTTCTTCCCCTTCTTTTTTCTTTTTTCGTTTTTAGATTTCCTGCAAATCTGTCTCCTTTCCCTTCTTTTCTATCAACAACTAAGAAGATCCAAAACCAAATGATCCAAACTGGTCATTGTTTCTACAGAAATTGTGCATGTACAATAAGACAGATAGCAATTTCACATTCTCATACCCTAAATCTTCCAATTTTTGGGATCTCTGGCCTGCTCTGTTTAATTAACATTCATTTAATTGTAACAGGAATAGTTTCTTTTTTCTCACTTCATTGTTCACCAGATGGTTAGCCTATCCAATGAACAACATATCTGTACTTTTCAGAAAAATAAAACTTGTAATGTTCTGCTTTCATCAGTACCTTTATATCCATACCTAAAATTAGGGTAAAAGAATCGGTTATACGACAGACAAGAATGGCACATGGCAATCTATGCATATAGCATTGGAAACCTTGGTGATTGGTCAGAATACTGATAGGCTCTAGTTTATCATTGTGTATTTTTCTAACTTTTCAACTTGAAATTTGGCCTCAGTCCGTGGTAACTATCTGGTATCTTCTCAAAAATTCACATTCTAGTGACTGCCAGGAGGCACGATGCTATCTTGCTTAACTACATTGGTTCGTTTATACTACAGTGAACGAACTTCCGTAATGTTCCTTTGGTACACGTACATCTGTTTTGCTTAGACTCTGTATATACACCTTTCGTCCACTGTAACACTTCTGCATTCTCATAACATTATAGAATAATCCAACTCGTCACCACACAGAACTTTTCTTAAGATTACGTTCATGAAATATTGAAAAGTCACAATCACAGTCATGCCACAAATATGCAGAAAGGGTGGAAGGTAGAAATTATCAGTACCGAAAGCTGACGTGTTAAACACAAGGCTCGTTTTGCTGATCAGTTTCAGAGCTTACTAGAATGGGAGCTCTTATCTACTCGTTGTCCAGGTCTCTCAGCGTATTTATGCTGAATAATTTAGTTAAGTAATATTAGTTTCATGGTTATAAAAATGTGTGTACTCAGTAATTTTCATATCCTGTCATTCAGTACCCGTGTAACTTAACTTGCAGAAGACCCTGAAAACTAAACTGAAATCTCTTTCTTCAGAAACAATAAGTTTGAACAGTACTTTCCTGTGTCGTCGAGGAGTGTTTGATCATCAAGTCAAAGACCTGGGATATATGACACTCTAATATTACTGACAGTGCTGTGTCATCTATTCTGAATGTGAATTCACCGCACATGCTGCATCAAACTCCAAGTGTATGAGAGCTCATGTGTTTATTACATTCTGTGTGCATATAAACCACCCCATCCCCTCTCTCTGACACACCTACATGTATGACAGTCACATAACTGTATTTTCCTTATCTTGGCGTTCCAGGACTTTGGTGAAACTCCCCAGTACCTAGTTAAGAGACGAGAGGAAATTCGCAAGGCTCAGGAAGAATACGATGCTTACATCGCCGAGCACTTCCGACGAGGGACAATGAAGCAGCTAACGAGGGAAGAGAGGGAACACATTTTAACGGGTCTGAAAGCCAACTGGGAGGAGATTCACAAGGAGTACCAGGGTTTGTCAGTTGTCACGGATACAGCGCCCAAGAAGAACAGAAAAGAGCGAATGGAAGCCGAAATGAAGCAGTTAGAACGAGACATTCAGATCATCGAGAAACACACACAAATTTATATAGGAAATTAGTGAAACATACCATCGATAATGTTGTCCAGGTTATTTAAATTTCCATACAAGGTTGAAGACGGGTTGGGAGGGTGGGGGAAACAGGGAAGGGTTGTTAAGACTGCAAATGGAGATATATGTACTCGACTGAAATGTACAACAAGAGAGAAATGAAATGTTTGGATCCATGTACCACTGCTAATAAAGAACAAAATTATAGCGAACAGCAGTTGTCAGTATTTTGTTATAATATGACAAGGAATACTGTTATTTGTTGTACTGCTCATCTGACTTGGAAAATGTTATTTTGCATATGAAAAACAAGGGATGTGAGAACTATAATTTAAAATACAGATAATTTTTGATCTCATTTCTTAAACCATGAATAATATAATTTGATTTGGTCAGGATTACGATCAGAGGAACTGCAGTGTCAGGAGGAAACAGCAAAAATACTGATTAATTGATTGATTTATTTACTTGATTGGCGTTTCACACCCAGCTCAAGGATATGTCACTAATATGACAGCAGCCAGCATTATGGATCGAGTAAACCCGGCCGAGCCTGTGGGAAACCCACGATGATCCACACGTTGCTGGCAGACCTTCCCATGTACGAGCAAAAATATTGGCCCTGATGATGATATACAGAACCCGTTGTATTGTCTCGTACAAAATTTCGTGCGCTGCCAAATTCAGTGTTCAGTTGCAGTATAACAAAGTTAGAACACGGTGTGAGATGAATGAATTCTGTGTTCCCAAGAAATTCAATTCATATTTTTTTCATACTCAAGATCATTATACCTCATGTAAGATCCTTTTTCCCTTACTGGAAAAGACAATGTCATGTTGGCTTGAGTGATCTGTGACATTGCACCCAGTGACCTCTTCCTTTTATTTCTTCAGCACACAACATACAACGCAGCATGCCAAACTGTGATACATACATAACATTTATTTTTAGTCCCTAACAGAAGCTGTCCCCCCTTTTATTCCATCTTCTTTTGCATATACATCCTGTAAAGCCCAAAAGAACATGACACAGTCACACCTACGAGTATTAAGTGTCCTTCATGGTTTAATAAAACAACTACTTGCATGTTGCAGAGTGGAACATAGAAATATGCCGACTTTTGACTACTGAACACAGTAATATGCCGATTCTTGACTACTGAACATAGTAGTATGCCGACTCTTGACTATTGAACATAGTAATATGTTGACTCTTGACTAATGAACATAGTAATATGCTGACTCTTGACAACTGATGTACTCAAGTGTTCTTGTATCGATAACATGACCATCTTGAGCTGACAACTCAAGATGCTCCACTCTGCAACACACTTTAATCGGATAATGTTTCATTTACACCACTACTGTCAGATTTATGGTTGGAAGAAAACAAAGTAAACCACCACTTTTTGACAGATACCTGACAAAGCACTGGGCCTGAACTGATGCCTGCAAGCCTGAAACACAATTCTCGGCTTCCTAAACTTTACACAGGGTATATTTGGCTTTGGAGAGAGAGCAATGTTCTTGTCCTCAGGTAAACTGAACGGTACAAAACATTCCTGTGGGCCTCTTGATGCAAGTGTCAGTTCTGTGATAACCTCGAAAATCAGGGATATCATCTCGTGCTTGCTGACTTAGTGTGTCACACTGACAACGCAGATTTTATCCACAAAAAAGTTTTTTGGGTTTCTTTTTCCTAGTTGTACATCTTTATTAAATTTTCATATATGAATGCTCAATACAGATGTTGGAAAAGGTGTCACAAACAATTCAAGATGTTGGATCAACACGCATGGGTTTCTGAAATAAGTTTCATAAAAAAAATTTTTCAAACATCCCACCCAAGGGAGATAATCCATTACTCAGGCAGATCAAGGGGGACAACTTTCACACTAATGTTACCAATAAGAAATTTATTCACAAACATGTAGATCAACTAATAAATTCAAGAAATACCACAGACTACCAAAAAGATCAAGGAACACACTCCTCATAAATGGTGCAACTGCAGCACTGTTTGATGACTTCTGATGAGTTTGCAGTCCCAAATGTAAACAAAAATCCTCGTCAAAATCCTCAAAAAAAAAACGTCTGATCATGTTGCTTTGCGTGTTTGGTAATAAAAGCATCAAATGATGTTCCACTTGAATCTATGTAAAATGAACATCATGATTGACCTGCTAAGCCATTGCTACAGTTCCTTTCCTTATTCATCAGTTATCATTTATATTCAAAACTCGCATTTTTCATGCAAAAACACTGCAGGAATCACAACATTTAGAGGTAAAACTTTTATCTTATTTACTTCCAACAGCAAAAAGAGTCATATCCTCCATCATCAGCCATTAATGTTTCCACAGCATCACAACTAAGCCACCTCACACGCGTTGCTATAGCAACTCCGTTTTGATGAGGTCAGGTGTTAATATGTCCAAATGAGGCTCAGTCACATTCACTGTTATGTCGTCCTCAACTTTGATGTTGATCTCTTTTGTTGCGTATTCCTTCATTTCTTGATCGTAGCGTTCCTTTTCCCTCTCGTACATCTCATAGTATATCTGAAACAAAAGGATCAACACGATCACTCAAAAACAATTACCTTTGGCAAGGCATGAGTGTTCCTTTTTGGCTTTTTTTCACAAAATTGACCCTTCAGTTGTCAAACTTCAGATTTTCTAAAATGTGCTATTCGTTTTCACAACTGTACCTGTCATGCACGTTTCAAATTTTCTCGATCAAATCATTTATAATTCACAATTTTTTAGGCCACACGAATTATCTTACCCAAGATTCACCATTTCAAGCTTTCTGGATCACTTTATCTACGATAGGCCTATAGAGTTTCGGACGTTTCCAGATTACTGTATTAGCAAGTCACCATTTCAAGTTTCTGGGGTCACTTTACCGATGATAAACAATTTCTGAGTTTCCTGAATTATATATTATCCTGAGGTCCTGAAGGAGAGATTTCTTTGGAGAGTTTTCCCTCTACCCATGAGATTGCGTGTTCACGTCCAGCTCTTGCTGGTTTTAATCTGTGTCATGTACCTGATGACGTGCAGCATTTTCTTCAATGCTCTGCTAGTTTCCTCCATTGTGTATGGAGATAAAATATGAAATGCTTTTGACCCCAATCGGATATCCCAACAAACCTCGTTCTGCTTTAGATGAAGCCCCCTTCTACTCACCCGTTTTTCATCAGAAGCCAGGCTGTTCCAGCGCTGTGCTAATCTCCTTGTCAGCTCCTGGTGGCTGATTTCTTCACTCTGCTCCTGTAGTCGGTACCAAACAACAACAACATGAGGTGAATGCTTCTGCACTCTCCAGTTTTCTCTTCTTTTTTTTTCTTTTGGCATCTCTCTTTGACATACTTTAAATGATATCACAAAAGCCCCTCTTCACAGGACAATCCCAACAGGTTACCAACATAAGTCCAAAGTGGGAATATCGTTTCATGTCTAACATTTCATTAACACTGTGATAGAGTGATGTAACAGAGAGTAGGCCACATACATCATACACAAAACCATACCATGAAGCATGTTTAAAATCTGCTGGTACCCCCATGTCTGTGTATGACCTTGTGTTCAAACAGAAACCTGGAGGATAGGACACCCCTACACAGGCACAGTTTACTGACAAGAAGGTAATTTGTTTGCTTATTTATTTCCTTGCATTTTTATGCCATATACAAGAATATTTCACTCATATGACAGCAGCCAGCATTAAGTTGGCGGGGAATCCAGGCCAGGCTCGTGGCCCATGACTTTCTGGCAAACCTTCCCATGTACGACCTGTACTCAATCAGGCTAACTGGTTTATCTTCTTGAACTGAGAGACAAGCAAGGAAGAGCGAAGACTGCCAGCCTTGTAGTCTTAAACATGTTCCGATGTTCCGATTGATCTGATGATTTAAGCCTGAACCAGACCTGTTCTATTGCAGTCTGACCATGTGTAATACTGCAAGTTGTTCCCTTCTGTTGCGTGACTGTACGGCCTTCGTTGAGGCGGCACTCGTAGCTTTCCACATCTTAATACACAGCCCTCTTTCATTGTTGACAATTCTTTCCAGAAGTGAATGCATTTAATTATATAATTATTTATTTCCTTGCTGATAAATGCTGCGCATAAAACTTTTTCAATTATACACTGACAGCAGTAAACCACTAACCGTTGGCAAGTTACTGACGAACTTCTCCACGTGACATACAGATAACACCATAATGTTATACGCCATACTGGTCGGAGACAGGAGTTCTTCAGCGAAAGGTAGAATGCAGACACAGCCACCCCGGGCATTGTCAACCAATTATTGTTACCAAGGTCTCTTGAGCAGTGAGAACAGGGGAATCTTCCAGAATTAAGACAGCTACAGATAACACACAAACAACATTTACTAACCTTAAAATACTCCTCTTGAACTGTGTTGCGCTGCTGTTGACAAAACATCAGGAAAGCATTCGCAGGTTTCTTTGGGGCGTTTCGATCTTTCTCTGTTTTATCTGTCTTCATCCTCTTAGTCTTGGGCTGGCCTGAGCCCCCAGGGCAAGGTGATAACGAGGAGAGCAGCCCCTCCTCCCCCACCCCAAGGCCAGCTAAGATCGGGTGTACCGTTGAGAGGGACTCAAATCCCACTCCTGGTGACAAGGCATTGATGGGCGGAGCTAGACCGTCTGTCAATCCCTCCTGGGGGAGGGGCATCTCCGGGTAAGGGGGAGGAGGTTTCAGAAAGCTGTACACCTGATCTTCCTACACATGGAAATATGATTGTTGTTTTACAACATGCTTTACTTCACTGTTGTTTAACATCATACTTCAGGAACCCACCAAGCTGAAAACCTTTCCAGACCACCTCTTTTAATTTGTTCATTTCATGGCTGTTTAATGCCAAACTCAGGAACGATTCCCTTATAGGATAGCAGTCAGTCTTGTAGGAGAAGACAACCAGAGCGTCTATGACAAAACCACTGACCTCTGGCAAGTTACTGAGGCACATGCTCAAACAGCCACAAGAGTATCCCTCACGGCTTATTGTAACTAAGGACCCACAAACAGTCACAGCAGAGGAAGTCACAAAGTCATTAGTACGGCCAAAAGTGCAACAGCATCGATATCAGCTACCACAGCAGTGAGTTCATCTATTTGTTTATTTGATTAGTGTTTTATGCCACACTCAAGGATATTTCACTCATACCACGGAAGCCAGCATTATGGTGGGAGGAAACCGGGTAGAATCCAAGAGAAACTCACAACCATCCACAGATTGCTGGCAAACCTTCCCACATACAGCTGGAGAGGAAGCCAGCGTGAGCTGGACTTGAATTCACAGCAACTGCATTGGTGGGAGGCTTCTGGGTCATTGTGCTGCGCTGGAGTGAGTTAGTATCAGGTATAATGCAGGGTTTACATGGCCCTTAGGACTAAAGCCAATGTCTTAATGCAGCTGAGTTAATCCTGACATCATAACCTTTACATAAACCCAGACTCACGGCACAATTCATGAGCAGGGCGTTAAACACCAGTCAAGTCAATAAATATGAGTAGATGTTGAATGTGGCAAACGCAGACGCGTGATAAAGCTCGAACAGATTCATAACAAGCTTGTGCAGTGCATTTATAAAGGAAGATTCGTCTTTACCAGTAAATAACAATGAAAAGTTATGAGTCACATGGTGACACCACATCAATGTTTTACAATGTCTGTACACCCTAACATTGTGGACTTAAGAACTAATACGTCATACCAGTACTATCAGCCAATAACATTGAAGACCTTCCTACCTCCCACATCACCGGCACAGGAACATCCTTGTAATTGTCTCCATACGCTTCCAGTCTGTTCACCAGGAACCTGACAAAGGCAAACCAAGTTATTGTGCTTGTAAAGAAAAAAAAAATAAATAAATAAAAGAAAAACATTTTTAGAGGCCTTTTTTCGTCCATGGACAAAAGCTTACGTCAAATATATAACTGTTGCACTGTATAAGACATATTGTATTACAACGCAGTTAGACATTCCTCATTACATATATCTAACAATTCTGGATATTTCAGTGGGAATTCAAAAAATGCTGTACCAAGGTATTTACTAGAAAATAGAGACCAATGTACTACACAAAAGCCCTTAACCAAAGAAAGAAAATACTCCATCCTCATAGGTCATAGAGAAGTCGGAACATTAAGATGTGATACCAATAACCAAATGTTTTAATCACAATACCTTCTTTCTCTTTTGTACTTCTTGATAATTTTTTTCACATGCTGGAGTCTGTTAACAAGTTTTTCATTCGCCTGAAGAACAAAAATTCAAATAATGAAATAAAAAAACAAATAAGAACTTCCAGATATTAACTATACAGTATACACCTTCGCAAACTTCAACGGTCCTTCCAGGAATCATAAAATTTTAGGTTCCCTCACCATTACAAAACAGTGAGTGGTGATGAGAGAAGGGGAGATGCTACGACATTTTATTTATTTATTTATTTGATTGGTGTTTTACGCAGTAAGAATATTTCACTTATATGACGGCGGGCAACATTATGGTGGGAGGAAACTGGTCAGAGACCTGGGGAAACCCATGACCATCCGCAGGCTGCTGACAGACCTTCCCACATGCGTCCACAGTGAATTCACCGCTGATGCTACGACATGGATTTAAGCAGTCAGAGGTATGCGGAGTGCTCAACCTTCCTGAGAGGTCTCAGACATGGAATTTGAGCACAGGGCTTCAGGTTTTGTGTGGTCAAAAGAAAGACTGCTTGTTTGTCGATTCATACATCAACGTAAAGCCCAGTGTGTCACCTTTTGAACAAACATCGTTTGGTTCAGATTAGGATATTCTTCCATGTTTTGATTCCAATTATGTAAAGTTATTGCCCAAGACCACGATCTAAGGGTGGTTTATACACCCTTAGCCCGAGGGCTATGTGGAACCGATTTAGGTATAAAGCTTGTAAAGAGCTACCTCCTCGTTCAATTCCACTGCATGCACATAAAGCACGACAATTCTGAAAGCTGAAATATTTACGCACAATTTGTCACAATTGCCACTTGCCTTTAAATCACCATTTTCCTGTAAATCTTTGCCACAGTCGAAAACTGGGTCGTATTTGGCAGATCGACACACGCTGCCATGTTTCTAAAATCTGTGTCAGCCAGGCACGCATGCACAGCAGCCTTTCCCTGACATCATATCTTGAAATTTACATCCATACTAAACAAATCTATGCCTTCAATCAATTTGTATAAAGGTCAACCACGGATGCACATGCACAGGGAGCAACAACAAGGTTTATTAGGTCAAGTTGTCGACAATGCATGTCAGGGTAATCCACTGATGTGAATTATCTTGGATTTACTGGTCATAAAGGCTACAGAATGTGAAAAATAATTGGCAGAAGAACAGGGAATGTCTTGATGAACACAGTTTATCTCAGTTTTACCCAGTTCATGCATGTCTTGGTTCATTTTGCACCAATTTTCACTAAGCCAAGCTATTTTTTCATATCACCATTTTAACCTGCATAGCCCCTCGGCTGTGATCCACGCCTAACCTCATATTAAAGTTCACAGCCGAGATCCTTGGCTGGTAAAGTTTGGGCTGATGTCCGGATAAATGACATTGTGTACGTTTTGTATTCGGCGTACAATGTAGGGCGATTTTCACCGTTCAAACCGTCTAGATGGGCTATTACAAGACATGATGTTCATTGTAAAGAAAAGACGAAAGATCGAAATTACCTAAACCACTTAAACTCAATAGCAATGCAAGTAATATTTTAAGATACACGAAATCTGGACACCGCTCAACCTTCAGTCGACTCAAAATCGTCAGATGATTGTTCAGCCTTCTGATTTATCATCGTTGCACGTTTGGAAATACGCACCTGTTGCATTTGTTCACATTTTTTACGCAGAGTGAAATACTTCTTCAGGAAAGCTGTTTCTTGAGCACTTAATCGCTCGGTATTTTCCATGATGTTTTCTTCTCCTTGCTCGGCCTCATCCGCCATGTTGAGACAACAACCAAGGGAAGTAATCGTGTAATGCTTTTCAGCGCCGAAGTCCACTTTCGATTTCGAGCCTGAGTGAACTATCACAGTTAGTGGACACTGATGCATACGGTGTAAACAATAGATTTCCCTTAACGAATTGATCATCAGGTTAACCATACCATTTAGGTGTTAACTGGCCTCAAATTGACAGAAGTAAAAATTATTATTAATTTTTCTCTCATAAATAATACACAAGAAACAAAAATCTGCACATCTTAAATCGTCCTATTTTACATGGCCCTATCCTACATGTATGCTGCACTGGGAGTTATCTGTCAGAAATCATCCCTATTCCCTCAACTCATTTTCGCCTGTTGTCCACAAGAAATGGATTTTTGTTTATGGTTTTTATCTATTTGTTGGTTATTATTTTGCTTCTTACATGTGGACTATCTCAATGTAAAATTTCCTTCTTGTTGAACATAAGCTTTGTATGTTTGTATTTTTGAGTTACGTCGTACTCAACAATTCCTCAGTCATTTGACCACGAGGAGTCATTAGAAGGTAAGATAGATAGATAGATAGATATATACTCTGTCTTCTTGTGGCAGCGCGATTCCCATATTGCCGAAGTGATGTCGGCGTTGGAACATCAAGCAGAAGACACCATGCAGACATTATACCCCACCCAGTCACATTATTCTGTCACCGGGCCGATCAATCCTGTGTCCGCGCTTTAACGTCTCGGAGATAGGCTCCGAGCGAGACAGCAACAAGTACCATTTTTAAAGTCTTTAGTATCACCCGAACCGGGATATATCAATCGGGATAATTTGTAGTTTCTAGCACCCGAGTACTTGGCAAGGAGCGGAGGTGATAATATTGGGTTAAATGGGTGAAATGCTGATTTTTTTGCAAATTTCTAAAGTTTACTGAACCGCAGGTCTCTGAAACTGTCATAACTGAAGGCTTCACAAATTCCGATTACCTTTCCAGAAAAATTTATTGTCTAAAGCTTTCTTTTTCATTTTTTTATGGCAAAATCTAATTCAAGCCTATCTCGCGCAAGCCAAGTAATCACACGGCGTTTTCACTACACTACAACGACATGAGAAGGTCCCATTGAACACTGATGACGCAAACTCGGCCACCTGCCGTCCGGCTTTCATCCGACCAGTTCGGCTCTGCTTCTGTGTTGAACATTTCTCATTAGGTTGGGCGCTTTGCATCCGCTACAATTCCCGACCCCTAACGTCCGCTGTTAAATCACAATAAACTCGAGCTAACTCCACCTAGACCTCGGTAACGCACGAAGGCGCCATGTTTGATGACGCAAAGTGTTATGGGAACAATACTCTCCCTTCACCATCTCGACCTCCGTAAAAATGCATCCTAGAACTTACACTCTGTTATAGCAAGTTGTTCTTTCTTTGAAGCAATATCTAGACGATGGTGACATTTGATCCTCTTTAATACACACCTGAAGTATATCACATTTGTTTGCAACGACGACTGCGAAGGTTGGTGTTAAATAGCTGTGTATAAGGTTCTAGGATAAAATTTAACCAGCCCTAGATCGGATGCTCAGCTTCATCAAACACGTCCGACGGAGAGAAATAGAATTTGCTAGAATTTGAAACAGATCTGTACATTCTTAAGCGAAACACGTTAAATTTATTTATTGGATCGTTTAAGACCATATACTCGGGAATTTTTCACTTGTTCTGTGATGGCCAGTTATATGGATGAGGAAACCGGAGAGTTTTTCCAGAATAACCCACCAAACTTTGGCGAGTTACTGACGAACATTCTCGCCTGTGGCAGAGAACTTCATGAAAAAACACACAAACTAGAATGTAGTTTATTGCTCCTCCAAAAGAATGAAAACAGACGAATTATGTACACATCTATGTTTCGTTTTACGTCGTACTCAACAGTTTTTAAGTTATGTGACGACAAGGAGTCATTAGAAGGTATAGAGGCCCATGCTTTGTCTCCTTGTGGTAGGGTGACTCCATGCGGCCAAGGTGCTGCCGCCACTAGACTTAATGCCGAAGACACCAGATATGACAATCCACGCAGTCACATCATACTGACACCAGGTCGACCAGTCCTGTTTCCTTGCTGCAACCTCTCAAGTGGTCGTAACAAGCCCCATTTTTGGTCTTTGGTAATGACATGATGAAGGATTGATCCCGCATCCCTCCACCCCAAGAGGCGAATTAATACATCAAAAATTATATTTCACGTGCTCACCTACCTTTATTTTTTCTTTTCGATTTTACAAACATTGTAAGAAAGAAAACCAGAAGAATCGGGCCGGGGAAATCATAAACTGACTACATTCTTACGTGCAAGATGCACTGTCACTGTTTATGACTTCGTATGCACATATACAAAACATACATCTGATCAACGAACGGAGAGCGCTTGTCAATGCCTATATATATATATTGTAAAAGAGCCTGTACATTCACAAGCTTGCATGGGCAATGAATGATTGATTTATTATCGTTTAACGCTGTAGTATACTCAAGAATTTTCCACCTACACAACGGCGGTCAGATTTATAGGTGGAATAAATAATCAAATATTACAGGATAAACCATGAACCTTGGACAAGTTACTGGCAAACTTTACCAAGTGCATGTAATGTACATATATGCGCATCATGCACATTGCCGGAACAGACAAGGACCGTTATTATAGTCGTCGGTGCAAACGCCCTCACGAGCGTCGTCGACCAGCCACTTAGATGTGTCAAGGCCCCAGGGGCCGGTTTCATGACCCATACTTAGCCCTAAGTGGCCCGTAGCTAAGTGCACTTTCTATCTTTGCAACATACGTTGTCACGGAAGTTAAGCGAACACTTAGCTAGGTGTGCTTCATGAAACTGGGGCCTGAAGTATAGTGAGATATAATGCGGTGGAGTATGGACCTACAAGCTGTCCAAGATCTGATTTGAATCTGCGCTTGGTGTTTCCTGTAAAGATTGAAGGCTATAACTCCTTAATAACCACTGTATGTATTCGCCATGTCTCTCCTCCCTCAAAAAATCGTCCGTTAAATCCGTTATTTTGAGAGAAGACGGATTTCATTTCCGTTAGTTTAAGGGATTAATTCGCTTCAGAATTCGTGATCAGGAAGGATTTAATTTATTACCTGGGATTAACCAGGATTAGGCTAAGTCGTACCTAAGATCAATGAAAATGTAATCCTTTATCCCGCAAATGACGGATTTCTGGGAAAATGTTTGGAGGGCTGCAGGAATGGCCTAATGGATTCACTATTCCACATTTCGTTCGTTTGGCCGTCGATTTAAATGAGGAGATATGTCCTGCAGGCATATCTGAACAAATTAAGGGGTTGGTTTACAGTTAGACCTAGCCAGGGATCACTCTAATTACGTTTTCACTCTTTTGTCATAAAAACCCTCATGTCGTTTCGACTTGGAAGCCACCATAGCGAAACAATAGCCAATTAACCATATTACCATCTTGTCAACACAGGCTAGTACAGCTGTAGTACGCCATCATGGCTGCCATATTAATGAGCCTAGGTAGTGAAACCAATGTAATAGAGCTACATATGTAGCTTTCAAACAGAACAGCTCTTGCATTTGGTCTCCATGAAATATCTACACATATGTTCACAATATTTTCCCACACTTTACGACAGGCAGAGAAACGTAGTATACTGAGTAATTCTTTGACAGGAATGAATTAATCCTTTAGATCAACGGATAAGCAATCCGTCATCCCTCAAACAGCGGACCTAACGGAAGATTTTTTCTAGGGGTATAAAGATCTACAAAAATCACTGCAGTGTATGAACACATGCACTGGTTGTGAGTTTACAGTATTCATTTTCCACAGAATTACTATACACTCGCTTAGTAGCTGTATAACGTTACATCATGGTGGTAGACGCATTTATTTTCATTGGTGTTTAATTCTGCACAAGCACAGTTAGCTCTCTCGCTGGGAAAAAACAGAAGACGATATTACAGTTTTACACAATTCTCATGGGAGAGTCGTTTATCTACACGAAAATGCACCGTTGTTCAAAGTCTCGGTAATCTAAGAAAGGGAGAGCTCGCCATTACAGTTTGTGAAGAATTTCAGAGACTAGAATTGAGTCAGGCCACATTATAGAATGCCCATGATTCCAGATACGCGACATTCCCAAAATTCCCTACGTCTTCCAAAAGCTCACACCTGAAGGCGCCAGTGGTATGCTGAAGTACGTTCATTGAATGACAGTTCTTTGTGCGGCAACACCGAAACACACACTGGATAACGGACGCAGCTGGCTCGATGGTGTCCAGAATCATGGAGGAAGAAAGTTTACCGGAAACATGCTTAAACCTTTTGGGACACTGATCGTAAAAAGGCGCACTTCGTGTACCGTAAACTTCTACCTCGCACAACACCAGCGTCTCATTCGTCATCTGTAGCTGGATTTTGACGTATCGGGCGTAGATGGTGGCAGGACAGTTGAACGACTTGGGCGTGTCAGACACCAACTGACCAGAGTAATGGATGAAACACAGGCTCGGGTTCTTCAGGGAAAAGCTGTCCGCTGTTAGCTCCGTGGACATTTCTATAGTGAAGTTAAGAGTTCTGGAAAGACACTAGCAGAGAATTAACCATGCTTTCAGACAGAAAGATTAGAAAACGATATCTTAAAACTCTTAAAACTGAAACGCCATAATTATAACACATTACGTAATGTGGAATCCGAAACCTTCGGCAGTGCATGGAAGAGCCGTATTTAGAGAAAAGCCTGCATTTATAATGTTAAGTGGTACTACACATGCCGTCCTAACATTCATGCTCTAGACCCAACCTCATGGCATCAACTACACCCGACGTCAGGACATCCACTAGATCCGACGTCAGGACATCCATTAGACCCGACATCAGGACATCAACTTGACCCGAAGTCATGACATCCAACAGACCCGACGTCATGGCATCTACTAGACCCGACGCCAGGGCATACACTAGACCCGACCTCAGGACATCAACTTGACCCGACCTCAGGGCATCCACTAGATCCGACGTGGATGACGCAGTTTGACGCCCCAATGTTCCGGAAGTCCGATCAAGTCGCAAGACGCTACAATACACACCACAGGCTCCACCGACGTCAGACTCGCTGGTGGCAGTGGCGCAACTGGTCACCTCCAGTGGCGATGGACACCTCAGTAGCCACTACCTCCTCCAGTCCAGGAGACTCGACGTCAGGGCATCCCCTAGACCCGACGGCGTGGCATCCTGGTTGCGTCGGTATCAGTAACCTTCTTATCGTTATGGCGTATTCATAATGTAGATTCCAACATTTAAAGCAGACGGACTTGTCAGATTTATACCTTATAATAAATGTAACCGTTTAACACAGTGCATGTTACGTAATACTGAGCATATATCCAAATAGTAAGGGAGCATATTGCCTGTACATTAAAATACGTAACTGTCGCTTGAAGTGAAAGACAGCGCATGTTAAAAGTTAAAAAAAGATTGGATAATGTTATGTTTATTTCGGTAAAATATATTTTCCAACAGCTGCTACGAGAGTGGAAACTGACTTTTGACCGTGCTATCTCGGCTAACATGAAACACAGCCATTCTGTGCGAGCTGTGACGTAATTATTCCCAGTGCGGAACACTCTTGTCCCCTGAGACTAGTAAGCTGCTAGGGTTGTTGCTGACATTTAAATAAGTATGTAAATTTATAAAGTGAAATGATCAAAAAACGTACTCCCACCACAACACAATTGCCTGAAAGTACTTCGTAATGCTGCTCACACATGTACTTGTTATAATTAAAATATATAACGTTAAAACAGCGTGCTATTCCATATTTCAATGCAAGATAATTCAGCAAACGAATTTTAGCCTTCATGAGGGAATTGTGTAATCTTTCTAATGAACAGTACTGCAGCCATGAGCTATCTTTTGCTTTAACATCACGACGAGCGCTTTGTAATTGTTTTCCTGAAAATCAACAAACATGGGCTTTTATACCTGTTGAAGCAGCAGTCGTTCCTGCTAAACAGTTTCACGTACTCCACTTGGGATATGGTCCCCAGGTCCACGATCCACCAGGGATAGGCCTGCTTCGTTGTACTGGAACAGCTTCCGTGGTGGAAATTCCCGTCAGATATCCCGTCAACAGCCTTTCCTGCCTCAACGACGTTGCTCGACTGCCACGCAAGTGCCTTCTTGGCAAGGTTTTCCAGGCCGCGTGTATTCCGGAAAAACATCCCTACATTTAAAAATAGGCTATGGTAAATGGTGTGCACTTAGGCCTGTAATAGAATGAATGAATGCATGATTAAGGTTTAACTCCAGATCGGCAGACTCAGCCGTATCGTGGCGAGAACATGTTTAAACCAGGAACTAGTATATGATTTTCGAGATGTTTAGAACATACAAAGGAAAATAATAATGTAGACTGATGTGTTTAAAACCAGGTGTAACAGACAAACCTCGGTTAAAACTCGAAAACAACAGTATTTATGAAATGTATGTATATATAGTAGTATAATCTAGAACAATTTATATACAGATGTAAAAATTATATCTTATTATACAATCCAATATATTTCACGAAAAATAATGACAGCGTCAACATTGGATATTCAGTGTAGTATTTCAGAAAAGGACAAAAACGTAGAGGGTGCAGATGAGGCAAGATTCTGGTTATCAGTACAAGTGTACATGCTGTAAATGTACCAGTGAGTAAGGTACGAGTGAGGGTCTCCGCCATGCTTGGCAACAGTGATGGATGTACACGTAGACTTGTACCGATAATCAGAATATACCTTGCCTCATTTGCACCCTCTATGTGTTTGTCCTTTTCTGAAATACGACATTGAGCCGACTGCGTAGAACATTTTCCGAACGGCCTCAACAAAGCCCACACAATCAACCAGGATATGTTTGATGCCGTATTGCGCGTGACATCCAACACACTCAAGGGCACTGCTCCCACCCAGGACAAAATTGTGTGCAAGACGTGAATGCCCAATACGACACCTCGTTAAAACGGCTTGGCCTCCCCAAGACCTAGAGAATTATATCCAATGTTTGGGTGAACAGAATGCGGCTTAATATGTATCTGCAAATCCCATTCACCCTGCCAAAGGCGACCAATATATTTAAGAATATCAGACTAAGAAAATCAGTATAAGGCAATTTAACTTTACAATCAGGTTTAATAACAGTAGTTTTAATCCCCTTGAAGATGATTTAGTATCCAACAGAATATAATGTCTTTACCGCTTTTAATTAACTTTCTATGTAAGGCTAAAATTTCAAGAATTAACGGATTTTTAAATTTATTTATCTGATATCACCAAAAGCAAGAAAGCGAGTCGCTGCATATCACTGCCCTCTGGGCATACTTGCAAGAAACATATGATAAGGCCAGGCGTATAGCCCTGATCTGTGCAGAAAAGATAGAAGATGAAGATGGAAGAGGAAGAGAAGTGACTCGCAGACGCAGTCCCCATCCTTGGACCCATCAGTACATGAAAATTTATAATCCCGATAATTAGCCTTAATTTCGGCGAAACTTTGCTGAATTAAAAGAGGATTTGTATATGATTTTTCATGTTGACGTAGATCAAATAGTAATTTGGGTTGTGAAATAAGCCAGGGATTAGATTCCGGAAAAGAGACCGGAGTTATGTCCTCAAACTTGATGGGAGTCCTGTTCGGACACTTATTATATTTATTTACATATAATCGATTCAAAACGCAGTCGTAGGCAGGGTTTGTTGGATAAGCTTTAAGCTTTGTAGCGTATTGAAGGCTCAGTTTTATACGCCTGTGATGTAAGGAAGGCTCATTAGCATCTCCGTATAAACTTTCTATTCGTGAGGTTCTAAATGCACCAAGGCTGAAACTCAGGCCTTGGTGATGGAGGCATTCATCCATTTTAAGATATGATTTCCTAGCAGAACCAAAAATAATGAAACCATAACCCAGTTTAGACCTCGCCAGAGAAAGATATAAATTAAGTAAAACTGAGCGGTTACCACCGCAATCGCTGCTAAAAACGACCTTAATTACATCGAGATCCTTTGAACATTTAGATTTAAACAATTTAATATGGAGAGTAAAAGATAATTCGCTATCGAGCATAACCCCTAAAAATTTATTTTCTCCAACAATTTTAACTAGCTCAGGGAGTAAACGAAAATTCCTTTTTGAAGAAAATCTAAAACCGTTGGAAACTGCCCATTTCTCGATCTTACTGAGACAAAGCTGCAGTTGCGCTATGGGACGGTAATTATTTGGATCAGTATGATCCTTAACCGGTTTGTTGACCGTGATAATACACCCCTCCCTCCACGACGGAGGAAAATTACCACTCATCCAAATATCATTAAGCCCAAGAGAGTCTCCAGTGGCTCAGATGGTAAATGGTTCAGAAGCTTATAATATATATTATCTGGGCCACGCGCAGTATTGTGTGCCCTTTTTAATGAAGTTTTAGGCTCTTAAATCGACAAAGGACGATTCTTGTCTTCTAAATTCTTAGAAGAAATGGGCAATTTAATTTTCTCCTTCTGGTTTTTAATATGCTGAAATTCAGGAGAATGAAATTCTCAGATGATATCACGTGGTAAAGTTAATTAACTACCACCATCTTTTAAAAGCTGAACTTTGGCTTTATTGTTTTTGCCCTTAAATTTTTAAATCATGTTCCAGACCTTACGCATGTGTGTCGTAGATGTAATGTCTGAAATAAAGTTCCGCCAACAAGATCGTCTCTTGGACTTAGTTAATCGACCGGCCTTAGCTCTAAATATACGAATCCGGTTTAAGATCAATGACAATGATTAAATCTGCGCTTCGCCTTTTTACTGTCCTTGAATATTAATTAATAATTGAATATTAACATTCACGAAGACAGAAGAGCCACCACAACTTCGCTCTTCCTCTTCAGAATAAGTGCTATAAAGTGTATAATTTTTAATTGATATTTTATGTTTGTCAGATGTCTTCAGGTGAGTTTCCTGGAGGCAAAGGATAATTGGATTTAAAGATTGAGCTAGCTGTGTTATTTCAATAAAATTAATCTTAGACCTCGACAATTCCAATGTATAATTTTGTCTAAAGAAGTGATTTTGTAGGGAGACGTATGTGTGATTCATGTTTGGACAGGGGACGACCTTTCTTAGGGGGTCTGGTTGGAAATCTCCCAGGTTCAGGTGATGCATTCATCACGTCTACGCTGGGTGTTGAGGGACCAGGGTAATCAGGTAAATAACAGGTTTTCCAGTAATATTTATGTCACTTTGTGATGATAAGCTGGTTGTGTTACTTACAGGCTTTGTTATCAGTTTCTGTGGCTGTTCTGTTCCAATGGGCCAAGTAAGAGATGTTTGCACTTCCACTGAAGCAGAGGGTTTCTTGACGACATTAGCATATAAAGATCCTCTGAAGCCATCCGTGGCAGAGACCAGACGCTTGGATTCTTGAAATAATATATTATTTTTACATTTTAGTGTTATGATTTCTTTTTTGAATAGAGGGCAGTCCTTGGAAGACGCCATGTATGCTCCGCTTCAGTTGAAACATTATATTGGTTTTGTGCAGTTGAAGCCTTCCGCACAACTGAAGTAGACCATTTTTTTGTGGCATTACCCCTGCCATGGCCAAACCATGGGAGCAGAAACACCGGGTCGGGTTAGATATAGACAAATCTACCCACACATTATAGGGCCCAACAAATATCGATGTTGACAGAGACGGTTTATTAAATGTTACGAGATACGTATTTGTTTTTATAAGGTTACCGTTTCTCCTTATAACAAAACGTTTGACGTTTAATACTCCTGGTCTTTCAGTTCCTCGGTTATTTTTTGTTATATCATATCTTATAGGTCCTGGTCTCTGTCATGGATAATGCCGTTGTAGCAGTTTAAGGCATTATGAGGGGTAACAGGAACAGCCTGTTACCCAGTATTTTGAATTTTCAGTAAATTAATGCACTGTTGTTTTTCTGAAACATTTTATCAAAATTTTGCTTCATTTTTTTTACTTGTTTCACAGTTCCTGCGTAGATTTGCAGAGAGAGAGACGACAGTTTCGCGTCATCCTCGATAGGATGGATTTATCGTTCATACTCGAGCAGGTCGAATCCAATCTATACTGTAACCAGATATATGACGGCTGATATCCAGACATCTGGACTGGCGTGAACAGCCGATTTGTCGGAGCGGGCCCGCCGACCGCCCGTTTTTGGAGAAGTAAGGGCCGAAGTTGAGTGTTGCGTGAGGACCTCGCAAGATCAAACCACCCTTAGCCACCAGGGTTCCGTCTTCCTACATCACGGGTCGCTACCCACGGCGAGATCATTTTTTTCGAGATGTTTTTAAATGTAGGATCGCATTTTTCGCCATGATTAAAACTCGATGGGATAATTTCCGAAAGCCATCAAACAAAATAATAATTAGTAGTAGTAATTATGAAAGACGAATTCCTGGTTTGTTTTGGTGTCCAGCTTGAAGTTTTTGTGTCAAACGCCCCAGTTGTACTCCTTGTATGATCAAGATCATGTCCTGTAGGTCTTTGATTTTTTGACGGAAAATATTAATTGGGGGTCTCAGTCCTCCTCCTTGATAAATATTGCAAGTTCCATTACCAACAACATCAATAAAGATAGTCATCAGCAATAGTCCACAATGATCTTGAAAATATGCAATCTCTTGTACCAGTTTCTACTTGTCCCTGAAGATATTTAAGACAAACGTCCTTGAAGAAAGTTAGGAGCAAAGCTGCTGAAGGTAGTTTTCAACAATGTTCCTAAAAATAGCTCTATGTACCAGCACGGTTACCTGTTGGACACGGTTACCTGTTGGACACGGTTACCTGTTGGACACGGTTACCTGTTATGTTCATGAAGAAAGCTTGATGTAGCTGTAATATACTTGGAAACACTTACTAACAATGTTCCTGAAATAGCTACATTTGCCGGCAATATAATTGACAATAATTACCAACAATGTTACTAAAAATAGCTACATGTACCACTAGTATCCTGGGAGATAATTACCAACAATGTAAATAAAAGTAGCTACTTGTACAGGCAGTATCTTTGGAGATAATTACCAACAACGTTACTAAAAGTAACTACATGTGCTAAGACTATTTTTGGAGACAGTTATGAATAATGTTCCTAAAGATATCAACATGTACCAGCAATATTCTGGGAGACAGTTACCAACAACGACCCCTAAAACAGTTGCTAACAACGACCCTTAAGACAGTTACCAACATGGATCCTAAAGACAGCTACCAACAATAATCTCCAAGACATTTACCAACAATGGCCGTCAAGACATTTATCAACAATCACTTTCAAGACAGTCATACCAGCAATGGTGACAAAGACAGTTAGCAGCAACGATCTCCAAGACAGTTACCAACACTGGTGCTCAAAGACATTTGCTAACAATGATTCTCAGGGCAGTTACCAACAATTATCCTCAAGGCATTTCTCAACAATGATCCTCAAAACAGTTACCAGCAATGATTCTCATGACACTTACTAACATCGATTGTCAAGGTGTTTGCCACCAACGATCTTCAAGGCAGTTGCCAACAATTATCAGGCAGCCTCACAAAGATACGCAGTTACCAAGAATTGTCGTTCCTGAATTAAGTGACCAGCTAGGCAGTACCAATAAAGAATTATCAGTTTGAATCTTGGATGAGGTTTTGCAGCAGTGTCGACCGACGTCATTCAAAAATAGAAGTAATCCTACTTCCTTCACCAGGCCTATGTCGAGATGTCTTAGTCTCGTCTATAGGAGTTCACTCGAGAATGCTATTTTACCGACGTAATATATATGATATAAATTTGTGAGGGATTCGGCATTCTGTATTATTGAACGTCAGCGACGAATTAAGATTAATCAGGGTTTGCTTTAATGGTATGTCACTTTGCACGAAAGCATCGAGGGATTATAAATTTTAAAATATTAGAATTTTAAAAGATAAAGTCTTGATAAAGATATTATAAATAATTTTATATAATCTCATTCCACTGCATGTTTTTTTTTTCTGATATATAATCAAAAAATCAATTACGCTTAGTATTAAGTAATTATATGAGCATATAAGAAAATAAGGAACGAACTTTCATATCAATTTTAAAAGATAGACTTATTCTTGCTTGGAACTTTACCTCACAGACGTGTGTCCTGATCTTACCATATGCTATGACGTGGATCCAGGCAATCAGCGTAAAACTCGTACTGACCATAGTGACGGAGTCCGGAATTGCAGCGAGTAGCTTTTAAACATATATATAAACCCTACATAGAGAGTGATCGCCACAATTTATGCGTTGATCAAATCTTCATCAAAATGTCCTTCATTACAGACATGTACTTGGGACAACTACAACTTCGAAATGCGACTTGTACACACCTACATATGTGTGATGAATAATACTGTCCAACAGGAAAGGAGCCGAAAATCCAGTGCGTCAGCTGGTATACATGATTATGGACGTGTGCCAACAAAAGGATGACTGTTTGAATGGCCGGAGCATATACGCTTAGGCTAGTGCATTGGAACTATTTTAATTTATACTATGGTGTATATGAGATCCACGGCATAGGCCTACATGGAAAGAGATAGCCGACCGCTCTTGCAGTAAGTCCTATTGTATGTGAATGACTGGTAAAGTTAATTGGGCATGAACAAGAGTGACAAATTAACGGCTTATAACGGGATCGATCGGGAGAAGGTTTGTACATCAGTCCCTGGGGTCGCGGAGTGGGGTTGGGGGTGAGCTTTGTTCAGTGCGTTGTCTAAGTGATAAGCGATGGCCATCACTTTAATAGCATAAGTGCTTATTCTAGAGTGCAGCATGTGAATTGGTATACAATTCCATCTGTATACAGCCTAGGCCTATATCATATACGAGAACGATTAAATGGAAGCTATATCAAATATAAAATATAAAGCGACTGGATATTGATATAAGAGACCTTAAATGAGGGCAGTGAGAGCGCAAACATGCAGACTTACTGTAGTCGATATGCCACACATTTAAGGTCCGTGTATACATGTGTATATTAACAATGGAAATGCCTATTTGCACGTATACAACAGTCCAAAAAACAGCCCTCCGTGTAATTATAGTTCATTTTGTTACTTATCCTCACACATCATGCCGTAAGCCCATACGGTACCACAAACTGGTCATATGTGCTGTAGAGTCGTTTATGGTAAAGTGGTTTGAAAACATATTCAGCTTTCGGATAAGGCCAAAACGGCCTACTGCGGTTTTTATATTCTTAAAGAAAATAAATGCTTTTGAAGGAATTTACGGAGACTATAACGGAAAACAGCTTTCTTTACAATATGGACATGCGATTTGATTGTATATGTATGCACTTGGGTTTTTACGTCGTACTTATACAGAATTTTTCAGTCATATGACGACGAGGAGTCCTTAGAATGCATATATACTGTGTCCTCTTGTGGCACGGCGAGTGTATAGCACCAAAGTGCTGCCGTCTTTGGAGCATAATGTCGAAGAGACTAGACATGACACCCCACTCAATCATATTATTCTGACACGGGGCCGACAAGTCATGCACTTAAAACTCTCAGTGCTGAGCACCAAGAGAGGCAGCAACGAGTACCATTTTTAAAGGTTTTGGCATGCCCCGACCCGGGATTGATCCCGGATCTCCCAACCTCGAGCCGGACGCTTTAACCACCAGGTAACCAACATGCAGTTTGTGACACAAAAGTTACATGAATGTTAAGTAGAACACGTTTTGTTGGTCACACAGTTATGTCCCTTAGCAAGAAGTCTTCTTGCTTGAAAACACGTTTTTCAACATGGCGACAGCAAATTCTTTGGAACGGGACGGGGTTGTACGAGATGATACCACGGGTAAATTATCTCCGCAAAAGCCCACATATTATGCAAGCAAGATTTATCCTGTGTCTGCATGTGTAATTTATCGCGTAAAAACATAAGAAAGTATCGTAGATGCCAAACTTATATGGGTGTAACATTGACAGGTGTCCATATTTCGTGAATGTAAGGCTCCTAGCTCTACTCCCTCCAGTCATTGAATTGTTGTATTGTTGTATTATTTAACTAGGTGTGACACACGGTGTGTACAACAAGAGAGGAAACCACAAAGTCGCATTTTTTAGAAATGTGGTCTGTGGATGATTTCACAAAGCAAGGGAACAAATTACATGTAACTGTGTGTAAGTTTCCTTCTGCAAACTAAACCAGTCGATGTCAGCTTCATTCGCCTGTTTGTTCCCTATGGGTCCACAGAGTCCACTGAAATACCTCTGCATACCTGGATATACCCCAGCACACCCCAGCAGACCTGATAAATACCATAAAAGAGTACATAAAAGAGAGAAATAAATTATTGCAGGATCGTAAGCAATCGAGAGCGTCCTGTTTCATTCAAATGGTAGTATTTAATACGAACATCTTCGCATTTTAAGCCTAACTTCGTTTCCACAAAATAGACTACCCAAGCAGATGCATCAGTACTTGCTACTATGGTGGAAAATTTAGGGTTGAAAGGCGAGATTTCTGCAATGATGTGGAACGAAATCATGGCCTCAGATTTAGGGTTATCCTCTTGGACAAAAGTTTCTGAAAAAGATAAAAAATAACCTAATTGATTTTAGATTGCAAAACTGTATTAAGTTACAAAAATATGGTTCTTTATGTGGGATAATTAGTTGTATTGCATAAGAAAAACATTACAGTAGTGAATTAAAGATTGGGATAAGAAGTAACCATTTTAATGTTTACGTCCTAAAATGAACTGTGAAACATGTTTGGAAATACAGCTTTGATCGCATATTCTGTTTTAACTAAAATATAGTTTAGAAATACTTAATAATAATGAAACAGTAGTAAAAAAGTAGATAAATATCCTGCACGTACATGAATGTTAAGACACCACATTCATTTCCACTTCAGAATGAATATTCATGTTCATGGGCATAACAGATAGACCCCCATGCCTTTTCTGTCATAAATAATCACCTTGGCCCATATTGGTAAGTTTTGAAAACATTGCCAAGTTACAGAAAAGTGTTTTGATTTTGATAAATTGTACATTTTAATAGCGTATATCACTTCAAAAGTAAAAAAAACTCATGGTAACTGTTGCATTTCCACCTTAAATATAGATACTGGTATACTACAATACATTCATATAGCAATCAAAGGGTGTTTTCCATGCCTCTATTGGTTAGTGCGCTAGTTCAGTGTAATGACCCTGGAGCCTCTCAAAAATGCGGTCGCTGTGAGTTCAAGTCCAGCTCATGCTGGCTTCCTCTCCAGCCGCACATGGGAAGGTCTGCCAGCAACCTGAGGATGGTCATGGGTTTCCCCCAGGCTCTGACTGGTTTCCTGTCACCATAATGCTGAACGCTGTTGTATAAGTGAAATCTTCTTGAGTACAGCGTAAAACACCAATCAAATAAATAAATCAATGGAAGTTTAGCAGCTAAAAAGACTCTGTGACATCCCTGTTTCTCGGTCTGTCCAATATGGTCTGAAAGTTCCACCATACAACCTCAGTCTTTATCTCAATTTTAATGACTGTAAAAAATGCCACAAAATAATGAAGACCATTTCTGGAATCAGCTCAAAATGGTCTTTTAGGTGACTCATACTTTGTTTAAATGTGGCCTGTTCTTTGAAGGTTAGATTGAATGGCCACAACCATTACACTTCGTCAGAATTAGGCTTGCATGTACATGACAGAAATCACCATTGCCTAATGTGTGGACTGATGTGTGATACCTGATTGACGTTTTAAATTTGTTTTTTTTTCCCCCTAGGAGAAGTCTTTATCCCAGCCTCGAGGCGCCCAGATGGAACCTGGAGAAAGCCACGCAAAGTCAAAGAAGGTTATGTTCCTCAAGAAGAAATGCCTGTGTGAGTTACCATGGAAACTACTGAAACACATATTATTGTTGTAAATCATTAATGTAGGAGTTCTGCTCAAGCCAGTCATTTAACAGAATTGTAAACCTGTGTTCATTAAGTTTGTAGAAGATAAACTGGCCATGTAGCCTATGTAATTTTTGTTGAAAACGTTGATAAGTGAAATATTCTTGAGTATGGTGTGAAACGCCAATGAAATAATTGCATACGTAAATCTGCCTGACCTAAGCTTAGGCCATGTTAAAAAAGTTAATAGCTGGACGTAACCCAACCCTGCCAGAAGAAGTAGGGTTGATATGCAGGGAATTCTGTTTTTTTTATTCCAGCCTATTAAAAGGTAGGGATTTTAAGGAAATTAACACGGAGAGAAAAATTTTAAAAAAAGCTTATCAAGACTACCAACAGAAACTTGACAGTCTAGCCAATTTCTGGATGGTCGGTCAGGTTATGCCCAACAAACATATTTTAAAAGATGAACCTAAGTTTAGTTTTTTCCTGTTTTGAGTATGTTCCCACTATTCTTTTGATTTACCTGGAGAATATCAGAGAACTTCAGCACGTCAGTAATGAATTAATATTTCATTCATGACTAACTTGTCCGCATTTCCTGATTTTGATAGCCCTTTTGATTTTAGAAAGGTGCTTTGAGGTTTGTTAGAAGGCAGCATAACGTAATATCGAAAAAAAATTTACTTCCAGCACCAAAAATAATATTTTTGACATAAATTTGCCTCAGATAATTTACAGTAAGTGTGTAAGTTACATGAGTTTTTCTGTCCTCTAAGAACGTTGATATTACTTGATGTACATTGATTCGTGTTTACTGTCGTATTTTCTCTCCAGGTATGAAAATAAAGGTGTTCAGTGGATGAAGAGCAAACCGAGCCTGCCTCCTGGGATGCATGTAGACAATTCCAAACCAGATACATCCTCCATGTCAAAAGCTGCCAAGAAAAATGCCAAGAGGAAAGAAAAGAAACGACAGCAGAGAGAAGCTGAAGGGGTGGGTGAAGTCTCTCAGTCCATGTCCAAAATAAGCTTCCAGGAACAGTTAAACAAAGCCATAGACAGCAACAAAAGTGCCGGTGATCCTAAGGCAGAAGCCATGAAGAAAGTTAAAAATCTGAAGAAAAAACTGAGGCAAATTGAGGATTTAGAAGCGAAAGTGGACTCGGGTGAGCTAAAGCCTGCGCCGGAGCAAGTCGAAAAAATCGGCAAAAAGAAAGCAATACAGGCAGAAATTGAGGACTTAGAACTTGAGTTTGGGGACTGAAAGTGCAGAAGATAAGGTGACGACTCCTTAGGATTTGGCGTGAAGCAAACCAGACAACCTAGAGGTGACAAACAAGGAACGAACGATTGCTTTTGGTTTATAAAATGATATTATACAAACTAGGCAGACATGAGGAAGGAGTTGCATTTCATCACAGGAGGTTTATAAAGTGATGTTCTGAGACTGACCCTTGGTTGATAGTTCATCATGGTGTGTTTGAAAACAAACATGTGAAAGTGGCCATAAGGGAGAAGTTACAAGTTATCAGGCACTGATATATACAGGCCTCAGCTTGTGAAGAGTCATTACGTTTTACAGCTGTTTATAAGCTGATGTGCACATCTGTAATTTATGACAGATGTATGTCTTTCGATGTCTAGGGCACAGGAGGTGCAGGTTCAAATCCAGCGTTGGACAGGGATTTTGTAGATTCCCTCGCTGTTATTGCTTGTGGGGCGTCGGTGACAAAATAAACGATCAGCAGAGTGCTCAGTGTGGTCGTTTGCACAGACTAATGTCCACTTGTCGCCCACCAATATGGTGTGATATCTGTGCATCTCGTGAAAAAGTTTGTCAGTAAGGTGCCAAATGTCCGTGGTTTCCCCCTGGCACTCTGATTTCCTCCACCTACATAGCTGACCACCATCGTGTAAGTTATAATGCGGAGACCACTACAAATAAAGTGTATAAAGTGAACATAAGAGAGGAGTGATCATTTATAGGTTTATTGCATCACACTGATCCACATAATATGGCCATAAAAGAAGGGAGATAACTCATCACACTAGATGTGTCAAGTTATCCTGCCTCGGATAAAATACTCGCATCCTCATTGGGCAGCAATGGTCATGTGGGGGACATGTATGTTCCCGTATCCTGCAGCAGATTGCATAAGCATCTGTTGACTAGGTTACCACCCCAAAGAGCAGCCTGAAACAGTCTGACATTCCTGCAACAATTTGACAGTGCATGGGTCTTTTGGGCTGAATTTATAGGTCTTCACAATAAATTTGTTATTCGTTCGTTAAATAAATTTCATGGCTACTCATTGAGGGGTAATGGAATATATGGTGTCAGTAACCCTTATACTGGACCTGGCTGATGTAATATTGCGCAGTGCTGACAATTTTGTTTACAGACTGCCACAAAGAAGGATTGATAACTCATTGCAGTGTTTTTATCAACTGATGTTTGCTCTATGTGTGGATATGTTTGGTTTGACAGTAATCAGACGCTGTCAATACTTCATATCATGTTATGTGCATGACAGTGTTTCCAGTGCTGTACCTGTGAAATTGTGATGGAATGGCTATGACCAGCAAAATGAAATTATTTTTATCTAATTTTATAAAAAAACAAAAATGTTTAAAACAAGTCTTTTTTGTGTGCTCAGCTTGAAAAAAAAATTGTCAATTGTGGACATGCAGATTTTTAGTTTCTTCATGATGGCGTGCCATCTTGTGCTCTACTGCATGGCATGCTTTTGTGGCTCATACTGGTCGCTGCCACTACATATATAACAAGTGACGTAGCAATCATGTGAATTAACGACGTGAACAGAATGTGAAGAAAGGAGACGTGTGTAATCACTGATACAACAATGGTTTTGGGGAGCTCCTGCTTCTGCTGAAGTGCTAGGGTGACAACATGTGGCGTGTGTGCGTTTTTTTTTTCTGCGAATTGTCTCAATACACATCTGTTAACATGACTTTAGTCTTTTTTTCACTGATTAATGTCTTTGAATAGCTCCTTATGTTGGACAAGAGATGTCGTTTACCCAATTGTTGAGATCTCATTTTGTCATTCTGTTGAAGCATTGTTCTCATCTCAGCTGTTCCGCCTCTGGTCAGTGAGGTTGCAGGCTCAAATCCAGCTCATGCTGTCTCGGCTGTGGTTGTAACTTTAGCAGCCTTGTTAGATACCTGGCAAAGGTTGGTGGTCTCCTCCAGGTGCTACAGTTTCCTGCACCTGTAAATGCGACAGCTTTCCTAAAATGAAAACTTCTTTCATGAAGAGCTTTGAAGTCAATTAAATCAATAAAATGGTCTGATATGGTGTAATGTGTCTGTTACAAGTGGTTCAGTAATAACTTAGGTGTTGAGACACCAGACTGAACAACTGTTACTCATCAATGACTTGAGCAACTGTTGCTCCAGAATAACTTGAGTGATACCACAACACAAACCTGAATAACAGTTGCTCAACAGTAATTTGGGTGTTCCTGTAACATAACACAAAACACTACAAAAAAAAAAAAAAAAGAAAAAAAAAAAAAACAGAACGAAAGAGTTGCTCAGTAAAATCCCACAAAACAGAAGTGAACAATTGTGGCTTAACAATAACTTTGGTACTCCACCCTTCCTCTCAACCAATGACAAGAACTAAATGACTGTGGCTCTTCTGTGAATCTTCTCACAACATAAAACTGAAAAACTGTTGCTCAGCAATAATTTCATTGTTCTCCCAACACAAGGCTGAACAACAGCAGCTCAGCAATAACTTGGGTGATCCTCAACACAACATTCAACAACTAGTTCAGCAGTAACTTGGGTGTTCCCCCAACACAAGACTGAACGACAGTTGTTCAACAATAGCTTGTGTCATCCTGCAAGACAAGGCAGCATTACAGTTGCTCAGCAATAACTTGGGTGTTCCCCCAACACAAAGCTGAACAACAGTAGCTCAGTAAAGACCTTGGTGTTTCCACAACACAAGGCTCGAAAACAGTCGCTCAACAGTATCTTGGGTGTTCCCCAACAAAAGGCTGAACCACAGCTGCTCAACAGTATCTTTGGTGTCCCTATAAAATAGGACTGAATAACAGTAGCTCAGCAATAACTTGGGTGTTCCTACAAGACTGAACAAAACTCCCTCAGCAATAACTTTGGTGTTCCCCCAACACAAGACTGAAAAACAGTTGCTCAACAGTACCTTGGATGTTCCCCAACACAAGACTGAAAAACAGTTGCTCAACAGTATCTTGGGTGTTCTCCAACACAAGGCTGAACAACAGTTGCTCAACAGTGTCCTGGGTGATCCCTCAACACAAGGCTGAGCAAAAGTTGCTCAACAGTATTTTGGGTGTTCCCTCAACACAAGGCTGAACAATAGTTGCTCATCAGTATCTTGAGGGTTCCCTCAACATAAGGCTGAAAAACAGTTGCTCAACAGTATCTTGGGTGTTCCCTCAACACAAGGCTGAACAACACTTGCTCAACAGTATCTTGGGTGTTCCCAAAAACAAGGCTGAACATGTGCTCAACAGTATATTTGGCATTCCCCCAACACAAGTCTGAACAACAGTTGCTCAGCAATAACTGTTGTTCCCACCACACAGGACTGAAAAACTGTCACTCAGCAATAGCTTCGTTGTTCCCATAACACAGAACTGGACAGTTTTTCCTCACTAATGCCTTGGGTGTTTCCCCAACACAGAAATGAAAAGCCTTGGTTCAGCAATAACTTTGGAATCTCCCCCAACACAGAACTGAACAAATGTGGCTCGACAATAGCTTTAGTATTCCAACACAGAACTGAATGGTTGTTGCTTACTATTAAATAGCTTGGGTGTTTTCCAAACACAGAACTGAACAGCTGTTGCTCATTAATAGTTTGGGTGTTCCCCCCAACACAGACCTGAAGAACTGCAACTTGGCAATAGCTTGGGTGTTCCTCCCAACACAGAACTGTAGAACTCTGACTTGGCAATAGCTTGGGTGTTCCCGACAAGACAGAGCTGAAGAACTATGACTTGGCAATAGCTTGGGTGTTCCTCCCAACACAAAACTAAAGAACTGTGACTTAACAATAGCCTGGGTGTTCCCCACAACACTTAATTGAAGAACTATGACTTGGCAATAGCTTGGGTGTTCCTCCCAACACAGAACTGAAGAACTGTGACTTGGCCATAGCTTGGGTGTTCCCCAGAACATAGAACTGAAGAACTATGACTTGACAATATCTTGGGTGTTCCCCACAACACAGAACTGAAGAACTATGACTTGGCAATAGCTTGGGTGTTCCCCCCCAACACAAGACTGAAGAACTGTGACTTGGCAATAGCTTAACACAGAACTGAGGAACTGTGACTTGACAATAGCTTGGGTGTTCCCCCCCAACACAAGACTGAAGAACTGTGACTTGGCAATAGCATGGGTGTTCCCCACAACACAGAACTGAAGAACTATGACTTGGCAATAGCCTGGGTGTTCCTCCCAACACAAGACTGAAGAACTGTGACTTGGCAATAGCTTAACACAGAACTGAGGAACTGTGATTTGACAATAGCTTGGGTGTTCCCCCCCAACACAAGACTGAAGAACTGTGACTTGGCAATAGCCTGGGTGTTCCCCACAACACAGAACTGAAGAACTATGACTTGGCAAAAGCTTGGGTGTTCCTCCCAACACAGAACTGAAGAACTCTGACTTGGCAATAGCTTGGGCGTTCCGCACAACACAAGACTGAAAGAACTATGACTTGGCAAT
The DNA here is from genome assembly GCA_016165875.1 of Acanthopleura granulata. NCBI lineage: Eukaryota > Metazoa > Mollusca > Polyplacophora > Chitonida > Chitonidae > Acanthopleura > Acanthopleura granulata. The sequence goes on from JABBOT010000014.1 coordinate 2,035,895, forward strand.
ATCTTGGGTGTTCTCCCCAACACAAGACTGAACAACGGTTGCACGGCAATAACTTGGGTGTTCCCCCCCAACACAGAACTGAAGAACTGTGACTTGGTAATAGCTTGGGTGTTCCCCCCCAACACAAGACTGAAGAACTGTGACTTGGCAATAGCTTGGGTGTTCCCCCCCAACACAAGACTGAAGAACTGTGACTTGGCAATAGCTTGGGTGTTCCCCCCAACACAGAACTGAAGAACTGTGACTTGGCAATAGCTTGGGTGTTCCCCACAACACAGAACTGAAGAACTCTGACTTGGCAATAGCTTGGGCGTTCTCCACAACACAAGACTGAAGAACTATGACTTGATAATAGCTTGGGTGTTCCCCCTGACATAAGACTAAACAACAGTTGCGCGGCAATAGCTTGGGAGTTCCCCCCAACACACAACTGAAGAACTGTGACTTGGCAATAGCTTGGGTGTTCCTCCTGACACAAGACTAAACAACAGGTACTCAGCAATAGGTTGGGTGTTTCTACAACATGAGACTGAACAACAGCAGCTTCTGAACACAGAACTGAACAACAGTTGCTCTACAATAACTTTGGTGTACTCGCAACACAAAAGACAACAACTCTTCAGCCATAAATTTGGTGTTGCCTCAACACAAACTAAATATATGTAATTGCTGCTTGGCAATAAGTTAGGTGTTTCCTCAGAGGAAAACCAATCAAATCTTGCTCAAAAATAACCTGGACATGTTGGGTGTTCCCAAGACACAGAACTGTTGTTAACTCAGGTGCTACACCAACATAGAATAACTATTGATCAGCAGGAGCTGTGATGTTAACGCAAAACAGACCTGAACAACTGTTGTTCAAGAAAGACTAGGCTGTTCTTGTACATCAACATTCAAGAAACAGCAATAGCAGACGTGCGTGATGATGGATACAGACAAAAATGAAATAATGAATTAATTTAAACACTCATTTTGAAATTGGGATTTTTATTTTCGAAATATTTAGTTAATACATGTATGCACAAAAACGTTTAGCATGACAAAAACTTTGCTGAAGTGCACAATGAGCTGTATATCCCAATATGAAGTTTGACATACATTTTTTGTTATTCGCAAAGTTGTGTTTAAAATGCAAGGTAGATTTGTGCCATTTTTATTTGGCCTCCAAATATTTTGATTCATATCAATGCTCTTCTCTTATCTCACTTCATCTCTTTCAAACCTTGCTGACGATCCTTTTCTCATACAGTTAACAGCGACATTACAGTCACAAAGCTTTTCAAGTCACAGAATTAGCAAGGAATTGAAGAGACCAATGACATAAGTTAGGAAGCTGAAAGCAGCAATTTCAAATTCATATAACTCTTACCAAAGTTGACATATTCCACCAAACATTGTCGAACATTCTTAATTCATACATTCATGTTGGAACTTTAGCAAGCAAACCACTGCCAATCACATGATAAATTAGACTGAAATATAAAGCACATCATCATTTGCTTTTGACTCAGTTGTAAAATTTTGCAACTGAAAATTGTAGTTCTGCCACACCACTCTGGAATGCTTTGTAGAGTTCCTTCGAACTTCTGGTAAAACCTGACTTCTGGAAGCCCCATCCATCATTCCATCAGAGAATGATTTTGTCTCTGAACAGTTCATTTCAGCTTCAACCATCAGAAAATGCTGGTCACAGATACAAACACCTCTTCACAACCAGATATCTGCTTTGGTTGATCATTAATTTTTGAGTTTTCACATGGTTGTCTTGGCTACTCACCTGAAATCATCAAAACAAATGATACAGTCATTTTATTTATTTCATAATTCTGTTGTTTAAGCAAATTAAAATGTACATTTATATGTATTCACTTATTAATAACTTATCTATTTAATAAATTTTATATTAATTCTTTCATTGATAATTTAGTTATAAATAATGTGAGCAACTGTTTAATTATTATTTCTGAAATTACTACTTCTTGTGTGATATTTAATTATTTTTTAATTCCATCATTTGTCATGACTTTTCTTCTGTGAAACTTTCGACGGTGTGATCTCCAGTTTGTTGTCAAAATATTACAAAAATACCCTAAATTACACATAAATATCTCAAATTATCTCATACAGCAAACAGCAACAACACAAAATTCTCTATGAGTTAACGTAGGCAGAGCAGCAAGAAAACGGCAGTTTACCACTCTACTTTTGGGCAAGCAGGAAGTAAGTAAATCAAAGACTTTCATATACCGATTTTCAAATACCCTTTTTTACAGCAAGTACCAATAAACTTGCCTAAATTTGAATGATAACTGCCTAACTGTCAGTGAAAAATTTTAAAGTGTAAAATACAGTTCCTACTTTTGTAAGCATATTCCAGAGCGCTGGATATTGTCCTCATGTCTGTCTCTATGCTGCGGGCCCAGTTTTCAACGTCCCCAATCTCCTGTTAGACCAAAAGGACAACATACAGGACATCAAACACAAACCATTTTATACAAGAAAATATTTGATGCACATCATACAAGTATCAGACTGCACAAGTGGTCATACATAAGGCATCAACCATTTATTGCCACCATGAACATGGAGAGCGGGGAATCTGAAAATTTCATGTTCAAGACTGGCACTGAACGCATCATGTGTCCTAACAAATGAAAGGCAAGCACCTTTAACCACTTAGCAACGACCAGCTCCTCTTCCTCTACATAGACCCAAGGTTTGTTCACTATCTGATCTGATCAAAAACTTAACCACGAGGGTTGTCTCCCTTGGACAGGCGATTTCATGACACACTGCATTATAAGTTTCATTTATTTATCTGATTGTTGTTTTTTTTGCAGTACTCAAGAATGTTTCTCTTATAAGACAGCGGGCAGCATTATGGTGGGAAGAAACCCAACACGATAAGATGTCTGTCAACTTTTAAAGGCAAACTAATTTACAATAAAGATGAGTAGCTATTATTGGAGATGTAGCCAAGCCTAGGCTGAGTTAACTGACTTCGAAAATGATAACAATAATGTTTTTATTTTCTAAGACGATATCACTTGCTAACTGACCAGGTCATTCGTCTTCCTTTAGACCCTCCACACTCTCTCCTTCAATATCCACAAAATATGAAATTAGATGAGAACTAAACACATGAACAAACTGAATATAAATCATGGACATAACATTGTTTACAGTCAGGGCATGCATCACACTAGATAAAGCTTAAATTTTGCACAAATATTCACATAAATCAAGAAAATAAACATGTATGTGTATACAAATTGAAAGTGTCTTAAATGTGTACTGAGCTAGAATTCGGTGTGTACTGAAGACCAGTCTAACCAGCTGATTCCGTGTACATGTGGGATCTGCCATTCAGGCTTTTAGCCTGTCGGTTTGACATTATTTGCCTTCAGAGCATTTTACCTTCAATGCAGTGTTGAAATCTTCCACCAGCTTAAGCCACTGTACAGTCTGTTTGGAGAAATGAGAGGCGTTCGCCTGCAGGATCTTTGTTTCTGTGTCCAACTTTTTCTGATTCACGTAAGCCTGAGCCACCCTATTAAAGATTGGATACACTGATTGATTGATTTGTAGATTGATTGATTTGTATCTTGTTTCTAGTCCTGTTATAGAGCTTTAACAAGCCCGCGAACAAGTGCCTGACATTTTTGAAAACACCCCTTTGGAAAAAGTGGTATGACCATTTTATATATTACTGGACAACGACCTCTTGGAGCATACCACTTTTACCAAAGGGGTGTTTTAAAAAAATGTCAGGCACCTATTTGCCGGCTTGATAAACTTATGCCTGTAAATGATCAGACCAGCTTGGGAAATATACTGTCAGCCTCTTTACATATAAATGACCTTCACCCTTAACATATGCAGGACAGTTTGATTGACTGTTGTTCAACACATGCTCAAGAACTTTCACTCATACAATACTGGTCAGCTTTATCGGCGTAAACCAGAGCGCTCCTGCTTAAGTTTTACTGAACCACCAACCTTTGGTATGTTTTGGACATACTTTTACATTGGTGGAGGACAGGTGGTCTTCAGGTGACATAACATTGGGCAAACCAGCATACAAAACTCAATTACACGCACGATGACTGTCTTCAAGGCCCCTCTGAACAAGGACAGTTAGCAAGATTTCTTATTTTATACACTTCTGGGCAGTTGGGGTGGGCTAATTAGCATGGGGTAATTTTAAATAAATTGGTTTTCTTTGAAAACTAATTAAACTAATTTAATAAAAAATACAAAATAACTATGATGAATATTCCAACACTGAGATCTGCTAGTTCCTCCTTACCCATAATTGAGATGATCCACAAGGGCGTGGCTCAGAGCTGTGGCAGACGCAATGGCTGCCTTCTTCTTCTTTTCTACAAAATCAAAAACACGAAACAAGGTAAATAGAATGTTTCAGTAGCAGCAAGAAATACGTACACACATACTCCACATACTATATACACACGCATGGTGTTTCTTGTCATACATGCTTATGATAATAGGGATCTACATTGTATTGGCCGAGGGTTAGTGTGCCAGCGTGGCGTCATGAACCAGGTGGTTTTTACCAATGTGATCGCAGTGAGTTCCAGCCCAGCTCATGCTGGCTTCCTCTCTGGTTGTGCATAAACATGGGAAGGTCTGTGAACTTGATTTATTTATTTATTTATTTGATTGGTGGTTTACGCTGTACTCGAGAATATTTCACTTATACGAGGGCGGCCAGCATTATGGTGGGAGGAAACCGAGCAGAGTCCAGAGAAAACACACGACCATCGGCAGGTTGCTCGCAGACCTTCCCATGTACGGCCGGAGAGGAAGCCAGCATGAGCTGGGTTTGAACTCACAGCGACCGCATTGGTGTGAGGCTTCGGTCATTACGCTGCGTTAGCGCACTAACCAACTGAGCCACAGATGCCCCCTGTGAACTTTAGAAATGTACTGAAATCTAACTGGTCAGCCTCAGAGTAGTGATGACATCGCCAGGCTATCATGTCTTCACAGCTATAAGTTTTAGAGTTTGATACCCGCTTAGAACTTAAAAACAGCGTACACTGTGAGCCGCCAGCATAGAGTACATTATTTTGTGTTAAAAAGTGTAGGCCCTGTTCTGTCGCTGTCTGAATTCAGTTATGGGGAATTAGAAACTGGTACCTGACAACCGAAGACACACAGTAAAACATTGTATAGACTGAAATCCCCATCTACCTTGGTCATCTTTCCTCGCATTCTGTTTAGACTGATGCTGTTTTAGCAACGTCGACAACATGTTTTTGCCTAAACTTCACAGATTAACAGTTGTCCGCATCATCAGCAACCGACGGGAGTGTAAATTCGGCAAGATAACAGCCACTCAGCCTGATAATTGCTACAGGAAGGATGATTAACAGCCTCTCAAGCGACTGTCAGATCGCCCACACCTGACACCGAACAGCACCCCCACGGAAACACATCCGCGATACAGAGTGCATTAATCAATACCTAATCATTAACCAAAATGGTGTAAAATTTGCTGATTTTTTAAACGAAGAGTCGTAACAACAAATTCACTAAAAGTTCATTTGCTTTTGAGTGGAAATTAAACACAGACACAAATTCCGAACATTTCAATGAAGCCGCATCACTTATATCCTGGAGCCTGTGGATTTGAGGTCAAAGTTCATAACAGCGCTCAGTGAAGCGGCAGCGATGGCGGTGTACGGCGAGCTAGTGGTCTACAGCGTGTTACAGCTAGTTTCACTTCTACCGTGTTTACTTGGATTTAATTTGGACACACGGATACCTGTGGTCAAAAATGGAGCACAACCTGGCAGCTTATTCGGATACTCTGTCGCTGAGCATCAAATTTATAACGTAGACGATGGATCGGTCGCGGAGAACTTGTGAGTACTTAAGCCCCTTGAGGCCTCATATTTGCCAAGCCCTTTGCCCCCCAACGACAACATGTGTACACTCCTTAAAAATAACCCTTGGTTAAAAAACAATTAGCACAAAATAGTTAGTTTGGTTCTACGCTGTGCATTTATTTTGTCTCAGTTCTTCTGATATTTGTGATTTTGTTGAACTTGATTGTCCACAACATTCGATAGTGGCACAAAATGTTAACAGATGTACAATTACAGTGTAGTCCACACTGGTCATTGTGATTTATACAATGTATTTGTGATATGGGTATAAAGTAGTCGTATTCAGTTAACCAGTCATGTAGTTTGTGTCATTGTATTGTCAGATAATTTTTATGAGAAAAGGAAGGGCTCTGATCTTCATAACATTTAAACAACAGAATTTTATGGGAGATTTTGAACATTTTTCCAACCACCAACAGTTCCATACAGTTATTCTGCAGTGGCAGTTGTCTTTGGTTTCTTGTGTTTTGGGCAGAATTTCATTTTTGGTGTCTTTTTAGCAAATATTTAAATATAGAATATGTAGGAAAATATGTGTCAAAACATGTCACATACTTAAAGTACAGATGTGACGCCTGAATTCATGCTTCCTTCCTGAAGCTATTTCAGGTTCATAACAAAGAATATTTTAAATTTTACAATGATAAAACTTAAGATAACCTCAAGGTCACACTCGGGAATTTCTATTACAGACCACTGAATCAGAGTTGAAATATTTGTTGAAGGTGTCTGAAATGTTATTATCTGTTAATTTCCCTTCTATCTCTCAACATGGCATGGACTGTAGTGTGTCATTTGAGCATCTGTTTCTTGTCACTCCAGCTGGTGTTATGGGTGGTGTTACTGCTAGACTTAGTTATGATGCTGTTCAGTTTAGCCAACAGTGACAGATGGATAAGGATGGGCAGCCCTAGTCAGGGGAGTCTGTTAGCTTTGGGATGTTTAGCTTGTGACTGGACTGAATTAGTTCTAAAGTGGATGGGTGTTGATGGAGTGGCGTAGGTGAGGAGGGGGGGTAGGGTAGGTGAGGAAAGGACAGGGGGGGAGGGGCTTCTCGTTGGATTAACGGGATTAACGTTGTTTGGGCGAGACATGAGTGGGTGCTCTCGCAAAATAACACTAAAAAGACACTAGCCGCTACAGAATACACATCTGACAGACACAATTCCATGACCTTTTTCAGTCAGTTTTTCTTCGTTTTTTGTCTGCACTTTGCTAACGCAAAGCATAGTTGAATGGGGTTTCCACAGTAGGCCGAGAGAGATTGCTCTTTGATCTTAAGTTAAACCTAAATGCCCCGCATCACATAACAGCATAACAACATTCTAAGCTTAGCGTTATTTTATGTTAGTTTGCGAGAGCACCCACTCATGTCTCGCCCAAAGAGCGTTAATCTCGCAAGACAGCTCCAGTGCTGATTCTGCTTATTTCCTAGTTTGCCCACTGCATGTGCCTGGCTGGTGTATAGTGTTTAAACTGCATTTGCCAGTCACAGTTGGTGTCAGGTGACAACCAACTGGGCATAAAGAGAGCTAATTCCACTAAATTTCGATGTAAAACATCATGGAGCAGGAGTGTTTAATTTGTGTTCCAAATTTCAAAGCACCTAGCTTCAGTTGCCTGCATTTTTCTGGGTTAACATACACTAGCCTTGCCTGGTCCTTCTGTCTGTCGCTGCTGCTGCAGACTGTACTGGCAGATATAGGCTCCAGCAGGGATTGTAGGGTCCAGTGTTCGACAGGTCCCGTTAACAAACCAGCGATGTTAACCACCACTTTAATTCAGCCTCTTTTTATGCACTTTTGTGTTGATGATCTGCTGGGATAAAGGGTCTCCCGTTTTGGTCAGAATAAGGAGTATTTTTGCGAAAACTGAAACTGATACAAAGATAGGGTGACTCTGGTCTTGGTGTGACCACAAAAAATTGCAGTTGCCACCTGCGCCAAGGCCAGCATTAACGACCGCACTGCTGAGTGCCGCTGCTAATTTCGAAGGCTGTAGGGGTGAGAGAAACTCTTATCAGTTTGAGTCTTCAAGTACATTTATGTAGATAATCTGTCATGGTTTGGAAGTTTACCAACACTATCGCTACGCGTATAGGTAACATTAATCAGTGCTAGTATTTATATGGTTAAACATATTGGGTGTTGGATACTCTCCAGGATTTTCTCATCGTTTTGTCACTCGTGTTCAAGAAATGCTGGAAGTTTCATACAGTCAATGTTTGCCCCTCTATAATGTATGTCTAGAATTCAGTCAGCTGGGCATGTTTGGGGTGGGATGGGTACATGTATGCCCTGTGGGGTCAGGGTGCGGCTTTAGCTGGTGATGTAACCCTGAAGATGCAGTGTGGGCGAGAAGGGGTGAGGGTGATGGGAGGGGGGTTGAGTGCTAAATTAGTCAAGAAAGAGAAGAAGTTGGATTACATGTACTGGTGCTCTCAGAAGCCATTTTGGCCTGGCAACAACTCTCATTAAAGAAATAAAAAAAAATAAATAAATAAATAAAAGAGAAAGAAAGATATGCAATCCGAAGAAAATAAAACAAACTTAAAAAAAAAATCAATTACATACACAGAGATGTATGTATATAATATAATTTTATTAATGTTATTATTATATACATCTATAATGATTGAAGAGACACAGGTATTTGCCCATGAAGCTGATGACTTCACCATCTTGCATGGTATAATTTATTTATTTATTTATTTGATTGGTGTTTTATGCCGTACTCAAGAGTATTTCACTTATACGTCGGCGGCTACCATTATTGTGGGAGGAAACCCACGACCATCCACGGGTTGCTGGCAGACCTGCATGGTATGATGGAGCAGTATAAATGTATACCTGCTAGTGGACTTCACTGAACTCTGTATTCTTTGAACTCTATTTATTACTGTAATTTGCCAACATTTTTGCGTGTTTGCAAGGTGTTTATTCAAGCATATTCTGAAGGCATTATTCTGTGTTGACTGATAAAATAATACTTTTTATGAAGCCCTGAAACTGGCCAGTCCAACCAATGTACATGTAGTTTTACCTCCAAAATCAAATTCAAAATGTGTATAAATTGCAGTGAAAGTTGCTCTTTCTTATGTGAAAAGGCTGAGGATTTAGGGTAAAGGTTTTGTCTCAAGAAGCCTCTCAGTTCAACATGGCTTTTTAAATGTGACAGTACACTGACAAGTTACACGAACGAACATCTGTGTCCTGTTGAAAAAGGGTCAGAAATTAAGCTTGATTTATTTGATCCATGTTCTATAGCGTCCTGAAGAGTACAAAATTTGTGCTTACGTCGTAATTTATAATTTCATTTTCCCGAGGCTGGTCGTTTTGATGTGTAGGGGAGAAAGAAGTTATATTTATGAAACTTAATAGGATGTGACCTCAGTTTGTTCCGCGTAATGCGTAGCGGTGCCATTGAAGTGCTGAATGAGTCAAGCGTTGGTGAATGAGTCAAGTGCATGTCCTTGAGTACATGTAGGTTTCAAGTGGCAGGATTCAGGGCTTATCATTTACATGACCGTATGTGTTATTATGTACGTAGGTATTATCCTATCTAAATGTACCCTACTTCAACCGTATTGCATATGAAAGAGAGCAACTTTCATTGCAATCTATGCAGATTTTTAATTTCATTTTGGAGACAAAACTAAATTGGGTGGATTTGCCAGTTTCAGGGCTTCACAGAAAGCATAATTTCATTGGTCAACACAGAATAATGCCTTCAGAATTATGCTTGAATAAACACCTGGCAAACATGCGAAAAGGTTGGAGAATTACAGTAATCGTATTTAGTACCAATACAGGTTTGCTGTTGTCGGAGAGGGTTGAATACCGGCTTCGTTTTGTAAAGTTTAGCACACACTTATGATAAAAATATGAAAAAAAAACAATTGTTTAATTTAAAAATTTTGAAAGACCTGTTTTGTAGATTTCTCAAATTTTTCTCTATTGTACATACAGTTTAAATGTCACATGTACTCTTGTGTGTTTCATACATGTACACCTGTTCAGTACTCCTTATCTGTTTCAGCCTCGTGAATGAGTGACAAAGTTTATATTTCCTAAATTGTAGAAAATTTGTCTTCCCTTTTCTTTGGTGATAAAGATTTCACACAGTTATAAATATTTGAAAGCTCTTATCCTTTCATTACCTTTTTGTCTATTAGCCCCCTTTCAGATTTTCCTAGACCTATAGTATTCGTGCTGTCGGTATCAGATTGACATGTCTTTAATTAAGTATTCCTTTGCTACCTCCCAGAAGATTTTATTCAATTATCGTGTGGTAATTTCAAGGTGATATACTTTTGTGGCTTTGTTTAGGATTTTGTGGGTTAATTGGGAGGAGTGGGGCCTTGTATAACACCCATGGTCTCCCCTAGGATTTCCTGACTTAGTTTTACTTTGGAGACCACAGCCAATTTGAGTCATTCCCTGTCCCCTAGGGTAAACCAGCTGGAGCCATACATCTACAGACTGGGGCCTCTGATGCTCTGCCTTTAGGGTGGAATTCCTGTTGGGACAAGGTTCGAATGTCAAAGTTCAGAGGTGAGATGAGGTCAGACTATGCCATGTGGCCTTTGTAGCTCATCTCATTAAAAAACAATAAACTGCATGTACATTTCCACACACCCTGTCAGTGACGTGACCTTACATGTGAAATTGAATAGTTGTTATTCGGAGTGTTTTTTTACACTTTCCGCTCCAGGTTGCTTTCCGTTCATTTCTGCTGGTGTCACATTGCAGCATTATGTCAGCTGAAGTCCGTCTCACTTCATTGTTATTAGTTAACTTACAGAATACACATGTACATCATCTGTGAAATGAACTACATGTAAGTGCAGGAAAACCATGGTACAAAGTGCCCAATCAGTGCCTGGAGTGTGCTGGTTTGGCCGCTTGGTTGTACAGGATAATGGGGTTATTGTCATGAAGGGCTTTGGGGATACACTACTTTCACAGACCGGATTCTGCACTTTCGTTAATACCTGATACATTTATGTACCGTGCAATAGAGATACAGAATGATAACAGTTTATTTATTTATTTGAGTGGTGTTTTACACGATACTGAAGAATACATGTGTTTGACTTGCACGATATCGGTGAGGATTATGTTGGAAGCAAACTGGGAAGAGCTAAGGGGTAACTCATGACCTGCAGGTTGCTGGTGGACCTTCTCACGTACGACAGGAGAGGAAACCACTGATAACAATTTAATTTGCTTCGTTTATGTATGTGTGTATATCATAATGATTAGGACCAGCATCCGTACGATCTACTGTCTTATTTTCTTGTTTTTGCCACGTGTATTGTGGCTTCTAAATTTCTTAAAAAAAACTTGATGTTAATATCATATCTCCCTCTTCCCAACAAATGACAGCTTGAATTTTTAACTACGATACTCTTTGGTTAAGTTAAATTTCTGTCAATGAGAAAGAAGAAAAAAAAGGTACAAATGAAAACTCAACACCTAAACGTGTGCACATATATCTATTTGACCCAGAGATGTAAAAATGTTTCTAAGCAAAAGTTGAGCACAGTGCACAGAACATGAATTCCCCGGTTCATACTCTGCCAACCACCACTGCACTATTTAGGAGAATATGTTGCTGACTCAGCAGTCTTGATTACCCCGCTACACTTAACCCTTCAGGTCACTCTATCCCATAGCTAAGCTTACTCTACTTCCCCAGGTTATTTACAGTTGCCATGGTAATGCTTAAAGAATGAAACCGTAAGAGGCTGTAGCCCAATGTAGCAGGACAAGTGTTGCAGACTGGCTGAACAGGAATGGCTGGTTGTGAGACATGTCCATACAATTATGCATGCATGCCATGGCGTGTTGTGTATCCACTCCCATATAAACCTGATACGGGCTTCAGTGCACTATCAGGCGAGGAGACGGGAAAAGAAACCTGTCTTTTGACGTGTCATCGACATGGTCATGAATACATGTATAGTCGTGAGGTGCAATGTTATAATGTAGGCCTATACAGTGCATGTTACGTACGTGTACGCTGTGTGTTTCGATTTTATTTCACCTGAAGATTAGCTCTCTTTCAAGTGACATGTTCCGTATATGTGCATCTGTGTGTGTACTTTTATACACCTGAAGTTTAGCTCTCTTTCAAGTGGCACATTTTCTTGATTCTGATTAATTCGTCCGCATTGTAGGGTCAGTTTTTACATCTTTGTTTTATTTTTTGGGGAAGTTTGACAAATTTATTATCAGGAAAAAACTTGAGTGTTGGCTGCGAAAGTAACATTTAAGGGCTGAATGTGTTTCTTACAGTGTGGTTTTACACTGTCAGTAATACACTGTGAAGTACTCACCTGTACATGTTAGACATTGTGCCTAATGCTACTGTGCACATATACATGTATGTAGCTGTATGTTGTACAGTCCATCGTGTAAAGCTACAAGTACGTCATGCGTTAGAGTGAAAATCACAGGTGACTCCTGTTTACTCATTCGTGTCGTTTTGAAGTTCAGGTCAGAGTTGGATATTTGTCATTATATGAAATTGAACTGCATTCCGCATGTTATGAACACAGGTGGTGCAGTACACTGCAGATAACAAGGCACTTATGTGATGAGTGAAAGTCCATCCTACCCTGATTTCTTCTACTCATAATGATGACAATCAAAGCATACAAGTGAAACACTAGTCTTCAAGGTGGCAAAAAATCACAAGCAAATGATCAAATAAATGCAGAAATGATATACACACATTTCGAAAATGTTATTGTAATTCTTCAACCTTTTCGCTTGTTTGCAAGGTGTTTATTCAAGCCTATCCTGAAGGCATTTTTCTGTGTTGACTGGTAAAATTAAACAGCTCTGAAATTGGTCAATCCAACCAATGCAGTTTTGTCTCGAAAATCAATTTAAAAATGTGCATATATTGTACGGAAAGTTTCTCTTTCATATGCTAAAAGGTTGAGGAATTGGGGTAGACTTGATTTACACCCATCCAAGCACTTACAGTTTGAGGTCATTTTTTCAAAGTGAAAGGACTTGTATGATTAGAATGGTATGAAATTGTTGGGGCTGTAAATTCAGCCCATAGGAGATGCCATCTGTCCTACATTTGCCATTTGCCTTGGCTTAGGCGTTCTTCGCATTGTCTTGATACCTCTTTATCTTTGGGAGGTAGAAAAGTCACAGTGTGTCTCCACGTCAACCATGCCATTTGCCCAGCAGGGCAGCATAACCTGTTAAGCTTAAAAACACATGTGTACCAGAAATGCTGTGTGACAAAATTGTGAGGCATTTGCTACACTTGTGCTTGGGTCTCCATGTAGGTTGAGATTTTGTTTCTCCTTCAGAGAGGAAGTCTGATGGAAACGCGCAGTGTGATGTTGTCTGAGCTTGGCACTAGTAAAAGTGCTTTCTATGAAGAATATTATCACCAAGCACTTTTTGGTTGGTTTGTAAGTTTGCAAGTTTTTTTCTTTTTTCTTCAAGAGAATTGTTTGGCCGTCCCCTCATCTCCATATCAGGAATTGTTAATGTTTCGATTGTACATGAACATAACATTTAAAGCTTCCTGCTAAGGTCTTGTTTGCAAATTATTAGGCTGTGTACAGGTACAGGGAGCCTCTGTGTGGCCATCAGATTAATGTCAAGTGGAAAACCTGCTCTGCCTAATATGATTACCCAGTTATTTATTTTTGGTGTTACAACATAAAGGGAGAACCCATTTCTAGCATTATGACATGATGGGACATCCTGTTGTGAGGGGCACTGGTTTGAAGTGGTTTGGCTTTGAGTGGTTGTTATGTGTATGAATGAACCACTGTCTACAAGTACATTGTACCTGCTTTTTTTACATACATATTCATGTAAGTTGCTGTTTTATAGACAGAAAGATGCACGTGTAGAGTTGTGACATTGAAGGCAATATTGGCGTGATTACAACAAATGTGCAGAGTTGTAATGAACGAGGCTCATGTAACTGCACTGTTAAAAACGTACGGATAGCAGATGCACATGCAGCAGGCATGCATACAGGTAAAATTATAATAAATAAGGTTACAGCAAACAGATATGTGTAGAGCTGTAATAAAGGAGGTACAATACTTGCAATGTTAGAGAGTTTACTCCTGTGTTCACACATGTGGAGTTGTAATAAATGAGTGAGGTACAATACTTGTACTGTGAGAGAGTTTACTCCCACGTTCACTCATGTGGAGTTGTAATAAATGAGGTACATCTACTATGAGAGAGGTGATAGAAGATGTACACATGTGCCTGTGGGATTGTAATACGTGGAGTACTAATACAGAGGTTACACCACACGGATATGTGTTCAGTTGTAATACATGAAATACATGGACTATTAAAGAGTTTACATCAGAGGTACATGTGTAGAGCTGTAATAAAGGAGGCGCTGTTAGAGAGTTTACAGCAGAGGGACATGTGTAGAGCTGTAATAAAGGAGGCGCTGTTAGAGAGTTTACAGCAGAGGGACATGTGTAGAGCTGTAATAAAGGAGGCGCTGTTAGAGAGTTTACAGCAGAGGGACATGTGTAAAATCGTAATAAACGATGTACTATTAGAGAGTTTACAGCAGACGTACATGTGTAGAGTTGTAATAAAGGAGGTCAGACATTCAGTGAGCCAGGGAATACCCGAGCCCTGGAGTAATGGGTAGGAGGAATGTAGTCGGCCTCAGTTAGTGCTCTAGTCATGCTGCTAGACAGGATGGAGAACTGTGAAACTGAGCGTTTTTTTTTTTTTTTTTTTTTTTTTTTTGACAGGTGCTATTCTGAGTGGTGAAATTATTGTAGATATATGTGTACTGCATGTGGGCATACATAGCTTTTGAGCTACTTGTAGAGTATCTGATTCGCTCTGTACATGTAGCTTGTACAAGTGATTAGTTTACATGTACAGTGTAGTTGTGACTGCTGTCTTTCTGGCTTTGAATAGAAAACACAATGAAATGGGATAAATAGTAGGGTGTTGGCAAACTGTTTAAGGCATATAGCCAACTCCGCGGCACTACGGGTAGAAATAAAATGCTTCACCCGTATCTGTGTGGAGTTGTGTGCTTGCAGGAGATTCGACCTTAACACACGTGACCAAAATATCCATGATCTAAGCAGTGTTTAGACTTCTCGATGTCAGGTGCAAATATGTCCAGGTAGGACCATCAGTGAAATAGATGTTCGGTTACCTGACTGCCTCCCTCCCACCCCCCCACCCCCCTTCAAATAAAAGCCTTTGCTCTAATGTTCTATTCATTTTTCATCAATGGAAATTTATTTCCATTTTTATTTACGGAGTATTAAAGAGAGGGTAACCAATAAAGGAGAAAGAGAAAGTGATTTCTAGCAGTCCTCCACTATGTTTTTCTGACAAGATTGGTTTACCTCCAACTAGGACTTATTTAAGGATGGCCTAGGATTCTGTGACTAAGTCTAATTGTGTATGATTCATTCCTCATGGTTGTCATTGACAACAACTTGTATCTCCCCCCTCAAGTAACTCATCTCAAGGAAAACACACACATAATGACTGACACAGTTTTTATTTTACAAGTTAACAAGTGATACATCCCAATTTTTTTTTTTCCCCCTGTTTCGGATTTCGACGATGACTAGAGCCATTTCTTTGGGTTGCAATTCCAAACTGCTCTTGAATGACAAGAGTTTGATGAGGTTATTTGTGGCCATTTGCCAAGGGTAATAATAGAGACGGAGTAACCCTGGGATTAGTGATGGGACAGCCTGCTACAGAGTAATGGATTCTGCGATTAGCTGCTGGGGAATTCTCGCCGACAGTCTGTGATGAATTGAGGTGCAGGGCTGGGTCAGGCAACTGTATTCCTGGGTGGTTTTATAACCCAAGATAATCTGTTATTCTTAGCAGCAGTAATACGACTGTATGTTAATTCTGGTAGTGGGATTCGTGTACAATTACCTTAGCAGTACATGCACACTCCTACATATTCAGATACAGTACTGTACATGTGTGCACTTGCTTGATTCATATTCACATGTGCCATTTGATTTATGCCTTTATACAGATTCACAGACAACTATACCTTTTTACAGCTTCAGAATTATTGCCATGTAAATCTCAGGTTTGTACCTCTGTACTGACTCAGCTGGTGTATACATGCACCTTAATTCATATAGCTTCAGACCTCTGTACTGAAGCAGATACTGTATACATGCAACTTAATTCAAATAGCTTCAGATTTGTACCTCTGCACTGAAGCAGATAGTGTATACATGCAACTTAATTCAGATAGCTTCAGATTTGTAGCTCTGTACCGAAGCAGATAGAGTATACATGCAACTTTATTAATATCGCTTCAGATTTGCTACCGTAACGATTCAGATTTTTGTATGTACGTATTATCTGTATAGTACTTCATACACACTCAGATTTGCCACAGTCAGATACATGTAGTGTACATTGTTAGGGATGGATACAGGGTCTCGTGCCATGTTAACAAGACAATCAAATGCGGAAAAATTTTAAAAATTCAAATGATTTTTTCATAAAACATTAAGTGTATTTATTATTAAATTGGTACCGCAAAATATGTCCGAGTAATCTACAAAAGATGGTTAACAATATAGTCACGAATCACAGATTAACAGGCGGACTAATGGTGATTTCGCGAGCACGAGGCTAGTGTGTTTTGCGTCAAGAATGTGTGAGCAGATCTGACAGATGTTGTGTTTGCTTGTGTTTCCGTAGCTATTTTGATCCGTTTGACCTCCCTGTGCTTGACGGGAATTTTTTTTCAAAAATAGAAAAAATTCCTGGATCTAACACTGATTCTGTTCCACAGACGCTGATTACAGGTATTTCTGGAGATGTTTACCCTTCGGCTTACACGCTTCTCCAGTTACCGTCATACTCCTACACAGATCGTACGTACAGTAAGGTCTTGTACAAGATACTAGCTGTCACAGAGTGAACATCTTCGTGTTAAACTAGGAAGGCATTTTAACAAAGGTCTCGGTGAATATATGTATACTTGGAGACATATGTGCTTCCATGGACAGGAAAATATATTGAGTAGTGGTTTGAGATTTTCAGTTTTGGCAAGTTTTCAGCCAGAGTACAAAAATGGTTTCACCATTTTGGTTTTCCTTGTCTACTGGCCTCATTTAGGAAGATACACACACACACATATATGTGACATGTGTTTAATAATACGTAAATGAGCATTTAGATTCAGTAGAAAGGATCTAAACATGGATGAAAGTTCAGGAGCTTCGAATAATGGAATTTCCAGAAATTTACTGTGAAACATTTAAATACTAATTAGGGTGTTTGTTTGAAATGACCATCATTTTTATGTATAGTGTTAGATCAGCAGATGGACTCGGGAAGATCAGCCAGCAACCGTTGGAGGATGGTGGGTTTCCTCCTGGGCTCTTCCCAATTTTCTGTGGCATACGGGTAATGCTGGTCGCCGTCATATAAGTGAAATATTGATTATGGTTTGAAAAAAAAAAAAACTTGAAATATTAAAATCAATCAATCAGCAGACATGGGCATGTATTTATGCTGTATTTCCTGTATATGGAGGTACATGGATAGGGTAACTGTGTACATAGACTGTACATGTACTGCTGGATTGACAAGAGGATCAGCAGACATGGGCATGTATTCATGCTGTATTTCCTGTGTATGGAGGTACATGGACAGGGTAACTGTGTACATACACTGTACATGTACTGCTGGATTGACAAGAGGATCAGCAGACATGGGCATGTATTTATGCTGTATTTCCTGTGCATGGAGGTACATGCACAGGGTAACTGTGTACATACACTGTACATGTACTGCTGGATTGACAAGAGGATCAGCAGACATGGGCATGTATTTATGCTGTATTTCCTGTATATGGAGGTACATGCACAGGGTAACTGTGTACATAGACTGTACGTGTACTGCTGGATTGACAAGAGGATCAGTAGACATGGGCATGTATTTATGCTGTATTTCCTGTGTATGGAGGTACATGCACAGGGTAACTGTGTACATACACTGTACATGTACTGCTGGATTGACAAGAGCATGGAACAGGTCAAGTTTCTGCAGAAAACAGGCTGGCATCAGGAGGCTTTTAGATTACAATGCATTGTGTGGATGGGTGTGCACAGGTTTGTGTGTGTGGGGGGGAGGGGGGGATTACAATGCCTGAGTGCTCCAGTAGAAGTTATGACAGAAGTGCTGTGTATCTGTCATTGTTTTGGTGGAGGAATGGGGAGTGGCCTATTGCGCATTAATGAGTGTTAAAGAGAGGAGATAACCAGTGATGTCACATTGGCCCACTTGTTCAAGAGTACTATTAACCTGTTAAAACTATTAGTCCAGTCATTTCTGCATGGATGCATTTGGATGATACTGGTATTAAAGTGAAAGTCCACTCGAAATGAAGTTGTGGTGAGTGAAAAGAGTATAAGAAAATATGTCTGAAAACATCTTCTCTGATATTTTTAGATATTTTTTTCCTCCAAATTAAATGCAGTCAAATGTTTTAATTGTATGGTGGACTTTCTGGACCATATTAAACAGGCTGAAGAACGATGATATCACACATTCCTTTTTACATGCTAAACAGTCTCTGATAGTTACATGCTTACGTTCTACATGACTATGCTTGTAGTACTACACCTGTATCTGTATTTTTAATGTAGAAATATAACAATCAAAAATTTGACTGCGTTACATTTGGTGGAAGAAAATCTTGAAAAAAATCAGTAAAGATATCTGGAGATGCACATGGGTTTTTTTTTCTTTTCACTCACCACATCTTCAAGTGGTCATTCACTTTGAGTCAGATGTCTAAATTAACTGTTATTCATGGACGAGTGTATTGGAACTTCAGCCCAGTTTCTTCCACCCATAGATAAGTCTCTCAGCTGATGTGTTTAGTGCAAAATTCCTGAGTTAGGCATTAAACACCAACGTAATAAAATTGAAAATAACTTTTTATACCCTTGCAAAAAAAAAAAAAAAAAACCGCGAAATATATGCACGTGTATTTACTGATAAGGTATTGTAAGTTGATCTCTCTCATACTCGAACTTGTTTTACAAGTGTCATACTTGTATATGCACATGTATTGTTTGTCTTTTCGGCTCATTACTGATACTTCCACACTCACTGTCTCATTATCTCCCTTTAATAGAATGCATACAGGTTGTTAAATAAATTTATTGTAATTCACCTGCTTCTTGTAGTCTCATTTGTTTCATTATCCTCTACTTCAGACACATTTTACTGCCATCAACTATAAGCATCAGCTCTCAGCTGTATTTCTCCTGCTCCCTCCACCAGTCATGTCCTTAGTTTCATTATCGCCTACTTGTACTTCTGCTCCCTACACCAATCATGTCTTTAGTTTCATTATCACCTACTTGTACTTCTGCTCCCTCCCCCAATCATGTCTTTAGTTTCATTATCACCTACTTTTACTTCTGCTCCCTGCACCAATCATGTCTTTAGTTTCATTATCACCTACTTTTACTTCTGCTCCCTGCACCAATCATGTCTTTAGTTTCAGTATCACCTACTTTTACTTCTGCTCCTTGCACCAGTCATGTATTTAGTTTCATTATCTTCAACGTGTACTTCTGCTGCTCCCTGCACCAGTCATGTCCTTAGTTTCATTGTCACCAACTTGTACTTCTGCTCCCTACACCAATCATGTCTTTAGTTTCATTATCACCTACTTGTACTTCTGCTCCCTACACCAATCATGTCCTTAGTCTCATTGTCACCTACTTGTACTTCTGCTCCCTACACCAGTCATGTCCTTAGTTTCATTGTCACCAACTTGTACTTCTGCTCCCTCCACCAATCATGTCTTTAGTTTCATTATCACCTACTTGTACTTCTGCTCCCTCCACCAATCATGTCTTTAGTTTCATTGTCACCTACTTGTACTTCTGCTCCCTACACCAGTCATGTCCTTAGTTTCATTATCGCCTACTTGTACTTCTGCTCCCTCCACCAATCATGTCTTTAGTTTCATTATCACCTACTTGTACTTCTGCTCCCTCCACCAATCATGTCCTTAGTTTCATTATCGCCTACTTGTACTTCTGCTCCCTCCACCAGTCATGTCCTTAGTTTCATTATCGCCTACTTGTACTTCTGCTCCCTACACCAGTCATGTCCTTAGTTTCATTTTCACCAACTAGTACTTCTGCTTTCCCGTTTCCCTGATGTATCACAAGTGGCCTGGCTCCCACCCATGCCTCACTCCACCACGTGTGTACATTGGCTGGGCATGTGTTTATCCTGATTTCCCTAATGTTTATGGTAGATAGCTAGGTGTTGTCTGCTGAGTAGGGGTTATGTGGTCATACATCAGTTGAGATACTATGTAACCTTATCCAGAGATACCTCCCAGCTAGGACCAGAGCCTGCCCATCCCTCAGGCAGAAATACCCTAATTCTGTGTCACCAGTGCAGATTAGCTTTTAGTAGAAGAGGGCTTCACATAAAGGAAGGTGATGGCTTCCTGGACATCATTCTTAGCCAGTATCTAGATGTATCTTAGCCAGTATCTAGATGTATCTAGATGTATCTTAGCCAGTATCTAGATGTATCAGTATAATAGTCACCTGTACTATGTGTTTGTTGTAATTTAGCTGAAATATAATATTGAAGTGAAAGGTGTACATCTACTTTTATACTATATATGAGTACAGGTGAATGGAACATTGCAAGATGTGATTATTAATTATTTCTTAACTGGAATTCTTTTTTAGAATGATTAAGGTAGAATGTCTAACTTTGGGGTGCCAAGTGGAGATATCTTAGATCTGCAGCTGAAGGAGTTAGCTGATTGGCTGGCTGATAACAGTTGTAGCAGCCAATAGAGGAGTAATAAAAGAGCAGCGGCATTTTCTGCAATTGTTGTGCTGTGTGGTGCGCATTGACAGTGTATTCATGTCATTGTACATGGCCTACATGTACACGTAGGTATTTACTGGTGTAATTTTTACTGGTTTATATATTTGTTATGCTTCACATGTTGTGTAAAATGAATGATGACAGCCTTAACACCACACCGCCAATGTGTGTATCTTCGCCATCTCGTAGTGAACAGTGTGTTACAAGACTGCTCTCTGTTACACAACAGTGTTACAACACTTTGTTATAAATTTGAGTATGGAAAATGTGTTGAATGATTTTTAACATGCTTTTACCAGACTCGGTTCTAAATGGAACTTGCAACTAAATGTTTCAAAATACATTTTTCTCCTTCTGGCTGAACTTCAGTGACTCTGCATGTAGTTTAGAATAATGGTTTTAAAACATGACCTGGTTTCCTCCCATCAGAATTCTGGCTGTCGTCGTATAAGTGAAATATTCTTGAGTATGGCATAAAACACCAATTAGATAAATAAATAAATTTAAAACAAGACAGTTTCTGTGTTACACAAGGTATCAGTCCACATCTTACTGTGAATACATGTAGATTGAAAACTTTGTTGACTCTAAAGTAAATGTAGGAGAGGAGTTCCGCAGCAAGCCAGTAGGGCGTCAATGTGTTGTGCTGTCGTAGGACATTTGTGAAGACGAAGGGTATTCCAAGATGATCTGTGGTCTGTGTTCACCAAGGCAGTAGGCCTTAAATTAGTACTGCAATCATGTATATGTACAGTAGATGTGTACACTGTCACATGAAGGCTAGGGGAATGACAGTGGAATTTTAGACGCTTGCCTCAAGTGGGTTAGTGGTCACTTTTAGGCTTGGTTGGCATTGGCATGTATGAAGGCCATACTATGCAGTCATTAGCATTAAATAATAATGTACATGTACTGATATCAGGGGGAAAAACCATGGCATCTCCAAAATCTAAAGGAGCATGTGAATTGATTGTTTTGCACATGCTTGCATTGTGGAATGGTTTTTCCAACTGCTGTAATATAATTTGAGAACATGCATGTACATTCTAAATATATACCTGGTTAGAACATTGACAGAGAGGTTCTACATGTAAGATTTCTACAGACCTCTCCAGGCGTCAAATCATAGGGCACACATCTGTTTGGGATGGAGGGGGGAGTGGAGGAGAAAGAGGCAGAGTTAAAGCCCTAGACATGCCCACCACACAGCTCCATCATCAGGAAACCCCTGGGTTTTCCTTCCAGGGGTAAAATACTCCTGCCTCAAGATTTTTAATACATTTGGTGATCAGGTTGACTTGGAGATGGAATAAGCAGTAAGAGACCTTCTAATAAAGTGGGTATTAGGGCCAGATGTGGACAGTATTGTGTAGGAGCTCTCTAGAGTGGAGGAAAGAAAGGATGCTTTCACTTTTATTCAAAAGTTTTAAGAGATTTAGGGACTAAAATTGAAAAGTGTTATTCTTGGATGTAAGTATTTCATGTTTTGGGAGTCGATCAAAATTATTGGGGGCTGCCGTTTTGACATTGTGCTTTGCTTCACGACTAAAAGCCATGATTGTTGAAAAATGCTCAGTAAAGTTAACTCCTTTAATCACTCTTTTATTACAAGGATTTACATTTATTTTGATAATTTCCAAAGTTTTCTCAGAGTGTTAAAATTGAATTTAAATAGCAAGAGTCCAGATTTACTATGAGACTTTTCTTGATTTTTTTCTCTTCATAAAAAAGAAATTCTGATACAATAGGCAAAAAGTATGTCACATTATTAACAGCTTTACAACAGTTTCAAACAGGAAAGACACAAAGATTTATATAGACAAATGAGATCCTTCGTACAAAATCACTTTGAGAATGTGAAACAGTCAGAACGTACTGGCAAAAGGTAAGAAGTTCATTTGATTCCATCACATTCGTGCCGCTTTGGATTCTTCCGAGAAACCTTGTTGTAGAAGACAACAAGTGATTGTAAGGCGCACAAACCACACAGCATCATTAGATTTGAAGCTCACATGGTACCGAGAAAAGCAATTAAATGATATCAACCAGTTTGCAAGTAGATACACTTTATCTGTGTGAGTTATCTCCATTCTTGGAGCAATGCCTCCACACATTTGTTAAGGAACACATGGGCGTAATTGACCTACTCTTGACCTGGCCTAAGTGCTTGTTTTGGCTGATGCCAACATAGCCTGATACCAGATACATGCTCTCCCAGTCACATTATCTGCCTGTACATATTTATCCAATTAGTCTGTAATTGTGTAATTAATTCAGGGTCAATAGATCTTGAGTGTCAAGAGGGACCAGTGTCATGTCAGGTTGACATTTCAATCTTGACCTCTCTGCAAGGTCACACAGAGCTGTCTCTACAAGGTGTGGTCTGGTGCTTTGTCAGTTTGCTCATTTTTGAGTTAACCATACATGTTAGACAGGTACAAAAACATTTACGCCATTTATTGGTCAGATTTTTACGTTCATGCACATTATTAGTTACATGGTTACTGAGTGAAAGAATACGAAACTAAATGGGGTCTGTAAGCCTCATATTGGGCGAGGCATCAGGGGAGCCCAATACGAGGCTTACAAACCCTATATAGTTTTGTATCCTTTCACTCAGTAACCATGTAACTAATAATTAGTAACTATGTAACAAATTTATCCCTGCGGAAGACCCAAAAAACTACACTGAAAATTGGTTTCTTGAAAAACAAAAGGCAGGCTCACTAGTAATTTCCCATCACATCGAGGAGTTTTGAATTATAGCAAGCAGTGATCTGGGAATGATCACATCATAACGTTATTGACATGTTCATTCAGCATGAAGTTGTATTGTTGGTTTCATTGTTGCTTGTGACGTCACGAAGTTCTACCTATTGTTTAGTCATCAGACCCATATAGCATCTGGTGCAGGGTATAGAGTTATACACGTCTGTCACGTGACCATTACTGTCCAGTCAAAAGCAGAGGATTTTGTCTGATGCTGCATGAACTGTAATGTGTACCTGTTAGAACACGTTTACGTATACAGGTACCTAAAGTCATGGATCCTCAGTTAACTTGCACCTGATTTATGGTAAGTGTTAAGCAGCAGTTTCACGTGGAAATCAGTGGTTTTTCCGCCCACTGTCTCGTTTTGGTAACCACTGCAAGAAGTGTCGGATAATTGAGTTTTAGACAAATGTTTTATGGGCTTTTTCGTGAAATTGAGTTTTTTGATACATTGGTGATGAAAAAATATTGAGTTTTCTGCTTTGTAACTGTTGACATTGATTGTCTAAATGGGAAAATGGCTAGAAAAACCCTTATACATGGAAGTATATAATATACATTACCAACTTGGACAAAGTTTTAAAAACATTGAAGATACATGTACATGCCATGTAAAGCACCCATATTATCACTTAGTTAGTGGACTGTAAAAAAACTGTCATCTAGTGACGATACATGTCGTTGGAGGCTTGTTTTGAGAGCCAGATTGTCCTCGTGTATCTACATATGTATTATGGTGTAGTTACCTGTAGAGAAGCAATTGTATATTCTTTCACTTACATGTAAACATATATTAATGATATCTGATTATAAAATGAGTTCAAATGATATTATGTGTACATAATAAAGAAGGCAATGCCCCTGCTAATGACATATGGAATTGATGAATCAAAACCACAGACTCTTTAAGTACAAGTGGTCATATACGTGGGAATATATATATATATGCCTGTCATCATAGGTCTAACATTACAGATTACAGTAACCTGTATTTTACATCAGGTACAGTATATATTCCAGATCTGAGATCACAGCAGAAGTCTGCTAGCCATCTTGGCAAAGTCTAACTGTTTATTATCATAACGTGGTCAGATGTTTTTTTGTGCGTATCAAATTCTTTACTAGTGTGCAGATGTCGATCTGTAGATTATAAAGCTCTTTCACTGACACACGTATAAAGTATATATGTATGAGAAGAAAAAGGAAAAAAAAAGGCTTTGTGTAATGGACTCCAGTTGTGAACCATTTGTGGAATCCCTGATAGAGCGTCGAGTTTCTCTGAATGAATCCATTCTGTGAAGTGTTAGGTTATTGCCCTTTGATAGCTCTCCAGTGTGTGCTTGTAGTTATCCTGTCTGGTTCCAGTTCCACTGATGTTGATGTAGCCTAGGTGTAGGAGGAGTGTAACCCAAACTCCTACCAGTGTAAGGTTCTGTAAACACATGACTTTGCTTCTATTGTTCTGTCAGGGGGGGGGGGGGGGTGAGGATAGTCTGAATGAGGGAGATGTACATGCTCTTGTAGGTCTGTGTGCTTTTATTTCTTGATGCCAAAGCTTGAGTAAGAAGTTTTGGCTGATCTTCACGCACATCACCTACAAGTACACACAGGTTAGCCTACATGTATATTTAAGTTCGCAGATGTAACTCGACAATTTACTTACATACTTGCTTTAGATGAACAAACAACAGTACATTGTATAATATAACAGAGAAGAAAATTTTAGTTCACTTTCACACTGGATTCCTGTCACTGTCTGCAGTGTCACGTTATACTACACCCGGCAGCACTGGAACTCATTATTTTATTTTTTTTGCTGGAAATCATGTCCAAAAAAATGAGATCATCATGAAATGTGGCTATTTAATGAGAATGCAAAATGAAAATTGTTCCTTAGTTTTCCAGGATATTCTGATTCCAGATCGAAGGAAAACAAGGAATCAAGGGATATCTACATGTACATGGAGTCCTGTAGCAAGTGTATGTGTACATTACTAGAATGAATGAATGAATGATTATGGCTTAACGCCACATCGGCAATATCTCAGCCATATCTTGGCGAGAACAAGGTGGAAACACGAGACAGTTCAGGTTTTCGATAGTGACTGGGGAACATTAAAAAGAAAACAAAAATGTTCGGACATGGATTAAAATCAGGTAAGAAAACCCAAACAGTTAAAACTCGAAAACCAGCATATTAAGGAAATTTTATAACAAATATTTAGTTTGAGAATAAAATTTATATTTTAAGATACAGACCAATGGCCTTCAAATATTTTATGACAGCGTCGCCAGCGGTGCTGTCGAACAAATCATATATGGACTTTACTGTGTAGAATCTTTGCCGCACATGGGCAAAGTCCACACAGTCAACCAGGATATGTTTGATGCCGTATTGCGCATCACATCCAACACACTCGGGAGCACTGCCCCCATCCAGGATAAAATTTGTACATTACTGGTGTACTCAGATTAAGTGCATTACTGTCAGTTATATGTGAAGAAAAAGAAAAAACGTACATGTATAAAAAAAAAAGCTGATGGGTGCATGGGATCAGTGTTGGCCCTTTTGTGATGTATTTTCTCTGCCTCTCCCTCCCCACAACCCTCCACCCACTCCATCTCAGAATTTTTGGTGTGGGTGCAGACAGCTGGGGGTGATCCAGGAGAAGGGACCAGATATTCCGTTGTTAATGTTTTCCTAACTGAAATGTTCTGCACCATCCTCCTTGTTCCCAAGACACAAGACAGCTGTTCTACTAGCAGACTAAACAAACATGGCAGACATAGATCTTCAACTTTCTGCGGATTTTGTTGATAGTAAAAGTAGTGTGTGATATCGTAAATTTTGCCGCAGCAGTCGTCTGGGGACAGAATCCACCAAGTGATCAGCCATTGTTACAAGTCAGAAATAAGAAATATATATATA
Source organism: Acanthopleura granulata (assembly GCA_016165875.1). Taxonomy (NCBI): domain Eukaryota; kingdom Metazoa; phylum Mollusca; class Polyplacophora; order Chitonida; family Chitonidae; genus Acanthopleura; species Acanthopleura granulata. The sequence continues at coordinate 2,062,417 of JABBOT010000014.1, forward strand.
GAATTAAACACATTATTTTGGGCGTTTAGATTACCGAGATCCTGAGAGTTCTAACACTTAGAAACGTGTTCTAGGGTTTATTTGGTAGGTATACATGTAGGGAGATATCTTAGTGGAAAATGCAAGTTTCTTAATTGGCCGTTATAAATGTTTTTATAGTGCAAATGCAGTATACATGTACATGAGTATAATCAGTATATAAATATTCCTTGCAAGAAATGCTTACAACAAAAAAGTCGGCACCTTGAACACGCATGTGGAATGGGTTCCACACAGATGTTACACGCATGAGGAATGGGTTCCACACAGATATTACACACATGTGGAATGGGTTCCACACAGATATTACACACATGTGGAATGGGTTCCACACAGATATTACTTGCGTGTGAAATGGATTCCACACAGATATTACACGCATGAGGAATGGGTTCCACACAGATATTACTTGCGTGTGAAATGGGTTCCACACAGATATTACACGCATGAGGAATGGGTTCCACACAGATATTACACCCATGTGGAATGGGTTCCACACAGATATTACACACATGTGGAATGGGTTCCACACAGATATTACACGAGTGTGGAATGGGTTCCACACAGATATTACATGGGTGTGGAATGGGTTCCACACAGATATTGCACCCGTGTGGAATGGGTTCCACACAGACATTACACTTGTGTGGAATGGGTTCCACACAGATATTACACACATGTGGAATGGGTTCCACACAGATATTACACACGTGGAATGGGTTCCACACAGATATTACAAGCGTGTGGAATGGGTTCCACACAGACATTACACGCGTGTGGAATGGGTTCCACACAGATATTACACGAGTGTGGAATGGGTTCCACACAGATATTACATGAGTGTGGAACGGGTTCCACACGGATATTACATGGGTGTGGAATGGGTTCCACACAGATATTGCACCCGTGTGGAATGGGTTCCACACAGACATTACACTCGTGTAGAATGCATTACGTAAGCCTGCCTGCTTGAGCTTAATATATGCTGTGTTTCAGAGTAAACCACACGTGTGTGGTTTGGTGCTCACTTTTTAAGTTGTACCAAAGGTGTGGTTTGGTGTACATAAATTAGAGGAATTATGGTACCCAGGTTAAAGGTCGGGGATCAAAGTTGACAATAGGCCACATGGTTGGGAAGGTTCATCATGCTCTGGAGACAAAACATCACTTTGTCAGTCTTTCAGACATTCTCTTTGAAACCAAAAATCTGGGAAGAGTTTGCGGGAAGATGTAATTTCAGGAGATTTAAAACAGAACCAAAGCTTTTACACTGCTGATATCAGAGGTGCATGTAGTTGCTTTCTCTTTCTCAAGATTAGTTTTGACTTTCAAGAGATTGGGACACACACAGAAGTATACTCTTGCTGTTGATTGATCTAGGGAAAATTGATCTGAAGGCATACACCCTATATGTGGAAAGAGAAGATGATTGACATTCATGAAATGTTTATGGCTTGTTTTATCACAGGAGGCACCTTACTATACATTAGGCAATCCTTAAAAATACGTTTGTTGGGCATAACCTGACTGACCCTCCCCATAGGGCCCCTCTCATAAGTTTTTATTGGCATATGGATAAGTGTCTTTTTTTTTTCTTTCCATTGTTAATTTCATTAAAATTACAATGTTTTTCAAGAGCCAGAATAAAAGAAAAAAGAATTCCCTGCTGACCAACCCTATTTTTGCTCATAGGTTTGGGTTTTGCCAAACAAACAGTTTTTTTAAGAATAGCTGTACACATCCACAAATAATGTTACTACAGTGATCTGTGGTCTCTGCTGCACCGCTCACACTTTGCTATTTGACAGGAAATTTTTCCTCAGAGGAAGAAAACACTATGGAAGAATAACCCTGTCTTGGGAATTGGCTTCAAAATTGGGGAGTTTAAAATGATGACATCATAAACTGTCGGCACTAGAAGGTTTTCGGATAAATGCTACCTAACCAGGTGACTCTGAAACTCAAAGTTACTGGTCTGAAACATGTACGTGGATACAGAGACAAATGACTGCTACATTTACATGTATGTTTGAACAAGCAAAATTAAATAAGGCCTCTGAGCAAAATCCTAGGTATACTTATAGGTTATTGGTTTGTATTGCTCTGTATGGATGAGTCCTGGTGCTCCAGGACCAGGGCCAGGATGAGACCATTCAGAGTTATACAAACCAATAACCTTGTTATTATACACCGACTCACATACTGTGAGTAAGAATGCGTTAAATACCACATAAATAGCTGCCATCTGTTAAGAAAAGAGATAGAGGTTATTGCACAGTGCAAAGTTTGAATGCCATAAATATTGTTCAGATGAGGGGTTTAAATGATAACCCACGAGACACTTCATTTTCAACTTTCAGGATGACCTGTCAGTAACCTGTAACACTGCTGGTTTTTCCAGATTCAGGAAGTGGATGACTTCCTGAAAAATTGGGGCTTTAGATCGCTCTCTAGTTATGTACTGGTACCATAAAATTGACCAATGTAGTATACATGTGTGTGAAATTATCTTGGATGTGGTGTGAAGGGTCAGCCAGTCAGTCATTGTGTTCAGCATGCATGCATGTAGATGTAGTCTACCCAATGGGAACAGAGAACCAGGGCCTCCGTGGTTTAGTTGGTTAGCGCGCTAGTACAGTGTAATGACCCAGAAGCCTCCTCAAATGCGATCACTGTGAGTTGAAGTCCAGCTTATGCTGGCTTCCTCTTCGTATGTGGGAAGGTCTGCCAGCAACCTGCAGATGGTCGTGGGTTTTACCCGGGCTCTGCATCTTTCCACCATAATGCTGGCCGCCGTCATATAAGTGAATATTCTTGAATACCAGTGTTAAACACCAAACAAATAAATAAAGAAGTATAATAGGGAACAAAAATCTTATGCATGTAAAGGTTGCTGTCTTTTTTTCCAGCCTTTTTATTGCATAATGTGCATGTATCTGATGATAATATAGTGTGTACCAAAATCTCGGACTTACATGCAGAGGCTGCTGGCTTGTTCAGCTTTAATATTACACAGTGCTGAAATCCTAGATATGAATACACACGTGCAGTAACGAAATCCTATATATGAATACACACATGTACAGTACTGAAGTCCTAGATATGAATACACACATGCAGTACTGAAATCCTAGAGATGAATACACACGTGTGCAGTACCGAAATCCTAGATATGAATACACACATGTACATTACCGAAATCCTAGATATGAATACACACATGCAGTAACGAAATCCTAGATATGAATACACACATGTACAGTACTGAAATCCTAGATATGAATACACACATGTGCAGTACCGAAATCCTAGATATGAATACACACACGTGCAGTACCGAAATCCTAGATATGAATATGCACATGTGCAGTACCGAAATCCTAGATATGAATACACACGTGCAGTACTGAAATCCTATATATGAATATACACGTGCAGTACTGAAATCCTATATATGAATACACACATGTAGAGTACAGAAATCCTATATATGAATACGCTCATGTACATGACAAACATCCCGTGAATACACGTGAACAGTACAGGCATGTAAGCTCGGATTTGTGTAGTTAGAGTGAGACTGCCGGTCACTCCACTTGTAATCTGACATTATACACAAGTTTAGTTAATGTGAATGCTTGGTCACGTTAGAGCACAAGGCCTCAGTGATAGCCGGGCTGGAACATTTGGCTCATTACAGCTATATAGATCATTATTAGCCCAGCAAAGAGCGCACATTGTGATAACGCTGGCTGTTAACTGCCAGTTTGTGTGTTATTGGGGTGATAGCCAAGCATCCATACTTATGTGTGGAATTTTAATAATTTGTTGGCGTAATTACATGTATGTGACTGTTCTAACAGTGAAAAGTACGAAATTCATGAAACGAATGCGTTGATTTCCTTTGTGTGTTTAGCTCCATGACAAACATGTATTGATAGGTACGTGTACACCCTAAATGACCTGAAATTTCGTCCATTACTTATTCGCTCATTTTTTCCCCATTCTGGGAGTACTGATGATTGTAGGAAGGTGTTTTAAGGTTTATTTGGAAGGTACATGTAGGATGATATCCTAGTGGAAAAATGTAAGTTTCAGCACCAAATATAATATTTTTTGGCGTTTGTTTACCTGTAAAATTTTTTTGCACTTTTTTGGACGAAATGCGAGGTGATTTCCAGTAATTCAAGTCTGCTTGCCATTCATATTACAGGTCTCCTCATACATCAGCATTCATGTAAATATTTTCATTTTAGAAGCGATTTTTTTTTGTGACCAGCTTTATTGTTAAGTGGATGATAATATGTCCTGGAAATTAAAGGTGATCCAAAGTTCAGAATACATGTAGCATTCTGCTGGCATCTACATGTGTCCTGTCCTGAACCAACCCTCTCACTCGCCAACACTACCAACCCTGTCCTTCCGTTAAAAATTCTTTAAGTATAAGTCAGAAAAAAAGGGAGCATAATGTAGATAGAAATGAACATCCATTTTTAGGATGGTCAGTTTTCATTTTTTGTTGGGTTTTTTATTTTTATTTTTAGAGATTTTTAAGGACTTACACATGTTTTATTGGCGTGGGTGGGTGATTTTGTGTATGATTATGGCAAAAGTGAAGTGAGAAAACTAAAAACAGAAGGAAAACCAAAAAATGGAATGAAGAATGTAAAAGCAATCTCCTGATTTCATTGTCCTGACTGCAGTCGTACAGTGTTCATGTAAGATGTTATCATGAAATTCATCAATCTTATTCATCATCGTTTCTGTTTCAGATTTTTGGTCGGTGCTCCAAAAACTGACGTGGATGCTCAAAGATACACCGCACAGCGGGAACTAGTGGTCACCCCGGTGACAGGGTTTGGTAGCCTGTATAAATGCAGGCTTTCTGCCGACCCCAACGACTGCGAAAGGTTAAAACTCGGGGAGGAAAGTAAGTATAAGAGTAGCAGCTTACATTCGTGCAAGTGCTAGATCTGGGGTTCAATACCTAAGGCTGTAAAACTGATAACTTTATTTGTACCTCGTTCTGTCTTTAGAAGTATGGTAAGAACTGTTACTGTTTTCTGTGTTTGACTGTATGTCTAATTTTTATGTCTTACTTGGTCTAATTTCTTTGTTCCAGTTTGCTTTAGTTCACTGTTCCTCTTTGATTTCTCCGTTCCGCTTTTTTTCTCATGTTCCACTTTGTGTGATTTCGCCAGCCCACCTTGTCTGTTGTCTGATGTCTATGTTTACATTTATGTTTATGTCTCGTTTCTCTATATCTCATTTAACGTGATTTCTCTTTTATCATATTGCCTGATTTCCCTTATCCGCTCAGTCTCATTTCCATGTTCCGGTTTTCCTGACACTGATGTTCCAATCGCCTAATACACATGTTCCACTTTGCCTGATATCCATGTTCTATTCTGCCTGATGACCATGTTCCACTTTGCCTGATGACCATGTTCCACTTTGCCTGATGACTGTGTCCCACTTTGCCTGATGACCATGTTCCACTTTGCCTGATGTCCATGTTCCACTTTGCCTGATGATCATGTCCCACTTTGCCTGATGACCATGTTCCACTTTGCCTGATACCCATGTTCCACTTTGCCTGATGACCATGTTCCACTTTGCCTGATACCCATGTTCCACTTTGCCTGATGACCATGTTCTACTTTGCCTGATGACCGTGTTCCACTTTGCCTGATACCCATGTTCCACTTTGCCTGATGAGCATGTTCCACTTTGCCTGATGACCATGTTCCACTATGCCTGATGACCATGTTCCACTTTGCCTGATGACTGTGTCCCACTTTGCCTGATGACCATGTTCCACGTTGCCTGATGTCCATGTTCCACTTTGCCTGATGACCATGTTCTACTTTGCCTGATATCCATGTTCCACTTTGCCTGATGACCATGTTCCACTTTGCCTGATGACCGTGTTCCACTTTGCCTGATGACCGTGTCCCACTTTGCCTGATGACCATGTTCCACTTTGCCTGATGACCATGTTCCACTTTGCCTGATGACCATGTTCCGCTTTGCCTGATATCCATGTTCCACTTTGCCTGATGACCGTGTCCCACTTTGCCTGATGTCCATGTTCCACTTTGCCTGATGACCATGTTCCACGTTGCCTGATATCCATGTTCCACTTTGCCTGATGATCATGTTCCACTTTGCCTGATGACCATGTTCCACTTTGCCTGATATCCATGTTCCACTTTGCCTGATGACCATGTTCCACTTTGCCTGATACCCATGTTCTACTTTGCCTGATATCCATGTTCTATTCTGCCTGATGACCATGTTCTACTTTGCCTGATATCCATGTTCTATTCTGCCTGATGTCCATCTTCCACTTTGCCTGATATCCATGTTCCACTGTGCCTGATGACCATGTTCTATTCTGTCTGATGTCCATGTTCCACCTATCCTGATATCCGTGTTCTAATCTGTCTGATATCCATGTTCCAACCCTGCCTTCCAGTGTATCAAGACACAGACCGTGTGAAGGAGAATGTCACAGATCAGTGGTTAGGTGTAATTGTCAACAGTGAAGGACCAGAGAACAAAATTATCGTGAGTGTCTGTGGCTCCAGTTCATTTAATTAGTAATAATCAGCATGTATTATTGATATGATAATAATTGCTTATTTCATACTGCTTGAAAGTTAATGTAACGTCTAAGTATAATTTGGTTAATTTGTCTGTAGTATGAGTCAATAAACACACGCAAATAAATCTGAATAATGCTTTTGCGTAACGGACTACTTCTTGAGTAAAGCTCGAAATTAATTAATAAATGTCGTTATGGAAACCATCCGTGGAGTGTAAATGTAGCTTTGGAAACCATCTGTGGAGTATAAATGTAGCCTTGGAAACCATTCGTGGAGTATAAATGTAGCCTTGGAAACCATTCGTGGAGTATAAATGTAGCCTTGAAAACCATCTGTGGAGTATAAATGTGGCCTTGGAAACCATCTGTGGAGTGTAAATGTGGCCTTGGAAACCATCCATGGAGTATAAATAGCCTTGGAAGCCATCTGTGGAGTATAAATGTGGCCTTGGAAACCATCTGTGGAGTGTAAATGTAGCCTTGGAAACCATCCGTGGAGTATAAATGTAGCCTTGAAAACCATCTGTGGAGTATAAATGTAGCCTTGGAAACCATCTGTGGAGTGTAAATGTAGCCTTGAAAACCATCCGTGGAGTATAAATGTAGCCTTGAAAACCATTCGTGGAGTATAAATGTGGCCTTGGAAACCATCTGTGGAGTATAAATGTAGCCTTGAAAACCATTCGAGGAATATAGATGTAGCCTTGGAAACCATCTGTGGAGTGTAAATGTAGCCCTGGAAACCATATGTGGAGTATAAATGTAGCCTTGAAAACCATTCGTGGAGTATAAATGTAGCCTTGAAAACCATCTGTGGAGTATAAATGTAGCCTTGGAAACCATCTGTGGAATGTAAATGTAGCCTTGAAAACCATTCGTCGAGTATAATAAAATGATTACTGTCCTGAGTAAGACCTAAAATACCAATCAAGTAAAAAGTTCTTTATTTTTCATTTTTCTGTTTTGCCAGACCTGTGCACATCGGTACAAAAAGCACCGCACAGCCTCTCAGCGTACCAACTGGGGTTTCGGCAAGTGTCACACGTTCACGAACCGCCTGGATTATGACATGGAATGGGACGCCTGTTCGCAGCTCTCGGTTGTGGCCGGCCACGAGGATTATGGGTATTGTCAAGCCGGGACCAGTGGCATCATCTCCAGTGTAAGTCTTGGGCTCGGAGGAGATTTTGATTAAAATCTGGAGAACAGCTGGGAAATGGTTCGGAATTGAAGAATATATGAAAAGGGTCTTTATAACGAAGGTTGTGGTTTTAACAGGAGTGAATAAGGTTATGTGACACACGTGGTATATGTTATGTTGGTTACTAGAACCTCTATTTTATGCATATTTTCCATCAACGGCCTGGAAATTTTTTTAAAAGACATCATTGAACTAGGATATTTACTCAATCTCTAGGATATATTCTAAACTACCCATCAGGAAATAAAAACCAAACGTTTCATGTATTCTTCAGGTCTGCTGCCTTTTTAACTCTACTGGTGAAAAATCAGAAGAGTTTTTGTATAAACAAGTTTTCCGGCATCTGTCCGTCTGTCCGGTGTCTGTTAACTACTGCTCCGACAGTTTAAGCGAAACTACTACAAGACACATAATTCGTAGTATCAATTTTCCATTTTGATGATCGGTTTTCCGTCTGTATATCTCTTATCCAGAATGTCGACATTTTCAAAACGTTACTTCTTCTACAGCTTTCTCCTGATTTCAGTGAAGCTCATCTCAGGTGTAGAGTACATCGAGATACATAATTCATAGCATCAATTTTTCCATTTAGATGATTGGTTATCCATCTGTCTGTCTGTTTATCTAGTATATGTTAACATACATATATGTTTCAAAGTGTTACTTCTCATACTGTTTCTGTCTGATTTCAACGAAACTTTGTTGAATTGTAGGCTGCTACTAGATACATAATTCTTAATACTGATATTCTATTCCGATGATTGATTGTCCGTCTGTCTGTTTATCCAGTGTATGCTAACATACATGTAACTTTAAAAATGACACTCCTCGTACAGTTTTTGTCTGATTTGAATGAAACTTTAACTCCAGTGTAGAGATACGCAATTCATAATATTGATTTTCCATTTCATTGATTGATTGTCCGTCTCTCTGTCTGTTTATCCACTATATGTTAACATACATGTATCTTTCAAAATGCTACTCCTCCTGCAGTTTTTGACTAATTTCAACGAAACCTGGTTTAAGTGTAGACTACATCAAGATACATAAGTTGCAGTATCAGTTTTCCATTCTGATGATCAGTTGTCTGTCTGTCTGTTTATCCAGCATATGTTAACATTTCTTTCAAAATGCTACCAGTTACTGTTACAGTTTTTGTCCAGTTTCTACAAAACGTACCAGTGAATCAAGATACATATTTCATAGTATTGATTTTCAGTTTTGATTGACCATTTTCCATTTGTAATCATCTCCGTGATAATTTCGTTGAAACCAGTAGAGCTACTGTATCGTCAGAGACCCTGGTTTATCAAGTTCTTCGGTGGCCAGTGAAGCTCATTTCCTTGGTTGTCTGACATTTTTGTGAGCAAGAGGTAAAGGGGCTTAACTCTTACTGAGTAATACATATAGCTAATGTCTGTTCTCCCCCTGTCAGTTTGTTTTCCTTGGTTATTTCAGGATGGTAATGTAGTTATAGGGGCCCCTGGAGCGAAGACATGGACAGGTATGTAATGGGAATTGAGGATCAATTTACCACTGGTACAAAGGTTTATCCCCCAAAATATGAAAACTTGTTTGGCGTAAAAAAACGAAATTTCAGAAACACATAAATGCTTAAACACAATACAGTATGTGTAAATTTCTGTAGCATCATGTTAAGCACCAATCAAGTTAACATATAAAGGACAAATTAGCTGTATGCATGCTAACTGGGAAGAGCAGATGTGAAGATGACTGTATCTTTTTGACGTTTCAGGGATGTTGTTTAAGAAGTATGACACGGATAAGCTAATCTCTGGCTTGGGCTGGAAGAGGACGCCCGTGGAGAAAGGAGAAAACCCTCCTGTACCCTTCTTCTCTTACTTAGGTTAGCAGCAGTGTTCTGGTGGTGGTTGGCAAGCATTCAAACAACAACAGTAATGAGAAGGCAGCATATTTTGTAATCGTCTCAGGTGCTGCTAGTACGAAGCAGGATTTTGAACCATTGTTACATCAAAATTTGACTGTGGCACAACGTCTGCAATGCTACAATGTATCAGTTTTCTGTTGTAACATCATGCTGTCTTGAATGTGACGTCATGATGGTGGGCCCGGAAAGGAACATTTGAGGACAAGGGCCTGCTGCCGGGCATTTGACAGGTTCCCATTCAACACTGATAACCAACAGAAAAATCTAGCAGAAATGACAAGTGTTTCCACAATCACTTTGATAGATGTGTGCAAGAACTCAAATTTTTCTTACTGGCTGACCTAGTGAAATATCCATTATTAACAAGTTCCGTGTAATTTCCAATAAAACTAACAGATAAGAACTTGCATTGACTGAAAGTGCCCACTGTATGCACTGGGCTGTTAATGCCATAGGACTGCATTATGAGGTTTGAATAGATATTCAGCTGAACTGATTGTAGTTATTATTTATGCTGACTGTGACATTTAAAACTTATGAGAGGGAGTGCAGTGCCTTTGACAAAAAGACAAAATGTGACATTATCCTAAAATTTCAACCAAAATGAAAGTGGATCTTTGAAGGCAAATAATGTCATAAAATTTTATTTGTGGTGGCGAAACTCACATTTTCATCCTATCTTCCAAACAAACCTCAAAACAACTTTCTGAAAATGAATAGAATCAATAGAATAGAAAAATAAGCACCTTACTCATGGACGAAATTAGGTCATTTATGGTAAATCTTTTCTTTTTGTATCAACTTTCAGGGTTTTCAGTGGCAACGGGCCGTTTTAGTGCCTCTCAGATGTATTACGCAGCCGGAGCTCCGCGAGCTAACGAGACTGGTCAAGTGATCTTGTTCACAGCCAAGGCCAGCAACGGCGAGTTCCAGTACATGCCTGAAAATATCATCCAGGGCCCGGTGTTTGGATCCATGTTTGGCTACGATGTCCTTGCCATGGACATCAACCAGGACGGGTAAGGTCCACCAGGTAGATCCAGATTTGACACCAGAGCACTAGCTTGAGAACAATACTAGCCTTTAGTATTGAATTTATCAAATGAGAACAGGAAGGTTTTTTGGAAGATCTCCAAAGAGTGATCCTGTAGTATTGAATTTATCAAATGAGAACATGAAGGTTTTTTGGAGGATCTCCAAAGAGTGATCCTGTAGTATTGAATTTATCAAATGAGAACATGAAGGTTTTTTGGAGGATCTCCAAAGAGTGATCCTGTAGTATTGAATTTATCAAATGAGAACGTGAAGGTTTTTTGGAAGATCTCCAAAGAGTGATCCTGTAGTATTGAATTTATCAAATGAGAACATGAAGTTTTTTTGGAGGATCTCCAAAGAGTGATCCTGTAGTATTGAATTTATCAAATTAGAACATGAAGTTTTTTTGGAGGATCTCCAAAGAGTGATCCTGTAGTATTGAATTTATCAAATTAGAACATGAAGTTTTTTTGGAGGATCTCCAGAGAGTTATCCTGTAGTATTAAGTTTATCAAACGAGAGTCACAAAAATTTTTGTTATGAGCCTTCATTCCATAAATGTGAAGTCAAACATAAGCACAAAATTGGGCCTCAAATCTACTGGATTTTTCTCTGTTTATACAAGTGCGTGCAGATGTGCGGATTAATTTATGTATGTGATCCCAGGGAGCCATTTGTCAGCACTTTAAGAAGCATGTGATAGCCTTAAAGTGATACTTTTGATGCTAGTACATGTTTTTCTGATGACATACTAACCGAACTTTGAAAAAAAAAAAGTCATTGTAGTTTGTGACTGCACAAGAAAACCTAATGAAAAGTTGAAATATAATACCTTAAATAATCTAAAATTTTACCCCACTGCTCTATCAAGCTACCAAGCCAGTTGAGGACAGATCCTTTGTTACAGTTCACTTACATACAGTGAATATCTTTTTACATCAAAGAACCTAAAGCCGGCCCTATTCTTGACATAGTTTAACCTGTGTCATAAATTCATTCTATTTGCATGTATTCACTCATGATGTTTGCATGTATTCACTCATGATGTTTGCTTGCTGTAATCAGGTTGCTTATGACATTCATGTAATCTTCCAGATTTGATGACTTGGTTGTTGGGGCGCCATTCTACTATGTGAAGAAGAAGAATGTGGGCGGAGCTGTTTATGTATATATGGGTGGTCCTCAGGTATGTACTGACCAATCACCGGGCAGATTGCAATCATCAGGCACATTCTGAGCACATGTATGTTGATGTTAAATTTTAAATATTTAAATAACTCTGGTTCAGAATGCAGACTGTAGAAATATTAAAATTGTGTGAAAGAAATCCTATGGAACAAAGCTAACACTTAGGTTCAAGTGGGTGTTCAGTGAATAACAGTATTTAACCGTATAACGGAAGATTCCTGAAAAAAAACCAAAGTCTTCAGCTGTATCCGCCATGTGTTCGTGTGTGAGGTCACGGCAGGTAAAGGTGAAAGGACAGAAATTCTCTGACAAAACATGCAGTGTCGGTTTCAGTACGCAGCGACATTTTTACAATTGGGAGAGGAATTCAGTTTGTCTCAATCTATATCATTTCACCTAATTACTTTTAAGTCACAGATGTTTGGACACCAGAGTTGCTCTTTGATGAAAGAGAGGATTTTGACAGATGAATCAGCTGTAAAGAGAACTGTACGTCGGCGTGATGGTGTGTTCATCGTACAGTTCTCGAGTAAGGCATTAGGTACCAATCAGAGGGAGACCTTTGACGTTTGGCAACGTGCCATTTCACTCACACATGCAGGGTTTTATTCGTCATCAAGGCGAAAGTGTTGTTTGAATAACTTGGAAGTTGATTGTAAAACTTCGCTTGACAGCAGTGGAAGTCCTGAGATACACTTCATTGTCACTCCCAATTTACCCTTGTTGTGCGAAATGTTCTGTTCCTAATTTATAATCATACATAGTTCTCAGAATATCGTTCTTTGTTGTTCATTTCCCGATGTACCTTGTCCTCATCTGCTTACCTCTGGCGCTGGAGAGTGCAGTGCCTCAGTGCGCACAGTCGACAATTAAGGGTTTAACATCACCATGGCTGTGTTTGTTGTGTAAACCAATACTGCTGAACCTCATTTCATGAAGAGTCAAATCACCTTTAGATAACTTATATAAACAATAAAAGCTTGTCTACCAAGTATGCAAGTTCAAATCCTTATTATTTGCCGAAAGAAACAGCAGGAGAGGAAATTGTTCGGGGAAGTAAACGTACCAATCGGTATTTTACGTGACGCACTGCATGTTGTTTGAAATGTTATCTTTATATAGTAGTTATATTTGCACATGGCCTACATTTGATAATGGCGTAGAATAGATAAATACATGCTGATGTGATTGTGAAGTGTTTTGTGTTTGTCAGGGAATTGAGAGCAGCACCATTCCCACTGTGATAGAGAGCCGGATGATGGGGGAGAAGGAGTGTAAACGGCTCAACTGTAGGTTCGCGCGATTCGGCTTCAGCCTGACCTCAGCCGGGGATCTCAACAAAGATGGCTACCTGGGTAGGCTTCTTTTGTAGTTTAAGTCATTCTTAAAAAACTGCGTGAGAAAAAACAGGGTCAGTTAGGAGGAAATGCTTTTTTTTTTATTCTGGCTCTTGAAAGAGATAAGAATTTTAATGAAATTATCGTGGAGAGTTAAAAAAAGGCTGTTATCAAAATAATAGTACGAACTTTTGAGTTGGCTAGGGTTATGCCCAACAGACATATTATTAAGGATGGTCTTAAGTTATAGAGATGGATAACCCTCAAAAAGAAAGTTTTTTTTTTTCTTTTTCATTTGCCAAAATTACAGGTGAAGATCTCATTTGTATGTCCGAGCATGTTGAGAAAGTAACACATGCAACATAAGCTTTGAGTAATTTTCAGAAAGAAACGAATCTTTTGAATCATGGCATGTAGTAAGTGATCGTATTATGTGATCACCATCTTTCTAGATGTTCCCCGGGTTATATGATAATAATAATGTCGTTATTTTCAGAGGGTAATACAACTCAGTCCATACATTATTGATCTTTCAGAGGCACTCCACAAAAACACATTTATAAACACTGACACAATATACTAGTTGAACTAAAATGAAAACTGAATAAAATACCAAAGGTATCATAATATTTAAACAAATATATGGCAAAATCGACTATGGAACTCGGGAACTATGTACCAGGCAGGCTACTGGTTTAGACTACTGGTGCTCTCCATGATGTGACAGAAATACTGCCATCGTAGCGTTGATGTGTAGATTTAGCCCGAATTTGAAATCAGGGTGTCTCATTTCCAAATTATCCCCTATTTTCCCTATCTCTCCCATGTAAATTTTGTCACAATAGATTGTAGAATAGCCCCCTGGCTAAAACTGGGTCTGTCTTTGATTGCAGACATTGCTGTAGGAGCCCCATATGAAGGCAGTGGCACAGTTTACATTTTCCACGGTTCAGAAAAAGGAATTGTCACAGAACATGCTCAGGTGAGTTCAGAACAGGGGGTGATGATTCCAGATATCCAATTTTGACTGAAATCTTGCTTTTGAAATCAAACCCCCCCCCTCCCCCCGAGTTAGAATTGGTGTCATGCAATGGGTGTCCGGTTGAAACAGATTTGTCGTAACTGTCAACTGCCCTGTGCTATATTGAGTGTTTGAAATTGTACCCCAGTAAGAAATGGTTTTCTGGAATGGGGCCCTGGTCACATAAGAGTCCCAGTGATGCGGTTGAGCGACTTCCAAAAGATCTGTTGATCCGATGAAAACCATGAACCGAAAGGAAGCATGCTTAGTGTTTTTGTCTTGTGACAGCAGTAGTTATATTGTCACACTGAAGACATGTAATAACTTTCCTTTATGGACTGAGATTTGCTTAAGGAGCAAGGGAGCTTGATTTGCCAGCTAAAGCGCGAATGTTGTCTGTGGGCCTTTGTGTCACGGGAAGTCGTCTTGTGGCAAATAAAGATTGAAATTCCATGAATTAAAAACAGGAGCCAGCTTTGGTTTTATAATGGGATGCTTTTTCCCTTGTGGTGTTAAAGTTGGATTGACCGTTGATTTCTGGTAATACATGACCACCATCTAACAAGTTTGCCCGGAAATTGTCACCACTATCGTTGAAGTGAACACTAGACTACTCATAACACAGCTATGGTCTGAATTTCTTTAGGCAGGGACGGCGCCCCGTTGGGCGGTAGTCAAATAGAGAATGTGATATTCTATAACAGCTGTAATTCTGTTTGTGAAACAGAGCATAGTGTCATGGCCGCAGTAGAATAAATCTTTAAGGTTATTTAACCAGCGGAGTCCATAATTTATTCCGCATTGATACCTGCAACAGCAGTCTTACTGATTCGGCTTGTGACATGGTTGGATTTTTGTTAAAATGTGTGGAATTCGTGAATATGCGTGAAAGAAAACAGAAGAGAAGTAAATTGAGAAGTAAGTCTGAAGCTTATCTGATTATCATGGGTATTAATGTTTTTTTTTGTTTTTTTTTTTTAAAAAGTGTAAAGATGTGTTAGGAAGAATTTTTAGATTTTAAAAGTGAAATTACAAGTTATAAAAACCTACTTGTCCATGCCTGTGCTTTTTACAGAGAATTGCTGCAGATAATATCACACAGACAAATCTTAAGGCATTTGGAAGCTCTCTCTCTGGAGGTAAAGATCTCGATAACAATGGCTACCCAGATCTCGCCGTCGGAGCTTTCGAGTCTGAAAACGCTGTCGTGCTGAGATCTCGGCCAATCATTACGCTGAAACCCACGGTCAAGGCGTCCCCAAAGAAGATCAATCCCACAGGGGATGCGTACTGCCGGCACGATGGCTCCAAGAAACGATGTATCGCCATGGAAGTGTGCATACAGTTTGAGACAGATTATCCCAGCCGGTAAGTCAGAATAGAGTCTGCGGAGCGTCAGCTGCCATTTGTTGTTTTTATCATTGTCTTGTAACGAAAAGTGAAAGAAAACAAAAGGTGATGTGATCGCACTTAAATCATGACAACTACTTTCCTTTTTCCTTTAAATAACTTTTGTTTTTCATTGAATTTAATGCAGTTAGATGCTTAAATTTATAGGCCTTTGTGGATCAGTTTTGCTGTGAATGACATGACTAATGTTCATGCCAATACTGTCAAGTATTTAAAGGGAAAGACCACAAAAAATTGAACATAACAAATTCTTAACAGAATTTTTGAGATTTTTTTTTTCACCAAATAAGACGCAGTCAAATATTTTGATTTTATGGTGAGTTTTATGGACCATATTGATAATGTGGTCACACAACTTTGTGTACGCTTTCAAGTTCAGCTCTGAATAAAGTTCTTGCAAAGAGTACTCCTGTGATGTTTACCTTTGTATGAAAACGCTAATATGACATTAAATTTCTGCTTTGGGGTTATAGAAAAGTTGACAATGTCACTGGTGAGCCACATCATTAGTCTGGTCTGTAAAACCCGTCATACAATCAAATCATTTGACTGTGTTTATCTTGATGAAAAACAATCTGAAAAATTCAGTGAAGGTATTTTCAAACACACTTTTTAATAGTCATGACTTCGTTTTTGTGTGGTCTTTCCCTTTAATGTTAAAATGACGTGTTCGAGGGCATGAGAATGGTTCACTTTACTTCGGGTTTTTTTTAGACACTTTTTCGTCAGGGTAACCCGGTAAGAGACAAGTGCAAATTGTGTTATTGGCATATTTTGAAATTTAGTTTTTTTGAAAAATAAATTGAGTTTATTGGTTATTTGTGGATGCTAGGCACTGTGGCAGGCAGGAAGACTTGAATTTTTAAAATTATTCAGCATGAAATAATCTCTGCAACCGCCGCCAAAGGCTGTCCAATGTCAAGAACTGCATCATTTTTGTAACGTCGGCAGCGGTTATGTGCCGACATTATACATGGTCCAATTTCCGATTCCTAGCCACGCATTACCCACATATCTTTCTTGGGCTCTAACAATGATCCGGACCATTGTGTGGAGAACAGTGACAGTGTAGGCTTCCATTATTGCTCTTAGTAGTAATTATTTATTTAATAACAAAAGAAAAATAGAAAGAATCTGTTGAAGGTATCTGTCTTAAAAAGACATCCTAGGTGGCGCTACTTGTAGCTGTATTTGAAGGCTCTACACAGTAAGATCGATTCACAAGTCTGAGTTGTAATATTGTGAAGGTGTCAATTTCAAATCAGTAGGATCCTGAGAAATTCCATTCAGGATAGCATTTAGTACAGTTTATTGGGCAGGGGGAAAAAACATTTAATGCAAGGTATCTGTTAAAGTAAAGATTTTACTGAAAAAAGTATAAAGTACAGCCTTTTTGACAAGTATATCCACTTAGCACAGCTAGCTGGTCACCTACATACGTTACCGTAGCGCCCAGCGCTGGTCCCATAGAAGTCCGTGGTGAAAACTTCACTACAAATAACAGCTCGAAACCTACCTTACATTTGGTATCAATATATTCCTTTAGTCAATCGGTGTGTAAAAATAGCAAAGCTCCCTGCCGGTAAAGCATCTTTACACAATAATCTAGTCATAAATATAGCCTGATTGTTGTGTATATATTTATATATTCATATATTAATAACATAACAGAGAAGGTTAAACTAAAATTTCTGATGGAAATGAGAGTAGAATAATAAAACATAAAGGAAACCTAGGATTAAAGTAAAGTATTTTATGATAAAGAAAACGTGTAAGATGAAAGCATACGGTAGGCATTATCGGTATTTAGAAAACTGAAAATCTTTCCTTTCAATCTAGCCAATGGAAACATCTGGAATTTTGTTCACATTTCTCTGTGTGAACCCTGTTAAAATTTCTAAGAAATGGTTTCAACGAACTAGACCGACTGTTTAGGGCTACAATTAGGCTACAGGAACTCATGGACAGGGGTTTTTTTTCCACTAAGGGAATGAGCGATAATTTAATACCCCAAGTAACTAAGTTTTAATATTAAATCTCGTAAGCTTGTAGAATACTGTACAGTGTTATACCAGTGGATATGATTAGGCCTAAAAATTATGTTTGAAATTGGAAGAAAGTCATTCCAACGGGTTTTTGAATGTCAGAAATCATAAAAATTGAGCTTTGTGGCCCTAATACAATGAAAAGCTTGAAAACTTGAGTTTTTCTCTTGAGTTGAGTGTATATTTACTCATGTATGTATATATACCCAACTTCGAGTATATTTGAGTTTTATCATTTTTTAAATTGAGTTCGATAAAAGATTTTTGTCTAAAAAATACCCCTGTTACTGTATGCATAGTAAACTACAAAATGATTGTTTTCAGTGGTTAAAAAAAAGGAAAGCCTTTGTGACATGTCACTGGGCCCTGCAAAATGTCCACAGTAGAATTCAACCATTTCACTTCAGTGAACCCAGTGTATAAATTTCCTGCAAAAATTTATAAAGGCGATCTCAGAGTTAGTTTTTGGTTGTCATTCAGGTGACGATCAGTTCAGTTTTTGTTCTCTTTTTGCTTTATTGGTTGGTGTTGATTCACGGTAGTCATGGTGTTGTATGTCATTTATCCATTTTCATGGAAATTTGGTGTAGAATTGTAGTGCCTTCCTCAGGCCAGTTTCCTGGTTTCCTTTCCTGCGTTAAGACCAACAATACGTGTAGGGTTTTTAGATAGGTAGTCATAAGCCTGATTGGACATGTTCGTGAATAGGAGCCTAGAACTTGGAGGTTGTGGGCTCAGTATTGGTCTACTGCAGGGGCATAGTGCCTCATAAACAATAAATCCAGGGTTCAATCCTGAATCAAGTCATGCCTAAGACTTTTTAATGTCATTAATCTTGGCACTACCTCGCATGACACAGAATCAGAGGAGAGGGCCAAGTACAGGACGGCTTTGTGCAGTCGAGATGTGTCAGTAACTTCGCTGCGGCTTGAGTTACAAAAGTGAAATAGCCTTGACAGTATCCCTGGCATTAATCAATCTGTCAATCAATCAATCAATCAATCATTGAGTTTGTCAGATGAATAAAGCAAATAATGTGTGTACAAAATCCTCTCAGTCCTGCTGTCACTAACAGACGGAGTATCATGTAAGCTTTGTACTAAGTGGGCTGGGGATGTCAGAAGAACTCTTCTGGAATGGAGGAGCCAAAAGGTCTTGAGTCATCACTGAAATGTCTTTTGATGTATATGGTTATGCTGCATTGTGGCTAACTAAATCTGGAATTAGACCTAAATTAATTAAATATGCATCCAGTGATGCTTTTTTGGTGCACGACTACTGTAATTGTTCATTCTTTCACATGTTCCCAAGGTGTTTATTTATGAATATTTTGAGAGCATTATTTTGTGTTTACTGATAAAACTATACTTTTTCTGAAGCCCTAAAATTGGCCAGTTCAATCATAAATTGGACTGAATGTGGATCTTTCATGTACAAAAAGGTTGAGGAATTATGGTGTTTACTATATACCAAGCAGGCATACATGTCTCTGTGCCTCCAACACTGAGAGCCTGCAGTTTGAAACCAATTCCTGAAGTCCAGCATCAGCCTTTTTGACCTCCAGTCCTGAAGAGTGTGACTCCCCACCCTGTTATATGCACATTACATTGGACGTTTTTAGCTGCTCCAGTGGTTCTGCTGCATGCAGCGGTATCTTGTTTTGTGCCTTGTGTGTATATGTAGGTATGTGTCATTCTCACATGTGTAGTGTCGTCAGTTTTCTGGTGGTTTTTAATGTGCAATTTCAACCATGACATTTTCATCATGTCTCCAAAGATAATGCTGTCTTATTGTTTTGGGGTTGTGGGGGGCTTTTTTGTTTTGATTTTTTTTTCTCCTGTTTTCGTATCTAGAACTGACCAACAGCTCTTTGAAATTTTCTTGGCACCTCCAAGCTGTCACATTCATTTTTTTTCACATCTGTGGTTGACCATTTAACACAGTTCTTTGAAATTTTCATCCCGCCTTCAGGATTATGCTGGTCCAGTATTTCTTCTTCTCATCTATGACTGATAAATCCGACAGCTCTTTGACCTGTCTGTGCTGTCAACGAAAATACATGTGCAGTGTACTTCAGTCAGCCAAATGCCAAAAATTCAACAGCTTTGGCATTTTTTGACTCAAATTGAGGTGACAGATGCCAAGGTTGAAAAGAAAGTAAAACAGGCATGGCTGCCGGTTACATGGGCATTTGGTCAGTTTTATGCATACATATACGTACTGACTTATTTTGCATTTCTTATATTTCAGGCAAAAAAATGCATTTTATTTTAAAGCTATTCTCCTTTCCTGTTTTTCTTTTCCATATGTAATGGATTTTTTACCTTTGACCTCATTCTGATTGCTCTAGCCTAGTCTGTTTAAGACCCAAACTTGAATTTCTTATTTGGATTTGACTTACAAAAATGTATTTAAATTTCCATTTGGAGCAGTTCATGTACAGCCTGTCAAATTATTATCATATGATTGTTTTTCGGTAACAGTTTGGCACCAGATGATTTTTGTGGCATTTTGAGAATTGAACCATGTATATTGGCATGTATTACTAATACCGAAGGTAACCTCATTAATACATGTACTTAATGGGAAAGCAATTGAAAGAAGGAAGTGAGTACCAGCAGAAAGTCCATACAAAAGAGTATCAGAAATTACCTTTACTTTTCTGTTCCTGGAGTTAAATGCAAGTTTTGATTAAATACAAGTTTTGATTATACGGTGGGCTACCTGCACCATAGCTTCATCTGAAAAAAAAAATTTGATACAGGTTTTAGGACCAGACAGATTTGCAGTGATGCCGCTGACAACAGATATTATTGATATGGTAAAGGAAACTGACCATAGAGCCAAATCATTTGATTGCCTGTTAACGAGTCATTGAAAAAAAAAAATCAAAATGAAAAAAAAACAAAAAGGTATTTTCAGATAGTTTTTGACGGTCTTCCCAATGTGGCCTACTTCATTTTTAAGGTTTCTTTCCATAAACATCTAAAAGGATGAGGGAGAGCTCCGTCGGACAAATCTTATCTGTTTTTACGTTTGGTATCTTTTTTGCCATCTAACATTTTCAAACCTCTGCTTTTTGTTTTTGTTTACTACATTTCACCACCATTGCAGCTCAAGGTTGGTTACCATCAGTGTTGCTTTTTGCCTTTCATTGAAAGT
This sequence comes from Acanthopleura granulata, assembly GCA_016165875.1. NCBI lineage: Eukaryota > Metazoa > Mollusca > Polyplacophora > Chitonida > Chitonidae > Acanthopleura > Acanthopleura granulata. Next base: position 2,083,371 of record JABBOT010000014.1, read on the forward strand.
CCTGTCCTTCAAAAAGACATGTTTCGTCCTGTCCCACCCACCTTCATGCCATCACCAAACACTTTGATTTTGCTTTGTTTGCTTCCCAGCATGCCTGCTTTCGTCGACGATAAATCTTACCCTAGAGGCGCAGTGGATATTTTATAACTTCTGTGTATTAGAACTATGCATGTACAGCACCAAATGTTTTACAAAATGTGCTCAAACATATGAATCGACAAAAACTCTTCTATGAAATATATGGGGCATGAAAAAAAAACAGTGTTAGTGATAGACTGATAGTGTTCTGGATATTCGTGGTGTTGAAATATAGCATGTTTTGTTATATACTCTCTGATATGCTGACATTCATGCTGACTGTGGACATGGTTTGTATGAGGACAATAAACAGCGAAACTCCTCCTCTGTATGGACGTATAACAATTCTAAACCCAGCAACACCTAGAAATAGTCACATGCTGGAAATGGAAGATAGTATGACAGCAAAATTCTCAAATAACATAACTGTGTTATTTAAGCATTTAGCAGTATCTTCAATATTCTAATCTAATTGAACATATACTCCTCATTGGTAAAGTTTATGACCCCAGCAAAGAAATGACTAACTATTTTGTTACCTTATGAAATAAAATATTTGCTGTCCTAAGAGGGAACTGGATGACCAAGGTATAAGTCTTGCTTCCTTGCTTTGAGGCATTTGCCCTTGCAGAGCCCTTGAATATTCAGCTAATTAATCCTTATGCCTTTGAGTATTAAGCTAATTAGCCCACAAGTCCGAGATGTCGTCAAATATTAAGCTAATTAACCCCACCAGTGCTTGAAAAGTCCTTGAATATTCAGCAAATTACCACCCCAAGTCCTTGAAATGTCCTTGCAATTCGGGTACCGCATTATCATATGGAAAAGTGTGCGAACCCTGTATAGTACATGCAGTTTGCTTCAGGCTATATGAATATTCTAGCTGTAATAGCCATTGTCGGGCGTGTAAGCAAGTGCATGTGACTGTTTATTTGGTACATGTATTTGCATGTGACATCAGGCCTCAGCATGTTACGCCTGTGCTTTGTGTCTTGTTCTAATATACATGTATGTGTCACTTAAAAATATATGTCTTATATATGATATTCAATAGTTCAACATAGTATTTGTTATAACTACCGTGCAGTTTACTGGTACGATCTCAATCTAATTAAAATGAGACTGTATTAACCCTTTTACTCTTTAATTCAAATTAAAAATACGCGCATATATAATAATCTACATGTACCCAGCATGCTCGGTGACTGTAGCTTATTCACCCAATGAGAGCTGGTCGTTATTTTAAGACATTTTATTTTAGCTGACGTGCCCGTCTAAAATGGTATGCTGGTGCATAGTTATTTCAAAGAACAACAACAACAAGTAAGCAGTTGTGGTGTTAATTCTGGCTGTGTGAAGATAAATGACAGGGTATAGCAGAGTCTGCTGATCATACTGGACAGTTTGTTGTTAGCAGAGCTGGAAGTAGATTTAATTCCGTGAAATTTGCCAAACTACACAGAACCTCTACACCTGTGTTTTTTTTTTCGACGGGTTCTACAAAATGGTTAAAACTTTGCCCCTTAGTTAAATTTATCTCAGATTTTCCTACGTCCTCTGCAGTTTGAAAAATTGTCAGCACAAGTTTCGTGGATACCCTCCTTGTGCTGTGACGTTTGCAAGATTTTATGTGTGGAAAAAAAGAGGTGCTTCTTTGTCTTAAAACAGAATATTTTTTTGGTTTGTTGAAATGGAGCATGTTATGCATACTTAAAAGCTTGTCTTTCTGGTTTCTGTGTGTCGAAAACTTGAATGGTGTGCAGTTATTTGTCATGGACAGTTTAAGTGACTTGCCTTGTAAATGTAAGTAAATACCTTTATCCATGTTAAAACTGCCTAATTTAAATTGGTAATTTGTCTGCAGAAATATTCCTTCTATCATTCACTCTACATGTGTGGTGTATTTTATACAGTTCTTCTCTACTACTAACATTTTAACCAGACTAAGATAACATCCTATTGACACTTTATTACCTATTAATATACAGTACAAGAATTACTAAACCTCTTTTAACTTGTATGATAACCAAATTAATAACGACATGTTTGTGTTATGTAGGGTGTTTTTATATTTCAGATCTTTGATGTCCATGATTTTTTGGGTGGGAGTTCAAATCTGGTTTATGGCATTTTTGTTTTCCTGAAAGCTGGATACTTTGGTGTTGAGCCCTTGTCTTCATATGCTTCATCCAGAACATACAAAAGTCAAATAACTGATTATTGAAAATAGTATACAATATAGTTACTCTTATAAAAGAACTCTTTTTTTTTTCCTGTCAAGAAAATTCATTAAAGACTTCTCTAAATCTCTTCATTCGTCCTCTCTCTCTCTCTCTCTCCAGATTCCAGTCTGCCATACGAGTCATCTACAAAATCGAGGCGGATAAATTTATCGGAGCGATCACGTCACGGGTGGACTTCAAGTCCGCGACGAACCCTCAGACGCCGTATTTCGTGGAAAAAGAAATGACAATAGACAAAACAACACCAGCACCAGGGGACTGTCAAACAGAAATCATATACCTGAAGGTGAGCTGACCACAGTAGGCTATAAATGGTCAAGTGGTCAGAGGGGACCCAAACTGGACCTTTGCCAAAGACTTGCATATAATGGAAATACCTTAATTTCATCCAGAAAGGTGTATTTTTGAGAGGGTAATAACTGTCAGAAAATATAATTTTTGGTGCAGAAACTAACATGTTTCCAATAGGGTATTCACCTGCATTCCAAACAAACCCCAAAACACCTGTCTAAAATCAGTGGAACTCAAAGAATCCAGAAAAATGAGCAGTTTAGTACTGGACAAAAGTATAGGTCATCTAGTCTATGTGACTTGGTGCACAGTGTTTAGGAGGATAATGCTTTGGTTAGTCCGATTTCCTGGTGGTACTGGGTAAAAAGACCTTGCGCGCTCAGATCAGATTGTCAAAGCACTGAATCAGTACCTTGACCAGTCAGTTCAAGCGATGTAATCCAGTTCTCATTAGCGCCTTCAACTGTGACTTTGGAGTCAGGAGGTTTGTTTAGTACCTGACAAAGGTTGGTGGTTTACTCAGTTGAAAGAAGTATAAAGCAGTTTCTGCCCTCTTGTTGCCTTTGTTAATCAGAGATAGGAGATAGCTGCCTGTCAGACACTGGACACGGAAGCTGTACAGTTGTTTAAACTGAGTTAGTTCAGGCCATGATTCAGTGATACCTGCTACAGCCCGGATGGCAGTCTGGTTCGAGTTCAAGCCCAGCTCATGCTGGCATCCTCTCTGGTCGTACGTGAGAAGCTCTGCCCGCAACCTGCAGATGGTCCGGTGATTTCCGCTGGGCTTACTTCCACCATAATGCTGGCATGAAACGCAGTCTTGAGAGATCTGCATTCTGTCTCACATCCTCATATTTTCTGTTTCCCAGGACGTATTCTCTGACAAACTCCGCCCCATCCAGTTCCGTGTGACTTACAGGTTACCAGAACGAGCAGTTCCCAGCCTGTCAGCTTTCAGCTCTCTCCCAGATATAAACAACTATCCCATTTTGAAACCGGGCCCACCAAATGATCTTCAGGTAGGATACCTATTGGTGGTTATTTTGATCTTTGTGTACATTAGCTGCTGTAATTGAGAACATCTCAAACTTCTCTCAAGAAGGCTTTAACTTTTTGACATGTTTCTAGTGTTCATTTCAAACTGCTTTTCTGGATTTGCACACATTTACATGTATCTCAGTTTAAAGACATAAGAAAGTGAGAATGTAATGTTGCTAAGCAATGATTTTTATAATCTATAACAGAGTCAGTGTTAAAATCACTGATTTATGTCAAGTTTTTTTATTAAATGTCTATGTTATATGGGAATAAAAAGTAGGAGATGAGAAATGTTCACATAAGTCCGGATATTTCGATGGACAAGACGTATCAAACAGAAGTGTTTGTCACTGGGTTATCGTGTGATTCCATGTGATGTGTCACTCGTGTTTTGTACAGACCTATGCAGTATTGGCCCCATCAGGTGATACCAGTTCAATTAGACCATAACAGTCGACTATGTCACGAACAGGCTGTTTTACCAGTTTTATTATAGAGGACATTCCCACCTCAGGGGCATTCCCATTTCCCACCTCGGGGGCATTCCCAATTCCCACACCACAGGCATTCCCACCTCAGGAGAATTCACAGATCTCGGAACATTGCAATTTGAGGGCGGATTCCCATTTGCTATTTGGGCTGATTCCCAACATTTTCGCCCATGAAAGAGCAATTTTCAGTGCAGTTTACGCACATTTGTAATTTGATTTTGGATTCAAAATTACATTTGTGGGGTCGGCCATTTTCAGGGCTTTAAGAAGAAGTATAATTATATATATATATATATTATTCCAGGTGGACTTAGTAAAGGAATGTGGCACAGACGAAATCTGCAACAGTGACCTTGGCCTGGATGTTTTAATTCTGTTGACCCAGTAAGTGTCAAGGTCATTTATGTATACTGCAATGGCAGCAGTGACATCTCATGGACTGTCCGTGGAGAACAGCGTCTGATTTATGGGTTTGCAAAAGTTGCAACGTTTCAATGTACTTTCTAACATCATTCTCGTGCAGGTGACGATGACGTGAAAATGTACATCAGAACGTCGCAAACCAATAAAAAAGTAGTTCTGATCCCAGTGCAAATCCAGTGATGTTACTCTGTCAACTTTGAAATGCCTGTCAGTGATTAAAATTAACTATTCTGTGATTTAAACTTTGTAAGGCAGGTTTACATTTACAGTATCTCGATACACTAACACTTCCCAAATCATCTTGTGTTCCTTTCGGGACCAGGAATCTGTTCCACTTCGCCAGTTTTTGGCTTACCCCAAATGACCTAAAATTGCGTCCTTGACAAAATTGCTCATACATTCCTAATTCTAAGAGTTCTGTTGACTGTAGAAAGGTATATTTTGAGGTGTGTTTGGAATGTGGGATCATATCCTACTGAAAAAATGCAAGTTTCAGGTCCAAAAGTAGTATTTTATGGCATTTATTTGCCTGAAAAAATGCGCAATTATGGGCGAAGAACACATGGTATGGTAAAATAAATATTTCGAAATTTTAATCTCTGTGGCTGTAAATACTTCTGATTATTCGTTTTGTGGAATATGCCTCTGTAACTCTGTTTCTAAGAAGGTTAATGATAAAGCTAGAGTTTGGCAAACAAAACGTTGCTAGTACATGTATATGTATTACCTGGTCTTTCATGTTAGTGGGAAGGTGTGATGGTTTCCCAAGGTTTTTAATTAATTTAACTGAAACAATGCTCCACACAATGTAAAACTGAAATCTTTTAATCCACCATTAGTCAGGGAAAATACAGATTCCTCCATTCTCACGGCTTGGTTATAGTAACCAGTCAGTGGCTCTGGTCTTTCACACATTTTAACGTTCATTGGGGGCTTCATGTCCTCCTGCAATATGGTGTGCATATATGTGGAAAAGTTTGTCAATAATTTGCCAAAGATCCATGGTTTTCTCCAGGGTTTCCTGCACCTGCTGTAGCGAGGGCTGTGGTGTAAGTGAAAAACTATTGATTGTGACATTAAACAAGAAATAAAAAAGTAAGTGAATAAATCAAAATTGGCTGAAGTCCAAGGTTTTCACGTTTGCAGAGATACCCAGGGAGCTCGTCTGCCAGTCCTCAGCGTGGGGAGTGACGAAGATATGATGGTCAGCGTGTCCATCCGAAACCCGCGGGAACCCGCCTATGAGACCAAGTTCTTCATTACCATTCCAGAGACCATCGAGTTCCTCGGAATGGATGATCCAGAGGTGAGGGTCATCACGTTAAGAGGATATTAACCTAATTAGGCCGTTTCTTAGATATGCCAGCAGCTCTCGGAAGATTGTTAATGCTTACTGCCTGGTTTCCTCCCATCACAATGCCAGTCACTATCATGTCAGAGCAGTATTACAGAGTTTGACGTAAACACCGATCAAGTAAGTAAATAAATAATTTGACTTCAGCGCACACAGGGAGGGTACACAAAACCAGTAACATTACATCAGGTCCCAGGTTTTCTATCTTTCTCTCACCACGATATGGCTGAAATATGGCCATTGTGACATTAAACCATAATCATTCATTCCTAGTTTTCTCTCAGATCAATTGCTTGCCCAATTATTGGTTCCAACATTCCGTCTCGCAGACTGGATTGACGAAATATTTATTGGAATTCATGTGTGTACCCTATAGGTCTTCTGGGCACCCTAAATTGTCAACCTTTTCACATATGAAAAAGCACCATTCAGTGGAGTTTATGGACGTTTTTTATGGGATTTTGAAGACAAAAACTACTTTGATGGTATTGGCCAATTTCAGTGCCTCGCGAAAAGTACGATTTTATCAGTGTACACAGAATAATGCTTTCAGAATATGATTGAATGAACACCTTGCAAACATGAGAAAAGGTTGAAGAGTTTCGATAATCGGGTTTGTCTCACCAGCGTCATATAAGTGATATATTTTTGTGTACGATGTATACCATCAATCAAATAAGTAAGCGAAAATAACATGCCTCCGTGGCTGACAGGGTTGGTGCGCCAGCGTGTCGTAATGACCCAGTTACCTCTCACCTCTTGCCAGCAACGTGCGGGTGGTCGTGGCTTTCCCACAGGCTCTGCCAGGTTTCTTTCCACCATTGTGCTTGCCACCATCATATAAGTGAAATATTCTTGAGTACAGCATAAAACACTATTGAAATAAATAAATAAGTAAATAGTAAGTAAATAAATACAGTAATCAAATAAATATATCTGATATAAATACGTATCACTTACCGCTTTTGTTTTATCTGCTTTGTTTTTTTTGATATGGACCAGAACACCCCTGTGACCTGCGAATACTTTAACAAGACAATTGTGGAGTGCCCAAACATCGGCAATCCGTTCATTCAGGGTGCCTCTATCGACTTCACCATGCTCTTTGGCACAAGCAAGATCAAGACAACGCATGGCAACTTTGTCATCTTTGCCTTCGTTAACACGTGAGTAAAGTTTTCATCTACCTAAATTGTAAGTGTTGCTGATAGAAAGGCTTTGTTTTTTACTCCTTGGCCAATATTGTTCTGTCTGGCTGTCCATATCCTTGTTTAGCCCAAGGGGTTTTATCGTAGCTGGCGGCATCTGGCTGGCTGTCCACATCCTTGTTTAGCCCAAGGGGTTTTATCGTAGCAGGTGGCATATGGCTGGCTGTCCACGTCCTTGTTTAGCCCAAGGGGTTTTATCGTAGCTGGCGGCATCTGGCTGGCTGTCCACGTCCTTGTTTAGCCCAAGGGGTTTTATCGTAGCTGGCGGCATATGGCTGGCTGTCCACGTCCTTGTTTAGCCCAAGGGGTTTTATCGTAGCTGGCGGCATATGGCTGGCTGTCCACATCCTTGTTTAGCCCAAGGGGTTTTATCGTGGCTGGCGGCATCTGTCTGGCTGTCCACATCCTTGGTTAGCCCAAGGGGTTTTATCGTGGCTGGCGGCATCTGGCTGGCTGTCCACATCCTTGTTTAGCCCAAGGGGTTTTATCGTAGCAGGTGGCATCTGGCTGGCTGTCCACATCCTTGTTTAGCCCAAGGGGTTTTATCGTAGCAGGTGGCATCTAGCTGGCTGTCCACATCCTTGTTTAGCCCAAGGGGTTTTATCGTAGCTGGCGGCATCTAGCTGGCTGTCCACATCCTTGTTTAGCCCAAGGGGTTTTATCGTAGCAGGTGGCATCTAGCTGGCTGTCCACATCCTTGTTTAGCCCAAGGGGTTTTATCGTGGCTGGCGGCATCTGGCTGGCTGTCCACATCCTTGTTTAGCCCAAGGGGTTTTATCGTAGCAGGTGGCATCTGGCTGGCTCTCCACATCCTTGTTTAGCCCAAGGGGTTTTATCGTAGCAGGTGGCATCTAGCTGGCTGTCCACATCCTTGTTTAGCCCAAGGGGTTTTATCGTAGCAGGTGGCATCTAGCTGGCTGTCCACATCCTTGTTTAGCCCAAGGGGTTTTATCGTAGCTGGCGGCATCTGGCTGGCTGTCCACATCCTTGTTTAGCCCAAGGGGTTTTATCGTAGCTGGCTGCATCTAGCTGTCCACATCCCTGTTTTAGCCTGGGCGTCGGAATGTAGCAGGTGGCATCTGGGCAGCTGTCCACATCCCTGTTTAGCCCAAGGTTTTAATCGTAGCAGGTGGCATCTAGCTGGCTGTCCGGCCATCCCTTTGGGTTTAGCCCAAGGGGTTTCCATAGCTGATGGGCATCTGGTTGGCTTTGTCCAATATCCCTTGTTTAGCCCAAGTGGGTTTTATCGTAGCAGCAGGTGGGTATTCACCCAATGGGGATTGTCCACATCCTTGTTTAAAATCTTTTATCGTAGCTATGGCATTCAGTCTGGTTGCCCATATCCTGTTTCAGCCCAAGTGTAGTTTTATCTGCAGCAGGCGTGGCATCTGTCTGGCTGTCCACAGGTCCTGCCTAGCCCAAGGGGTTTTATCGTAGCAGGTGGCATCTGGCTGGCTGTCCACATCCTTGTTTAGCCCAAGGGGTTTTATCGTGGCTGGCGGCATCTGTCTGGCTGTCCACATCCTTGGTTAGCCCAAGGGGTTTTATCGTGGCTGGCGGCATCTGGCTGGCTGTCCACATCCTTGTTTAGCCCAAGGGGTTTTATCGTAGCAGGTGGCATCTGGCTGGCTGTCCACATCCTTGTTTAGCCCAAGGGGTTTTATCGTAGCAGGTGGCATCTAGCTGGCTGTCCACATCCTTGTTTAGCCCAAGGGGTTTTATCGTAGCTGGCGGCATCTGTCTGGCTGTCGATATCCTTGTTTAGCCCAAGGGGTTTTATCGTAGCAGGTGGCATCTGTCTGGCTGTCCATATCCTTGTTTAGCCCAAGGGGTTTTATCCTAGCAGGCGGCATCTGGCTGGCTGTCCATCTGGCTGGCTGTCCATATCCTTGTTTAGCCCAAGGGGTTTTATCCTAGCAGGCGGCATCTGTCTGGCTGTCCACATCCTTGTTTAGCCCAAGGGGTTTTATCGTAGCTGGCGGCATCTGGCTGGCTGTCCACATCCTTGGTTAGCCCAAGGGGTTTTATCCTAGCAGGCGGCATCTGTCTGGCTGTCCACATCCTTGTTTAGCCCAAGGGGTTTTATCGTAGCTGGCGGCATCTGGCTGGCTGTCCACATCCTTGTTTAGCCCAAGGGTTTTTATCGTAGCTGGAGGCATCTGGCTGGCTGTCCATATCCTTGGTTAGCCCAAGGGATTTTATCGTAGAAGGCTGCATCTCTCTGGCTGTCCATGTCCTTATTTAGCCCAAGTCCACCAATTTTACACCACACTTGCACGTTGGCATGAGGAAGAAACCTATTGAACTGCAGTGACTTTGACCTTTTTGTTCAAGGTCATTGGGGTCAAGTTCAGTTTTATAAAATGCTTGTAAACGCTTTATTTTTTTGGCCAGTTTGTCCACCAAGGTAACCAAACTTGACCCACACCTGCACTCTAGCATGATTAAGAACCTTATTGATTTTTGGCAACCTTGACTTTTTCAAAGTTATTACAATCATTTATGTTAAATTTTATGAATGGCAGGTATCACACATAATATTTCTCGGAATTTATTCATGTGCTTGAGGCCAAGGGGTTTTAAGTGCATTGCTTGGTATTTTTCAAACCTGCCGTCAACTGCTTTTGACAACATGGGGTAGCTTGAAATGGGTCTAATCTTCTATGTGGAGTTGTCAGGCTCATGCTGGCTACCTGTCCAAAAAAAAAACACATCATAAGGTCATATTGGGAACTCGCACGAGAGGTAATCATAGGCGAACATTATGCTTAGTGTTTTCAGCGTAAATCTAAAAAGTGTTTTGCACATCGGAATTTGCTAGTCAGATGCACTAGACTAGACAAGCTGTGTAGTTTGATCTTTCCTGTCTCTAGTGTCCCTGTCCTTTATAGCTGCTGACCTTTGGGCTGTGAGTGTTGTATTACCTTGTACCCTGGTCAAGGGTGTTTCTTTCTCCTGTCCCAGGTGATAACCAAATACCTGCATATACATGTAAGGAGAGGCTTAGGCCAATGCTTATCTTGTACAGCGACTTTGACCTCAGCTATAATCTGTCTCAGAAGAGAGTTTTCCCTTTATAAAGAGTACAACAATGTATGATATGAACTTGATAGTTTTGTTGGTGCACCAGTAAGCTTAGCATAATGGAATAGAATAGATATTCAGAAAAAAAAAAAAACATTATTCAAAATAAAAAAGGAAATACATAAAAAAAATTCTCAAAAGTCATTTACCAGATGTTTCTGGAGGGTACCCATCTTTGAAGCAGACTATAGCAATGTGACCTGAGAGGTTCAGGGTCAGATCTCTTATCTGTACTCGAGATGACCAATGTGTAATGTGGCAGAGACCGAGGGAGGGAAAGTCTGGGGAGAGGACATTTGTTGGGGACGGAGTAGGGATAGGGGTGGGGGTGTTTCCAGGTTGAAGGCAGCCTTTGAATGTGTGATGTAGGGGGATGATGGTGCAGGTTGGATCATGGGGTGGGGCAGTTTATGTGTTGTGTGTGAACAAAAAGGCTAAGTAATGTAAGCAGCCTAGTTAAGGGTCTTTGTACGTAATTGTCCAGGTGTATGGAGAAAGGTAGGCATAGGAAGATGTATGCTAGTTTGCTGAGTAGATTGGGGGTGAGGCATGATAGGCCAGAACAGGTTGGTGCTTCTTCCCATCTTGCGGGAGGACTATTGTCAGATGATTAACTCTAGCATATTTTATGTGTTAGGGACCAGCACTTGACATTGGTGTATATGGTCATTCTTAATTATTTAGGTGTGTTCTTTGTTTTGTAGTGTCTCAGTCATTTTATGTTTGTTTCACAGCTTCTTTTCTTTTCTGATTTTTTCATGTTCCGTATGTTTTGCCAGATTTACTGATTTGTAGTCATATGAATTTTCATCTTTTCTTGGGAATGGAGGGGGGAGGGGATCAATCATGTACACTGGACTTTATTCCCACCCATCCATTTTTGACTGGTATTTTCTGATTTATGTATTTATGCACACGTATGAAAAAATGAAATGAGGACAATAAGGTTTGTGCAAGGGATTAGCAAGACTGTTTGGGAGCATATTTGGACAGGATGTTCAGGTGGTAGCATTCGTTTCACACTCTTGTTTATCTAGCATAGTTTTATGTGTGATTGTAGCTTTGATTCAGGGCACATATTTGGACAGGAACTACAGGTGTTTTGGTGTTTTTTTCCTGTAAATCCAGCCCAGTTTTATGTGTGATTGTAGCTTTGATTTAGGGTGCATATTTGGACAGGATATACAGGTGTTTTGGTGTTTTTTTCCTGTAAATCCAGCCCAGTTTTATGTGTGATTGTAGCTTTGATTTAGGGTGCATATTTGGACAGGATATACAGGTGTTTTGGTGTTTTTTTCCTGTAAATCCAGCCCAGTTTTATGTGTGATTGTAGCTTTGATTTAGGGCGCATATTTGGACAGGATATACAGGTGTTTTGGTGTTTTTTTCCTGTAAATCCAGCCCAGTTTTATGTGTGATTGTAGCTTTGATTTAGGGTGCATATTTGGACAGGATGTACAGGTGTTTTGGTGTTTTTTTCCTGTAAATCCAGCCCAGTTTTATGTGTGATTGTAGCTTTGATTCAGGGCGCATATTTGGACAGGATATACAGGTGTTTTGGTGTTTTTTTCCTGTAAATCCAGCCCAGTTTTATGTGTGATTGTAGCTTTGATTCAGGGCGCATATTAGGACATGATATACAGGTGCTTAAGTGTTTGTTTCACACTGCTGTAAATCCAGCCCATTTTTATGTTAAGGTTTAGCTTGTTGTGTTAAAGGGCATGGTGGGTTTACTAGGGCTGTATGTGATAATACAGGATTATATAGTTTTGACTGTGTAGAGTTTTGTACCTTGGATTGAGGAGGAGGTGCCATGCGGTGGAGAGATTCGGGGATGGGGAGGGGACAGGGGCCATTGGAAGTCTGGGGTTATGTAGACAAGTAATGACTTCATGGCTTTCCAGTGTGACAGGTAAGCAAAGGCCACTTTTGTAAGACTTCATAGAAGTCAGATTTCTCTTAACTTTTAATGGTGAATACTGCATTTCACCTAAAATTTAGTTAGAGTTTAACTTCCTTCAAGAGACACATTTCACTTGGCTCTGTCTCTGATTGATTTACCCACTTTATAAGGCTGTTTTGTGAGAGTTTCTTCTCAAGTTTGGCTCTGTCTCTGATTGATTTACCCACTTTATAAGGCTGTTTTGTAAGAGTTTCTTCTCAAGTTTGGCTCTGTCTCTGATTGATTTACCCACTTTATAAGGCTGTTTTGTAAGAGTTTCTTCTCAAGTTTGGCTCTGTCTCTGATTGATTTACCCACTTTATAAGGCTGTTTTGTAAGAGTTTCTTCTCAAGTTTGGCTCTGTCTCTGATTGATTTACCCACTTTATAAGGCTGTTTTGTGAGAGTTTCTTCTCAAGTTTGAATAATTCCTCATCAGAAAAAAAAAATCACAAGTGCTGACATCAAGATTAATTTTAAGGCCCTCCTGGGCTTCTGAAAGGTCTTTATTTGAGACCAAACTCTTGTGAAATACAGTAGCTTCTTAAAGCAACATGATTTTGTTAGGGAAAAAGAGAGACTGGCAAAGTTTTGTGAAATACAGTAGCTTCTTAAAGCAACATGATTTTGTTAGAAAAAAAAAAGAGACTGGCAAAGTTTTGTGAAAGTAATCGCTTGAAGACGTTCGTTAGTTCAGGTGGTTTGGTGTTCACAGCTGTAACACTTCATCTTTTTCCTCCAGCAGCAATGTTCTGGAACATAATATGCTGATGGCTTTAACGTCGTATTGCTAGGTGTTTAAATCCCAGTTACTGAACGTTGAAATGGTGCCTCAGTCTTGTTTTATCAGTAGGAAAACCTGGCTGCTGTTGAACATGTAAAATAAATGGAGGTAGAGGTTTAGGATGTTAGTAGCTTCAATAATTTAAAAAAAAATGGATAGAGAAGAGACATGGCCGTACGTGGGAAGGTCTGCCAGCAACCTCTGGCCCTGATTTCCCCCCAGTTTAAAGCTTCCCGCCGTCCCATAAGTGAAATACTTCTGAGCCTGGCGTAAGACACCAATCAAATAAATAAATAAGTAAAAGATATAAATAAACCCTATAAAAGCATGTATATGTGGATGAATTATCTTTGTTTTGCAGAACGAGTGATGAGGTGGACACCCAGAACAATTATTACAGGCAGGAGGTCAAGGTCACAGCCAGGATGGACATGTTTGTGACGGGGTCAGCAATTTCCACATATTTCTGATACCCTAATTCTTCAACCTGTTTGCATATGAAAGATCTACTTCGAATGTGATTTATGCACCTTTGTATTGTGGTTTTAGAGACAAATCTACAGTGACTAGGTTATTCAGTTCCAGGGCTGCACAAAGAAATAAGGTTTTATCAGCCTACACAGCTTAATGCCTTCTAGAGAGCATAATACTGACAGAATGTGTTTGAATAAACATCTTTACGGTCAAAATTACCACCGAGGCCCATAGTTGAATGTGGCATATATCTGTATATTTGTGTTATTTTGAACATGTGAAATATAATAAAAAAATATATATGTGAAAATAGAAGTCCAGCATAAAAAACCAGTGAAATAAATAAATAAACTTATGTCTAAATATAATATGTGGACCTAATGATGCCTTTTATGGTTGTCTCCCTTTACAGTTCTGCTTACCCTGAGCAGGTTGTTTACTCGGGATCCATACGTGGGGAGACGGACATCGAGTACGAGGATGAGATAGGGCCGGCCATTACCCATGACTACCTGGTAAGTGATCCACTGGGACGAGATTTCATGCATGTCACCAAGCCTGGAATATTTTTTTTTGTTGGGTTAATTTTCATGACTGTTACTTAAATGATGAATTATGTTGTCAGATTTAAAATCCAAGTTTGATGACTATTGTTATATTAAAGTTGACACTTTGAATAAGTGGAGCCATTGCCAGCTGTTTTTTATGTCTGTGAAACGGCACTCAAATGACTTACTGTATTTTTTCATTTCAAGCCCTGGAAGATGTTGAAAAATGTTGGCAGGCTAAGGAAAACTATCAAATCATGACCACACAGTCCCTGGATATTGTTTTCTCACCCCTTAAGCTTAGGTTGTTACAGTTGTATTTAAGAATGGAATGGCAAACATTTAGTTAATTAATGAAAAATTAAATTTAAGTGTTTTTCAACATTCGCACGCCAAGATAAATCTCACTTTGTGGTTGTTGGCCACAGAAGTCCTTGATTGTTGGATAGAGAAGAGTAAAGAAATCTCATCTTTTCTGGTGTAAACACTAACCACGATATCAAACTCCTCTGTGTAGGTGGAGAACAGTGGTCCCAGTGAAGTGCCCTACTCTACCCTGTACATCCTGTATTTCTGGTGTAAACACTAACCACGGTATCAAATTCCTCTGTGTAGGTGGAGAACAATGGTCCCAGTGAAGTGCCCTACTCTGCCCTGTACATCCTGTATTTCTGGTGTAAACACTAACCACGATATCAAACTCCTCTGTGTAGGTGGAGAACAATGGTCCCAGTGAAGTGCCCTACTCTACCCTGTACATCCTGTATTTCTGGTGTAAACACTAACCACGATATCAAACTCCTCTGTGTAGGTGGAGAACAATGGTCCTAGTGAAGTGCCCTACTCTACCCTGTACATCCTGTATTTCTGGTTTAAACACTAACCACAATATCAATGTCCTCTGTGTAGGTGGAGAACAATGGTCCTAGTGAAGTTTCCTACTCTGCCCTGTACATCCTGTATTTCTGGTGTAAACACTAACCACGATATCAATGTCCTCTGTGTAGGTGGAGAACAATGGTCCCAGTGAAGTGCCCTACTCTACCCTGTACATCCTGTATTTCTGGTGTAAACACTAACCACGATATCAATGTCCTCTGTGTAGGTGGAGAACAATGGTCCCAGTGAAGTGCCCTACTCTACCCTGTACATCCTGTATTTCTGGTTTAAACACTAACCACGATATCAATGTCCTCTGTGTAGGTGGAGAACAATGGTCCCAGTGAAGTGCCCTACTCTACCCTGTACATCCTGTATTTCTGGTGTAAACACTAACCACGATATCAGTGTCCTCTGTGTAGGTGGAGAACAATGGTCCCAGTGAAGTGCCCTACTCTACCCTGTACATCCTGTATTTCTGGTTTAAACACTAACCACAATATCAATGTCCTCTGTGTAGGTGGAGAACAATGGTCCCAGTGAAGTTCCCTACTCTACCCTGTACATCCTGTATTTCTGGTGTAAACACTAACCACGATATCAATGTCCTCTGTGTATGTGGAGAACAATTATCGCAGTGAAGTGCCCTACTCAACCCTGTACATCCTGTATTTCTGGTGTAAACACTAACCACGATATCAATGTCCTCTGTGTAGGTGGAGAACAATGGTCCAGTGAAGTGCCCTACTCTACCCTGTACATCCTGTATTTCTGGTTTAAACACTAACCACGATATCAATGTCCTCTGTGTATGTGGAGAACAATGGTCCCAGTGAAGTGCCCTACTCTACCCTGTACATCCTGTATTTCTGGTGTAAACACTAACCACGATATCAATGTCCTCTGTGTAGGTGGAGAACAATGGTCCAGTGAAGTGCCCTACTCTACCCTGTACATCCTGTATTTCTTGTGAAAACACTAACCACGATATCAATGTCCTCTGTGTAGGTGGAGAACAATGGTCCTAGTGAAGTGCCCTACTCTACCCTGTACATCCTGTATTTCTGGTGAAAACACTAACCACGATATCAATGTCCTCTGTAGGTGGAGAACAATGGTCCCAGTGAAGTGCCCTACTCTACCCTGTACATCCTGTATTTCTGGTGTAAACACTAACCACGATATCAATGTCCTCTGTTAGTGGAGAACAATGGTCCAGTGAAGTGCCCTACTCTACCCTGTACATCCTGTATTTCTGGTGTAAACACTAACCACGATATCAATGTCCTCTGTTAGTGGAGAACAATGGTCCCAGTGAAGTGCCCTACTCTACCCTGTACATCCTGTATTTCTGGTGTAAACACTAACCACGATATCAATGTCCTCTGTGTAGGTGGAGAACAATGGTCCCAGTGAAGTGCCCTACTCTACCCTGTACATCCTGTATTTCTGGTGTAAACACTAACCACGATATCAGTGTCCTCTGTGTAGGTGGAGAACAGTGGTCCCAGTGAAGTGCCCTACTCTACCCTGTACATCCTGTATTTCTGGTGTAAACACTAACCACGATATCAGTGTCCTCTGTGTAGGTGGAGAACAATGGTCCTAGTGAAGTGCCCTACTCTACCCTGTACATCCTGTATTTCTGGTGTAAACACTAACCACGATATCAATGTCCTCTGTGTAGGTGGAGAACAATGGTCCCAGTGAAGTGCCCTACTCTACCCTGTACATCCTGTATTTCTGGTTTAAACACTAACCACGATATCAATGTCCTCTGTGTAGGTGGAGAACAATGGTCCCAGTGAAGTGCCCTACTCTACCCTGTACATCCTGTATTTCTGGTTTAAACACTAACCACGATATCAATGTCCTCTGTGTAGGTGGAGAACAATGGTCCTAGTGAAGTGCCCTACTCTACCCTGTACATCCTGTATTTCTGGTTTAAACACTAACCACGATATCAATGTCCTCTGTGTAGGTGGAGAACAATGGTCCTAGTGAAGTGCCCTACTCTACCCTGTACATCCTGTATTTCTGGTGAAAACACTAACCACGATATCAGTGTCCTCTGTGTAGGTGGAGAACAATGGTCCTAGTGAAGTGCCCTACTCTACCCTGTACATCCTGTATTTCTGGTGTAAACACTAACCACGATATCAATGTCCTCTGTGTAGGTGGAGAACAATGGTCCTAGTGAAGTGCCCTACTCTACCCTGTACATCCTGTATTTCTGGTTTAAACACTAACCACGATATCAATGTCCTCTGTGTAGGTGGAGAACAATGGTCCCAGTGAAGTGCCCTACTCTACCCTGTACATCCTGTATTTCTGGTGTAAACACTAACCACGATATCAGTGTCCTCTGTGTAGGTGGAGAACAATGGTCCTAGTGAAGTGCCCTACTCTACCCTGTACATCCTGTATTTCTGGTTTAAACACTAACCACGATATCAATGTCCTCTGTGTAGGTGGAGAACAATGGTCCCAGTGAAGTGCCCTACTCTACCCTGTACATCCTGTATTTCTGGTGTAAACACTAACCACGATATCAATGTCCTCTGTGTAGGTGGAGAACAATGGTCCCAGTGAAGTGCCCTACTCTACCCTGTACATCCTGTGGCCGTATGAGATGGAAAGTAGCTACAACTCGGGCAAGCACCTGCTCTACTTGATGGAAGTCCCCAAGGTGAGATGAGAGACACTCAGCCGAGGTTGCAGAGTGGATTAAGCCTCTGCCTTATTAACAGTAGATCCAGGGTTCAAATTAGGTCACACTTTAGACTTTTAACATCCATAATCTTGGCACTGCCTTGCTTGGCGGTCAGCCTAAGAGGAATAGGCCAAGCATGGGTCAACCGGATGTCAGTATGGAGTGAGTGACTGGGGTGTCATGTCTGGAGTCTTCAGCATGGCGTTCCAGTGAGGCAGCACATCAGAATATGTTGTTATTAGGTATTAGGACCTGCCTGGAGGAGATCCAGCCAGGATATGAGCAAAGGAATACTGAAAGCAACGTTAATTAGTTGTTCAGTGCATTCTGATTAATTATTTATACGTTAAAGGCTGTGCTGATCGGTGTTCTTGTATTTTATAGATCCTTTACAGCTGATGAATCCCAGATGGCAGAGAGTTAAATATTTCATAGGCAAAGAGTTAAGACAGCTGACCTCCATTGTACAAGAGAACTATTCTTGAGTACAGTGTAAAAGATCAGTCAAGAAAATAAATGAATTTGGTAACGAATGACATAAGGCTATGTTGAGGAGCAGCCATCTCCAGGACTGTTATGGTTTTGGTTGTAGGCCACCAAAGGAACAGCCAAGGACACGGTGACTTGTCATGTGGATGAAGCCATTGTCAACCCTATTGGGGCAAAGGTACAGAGAATAGTAGCAGGCATTTAGACTGGGTCACTATGTCTGCAACCGCATGCCTGATATAAGGAGCGAAGTGTTTTATTTTCTTTTCTGGATATCCTGGTTTTTCAACCTTTTTGTGTGCAAAAGACAAAATTTAAGTTGGATTTATATAGCGTTCTTTTTTTATTTTGGAGAGAAAGCTGCAGGTCGTAGGGTTGGCAAGTTTCAGAGTTTTTTGCAAACAGTAAATGTCATTAATCTACACAGGGTAATGCCCCTTAGAATATTGTTCAATAAAAATCTTGGAAACATGCAAAAAGATTGAAGAGTTACACTACATCTTCTCGGCAGTAAGCCACGTTAGAAGTCCAACAAGGCAGGCAAGATAGATGCTTCAGGAAATCTTGTAGATCTTCAGTTTTATTTGAGAATCTCTGACTTGGGGAACAGGCTGAAAAAATTCCTCTCAAACTTATTTACCACAAAGTATTGAATTGATGTTATTTTTTATGTGAGAAGAGCTCAACAAAGGGAGACAACTGTGCATATTTTGCTAACTGCACTCTTTTTTTTTTTTTTTGGCTTGCATGCATTTGGCTTCAGCATTTTTCTTTCCTAATTTTGATGATTGTAGTGTATAAAATGCATGGATTGTATACGAGATCTTGTATGTACATACATGGATGTATGAATAGTTTTAATTAGCTGTTTGATTTTCAGAGTTATTAACTATGACTAATTGGCTACCTTGAAATACATGTACATTTAGAACTGTACCAAATGGATCGAGTCATATCTAATCCAATAACTTATGCTTTTGTAGAATGTATCATAATCCCTTAACCTTTTCGAATGTGAAAGAGCAAGTTTCAGGTCTGTTTATTTCCCTTTTTAATTTCATTATGGAAACAAAACTATGTTGGTTGGGTTGATCAAAGGGTTTTGATGGATAGTTTAATTTTATCAGCCTGCACAGAGTGGTTTTCTCAAAACATGTTTGGAAATACATCGTGCAAACATGCGAAAAGGTTGAAGGTTACAGTGTGCCCTCTACATTAATACTCTATACATTAATACCCACTAAAGGCTTTGGCTGCATTAGCAATCAGAAAACCTGATGCAGATGAAAGGGAACAACCACTCAGCCTTTGTCTCCATTGTACGGGGCCAATCCCAAAATGACTTAGACTCGAAGCTGGCTTAACGTACAGGCTAATCAGCCGGTGTTGTATCACTAGCCTACTATAACATTACTGTAAGGTTACAGATAATCTGCTAAGTTTTCAAGCCTGACACATGAATGTCTGTGTGTTCCTCCCTCTACGACCTCATAAGCTGGTCGTAGAGGATGGTCATGGGTTTCCCGCAGCCTCTGTCCAATTTCCTCCTGCTCTAATGCTGGCCGCCGTGGTATAAGTGGAATATTGTTTCCCGCAGCCTCTGTCCAATTTCCTCCTGCCCTAATGCTGGCTGCCGTGGTATAAGTGGAATATTGTTTCCCGCAGCCTCTGTCCAATTTCCTCCTGCCCTAATGCTGGCCGCCGTGGTATAAGTGGAATATTGTTTCCCGCAGCCTCTGTCCGATTTCCTCCTGCCCTATTACTGGCCGCCGTCGTATAAGTGGAATATTGTTTCCCGCAGGCTCTCTCCGATTTCCTCCCGCCCTAATACTGTCTGCCGTCGTATAAGTGGAATATTGTTTCCCGCAGGCTCTCTCTGATTTCCTCCTGCCCTATTACTGGCCGCCGTGGTATAAGTGGAATATTGTTTCCCGCAGCCTCTGTCCGATTTCCTCCCGCCCTAATGCTGGCCGCCGTCGTATAAGTGGAATATTGTTTCCCGCAGGCTCTCTCTGATTTCCTCCTGCCCTATTACTGGCCGCCGTCATATAAGTGGAATATTGTTTCCCACAGCCTCTGGCTGATTTCCTCCCGCCCTAATACTGGCCGCCGTCAAATAAGTGGGAATATCGTTTCATACCAATCAGATAAATAAATAAACAAATAATCACTTGTCAGAAAAACTCAAATGTAATTCCCTTCAAGAGTATCATTTTAAGGTCTTCGTGCGCTCCTGCATGTGCTGTTTTAGAAACAGAACTTTAGGTGTCACAAACCAATCATCTGTTATTATTGTAGCATAAATCAACGGTAGGCTTACAGATACGACCTGAGCGTTCAGCTTGAAACCTGAATATACCCATGCACATATATACAGCTTGATTAACTCTTGACTAACCGCTTGCTTGTCTGCTGTTTTGCCGCTCTGCCTGCTGTAATATAGCCAGTGTCAGAAGGCGGACCCACATACGTAACCGTCAACTCCCTAACCCAAACCAACCAGGTAAATATCCACCTATGTTCGTTTGTACGTTGTAAATGGGGAACATAGCTTACCTGAAACAAAGTCTGTCCAAAATGGTGTATTGTTTTTGTTCAGCTTTGTATAGACAGGTCACTCTTTAACAGTGGTAAAGCAGAGGTACCTTTGTAAGAAGTTTAATTTTTGGCAGTCTTGATCTGCCCGTTTTAGCCAATATACATGTAATTTTAACAGGAATGCACAGTTTCTTTTTCCACAGATGGTTAGTCCATCTAATGAACATCACATCCATATGTTTACTTTTTGAAAAAACTGGGAAAGAACTATAATTTTTGGCTTTCAACAACACTGACATCTGTCTCCAAAATTAGAAGAATTAAAGTAGTTCCCAAGCACCGTTGCGCTGGAGCGGAGAATGATGTGTTTTGGAGTTGCTCGAAGCAGGCTCTTGTAGTTAGGAAATGTGCAATCCTTGACCAGTTTGTAAACTGTTACACATTAAGTGTTATAAAACCTGTTTGGCTTGGCCTGTGAGGGTTACAGGACAAGCAGTCAGCCTACACTGTCACACAAGGGCCCTTTTTGACACGTGGCTGAATTGCCGCTCCCGCAGCAGTCAGGTTCTTTGTCAGGTGTCTTGCAAATGACCATAAGTCCCGCAGATTCCTTTGTCTATAAACTAGGATATAAAACGAAAAATGTTGGAGTACGAACTTTGAACACAAAGGAAGAAATGTCTTGAGTGTTATTTATACATTGAAGGTGAAAATACCTAAAATTTTCACCAAAAAAATTGCATTAAACTGCATGGGTGGCAAAAAACTATTTAAGTTATCTGATTTGTTCAGATTGAGTTTCTGAAAAGATATTGGCTAGAAAAACCCCTGACAATCAAAATAAATGTATTTTAATGTTGTGATGTTCAGATTTGTTCAGAAGTTGAGAAGATTTATATAGTGTTCTCATTTCCTGCCCAGACACGAGAAGACTCTCCATTAACCGTTCTTGACAGCAAAGAAGCAGCCAATCGAAAGAGGCGGAGTGCCTCTGAGGAGCCAGGAATTTCAAAGCGACAGTCCGGCAATGAGAAGAGCAAGAAAATTGTCACTCTGGTATGAGGAACTTCTGTCATTATAACTTTATAGGAGCTTAATTGCTTACTGTAAATGTATGTATGAAGTCAGTGTGTACAGGTAGCGAGCAACATGCCCGGGAACCCCTAACAATTCCTGTTGATCTTGTTCTTATGTACTTATCCCTTATCTGTTTTGTTTTGGTCTTAGAGTTGCATTCTCTGAAAAGCGCAGGTGTTTTTGTGCTGAAATTTCCTCATTACCATCCTTGCTTAGCACCTTGACGAGATGGTGACATCCCAGAAGTGGGATCCCACATGCTGGACCTCACAAATGTGGCTTCACATGTAGCAACTTACTGACCAAATCCAAATATCTAAGCAAGAGTTGATGGTATGCCACTGCAAGACAACACAGTGTAATTTGCAAACGATTAACTGATGTACTTCCGATTCAATTTTCAGCTGAACAGTTGTACTGTTTTGAGGATTTTTTCCCTGACTCTTGGTTTTATGTGATAAAGAATCATTATTTCTTAATTTTATCAGTCTACACGAAATACAGAAAATGACCTAAAATTTCGTCCCAAAAAAGTGCGTCTTTAGAGGCAGATAAATTTTAGAAAATAATATTTCTGTTGATATTTTTCCAGTAGAGAATCGTCCGACCTTCATCCGACCTTCCTAACAAAACCTCAGAACAACTTTCTGAAATCAATAGAACTCTCACAATCAGGAAAAATAATCAGTTGAGTCTTTTAGAAATTTTAGGTCATTTAGGGTAATGCCATCAGAAGATGCTTGAATGGACATTTTGACTAACATGAGAAAGTCTTGGACAGTTGAATTTTCCCCGTTAATTGCAACCTTTACAGAAGGCTACATCACACTTCAACTCTCCAAATCGCGATATACTGGTGACCTTGATTAATAGGATATGTAACGTAAATGCATGTGTAATTATGACACAAGTGGTTTACTTCATTGAAAAAATTTAATTTATGGCAGTGAACATAGGAATTTTGTTATCATGGTTTCTATGGCAATAGTTTAAAACTCAAGACAGAGAATTTTGTTGGATTCCGAGGTGTGTATTTATGTACTTATTTATTCATTCATGTTTTGCAGGATTGCGACCGCGAGTCAGCACGTTGTCGTCGTATAACATGTAATATCGGAGCTCTAAACAAAAGGGATGATGTTACCATCACTGTCAGGGCCCGCCTCTGGGAGAGTTCATTCCTTCAGGTGAGAGGGGTTACACGTGACCAGGGATTTTCTGCCTTTTCTCTGTGAATTAGGTTCTAATGATCACGGAAAGTGACCAGAATGACGGGGGGAGGGACGGGGGGGTGGGGGGTTGGGAGGGATTTGAACTTTATGTCTGATTTAACATGAAAAGATGTTCTAAGGTGAAAATTTCCAATGCTGCAAATTGGATTTCTGCCCCCCCCCCCCCCCCCAGGTTGGAAGTGGTATAACCGAGGTGAACTTTGACCAGTACTGTAGAACACGGAAAACATGGTCATATCACTTTTCCAAAGGGTTTTTTCAAAAATGGCAGGCAACTGCTTGCTGCCTTGTTTATTTATTTATTTATTTGATTGGTCTTTTACGCCGTACTCAAGAGCATTTCACTTATACGACGACGGCCAGCATTATGGTGGAAGGAAACCGGGCACAGCCCGGCAGTAACCCACAACCTTCCGCAGGTTGCTGGCAGACCTTCACATGTACGGCTGGAGAGGAAGCCAGCATGAGCTGGTCTTGAACTCACAACCGCATTGGTGGGAGGCTTCCGGTCTTTGTGCTGCGATATCACGCTAACCGAGTCACGGAGACCCCCTGCTGCCTTGTTAGAAAAGGTGGGTTGGAGTCCTACTGAAAAAAAAATATGTTTCAGTCCAAAAAGTAATATTTTATGACATTTATTTACCTATAACACAAAATCAGTTTGTTAGGTGATATTTTGTCATTTACTATAATTATAAACTTTTGGAATTCCACAAAGCAAGTTTGTACTTAAATAAAAGTTTTGAAACATAAGTAAAATTAAACATTCGTGAAATTTTAAAGTACATTCATGGATGGTGCATGTATACCTTGCCAAAGCACAGTTTAACAAATTTCAAAATCAGCAAGTATCAAATAAGCTGTAAAATTGAGTTCTGAGATTTTGACTGAAGTCAAAACCTGCCTTGTTGAACGGCCCTGGACTTCACTTTTTCCTTTGTCCCAGGAGTAAAACACTGATCAGGTGAACACCGCTGTGCTTTGTCCCAGGAGTAAAACACTGATCAGGTGAACACCGCTGTGCTTTGTCCCAGGAGTAAAACACTGATCAGGTGAACACCGCTGTGCTTTGTCCCAGGAGTAAAACACTGATCAGGTGAACACCGCTGTGCTTTGCCCCAGGAGTAAAACACTGATCAGGTGAATACCGCTGTGCTTTGCCCCAGGAGTAAAACACTGATCAGGTGAACACCGCTGTGCTTTGTCCCAGGAGTAAAACACTGATCAGGTGAACACCGCTGTGCTTTGTCCCAGGAGTAAAACACTGATCAGGTGAACACCGCTGTGCTTTGTCCCAGGAGTAAAACACTGATCAGGTGAATACGGCTGTGCTTTTTCCTTACAGGACTACAGAAATGTGGATGAAGTGAGAATTCGATCAAAGGGTGAAATTTCTATAGACCCCAAACTAAACATTGAACAAGCCACAAGAGACAATGATATAGACTATGTAAGTATGGAAGATCAAATGTGTAATACATAAAGTATGTGGACAGTGCTTTACTGGTTGATGTGCTAAAGGTTTTCTGGTCTGAAAATGCAACTTCAGTGTTTTTACTTCATTTCAAACTGTGTAAAACCACTTGGCAGACCTTATGCTTTGCCACAACAAAATGGCGACGTGACAGAGTCATGAGGAAGAGCTACAAGAGTTTGGGATATTTTCCGGTTTGGGAGCATACTTGTTTGGCCTTCTCACCATTGGGACAAGTAAACTACAAAGTCACACTGCACACCGAAAGTAAATAGAAATTTTTTTTCCCAGCAATGTTAATTGTAGGTAAATGCATCAGGTATGTGTGGCAGATCACTGTTGAACTGAATTAATCATTATGGTGTAGTGACCGCTTAAGTAGCGTGGTGGTTAGAGCGTCCACCTCAGGGTTCGGATATCCGGGGTCAGTTCCCAATCAGGTCATACTAAAGACCTTGAAAACGTCATTTTCTGCTGCCTCGTTGATGCTCAGCACTGAGAGATTAGAGTAAGAAAACAGGACTGGTCAGCCCTGTGTCAGTGTAATGTGACTGGGCGGGGTGTCATGTTTGGTGTCTTCAGCATGATGATCCAGTGACGGCAGCACTTTGGGGGCTTGGACTCGCCCTGCCACATGAACACACATTCTAAGAACTCCTCGTCATATGACAGAAGAATTGTTAAGTATGACGTTAAACTCAAGCATACATTATGGTATAATTCTCATGCCACTTGGGCTGTCTCGCACCCATATGTGCATGTATGGGCCTCATAACTCTCACTTGGATCCTCTGCTGTATGGTCATGAGGTGAACTAGACTCCGGTAGAGACTCTGGATATTGGGCCAGAGTTGTGCGTAAGCTGTGCAATTGTTGTTGTTCTTCAGGCACAGACAGTTGCCATCCCTGATGTCCAGATTGCCGAGCCGACGAGTGAGCTCAAATGGTGGATCATCGTGGTGGCCGTGCTAGGAGGAATCATTCTGCTAGGCCTGCTGATTTTGTTACTCTGGAAGGTAAAGTTGTCTCCCTTGGGGAGAAGTCTTCTATTAATAATGAGCCCCAGGGCCTTTAAAATCTGGTTGTCTGATTTTACTATCTGTTTTAGCAGTCTTTCTGTGAAAATGTTAAAATAGAATGAAGTAATAATAGGGCACACAAACAGCATGTGTATGTACTTTAATCTTCTGGGTAAGGCTTTTTAAATTTTGTTGCATGTGTTGGTGATAAAAAAGAGTTAAGGAATTCCAGGAAACAGTTGGTTTCCAGTGCTTAAGAAAAACGATCATGAAAAGATAATTAAGGTAAATGACGTAAAATGTCGTCCATGCAGAAGTTGCACATTTTGCCTGATTTTGATTAATATTTCATGAAATGGTGATGTGCCGTTTCTGACTTTGCAGCAGCGTAGTCTGGCTCACTTAAGCGTCATGTCCCTCTTCGGACTTCTGTCAATATCTCATTGGAAGTACTGTAGAGTATGGCGTAAATACCAGTCAAACATATCAAATGCTAAAACTTCATAGATCTCCAAGTAGATAAAGCCTTAAGCTTTACCCCATCCAGACCCCTGACGCTGATTGTTGCTTTTTCTTTTCACAGCTCGGATTCTTCAAGAGAAAGAAACACGAAGAGATGGAAATGCACGAAGCCCACCTAGAAAAACAGAAGAACCACGAAACTGATGCATAAAGTCGTCCACATTTCCACAAATTGACATGTGATATTTCCTCAAATCAGTTGCCTTAATAGCAACAACAACAACACAAGCTTCTGACCGACACCTTGCCAACAGAGCAGGAATGGCACTGCTGTGACCAGTACCTTTCCAGGTGGATGTGTTGCATTTTATAGGGGTATTGGGGTGGGCTATGAGGAGGGCGGGGGTGTTGAAATTTACAGGAACAATACCAAAGTTCATCTTGACACTTTCATTTTGGCCATCAGAGGTGTTATGTCACGTGTCATTATTGTCCTCTGACTTTATACCTTCATCTGTATGTTTTTTATTGGCTTTTTATTGCTGTCACTTTTTATTCCATTTCAGTTTTTCTTTGTTTTCTAAACGCACAGTGTACTTTGTCAGAAGTCTTGATATACACGTACAGATTAGCTAGAAATATGCTGTACTTCCTCTAAACATGCATTGACAGTAAAATACCCAATATCCTTGTGCGTGTAGTCGCTTTTATGATGCCGTTGAAACATGACATAGGCTCTTTGAAATGTTTGACCCTAAGATTTTTTGGGGACAGATTGTCACTGTTTAGGATGCAAAGACTGATAGGAATTCTGGTGCAGTCTTTGTATGGACATTGTTGCCAAACATCGGATTTTGGAGTGTACTTTTACAGAGAATGTGCGAACTATTAAAGTTTGGAGGGCATTTGCATATGTTAACACTTACAATAGTGCGGACAGGGTGCTGTAGAAGGGTAGAAGATTTTTAGAGTGCTCTATTCATGTCTTTATACCTGTACATCTGTTACAGGCATAGACAATGTGCCAAGCCTGACATTTTACAGTTTCCACATATTCTGTTGTAAATGTACACAATTGTCCACAATTTCATGATCTCAGTATTCTCCATTGTACACATGCTTCCTTGTACAGGGGATCGGATGTGTAAAATCTCCATTGTACACATGCCACATCATGTATGATCATACACAGGATCGGATGTGGTATAATCTTTATTGTACACATGCTACATCATACAAAGGATGGGATGTGTATAATCTCCATTGTACACATCCACATCATGTATGATCATACAAAGGATCGGATGTGTATAATCTCTTTTGTACACATGCCACATCATACAAAGGATCGGATGTGTATAAAGCTTCAGGAATTCACTTCCTGTGGCCAAAATAAGTGTCACTTTAATTTGATCATTGAAACACGTTTGCAGTTTATTTCAAACGTGGTGCCGTGAGTTTGATCAGGAGTTGAAAGTGTACGTGTAGTGTTGTCAGCCCATGATCAGGAGTTGAAACTGTACGTGTAGTGTTGTCAGCCTATGATCAGAAGTTGAAACTGTACGTGTAGTGTTGTCAGCCTATGATCTGTGTGCGGAAAGAACTGTGGGTGGCTTGCGGCTATGTGATTTAGGAATATGGCTGTTCTTTGTCTTGCGAAAGTTGGAACAGACAATTTCCGGATTGTAAACAAAGAGTTGCTGTAGTCTAGCGTGGATCTAGATAAAAACTTGTGGGCATGTTATGAGGTAGGTTAGGGTTGGTTTAGATCCCTGCAAGTTCAGTCTAGTGTCCCGTGCAGACATGTGCAGATAGATTGTAGATAACAGATGAAGAGTGAATAGTAATGCTTACTGTGGAAAGATTGGATATGTGGACTGTAATTGGGCTGTGTTATGCAAATTAATGGTGGATTATGGATAAACTCAGTAATAACCATGGATTAGTTGGAATTGGTGTGAATAATCAGTACTTAAGTTTTCTAAAAACAATTGTCTTGTGAGAAGAAAGAAGCTTAAAGGAAATAAAAATTGTGCCTCTGTCGTGGTTATTCACTGACTTGAATTCGTAATCCTCGTCACAAATTCTCAAGGCTCATTTAAACACGCCTCTGTGGAAGAATCCAGTAAGGAAATGGACTTTAGATATATGTATATTAGACGAGCTGTACAAATTCTTGTGTGCTAATGTTATTTTAAGTACATTTTATTTCTCTTGTTGAACATCCCTTGAGTTGAAAGTGGTGAATATGAAAGAAGAATAACAGTTTCCAGTAAAACGTTCCCGCGCTACATCGGTACGACAACACAGTAGTTACAACAGTGCAGTAGTTATGACAAGAGAGTCATGGCTGGTGTGGTTCTATGCTGCTGATGAACAGCATGTTTTTCTCACATACTGTTTTTTTCTTTAGTTATAAAATGCAGTGCCATGAAGTAAAGAGTTCTGTGAATTTTGTCTTTTTTGGGTACTTCCTGTTATTGTACATGTCAGTCCACCTTATTCTGCACATTGTTCCCAGCCATGCCTTAAAATATGTTGTGACTCCACAACGACCCATTTAATTTGATACTGTGTTGTCGTAGCGTTGTGTAAATAACTGGGGTAAATGTTTATTCAATAAGGACTGTGTAAGGTAGCCTACGTTGTTTATTTAGTCCATGCCTTCTTTTTTTGTGTATATATTTGTGCTTGTTTTTTTTAACGATGTACGATGTCCTGTGAAGGTGTTAATACAGCACATAAAGTGTATTTTATTACAGGTATTTTGTGCATGTTAGCTGTTTCTGTGTATGTATGTTTAATGGCCTTGTGCTTTCAATTTAAACCCATTTTTCTAGGAAAGCATTTTGTAACAAATTAAACATTTCCATGGGTTTTTTTTTTTTTTTCCTTTTCTATGGACATTGTGTACTTTGTATCAGTAACTCTTCCTTAAATCCTGCCAGTGAAGTCTAAAGCGGATCATGTGGTTCGAAATTGTACAGCGCGGATGGAAAATATTCACCATTCAAAAACATTTTTTGGTCCAAGCCATTCCGATGCGCAAACCTTAAGTTGTGAAATCAACGGTTTCTAGAAGATACATGTGAATTCTGTCATTTTATGCAACTGTAAAAATGCATGCGTGATCCCTTGGGTACAGAAAGAAGCTATTCACAGTTTTTCCGTAATGGAGAATCAAAAATTCTTCCTTAAGACAATGACTGAAGAAGAAACATAAAAAAAAAAAACAAGGTATATGTATGAATTACCCATATCTGAATTACGTTGACTGCCATGTTATTTTACGGATTTCATTCACAGTTCATGGTTGAACATCATGTTTTGGGCTTCCTTTGAGACATGACAATTTTGGCAGTGGTATTTAGCTTGACCTGCCTTCCCGAAGTGTCTTCAAAAGTGTACGGATGAGTTTTCAATAAAAAAAATCTCAAATGGCAGTTTTCAGGGGAAATAAGATAGCAACTATATTTTTGTACTCTGTGGTCAACGTGTATACAGTGTATGTACTTGTGCTGTGTAACTTGGAAGATCTCTAGATTGTTGTCTTTGCAAAGCCAGTAATATTTTGGATTTCAGTATGTGCCGATGCTATTCTCAAGTGTGGCCAATTGTAACCTCCAAATAGTTCCACAAGACATAGTCTGTGAAACAATTGGCAGCCATTTTGAAATATAATCAAGGACTCTTGTTCATTAAGAATTGGTGGGACTAAAATTGTTGATGTATTACCATAGGACTAATATCTGGTGATGTTGAGAAACATGATCTTAGCTGGAAATATCTCAAAACCAAAGCGTTTGTGCGCACAGTATCAAACAGTGCTGTGCATAATGAATTTGACAAAACTTTGTAGTTATAGGTTGTAGTGTTACTGGCTAGGTTGGACAGACAGTGCACCAAAGACTCTCTCCTTCCATGAATTGTTCACTTTTAGATGGTGAACAATATGCATTCTCTGTATGTGAACAGTGTGTCGAAGGGTTGTTCACAAATGTTCGTCTTGGTTTGAAAGACTCGCATGTTGCATTTATAAACCATCATGGCATCCCGTTAAAACACGAATCGTTAGCATGTTTGTCAGATGCACAGTGGTAAACGTGTTCAAATTTGAAATAGTTTATAAAGTTTGCAGGTTTTCAGCAAAGTACATAGTTTCAGGAAAGTGAAACTAACACTTAGACCTGTACTTGTTCTGCAAGATGCTGAGAATGAATATTCTACTGACTGCTAATACCAATGATTTTTACCGAAATTTGTTCGTGAGGAAAGATGCTGTTTGTGAACAAGATTTTGTCATAAGTAACTAAATGACCGTAATGGAACTAAGTTGTAAGATACATTTGACTTTTGCAGTTAGGTGATCCATGCACTGTACATACGGAGCACTTCTGAATCTGCTTGACGTAAAAACCAGCGGGATTGCTTATGGTTCGTCGTGTTGAATGATTTCCTAAGCTGATTACTGCTGGCTTGTAAATGTGTGAAATTTACGATAATTTTTGTCAGACTTGTTAATATGAACTAATTTGCATAGAATTGAAGTGGAGTGGAGCATGAACAGAGAAATCTTTAATGAAAACCAGTAATTGTAAATCCCACAGTGAATTATGATTTTCTTTTGTGTGCAGAATTTCAATACTACAAGGATAGTTCAGTTAGGAACAAGTTTTCATAATTTCTGTCTAAATCATTTTCATAAATTTGCGAATAATATTTTAAGGAAGGTGATTGAGACAGACTTAAGAAGTGTACAGATGATCATGTTCAGTGATGGACTTCGTGACAACAGAAGCTCTCTGTGTGTCGTGTTTCGATGCAAGAAGAAATGTCAAGGGTGCCTGACTTAGTTTACAAAGCAGAGGGGGTTGGGTGTTTGTGTGTATATTTGTGAAATTAGAAAAATTACGTCCGAGATGAGCGTGTTACTTGTAGAGCTGTTGAAAATAACGGTCAACCCTTTGAGTCGTGAAATGGTCTTGCTATTTACTGCTTTGTGTCTGTGAATACCCAGTTCATTACAGTTATCATGACCGTGTTTTTATACATGTATATGTAAAAGAAGATAAATCTGGTAACGACGTGAAATAGGACTGTGTTCTAACTGTGTACTTGATACCTGTACCAGGTGAGGTTGAGTGCCAGAAATAAGCTGGAAGGCAGTTCCATTTAATTCCCTCAGTAGAATATGGTGGCAGTTCATTCATAACCCAGGCTGGTATATTCCTAACTTGTTTTGAAATGCCCACCTTGTACAAGGAAGGTTGATGGAACTTATTGTCCATAGCTCACAATGGTGATACATGTCTATTGTTCCAACTGGTGTACAAGATTTTCTGTTGCTTTTCCAAGGGGCAGGCAACCCCATTTATTATGTGTTTTTTTTTTTGGTTTTTTTTTTCATTGTGCTTGAGATTTGTGAAATTACTTAGCACGAAAGTTTTGGACAAGAGTTCCACGAACAGAGGCCGTGAACTGTAATTTTACATATTGGCAAATGTTGGTAAATGCCACCCTTTCACTGCCCTTTTCTGCAAGACAATGTTTTTGTCTGCGTGTGTGTTTTGCATGTGAAGTTACTACTGTATGTATATGCCAGGGATGTATACATGTACATTTAACCTTATATTATTCTCTGTGTGTTATATTATTGATGATGAACAGGAATGACTAGATTTGCTTCCATCACATGCGAGATGAGAAAAATGTTCTGAATTCTTTTCTTTAAATATCTACATGAGAAACAGTTGTATCAAATAAATGAATAAATTTGGAGTTTTAACAGGTAATAGTTTTACCAAGTTCTCAAAGATACCAGTAAATTTATTTCTGTGTATTCTTTTTGAATCAAGCAATTTACGTCAGTGCTGTGAATCTTCAGCCTTTTCAACCACTGGATCACTGGAATTTATGCATACAGTGTTTACGAAAATGACACTAAAAGGGATTTCTTAGTGTGATTAAAGATGCGAGCTTCGTAACATTGTGCAAGTTATTTCTCTACACGCCACAGTTCTGTCAGAATGTTTTAAAATATTGGTTGCAGAGGTGGTTTAAAAGGTTGAAGAATTAGGGTTGTTGTCATTAGTAGTTCTGATTTCTCAAACTTGTCAAAGATGAAGAAAATGGCTTCATGAAGAAACTTGTTTTTGTTTCCCTGTGTAAATCTTAAAAGGAGAGCTCCAGACGGCAAGATTCTAAATCGTTAGTGCACTTAAAATTCGTCTCAAAGGAATCCTTTGTGGAGGAACTTTCCACAGGTTCCAGCAGAATTTTATTCTTGAGCTCTCCTTCAGAACCTTAGAGAAATGATTCTGTTGGACAGTTGTATTTTCAATCCTTTCTTTGTAAATTGTGAAATTTTGGTGTCTCGGTTTTGTGGCTGTGTAAATCTTGACATTCCTTGCATGAGGTGAATAATTGAATTTGTAGAGATAATCTTCAGGCTGAAAATCACAAGGAACATTGCTTCGTCTGCTTCTCTGTGTTTTGTTGGCTTGGGTGAGATAACCACTGCTCCACATTATATTGCGTTTTTGTCTGTGTTGTACCGTTTGTTTGCGTGCATGTGTCTGTGCGTGCGTGTTTGACAAGGTGACCTCAGGTGATGTGAAAAAGAGACAGCATTTTTTTTTCCACTAACTATATATTCATAATACAGGCCTTTGGTCAAATTTATGACATGTTGAAACATCAGATGATATCTGAGTAGTGTGTCTAATATTAGGAATATTGCAGAGGGGAAACTCATACATAACAAAACAACAAAACAAAGTAAATCTTTGTTGTGAAATTATCAGATGTGTTCACATCAGAAGGTTTCGTTAATTTGAGAGATGAAGTATTTTGCATGCATGTAGCCCTACATCATAGTGGTCTGGGAAGTTCTGTCCTGTTTTGGGTCACCTGATCCACTTTATCATAACAGTGCTGTAAATATTTTGTTGGCTTAGTGATGCTGCTTTCTGTTTGTGTAGATCCTTTTTTAGTTCAACCAATCAGCTGTAGCCGTCTCATGTAATTAGCATATTAAGGTCAATAATAAGCTCTTATGAACATAAGATAAGGTTATATCCTCCAAGTGTAATTTTCCTAATTTTGCAGCTTTTTATTTTGCATTCCAAGTTAAAACTTTTGGTGCATTTCTTTTTCAAAGTAAAATAACTTGAAAACAACTTGGTTGTCCATCTTTCGCATAGAAGTGTTTCCATATCATACGGCCCTCAAGCCAAACTTTGGCATACAGGATGGGCAAATAGTTCGACCAAAACCCAAAAGAATAAATTTGGTCAGTTAACACTTTTTTTGTTTGCCTCATACAGCATCAGTGAATTTGAAGACAATCTTTTTATTCTACCAAATATTGTGTGTGCTGGTTTATATATACATATTTTTAAAGTCTTAAGCTTAGATGAAAGTATACTGTACTAACCTTCTGTTTGTTTCTCTCAAATATGTACTTAATTGACCTCCTACCACTGCAACAACTAGCCTTCGTGCTCCGTGTTTACATTGTATTTTACCAGTTTGTGTTTATTAAACATGATGTAAGTATTTTCTCCATTTACAACATGGTTTGCCTTTTCCTTCCCTTTTTGCAAGTCGTACAAGTAATTTTGCCCTGCAACGTCTTCCAGTTTGCCTCAGGGAGATGTTCGTTTTCTTCTACCTCAAGTGTCTTTAAAAACATGGAATGCATATTATTATGCTCGCTGTCGCACCCATGAAATTGATTTCTTCTAAATGTCACCGCTGTAATTTGAATTCTGTAGAACACTCGGGGGGATTGTAATCTTTAATTAAACTCTGAAGACGTTTGTTACAAGTGAAAATCAAATGCGGATTTGTAAGATGTGACAAACCTATTGATTTTACTGATGCACTTGGGTCTGAATGATATGAACTGCCTGATCCCTAAGATGAATTAATCCGGCTTATTTCTGATAGATCAGCTTCATTAGGCAACATGCACCACATGAAATAATAATAAGAGTCGGGTTACACCAAACATTTTTTTGGGATGGCCTTAATATGATTAGATGATTTTTTTTTTTTTTTTCAATTTTCTCTTTGACCAGCAAAGTCGCAAGATGTCTCTGTAGTGTATACTTGTGAAACTGCTGACTGTTAAGTAGGTGTGTATGTTGTAACCGAAACAGCCTGGTGGATCACATGCTTTTACTGGCCAATAGCTTTGATACATTACCGTCCTTTCATCCATGCCGCGGTTCTTGTAATAAACTTAATACATTTGTATAATATTGTTCTTCGTCTTAAACATTTGTTGTCACTCCAGCAAGCTTTATACGCAAAACTGTAAAATTCTTTTATTTTCTCACGGCTCTTTTATTTTGGGGGGAAACGATGAATCCTATCTTTGATCTTTCCTGTCCAGTTGGTCAGGTTTACTTAATGCCTTTTTGGCAGAAGTGCACTAGCCCAGGACTCAAACGTTACTGTGTCGTCGGAATCCAGCTGTGGCCTTATCCGGTTTGGCATAGGGAGGTATCGTCCTAATGAACTGTTCGCATTTGTGGCATACTGTTGAATCAAACTGCCACCATGTACTGATTTGTTTATTTGCCTGATTCGAACTTTAGCCCGAACTCCTGTTTATTTCATTTATAAAACGATAACCAGGTTTACAACGAGAAGAAACAGACAACCATCTGCAGGTTGCTGGCAGACCTTCACACGTCCAGCCATAGAGGAAGTTAGTCTGGGTTGACTTGAACACAGTGACCACATTGGTGAGAGGGTCATCAAGTCATTGTAGGTGCTGACTTCACACTATGCACTCGACCACAGAGGCCCCGTCTTGTATTGAAATGAATGACGACGGTCAACCTGCTAAAAACATGATGTAACAGGATGTGCGAGTGCAAGTCCACCAAAATGAAACGTTTCTCAGCCAAACACAACGCATAACTTCAGTTTCTCAGTCAAACACAATGCATAACTTCAGTTTCTCAGCCAAACACAACGCATAACTTCAGTTTCTCAGCCAAACACAACGCATAACTTCAGTTTCTCAGTCAAACACAATGCATAACTTCAGTTTCTCAGCCAAACACAACGCATAACTTCAGTTTCTCAGCCAAACACAACGCATAACTTCAGTTTCTCAGCCAAACACAACACATAACTTCAGTTTCTCAGTCAAACACAACGCATAACTTCAGTTTCTCAGTCAAACACAACGCATAACTTCAGTTTCTCAGGTCCAGACAGACAGTGACTGGAAACTACAGGCCATACAAGCTGGCCAAGTTGTCTAATGGGTACTTGTGGAGGACAGTTACTCATAGCCTAGGCCAGTGTGGTTGTCTCTCTGAACACATCCTTCACAGGTTAGGCTGGCCACACTTTGTCAGGCATGTGACCAGGTGCAACAGTTCCCTCTGGGCCATGTGACTCAGCTCCTAAACCTGATCACTGTTCAATAAGGGGAAAATATTCTTGGCAAGAATCCTAGGCAAATAAGCTAATTACTATTTATTTATTTGATTGTTTTCTGCTGCAAGCCTGCGAAAATATGCCTGACTGTTTTGAAAACACCCCTCTAAATGCAAGTGGTATGACCCAGAAGACCTTCATCTAGAAATATATAACCTGGACAACATGGTCATGTAACTTCAGTCAAAGGGATGTTTGCAAAAATGGTTGGCACCTATTTGCTAGCTTGCGCTGTATTTAAGAATATTTCACTTATACGCCAGCGGCCAGCATCGTGGGAGGAAACACAGCAGAGCCCATGGAAAACCCACGACCATCAGCAAGTTGCTGGCAGACCTTTCCACAGAGGTTACTTAATGCTTCGGCTACATGATCATCATGGATTTTCCAGAGTTAGTCAGTGATTTCCATATTAGGCTGCCTCACTGATACTCCATGCTGAATACACTCTGAACAGTTATTGTACATTTGTTTTATTTAACTGCTGCTAAACACCATACTTGAAGCCTTCCACCTGAGTTCAAGACCAGCTCATGCTGGCTTCCTCTCTGGCCGTACGTGGGAAGGTCTGCCAGCAACCTGAGGATAGTCGTGGGTTTCCTCCAGGCTCTGCCAGGTTTCCTCCCACCATAATGCTGACTGCCGTCGTATAAGTGAAACATTCTTGACCACCAAACACCAATCAAATAAATAAATCAAATAAAAAAACACCATACTTAAGCATTTGCTACTGATATTTATTTGATTGTTGTGTTATGCCGCACTCAAGAATATTTCACTTATACGACGACAGCCAGCATTATGGAGGGAGGAAACCCACGACCATCCACAGGTTGCTGGCCGACCTTCCCACATACGGCTGGAGAGGAAGCCATTGTTACTGATAGGATTGAGGGTCAGTGTCATGGACGGAAGAATCTGGCGCGCACCTTCCGCAAGGTGCTGACGGACACGATATTACGATGGAAGAGACAAGCCGTCTTCAGTGAACGTTAAACTGGTCCAACAGGCACATGAACCTACCCGACAGCTTATTTTCAGCAAGAGCAAGGGAATCTCGCCTGGGTTTGAACCTGCATCTTGTGTGTCCTAGCTACTGAAAGGTAATGGCCTCTAGAACACCAGACCACAGACCACCTACCGTCACTGTATACAGACACTAGCTAGGTTAACCAGTCCCTGGAGATATGACGAACATGCTGGAGCATTCACATGGATCCGACTGGTTAATAACCAGCACCTCATCTACTGATCATGTAAGCTGGGTTCTCTGGTGAGGAAACTTTGTCAGCAACAAATGAAAACAAAACACAAGTGAAGACAATTATACATCTTTATACTTCTCATTTGAGCAATTTATGATTTATCACCATGACGGTGCATGGAACCGCTAAGATAATGATGCGTGGAACCATTACCAAGTTGGTGCCTGGAACCATCACCATGATCTGACGGTGCACGGAACCACCACTGCGACAGTGTCTGGAACCATCACCACGATGGTGCCTGGAACCACCATTGGACAGTGTCTGGAACCATCACCATGACGGTGTCTGGAACCATCACCCTGATGGTGCCTGGAACCACCACGGCAACAGTGCACGGAATAAGGAGTTTATACAGTTTCTGTGGAATTTCATTAAAACCCCGGCATGGTGAGATGATATATGCGGCTCGTGCATTTAAATACTTCCAAGCACGGCAAGAAATATAATGCAAGAAAATCGTTCACATTTCAGAAAACAATCATTCACACACCAGGCAGATTTGAACCCAGTGTGCACTGCCGAGTCCTCAAATTTTTGCAGCAGTATATCCTGGTTTAGGCGATGCCTGCAGGTCTTGCACACTGTGATTCTACCACTGCACACACAGGTGCATGTGCCTTCGCTTTTTGGCGCCCAGCAGCAGTAAAACCATGGCTGCAGGAAATAAGAGACCAAAGGCCATACGACGTGTCTACATGTTTATGCAATGAAGTCTACTTCATATACGGCACACTTTACAGTTAGAATTCTGTACAATAATGTCACCGGCGCAAAAGAAACAAACAAGACAAAAAAATGAAGAACAAATTAATAATATGAAAATAATATAAAACAGCATTCATCAAACAGCCAATAAACCAGGAAAATTCAATCCTTGGAACCAACCCTTGTAATACATGTACATATACAACAAAAGGTAAATGTGTGCAGATATCTTGTATAATAATAATAATAATTAATTAATAATTAATTGTTGATAGCCTGCCAGAGGATAGGCCAGAACACGCACATGCCTCGTTCGACGACAACCAGCATTCTGGGAGAGCAAGAATAACACTATGAAGCTGAACTTATTGAAAAAAAAAAACCCTATACATTGAAACATGTACATGGTCATCCAATAACCATAGAAATCAATTGCCACACTATTGGCTGAAATATTGTGAACATGGTATAAAGGCCTGACAAGTCAAAGGGAGCAATGAGGAATCGGATGATTATGTAAAAAGTTTGCCCAGGTGTAAAAGAAAAAAACCACATACGACAGCCCTGATTGAACACGCAGAGCAACTGAGCTACTTCCACTGAACGAGCGTTAGGACTGAGCTGCACAAAATATGAACAGAGGGGATTAATACTGCTCCTGAGCTACCACACTATAGTATGTAAACTTATACATACTATTATTAAATCAATTCTCAGACTGAAGCATATGGCCAGGCCAAGTGAAACAGCTCAGAACAAATGATACCTCTTGAGAAAAACAAGAACGAATGTATGGCTGAGGCTGAATAATCTAGCTCAAAAATAGAACTACATGAAGTACCGGTACTCCTCCGGATAGTTCACAATGAACAGCTCAACACAGTAAAATACTTTCTATACTCAGTGAAGGAAAGCTCAAACTATTTATTTAGATTTATTTATTTGATTGGTGTTTTAAGCCGTACTCAAGAATATTTCACTTATACGACGGCGGCCAGCATTATGGTGGGTGGAAACCGGGCAGAGCCCAGGAGAAACCCATGACCATCAGCAGGTTGCTGGCAGACCTTCCCACGTACCGCTGGAGAGACAGCCCACAAGAGCTGGACTTGAACTCACAGCGACCGCATTGGTGGGAGGCTTATGGGTCATTGCGCTACAGTAGCACGCTAACCGACTAAGCAAGCTGAAACTAATCTACAAGATTAAACTTCAGACTGAGCAATCTAACAAATGAACTACTTTACTCAGTGAATGAAAGCTCAGAATAAACTACAAAAGTGAAGTACCAGTTTTCAGGATGATAGCTCAGGCTGAACTACCTATCAGTTGAACTATTCACTGATTGAGATCTCATGCACTGCAGCCTTATAGATACATACAGTACTGGTATATTCTTCAAATATGAATTTCTCCCAATATAGCAGTTCCAACTGAACTGATTAACTCACTGAATAAACTCTCAGACTGAACTACAGTCTTTTCCTTAGGCGTAACACATGATAATGTTTTTCTGTTTTGTAACAATTAATTAATGTAATGACCTTCACGAATAATCACAGGAACAACTATCAACCTTATTTGACATATGAGAGCCAAAGCTCTGCGCACATTTACAGCTTACAAGAAGCAAAACACATACGCTTTAATATCATTTCTTTCGATAATGACAATAATTTTAACCTGAGTGTAAATATATATATATTAATTTAAGCTGAACCATTTCCTTCCTCAACTTTTTTATGCAATTTAATCCCAACCATGCTTCCCACAAGGCAAATCACCAGTTTTACTATGTATAACACAGGATTGAAAATTAGCCACATTTTACCGCGACACAATAAATCCTCATTCAGATATGCACACATATTTATCCTTCAACGTACCCTTTAACATATCCAAGTTAGCTGGACCACTCTTAAAAAAAAATTAGTGAATCCAGTTTAGTAAGGAGTGAGTTGACATTAAACTGTCATTGGTCTGATGAAAACCTGTTTCCATCAGGTATGCAGATGTCAGCCTTGAATATCAACTTAATGCTGTTCATTTTGGGGGGGGAGAAAGCTACATGTATTTATGTCATTATGCTAACAATGTTTTAACTTCCATTTATTACGCACAGTCAACCACTGCCTTGTGTAAAAACAAAGTCCACAGAGAGGTGACAAATGAGGTACGCGTATTTATTACTTCAACTGTTGTTGAACTCCACGCTCAAAAATTTTTCACTTCATATGCAATGCTGTTCTGTTTTATGGATGAAGGGAACAAGAGTGGTCTGTCTGTAAAACCAGCAACCTTCAGCAAGTTACTAACAAACTTTCCCTTGAGTGACGTACAGACACGGACACCATACTGGAGGAAGAAAGGGGGTAAAAAGACATGTAGTTGTCAGTAAACATTACACTGCTTCTATGGCTCCCTGGGCACTGTCAACCCCTAAATGTCATCAAGGCCTGTTGAGAGGACAGAGGGATCTGCTAAATATTCCTTATCAAAGGCCGGGGTTTGAACCCACATCTTGTGAATCTTAGTCACTGACAGGCAAGCAACTTTGACCACTAGACATGCTAGAACACGACTCGCTCCTGAATGAGATACAATGTATGCGGCACCGCAAAGTGAATATATCCGCTCGTTCCGAACAAAAAAAAAAAAAAAAAAAAAAGGCACGATGACATTGAGACAACTACTGCAGTCCTGACTGTTCCTTGCACACTGTATGTACAATTGTTTGATGTCTGTGCAGAGCATTCAGACACCTGGTTTCCGTGCCATACACACTCAAATTTTTCTTAATGATGCCCACATTTACATTCCACACAACAGGTATCACAAAAGACCCTGAAAATTGTAAACAATGTTGTTCCAAAACGGTATTAAAACCCACAGCAAAGTATTTATTGATTGCCAAAAGTGGAGAGAGACTGGAGCAAACCACCTGCATGTCATCAACTGCAGCTGAAACAGTGATGGCAGGGATTGAAAACTGCAAATTCACTCCACTTTTGATGTCATCAAGAGGGCTTGAACAAAAAGGGCCATTTATTAAAAAAAAAAAAAAAAAAAAAAAGCAAAAAACAGCTAACATTACCTACTGTTGCACCTATGAGCTTAATCTAAAAACAAGCATCATACAAGCACTTTTAATCAACTAATCTTCATCATCTCTTAATAATTTTAACAGTTCACTAACCTTTATAAGTCAGCAGGTGAGTTTAATTCAGCAAATGAAAAAAAAAAAAAAACCAAAAAAAAAACATCAACATATAAACAAAAGAAAACAGAAATCAGACCAAATCTACAAAGATGGACATCTCCAACAAATCTACATTTTTATAACGGTATACAATATCACATCCCCTTCTATAGCAGAGGTCCCTGATTCGCTAAACATGAAAATTAACACATCTTATATGCAACACCAACATTGTTGCAATATTTTGCACTCGAGCAAATAAGACATCGAAAAACAAAAACAAAAACTTCAGGCCACATCACTGTTTCATAGGTGAAGTAATAACATTCCATCAACATCGTTGCTCCTTGAATGTAGTATCACCCAAAATGCTTTAAAGAAACACTTTTAAGGCCACATTCCAATTAAAGACAGTACATGTATCTTTTACTGTGAAATCTATGTTTGTGATGTTCACTGTATAGATCTTTGTACTGGTCGCTGAGTAGCATGGATTTTAAGATTTTTTATCCACTTGAGCTAGTCCCAAAACAAACTGATCCATTCAAGACGGAAAAGGGTTGGCAACAAACATTGCTCAGCAGTTTTGTACGAAGATGAAAATTGACAAAAGTCTTTCAGTATAAATGTATCTTTCCTTCAAACATCTCACAACTGTCACCAGGAAAAGTCAGCAGGCAGAGGATTACGGACAAGATTTTAAACCAAAAACAATTATTTGGGAGTTCAAAACAATAGAAATGTTTATGTAGTTCACACGCAATACAGACAATCTTGTTAGAGAAAATGGTCAATTCAGCAGACGAGTTACCCGTAACTATTTTCACAATGCTGCTATTAACTTGGATGAGCAGCTCCACATGAAGTTGTTGTTGTTGTACTGCTTGTTTTACAACCTAGAGTGCATCGTTTGAACTTGCCAACACCGTAGTTTTTTCTTCCTTTTTTTAAAAAATACTTCACCATCATTCACCTAAACTGGCGTAACGGTAACCACAGTAATATATTTTCACACTAACGGGTACATGCCATGTCTAGCAGTCAACAATGTTGTCAGAACACTGTGGATATGTGAGAACTGTTTGCGGGCTCAACATCGCAGACAGAATTTAGTTGGTCCAGTTTTAGGACATATGTACAGGTGCACTGAAGCATCATGGAAGCTGGTAATAAGTTACAGCAAGTCGTTTCATAGGCACAGATAAAAAGGTGCCCCAGGCCCCTAGCTGTCACATGAATTTGATTTCTCACATGATATTTTCCTATCGTACTGCTTATTGCATTGTAATTTATAAGGAAAACTCAATATACATGTACAAAGTATGCGAGGAATTCCACCCATCGTGACCCCGTTCACCTATCTTCGGGATTACATCGATTAAAAATGAACCAATTTAGAGTTAAAGTCTCAACCTACACGTGGGAGTAGATTTGCTTCCAAGTTTACAGACTGTGATTTCCATCTGGGGTTTAACCTGTCAAAATGCACTTTCAAGTTCAGAAGTGCATACAGGTTTAAATAATTATACTTATGATTGCCAAAACTTTCTGTATGTAGTTTTCCTGAATAGAAAAAAAAAACTACTGACTGTCACAAAAAACTAATACAGTGCTGTGAGTTCCACTTGAAAAAGATTAACTTTGTGTGAAATGCAGAACAGATAAAGTCGGGGTAGGCTTAGACAGCTCTCAGTTCACCCACATGTCCAGCCAGATTTTAAAATTCAGGTGAATGACACTAAACGACCCACAACTAAGCTCCTCATTCTTCCTGATTCGTGTAGTTCTATTGATTGTAGGAAGATGTTTTAAGGTTTGTTTGGAAAGTAGGGTAAAAATCTACTAGCCCAGTGCAAGGTTCAGCAACAAGCATAATAATTTATGATGTTAATCAAAAAAATCAAAATCTTTTAAATCAAAAATGCATTATTTTGGACGAAATTTTAGGTCTTTTAGAGTACATGTATTTGCACTAATCTTCTATTTTGACAATCTCTCCCATGTGAATTTCATTAGAATGGGGGTGTCTTTATAAAAACAACCTGAATTCACCCATCCCTGATCAGTGACACAGAAGTAAACAGAGAGAAAATAGGCATACATTTTGTTCGTGGCTTCATTCCAACGTGCATCTCAGCACTGAGTCTGGCA
Organism: Acanthopleura granulata; assembly: GCA_016165875.1. Lineage (NCBI taxonomy): Eukaryota > Metazoa > Mollusca > Polyplacophora > Chitonida > Chitonidae > Acanthopleura > Acanthopleura granulata. The sequence continues at coordinate 2,125,993 of JABBOT010000014.1, forward strand.
TCTCTCTAATGTTCTGTCTATTACTTTACATTCCCGCACAGAACTCAAACATGAATCACTGAACGATTACAACAAACTAATTTGGGAAAAAGCTTTTTCTCTATTTCTTTTCTTTTCCCTTAATTCCTCGGAGAATGACAAATCAATATTACTCGTACTGAGCTGTCAAATTCTGTTTAACTTTTTTCAGCATTAAAAGCAAATACAAATACGTGAAATACTGTTACTGGATGGTCCAGCCAATACCAAAATACAAATGAAAAAGTGAAAATGAAAATAAATACTCTGAGCACTAATTACTGCCTAAATAACCAATGATAATTAAATGGCTTAAAAGTCATGATCTTAACAAGGTGCTATATATATGATGTATTTAAATATGCGGAGAGTCGGCACAACCAAATATTAGCACTATATTACCCATGCATTCATGATGAACTCTCAGACAAAACTAATCAGCAAATCTAGCTATTATGCAGGCACATGATGTGCCACAAGCATTCAAAAGAAGTTTCCAATGTTTTATGTTGCAGGCGAAGCTTTTCAAGTTATAATGGAGCAGTTCACAAACACTACCAGTAGCAGTAATGGAAAAGCTGTGGGTTTCCATGGTAATAGGTGCAACTGAACGAACACGTACTTTGTCCAGACTAAAAGCCTGCGATGATTCTCTGTGTATTAACAGAAATTAATTCCCAGAATATGAAGTGTAATTACACACATACTGGATAAAACTACGGCAGAATGGGGTGACAGTGATAACTATGGGATGATGCTCCGGGCAATAGTCATACTGGAGATTAACCACCCTCCTTGCAGTCTTGTATTTAATTTTCTCTGCCTGTGTTGGAAGCCATTTTCTTGGCCAACAATTATCAAAGGTTAAAAAAAAAATCCAAAAAAAAAAAAAAAAAATCAATATTTGAACTTGGAGCTGCACAAAATTACTTGATTTATCTGACAAACTGAACACCTGAGCCAATACTGTAATACTGAAAACCAATTTACCATCTTACAGGTCATTATTGTTTTCCAGACTTCCAAATGTGGCTGCACTGAGTATATCAAGATCTCCGTGCTTCAAACTGAGTACATTCAACTCAGGACACAATTTTCAAGGGTTGTAACCTTGTAACATACAAGTAAATCTAATGATATTTGGTTACATCAAACATACCTTATCGATTCGGTGTAATGTATATATAAGTTTAGGAGTAACAGGAATGTCAAATTGTTTTAATGTCACCCTGCTGCAATATCTATTCTTGATTTTACACCAAAAAGTGAAGAGGACTTTGGTTCATCTTCTCTATTTTCATTTTGAAAAAACAAAAACCAAAAAATACTCAACAAAACAAAAAAACTAACTTCAGGTACTCAAAAACATGTATATTATATGCCAGGCAATTACCTTTGAACCCTGTAACACTGAAAGTTTAATTTCTATCTGTGTAAAGCTCCAAAATCCTGTTTCCACTATATTGTAAATTAATTTGCGTGATGGATTTGTGGACCAGCCTTGAGTTGCCATAGTTACCTGTTCTACTGCTGCTGTCTGTCTGTCTGTGTGTGTCTGACACAATATTACATCCAAGAATGGTCATACGACAAACATAGATGTGTGAAATAACGAGAGAAAGGGGCAGGAAATTGTGTTGTTGTAGCTGTTTGGAAAGTCTCAGTTCACATAAAGGGGAGATCTCACACTCGAATGGGAACACTTATAAAAGCTCTCACGGGTAAGTCCGCAGTTGTGGCATTGTCGGAGAATGAGATGCACACAACGCACACAGAAATGTTTACTGTGCATAAAAATGGAAGAACTGCAGAAGCCTTATATCCATTGAATTCAATATCCAACACTTCTGGCCCACGCAGACATCAAAGCCTGCATCCGTTTAGAAAACTAAAGAGGTGGATCGCCACAGTAACGGAAAAATCTAAATAGAACTGCAGAATTATAAGCCTTGTTTCCACTCTAATGGGTAGTAATTAAATACAGATTACCAGTGCCAGGATTTGCAGGTTCCTCTCGATTCGTAGCACTCAAGAATTTATTGGGCGTACGATACATACAGGGATTTCCCAACAGGGCAGCTCTAATGAAAGGCAAATGAAATAAAGTAACGTTCACATGCTAATGAAGGAGACAGATTAATTCCTCGCAGGTAGATGATTAGGTTGTATGGCCCAGGATGAAGCAGTGACACTATTTATATATATATATATATATAGCACTTCAATTTCATCACCACCGATACGGTAAAGGAGCTAAGTTGTATCTCCACCCCTCCCCCAAAACGCTCATTTCTTTCAGCACTTTTGGCTAAAATTTACTTGTACCTTTAAATTTACAACTTACGATCCTGGACGTAATTATACACGATTTACCATGTCCATGATTATGGGAATACACCTCATGATACCTATAACGTACATGAACACTTGGCTATAAATACGGAGTTCTAATAAAAAGGCACGTAATTTTTTCACCTCTACTCCTGTTACACCGAGGCACGTACATCAAAATCCACATTCATGGCGAAATATAAAACAATATAAACGCACACGCGCGCGCAGAGAAACATATATATACATGTCTGTGTATTTCTATGATATACTGTAGGCACAGCGTATGTATACAAGTATTTATGTATACAATTATGTATAAGTGTATATGTATATACATATATATACATAGCTCAACAGATACACACATATTTATCAATACAATCAATGATATCATTGAACAGTCTTCCTCCCCACACCAAGAATATCATTATGTATCTACATTCCCTATAAAAACCCGAAAACACCGTGACGACAAATACATGTTCCACTTCACTACGATCACTCCACACCACCGACGGACGGACAGACAGACCGATCAATAGTTTCGTTTGGTGTACCACTTGCCATGGGCTTCATCTTTCCTGCTTTAAGTTGAAATATAAATGTTTGACCCCTCCTTGTATTGAAACCTTTCTGAACGGGACAGCAGACAGATAAAAACGAAACACTTTTTGGCCATGGATAACCAGATTGTTCCAGATTGTTCCACATTCCACTTGCACATACTCCCCAACATGTATTTTCTTTCAATTGCTTCCGTCAATTTCATCCGAACAAGGTGACTACAAGACACTGAGACAATCTCATAAGTAACCCAATAATTTTGGCAATTTCACACAATACTGAATGGTCTCCAGTTTCCAAAATCATGCAAAAAGAAAAAGAAGCCTTAAAAATGAGTTCACTTGATACTGAAGATTTCTCCTCCGAATGATGTGCAGCACTGACTGCTTTTTCGGTCACCCGAAACAGGTGTAAAACTATTTCAACAAGTGAATTGCTCCTCATGTCTATTTATAAATTCAAATGATATACAAAATCAAAATGCAGCAATGCATTATTCACTCTTTTTATGTTTTAAAGAATGCAAATGTTTATATATTCTTTCTGCTTGGTCTTGAACTATGTGAAGGGCAACTTGGAACAATGACTCTCTTTAAATCAAGATTTCAATAATTCATTCCTTTATTCACAGCAGTGTATGAGTGATCAGTAGGAACCAAATCATGCCTTTGCACATTCAAGGAGTTTTATGTACATAGGTGTCTCACAAGGAAGAAAAAAAGAAATAAAACAATGTGTAGAATATTACAATGTGTACTTGTAACGAATTTCACGTACATGGCATGATTGAGTTAACTTCTTGAGCAAATGATCATTTTTGTGGAAACAAACAAAACAAACACATAACCATAGTAACACACTTATAGCAGTGTCCACCTATACTGTAGGCAGAACTCTTTCCAGAGCTTGACTTTATCTTGAGAAAGGAATCAATTATTCAATCTGTCCCCAAAGCAAATCACAGAGTGAGACTTCTGCCCATAAATTTGTCTTCGAATCACAATATGTAAAACCTGTTAGGCAGTGGATGTGATTCCAGGGAAACAAAAAATGGCCTTGAAGGCTAAAACTGTGCAGTTCCTCATGTAATGGCGCCATTTTGTTTTCATTTCTTTCATTCCACGTAAAATCTGACGCCAGTTTGGTTTAAAATTTTCTCACAAAATTGTCTGTGTTCTGCCACACCACCATTTTATGATCAAGTTAGATGTCAGCCTGCTCCTTTTCAATGAACAGGCCAAAAAGTTTTTCAGCTCAGGCAACTCTGCGTTTCATACGCACTAAATATGCTGCGTTTTATAAGCATTTGCAACACTACTTTTTATGAGCACTTGATACAATATTCCTTACAAGCAATCAATCCACACCTTCTTACCAGCACTCAATACATTGCATTCTGCAAACACCTCCTCCACTGCCTTTTAAAAGCTCTCGGTGCTTCTTGCAAGCACTTTATGTAATATATATATATTTTTTTTACAAGCGCTTGATACACTGCACTTTTTAAGAATTTGATACACTGCTTTCATAAGCACTCAATTAATTGCTCTTTATAAGCCCTGGGTACACTGTTTTCTGATATACATTTGCTACAGTGCTTTTTATAAGCACTCACTACACTGGTTGGGAATGGCTGGCTCAGAATTTGAATTCTCTAAGAATTCTGTTTCAAGCTTATGACTTTATTACTGGCCAATACTGCTGCGCATTCACAGCTAGGCAAGCAGCTGTTGCCGAGAAAAGTACCTCCAATCCTGGAGAGCGGGAAGTTCCCGGACACCTGACACTTCCTCAATGCTGTGTTACCATGGCAACACAGCATTAAGCGGAATAAAGATTTAAGACATCTATGCAGGAGATATATTCTTGTGGTGTTTAAACACACTGTCTTCTAGTATCATTTCTCTTTTTTTCCCAAATTTATTTGGGGTTCTCTTGAGAGGGAATAACGCGACGTGACATCAACCATCAGCTGGAGGTGTCTTCAATGTCCATATCGCTGCCGTCTTCATCCTTCTTGAACTGAAAAATCTCGTGCAGCAATGGCGGCACCTTGGTGTCTTCCACCTGCACCGTCAGCATCATCTTGGCATGTTCGATGCCCACGGAGCGCAAGTCCGTCAGCTTGTGGAGCAGTTTGGCAAAAGTCTGGGTGCCCTTGAAGCGCTTAATGTTCTCGTACGCCTGCAGCGTGTTACTGTACACTTCCTGCGCTTTCTCGACTTTCTGCGGATCGCTCAATCCTGGGCGTTCTGCCGAGGAAAATATAAGCATCTGTTTTGAAACCACTAACCAATTCATTTTGAGGTCAGAACACTTGAGGAGTGTTTCCAGACAAAGTGACAAGTAACATACTGTCCATTGACATCACTGCACATGTATTTCTCTGTTGCTAAGCAGTTATTTATTTACTGATTTATTTGAGTGGTGTTTCACGCTCTACTCAAGAATATTTCACTTTTACGACATCGGCCAGCATTGTGGTGGGAGGAAACCAGGCAGAGCCCGGAGAAACCCAGCCACTACCATCCAGCAATACAGTGCGCACATCTACATATCAGAAAAAGTTGGTAAGTAAATGGCCTACGGTTGTTGGTTTTTACCAGACACTTCGGTTTCCTCCACCCAAAACACTGATAACCAGCGTACAGCAGAAAATTCTGAAGTATAAAAGTTCAACAACAATCAAATACGTAAATACATTTATGATTGGACTTCTTAATGTATATCACATTTTTACCTGAAAAAATACAGACAGCGGTCAACAGCGCAAATTCTGCGTTGTCAACCTGCATCCGGCTCATGCTAGCGCAGAAGTCCATGGTCAAGTCCGCAAATTTCCCCATTCCGATATCCAGCATGTTTTCGTATGTCAACGGTTCATCGTTGGCCATTATCAGCGCATTCAGCTCCGGGTCATAGCGTCTGGCAGATCTCAAGGTCATGACCTCCAAAGTGCATGCCTGAAGACAAATTGTCAGAGTTCATTTCCAATCGTTTTTCCTTCACTTCATTATGTTTGGAATGTAACAAACTGTTTTATTCAAGACAATAAAGATCACTGCGTTAACACGATTTGGTTTCTTTGTGATTTCATGCACAGAAAGAAGAGCTGACAGCAATTCTGTGATGTGCCTTTTTCCAGTCCCCTTTCATATATGAACAGGTGGTACATGTAGTGGACACAATATTGAGCATAAAGGAAACCAAACAGTGCACAGGGGAAACTAAACAGAACACCGGTTGAACCATTCAGAGCATGGAGCAAACCAGGCAGAGTTATGAAGAAACCAGGCAGAGGCTGGAAGAAATTAGGTAAAGCAAAGAGGAAACCTGGTAGAGGAGGTAGGAATCCAGGTAGAGCAGAGGAAACCTAGTGGAACTTATAGGAAAACCAGCAGAGGTTGGAGTAAACTACGTAAAGCCTGGAAACCTGGTAGAGGGCGTAGAAATCCAGACAGAGCACAGAGGAAAATAAATGGAGTGTGGAGAAGAACTGTTAGAGGCTGGAGGAAACCAGGTAAAGCCTGGAGCAAACCTGGTAGAGGGCATAGAAATCCAGACAGAGCACAGAGGAAAATAAATGAAGTGTGGAGAAGAACTGTTAGAGGCTGGAGGAAACCAGGTAAAGCCTGGAGGAAACCTGGTAGAGGGCATAGAAATCCAGACAGAGCACAGAGGAAAATAAATGGAGTGTGGAGAAGAACTGTTAGAGGCTGGAGGAAACAAGGTAAAGCCTGGAGGAAACATGGTAGACGATGTAAAAATCCAGACAAAGCAGAGAGGAAACATAATTGAGCATGGAGGAAACCCAGTACAGTTTGGAGAACACCAGATAAAGCCTGGAGGAAATCTGGTAGAGGACATAGGAAAACAGGTAGAGTATGAAAGACATCCGACGCAGGGCACAGAGGAAACCAGGCTAGCTAGACCAGCGGCCCGTTCCACAAAGCGATTTTGGGCCAAAGGTCAAACTTCAATCATTTTTGGAATACAAAATATTTGATACTGGATGCTCAAACTTGGTCGAAATGACCCTATGACTGCATAGAATCATCGGTCAAAATTTGACCGATGTGATGCATATATTTCACCTTTTAATTGGGATTACAATTTTAGGCAAAAGCTCAAAATCACTTTGTGAAACAGACCCCTGGTAAAGACTGAAATAAAACAGCTCAATTAACAGGTTCCCAACAACCTCCTGACTTGAAGCTGGGCAAAAAGTAATGGAAGCCCCAAACAAACTTGTAACCTCATTGGTCAACAGACAGGAAATTCCCAATAAAAGCAATCAATGGGTAAAAAGGACTGTACACAACAGCAACATGCTAAAGCCATCTGTGCCCCCCCCCCCCTTCCAAATAATAACCCCTCTATGTTTAACCGGCTCAGTGGGGTTTCCCTTGCCTACGATGTCACATACCTTTAACAGAATAATCTGATCCTCGGAGTTCAGACTTTTGAATCCGGGCAGTGCTTTGGCGAAGTCGACCACAAGTTGTGTCACAAGGGCAGTGAATTCTGCCAGCTGTGTCCAAAACGCTTCCTTTGTTGTTATCGTAATTTGCTGATCAGTAAGCTCAGGACCCAAAGGCTGTGAGGAAAAAAAAAAATCACACTTTCATCTACTCAACATTACTGACGTCGTTAAAACATTTATCCCTATAATAAAGTACGAGAGCATAATGATTTAAGAACCCATGTCTTATCCAAACACCTTCCTACTGACTTTCCTGTCACCTGGTTCACCATCTTTATCATATTTCTACAATGTGGCTCTTCTGCATGCTCCTGCATATGAAAACCAAACACCACTTACATGTTACCAGGCCATCAATCCAGTACATGTATGCAACCATGGAAACGAAGATGAAATGGACTTCTGCTTACTTGCCCAATAGGGGACAATTTCTGGCTAAATAACAAAAAAGTTTCGGCTCTGGCTAGTTTATGTCTTCTTCATGTTTTTTTTTTTTTTAAATCTCTTTAACATATTCACAAAAATTTTGAAATACACGTAATCAAAATACATTTTCTTGGGCGTTTCAGGGCTTCTCTCAGCATCTCAAATCATTCCACAGTGGATGCCACTGAACTGTGGGGGAGTGAAGATAACCTGAATCAACTGGATGGACAGCACACCTTGGCCATCAAACAATTTATGTCCTTGTCTTAAGTGCAGATCACATTAATTCGTGCATACATAAATACCGCGCACTTGAAAAGAGGCAATTTTCTGCCAAGAAACAATCAAAAACAATAGTTGTGTTAGTACACAAGCCTGCACATATGCGCCTGGCATTGTTGAAATCCCCATTCGATGGAAGTGGTAATTTCAGGCACCTGTTTGCAGGCTTGTAGTACAGAATCAAAGAAATCTGTTTGTCAGGTTTGTAGTACAGAATGAAAGAAATCTGTTTGCAGGCTTGTAGTACAGAATCAAAGAAATGTGTTTGTCAGGTTTATCCTGTTTCTGATCAACCAGACACAAGTGCAATGACCCTACATGTAGCTGTCAAGCTATCAAACAACTGTCTTAATTCCTGCAGATAACTTCCTTAGCAGATCATACGCAGGTCTCTATGTTAACGCTGGCTTCCTCTCTGGCTGTAAGTGAGAAAGTCTGCCAGCAACCTGCAGAAGGTAGTGGGTTTCCATCAGGCTCTGCCTGGTTCCCTTCCACCACAATGCTGGCCGCCATCTAGAAGACAGACATTCTCCCGTACAGCGAAAAGTACCAGTCAAATGAATATATAATGTAGCCATACTGTGGCTGTACAAACAGACCAACAGACAGCTCCACCACATCCAATTCCCCGCCATCTTCTCCTGACAGCATTACTTAACATTCCATTCCCGGTGAAAGCAACTGTGGCGTCTGAACGACGGAAAATGTGCACGTGAAGGACACTCACATGACAAACTAGCAAACCACTCTCATTATCCAAGGTCAAATGTGTGTCATTAATTGGCAATTCAGGTCTACTGAAAAAAAAGCGTGAAACTACAAGCTGCCTTCTTGTTAATTAAGCCCAGAGGTAAAACACTCTACAAGTGCTGATTGTACGTGCACCTATCGCCTGAACATTATCTGTGGGCAAGAAGGACACTGGTAGATGGTACAATTCGAAAGCGGAGACACCCAGGCATTTCTTCTTTTACTCACACCTATATGTACATACATTAAATATGTAGAGAAGGAGACGAAAATATTGTGAGATGATACTAATTCCAATATATAAGCTTTGCTGATGTCCATATTTTACATATGTATGTAAGCTGTGCAGATTGATCTGCTAACATGCTGTAATTTCTGGCATACTGTAAACAACCTAAAGTTTTACCCATAAAAGGCAAATCAAGGTTACAAAACTTAAATACTTTTGGAGTTAAATCTTACATTTTTCCAGTAGGATATTATCCTACTTGCCAAACAAACCTCTTCAGGCCTTTCTAATAGCAGTGGAGCTTTCAGAATCGTGCAATATTAGAAACGTCGTCACGGACAAAATTTTGGGTCATGTAGGGTACCGTAGTTCTCAGAATATCATTCAATACGTTGTTTAAATGCCTGTGCAAACACCTTTCGTCTCGTCATCTGCTTGCCACTGCCTCATGTGAGTGAGACAGTGGCATGTGTACTACCCAGATGAGCGCTGTCTCGCATACAACAACAACAACATCAGCAGCTCACCTGTACTTGACTCACAACAACATCAGCAGCTCACCTGTACTTGACTCACAACAACACCAGCAGCTCACCTGTACTTGACTCACAACAACATCAGCAGCTCACCTGTACTTGACTCACAACAACATCAGCAGCTCACCTGTACTTGACTCACAACAACACCAGCAGCTCACCTGTACTTGACTCACAACAACATCAGCAGCTCACCTGTACTTGACTCACAACAACACCAGCAGCTCACCTGTACTTGACTCACAACAACATCAGCAGCTCACCTGTACTTGACTCACAACAACATCAGCAGCTCACCTGTACTTGACTCACAACAACATCAGCAGCTCACCTGTACTTGACTCACAGCCTCCTCCTCAGGCACTTCGTATTTGTCCTGCATCAAGACCAGTTTTTCGATCAGTTTACGCTGTTCCTCAGACATGAACAGTAATGGCGACATCTCAACAACCGTCCCCGGAGACATCGGCTCCTTGGGTGTCGTTGGCTGACCTGGGCTGGAGACATTACTGCAGTCTGCGCCCGACATCGGGCTAGCTCCGCACTCAGGACTGGCGGCACTTTTGCTGGAGCGTAGTTTAGCTTTCCGTCGAGCATCTCTTGCTTTACATTGTTCGTCGGACAACAAACCTGGGCAAAATGAAGTAGATTATCAACACCCCAAGGTCATATTTCTGATGAGCACCATACATGTTCAAAAATCGTACAAGGACACTATATGTGTTTAAAAATTTCAGATAAGAATACTATACTACTAATACTACTGAGAATACTGTATATTAAAATTATCAGATGGGAACTCTACATTTGTTAAAATATCAGATAGGTATCCTACAACTGTTAAAAATATTATGTATGACTATGCAGGTCAAAAAAAACAAACAGAATGTTTTCAGAGCACGAATGGAAACCTGTATCAGATGAAAAATGGCTGTCCATCAAGTGTCCGACGGCCTATCACTATGTTGTCCATCAAGTGTCCGACGGCCTATCACTATGCTGTCCATCAAGTGTCTGACGGCCTATCACTATGTTGTCCATCAAGTGTCCGACGGCCTATCACTATGTTGTCCATCAAGTGTCCGACGGCCTATCACTATGTTGTCCATCAAGTGTCCGACGGCCTATCACTATGCTGTCCATCAAGTGTCCGATGGCCTATCACTATGTTGTCCATCAAGTGTCCGATGGCCTATCACTATGTTGTATATACAGTCATTAATCACCTATCATCATATACATTTATTTTATACATGTATGTCTGATACACCTAGACTGTATAACTTTCTTGTGTCTGTGTGTGTATGCATGAAGAACTCAAGGAATATTAGCTACGTAACTAACTGATCTTTCGGGTTCTCCTCGTTGGCATTCCAAAATGTTTTACAGTTTCACGGGGTTTTTTTTGTTTTGTTTTGTTTTTTTTTCTTCTGGTTTTCTTTGTTTCACCTAATATGAAAACCATTTAAGATGATTAACTTTGGCAAAAGCATAAAGGACAACTAACACATGTTTTCATCCTCCTTGCTGGCCTAGTTTTTGGGCCCAAGATAGGAGTCTTTCACCAGTTTGGGTCACTAAGAGCTCATGCACAGTTCATTTATTTATTTATTTGATTGATGTTTTAGGTCGTACTCAAGAATACTTCACTTATATGACGGCGGCCAGCATTATAGTGGGATGTAACCGCACAGCGCCCATGGGAAACCCATGAACATCTGCAGGTTGCTGGCGAACCTTCCCACATACGGCCGACGTGCACAGCCCACCCTCTGGGGGCGGCCAGCAACCTGCAGATGGTCATGGGCATCCTCTTTCCTCCTACCGTAATGATGGCTGTTGTCGTTAAGGATACTAGAACTCCTCATGGGCAAAATTTCACATTAAATTTGTCTTGTGAAGCTCAAAACATTGATCAATTAGGGTCATATGTATACACATATTCTGAAAGCCAAACAACTGCTGATTTCAAAAAATCAGAGCTGTTTTTCAAATTGCTATTTTTTCGCCAATTTTCAAATTCTTCTTGCTCAAGTGGATAAATAACTATTTAAGCTACGAAAGGCCCCATAGATTTTTAATATTCATCTTACTTTGTTCTGAGTGATCATTTAAAGTTAAAAGTTTCAAAATTTTTTTAAAATTTGAAACCTTGATGTTCTTTTACTAATATCTTTAAAACTAGAAAAGATATCAAAAATGAAAGTTGTGCTCCAAGTTTCATAGCATTATGTTGAAAAGTAAGCAAGAAATAAAAGTATTTCACCAAACAACCGTCTCAAAAACAGAAAGAGAGAAAAAGACCAAAATGTCTGGGGGAGCATTATGTGTGACAAATTTCGACATTGATTACTTTACCAATTAAGTTTAATCACAAACTGTCCTCCCGCCAGTTAAAATGTGAACATATGCACCTGTTTATGTTAAATTTTAAATCTTGTCATGTTCCATCATAGCGTAACTTGGTGTTTTATCTTTACTTTTCTGAGCAAACTGTGCTAGAATGTGTTTATAAGCCCCTCCCCCAATGGTACACCAGTTGGGTGATTATGGCTGTTGCCTCAGTTAATAGGTCTGGTAGGACAGTCTGCACAAGCCGCCATGCACAGTTTATAGCAGCAGGTAATATACATTAACCAGAGGTGCGTCTATTCACAGCAGGTAACCTCCCTTCAGTGAGCTAATCCCCCTTATCAGGGGGAACAAAATACAAATGCCTTGCTTCACTCCATGTTATTATCTTTGTCAGACTTTAGTTATGTACAAATCAAATTTGGTTTTAATCTTTAAGTGAGAGGAAAGATAGAAGAATGGAGAATAACAAAGTGAAATGAAAAAAATTTGGCCAAATTTCAACCTGAGGGGTTCTAGTACTTTTCCACTTTTAGAGTAAATTCCAGGCAGCTTCAGTACGTTCCTGTTTCATTTCAGCCCCGTTGTTCAGTATTGGTTAAGATCAACTTACATTCAAGTTTCACTTCAGCCCCGTTGTTCAGTATTGGTTAAGATTAACTTACATTCAAGTTTCATGTCAGCCCCGTTGTTCAGTATTGGTTAAGATTAACTTACATTCAAGTTTCATGTCAGCCTTGTTTTTGAGTACAGTATTGGTTAAGATTAACTTACATTCAAGTTTCACTTCAGCCCCGTTGTTCAGTATTGGTTAAGATTAACTTACATTCAAGTTTCACTTCAGCCCTGTTGTTCAGTATTGGTTAAGATTAACTTTCAAGTTTCATGTCAGCGTTGTTTTTGAGTACAGTATTCGTTAAGATTAACTTACATTCAAGTTTCACTTCAGCCCCGTTGTTCAGTATTGGTTAAGATTAACTTTCAAGTTTCATGTCAGCCTTGTTTTTGAGTACAGTATTGGTTAAGATTAACTTACATTCAAGTTTCACTTCAGCCCTGTTGTTCAGTATTGGTTAAGATTAACTTACATTCAAGTTTCACTTCAGCCCCGTTGTTCAGTACTGGTTAAGATTAACTTACATTCAAGTTTTATGTCAGCCTTGTTTTTGAGTACGGTACTGGTTAAGATTAACTTACATTCCGGTTTCATGCCTGCCTCCCGACATCGCGCCAGACGACATGCCTGACACTTCCGCCTCATCCACATGTCCATTTCACAATTGCCACCATATTTACATCGGTAACTCGCTCCACGAGTAATGCTGCGGCGAAAGAAACCTGCACAAAACGACAAACACACCCTTATGGTTTACAAGAAAACAATAATCAAGGCTAAACAAAATCCTTGACTGGTGGTTCTTTGTTTGTTAATACTCCGGTGTCAACATTTTCTCCGTCGTATTATAGCGATCTCTTGTGGCTTGGGACCAAATGCTGACACATGCATTTATAATGTCACCTCATGGTAACACCTGGCAACGGGACTCAAACTGAAACAGAATCTTTAGCTAGTGGTTGAACAATTAATAGTCTGATGCAGTTCATCCTGCTGGGCAATTTTTTCACCCATCAAAGAGAGATTATGTAAGATTGCTGCTATGTAGACCACAGCTAGCTACAGCTCCTCTGGGCAATTTTCACATGTCAGAGAGCTATCAGATTGGACGGCTGCTAGGGCAAATTTTAAAAAATTGTTTGTATCATACAGCCTAACCCTACCTGGAAAATTAGCCCATGTTGGTTTTGGAGGTATTGTTTTTCCATTCATTTTTTTAACTTTTTAATAAAATGCACTAGAAATCAAAAAAGGAAAATGACTTCCAGGAGACAAGCTCAATTTAAACCATTTACGCAGAATATTCATGTTGGCTATACAGGTCAGGATACGTGAAACAAACATATTTTTAAAGGCAGCCTGACTTGTTGTAAATCAACGTTTTATATAAATAACGCACTTCACCAAAAGTTCAGCTTTTTTTGAAGTGACACATTTTGCGTGACTGTGATCAATTCGTCCACTATATAGCAATTTAAGAGGTTTGTTTTAAGTTTGATTTATGTGTTAACAAAAAAGCTTAAGTGTTGACATCAAAAGTATCATTTTAAGGCCTTTACTTGCTTCTGACAGTACAATTTTTTAAGACCCTTATGTGCTTCTGATAGCATAATTTTTGAAGGCCTTTACATGCTTCTGGAAGTACAATTTTTGGCAAGCCAAACTTCAGAACAACTACAGCAATTTTAAGGACAGCTTAAATTAACAATGCTTAAACACTGTACCTTTACATCCCTCGCAGCTGAGAGCATTGTAATGATACCCTGAAGCCCTATCTCCACAAATTCTACACAGTTCCTCATCGATGCTCTTCCCGACCCCGCTGGAGGAGACTGGATTATCTCCCCCTTTTTGCCGTTTTGCTGCCGACGGACCGTCCATGGTGTTCATCGGTGATGCTGAACTGTCTGAACTGGGGAAGGCATATTCGCCTAAGTAGCCCTGTCCCATATCAGACTCCTTCTGGCTGAAGAAGCACCCTGGTAAAGCAGAGCAAAGGTGGCATGACTATCGGCACAGTACTCTTATACACCATCTGTAGTTCTGTTCACTTCAGGTTTCATACATGCCCCTTTTAGCTCTATTTTGGATCAGACCATTACGGGGTCTCCTCAAAACCATGGTGAGTCCATGCCGCCAAAATGCTTGCCCCTAGTGGAACATCATTTAGAAGACGCCAGCCATGACACCCCACCCAGTCACATTACACTGACACCAAGCCGACCGGTCCCGTTTACCTGTTATAACCTCTCAGTGCGGAGTGCCAAACCAGGCAGCAAGAGGTACCATTTTTAACACAATGTTAAAACACTATGTTTTAGACCTAGAAATCTAATTGTCCACTATGGCATTGTAAAAAGAAACCAATGTATCTGTAGGCTTCCTTCTTTCCTCCCCACGCAGACAGTGACACATATACACATACATACACATGCATGCAGGAGCTGTGTTACAGTGGCACAATTTTATATCAGCCAATTTACAAGCTACATTTATATCCCAGAATTGTAAAAACCATGGCGATTGTAATGAGAGGATATACACGTAGTGGTCAGTCTTGAAGCAAAACATTATTACAATATCGCATTGCAGAGGAAATTAAAAAACAATACATACTCCATTTAACAAAATCAAGGAGATTAGAAAAATGTGAAATTGGCGCACAACCATAATAAAAATGAATCCCGTCAGATCATGTAAGCAATGTCATGTCAAATCTAGTTCATTAATAGTTGTTATGATCAGCTTCGGAATCCTGAACTTTCTACTCAATTCTTAAACCCAACATTGTGACTTGAATCCTTACAGGCACAGACACTCCAGAGCCAAAGTGAAACTTTTACAAATATTTGGTATTTGGCTCAGTTTTTGCCTCGCACAATACCTAAAACCTACGAAGCAGGAATTTTCCATGCCAGTGTTATGAAAATGCTAAACAAATATCAAATATGTTGTAGCCTTAACATTCCACCATCAGTTAATTAGAAAACCCTAATAGCCTAAAAACTAGAAGGGGGTCATTTTTTATAGGAAATTTAAAAAAATATATGTTGAAGAAATAATGAACACAGAAGTATATAAAGTCACTGTAAAAAAATGTTGATGATTCCAGTAGATGTACATTTAGGAATTCCCTGTGATTCAGCATTCGTACTGGCATCTTCATCAGATTCCCTCAGATTCTGTTTACCTTGGACAATTATTTACACAGTGTCACAAATGACTTGCCCAAATATTCTTTCCATGGCCAAGGAAGGTGTGGATGTAAAAATGACAGATCTGTGACGTATCACAGCCTATAATTTCTACATATGCAATTTTTCACTTGACAAATCACTTAGTTCGGTCCTCAGCAATACATCCCATAAGCATGAAGTCAATCGGATGAACAGTCATGAAGAAAACTGAAGAGTATACTTTACACACAGATTCCTACTCTTACACTTAGGTCATTGTTTACTTAACTACTTATCAGGGTAATATGTGGAAAGTAATTTACTGGAGTAAAGAGTCGTAAAGACGTTCTCATTCCATAAGCAGCCATGCAACTGACAACTGCACAAAAAAAACAGACATGCATTAAGAGCCAATTCATTTTGTGTGGCCTTCAGTGCTTTAAAATAAAAATACCACTCAACCAGCCAAAAAATACACACCTGTATAATCTCAGGCAGCTATTTTTCATAAGCTCCATAAAACCATAATATTTCATATGTCATTTTAAGAAACTGGCAAATTATGGCTTACAACTGTACACGAATAATACACTTAACAACGCCAACATTTCATGAGGTTTTTTTTTTTTCAATGAATTTGGCTCGCCATAAAACAGACAGCTGTGTATATGTACATGTACAGGAGACTCCGAAAGATGGCATTACTGTAGACGCAAATAAAATACATGTATTAATTCCCACTAAATAATTGAGCACAAGACTGGCCTGGATGCGATCATAAGATATTCCATCAATATACCCACAATGGAACAGAAATGGCGTGATAAAATGCTACATGTATGTATGTATGCTGTGGTTAATGAAGAAGCAGTTAATCACAGACTGCATGCAAGCAGGGACCCAATTCAATTCGTCAAAGACTTAATCTTCACCTGTCGGCATGGATAATATTGGCTACATTTTTCTGGACGACATTTACGGCAAAACCTAATAGCTGCTTCCACATCTTGATTTCTCCGCTGACTTTAGCTTGCATTGTAAATTTCATCCAACCAATGAAGCAGAAGCCGACACAATGACTTGCTGACATATAGGCGGCCAGAAACCAGTAGCTGTTTGTTACCTACAGGCTTCTGATGATCCTTGAGAAACACAAAATCACATCCTGGAAAACTAAATCTTTCTAACACGTCACTGGGATGTATGGCTCAATGGTTCAAAATAGCTTTGAATGTTTCTTGGCTTCTCGACTAGGGTATCAATCATTTCCAAGGCTCTTGAGCTACCAAATAATATGCTTTGCTGAGAGCTGCTGTTTTCGTTACTCCGACTTGGCTTAGAGATTCATTGAACATGTAAATATGAACTACAAATAAATAAACAAACAAACAAACAAAAACATTATCAATAAAGTACAAATTCCTAATGTGGCCAATTTATAAATGCACTTGTTAACCCCGTATTAACACCTAAATTTCCACCTCATTACGCCCACACGCGCAGTTACCTTACACTTTTTACACAAGGAATTTACACAGCCAGAAAACTGAATAAGGGTGTCCAAACAGCACTTGTGAAAACATTCTGTTTCAACAGCATGTCCCGATTTGGTCTGTCTCTCCCAAATAAAACAGACTCAAAACACAGAGCCAAAACAGGGCTAATTTTCAATTTCAGCTGTCAGGTAGCTAACCCTGTGAATTTAAGTGGAAGCCTTCACTCAGCTTCACCTTGAAAATGCATGATGTTGTCCCAAAACAGGCTGATGGGAATTTTTACAGCCTGCATGGGCCAGTACTGAAAACATGTTTGTTTACGGTAACCTGGCCAAACCTCTAAAAAGAGGCATTAAACTTTAGCTTTCATTTATGCTTCTCACTGAACTTTGTAACAAATTTTTTTTTTTCAAAATCCTTATTCATTAGCCAGAATAAAAAAAATTAAGAAGTCTCTCCTGATCTACCCTATTTTTTTTTCCAACATGGTTTTGTTACGCCCATCGTAAAATTTTTTAATCATGGCAGACGTTCACCAATTTTTATTCACAACCCATAATGCTAAGCCACACATCCTGAATCTTCCTGCATGTATCAGCTTGCCATGACAACTCAGTCTAACGCGGCTCTGTTTAGAAGAAATGCACAACCAATTGCGGCTCAGCAATTTAGCAGCCATGTAGTGACAAGAACACGTTTATGAAGAGATAGTAAATCTAGCTTTGTTCACGACTACAAAGTCTCTCTGGACTCATAAAAAGGCTACAGAATAAAAAGCGTTAAGAGAAACCAGGTAGCTCCCCGATAAGAGCTTCAGCTTAAATTGCAGCCTGCCTTGACCGGACAGCTGACCGTCACAAAAAAGCAAGATGCCACTTTTTCTCACCCCTCTCACAATACCTAGCCTTACTTCACAACGGCAAGCTAAAAGGCGGGAAAATTCAGCATTAATGGACACAACTTATAAGAGGACATTTGCCGCAAGCACCCTGAGCTTTGACCATGGTACGTCCATCTGTGGGACACATTGGTCAATACTGCATTTCGGCCACGATATTTGAAAAATAATTTCAGCCAGTAACTTGTACAACACGTCTATTCGTGATTTCCGCTTATGTCCACCTCTGCAGCAATGCGTTATTCAATGTTTTCATGGTTTAAAGATATCAATGTGCACATGTTGTTTATATCTGTTCATGTACTGTTTTTATATCGAGGGCCTTAAATTTTAAATTTAAAAATTTACAGAGTTACCCTCTTTAAATAAAGGTTTCATTCATTCATTGATAGGGCCACATCCAGTTGTTTTTGTGTTCCTTGCCCTCAGCGCTGGTACTACCCTAAGGTGCTAAAACATACTAAAAATGTTCTGATGAAATCAGTTCACTGAACTAGACAGCCCACAGGCCAGCAGTGAAGAATGACAAGACAGTGTAATCCGATAGACACAATAACTACGCAATCCAACGGCTCTTACAATTTCACCTATTTATCCGCAGTATGGACTTTCTGTGTGGTTTCCTACCTGTTTGTCTGCAAACTGTGTAAAAGCTACACGGATGCGTGTGTAAGAAAGTGATATGACCAGGAATTATCAACTGAACACTGCCTTCATGACAGTGTGGTGGAGAATTAGAAATAGGTACACGGTAACAAGCGCAATACAGGGCACCAGGTGCACAGTTTTTTGAACAGAACAATTAAGTTGTTTACCCAGCGTGAGGCACACTGAAGTCACGATTACAATACTTAACTCATAACACATCATGGTTATAAATTCTTTTCAGAAAAACTTGAGTGCTGGTCTGAAAAGCATAATTTTACGCTCTACATTTGTTTGCTTCTGAAAACACACTTTTTAGGCACATGTAGAGTAAACAACAGCTACGGCCTTTCCATCTTAGAACCTAAATGCTTGACACACGTATATTTCAAGGATTATGCTAATCAGCGTACATGCTTCCAACTAACGAAGCGTATCTGATAGAATTTTAATTTTTTCCAGCAAAGATCCTAAATATTCTGGGAAAATACACCTTCCTATGAAAGTGATTCCAACAATCTTGCAATCTTGCATGCATGTATACATTAAATGAACATATGTGTCCTAAAAGGAAAGCAGTAAGCTGGAGATGTCAGATACAGGACATGAGCTAAAATTTAGCCGCCCAAAACCCTGCATATTTAGAGGCATATAAATATCAAGAAACAGCACAGGTTTGCGTGAAAATTGCAAAATTGTGACAAATAATCCTACCTTTCAAACAAACATTGTTGACGACATATTTCTAATTTCAAAAGAACTCAGAGAATCAGGCTAAATCTGTGACTTAGTCATGGGTGAATGTTTAGGCAAGGTATAATATTATCTTCGCTTAATTGGTTCTGGCTGGCATCCTTTTCAACAGACACCAGTAAACCTGGTAAACTCCTGACATTTAAGTATAAACCATGAAGACAATTATCCTTCTAACTCTTCACCATTATCAAACACCCCAGATACTACAAAGATGTGAAAATAATGGTATAATTATCACGTGATGTTGGGAAGCATGTGACAGAAGCAAAAATTTACTCTAGTGACCCTAAAGATGCAAATCAAGAGATGCATTTTGATACACAAAAGTAAGTCATAAAATATTATCTCGGTGCGTTTTAGATGAAAATTTTGAGATGTTATCATCTCACTTTCCGAACAAACCTTAGAACATTTTTTTAATGTCTGGGCCCAGTTTAATGAAACTGCATGTAATTCAAATGGCAAGTTCAGAAAAGAGCGCTGCTCTTGCATTAATGACGTCTTCTGTTGAAATTCAGCTCTCACCGGTTTGACCGAGGTTTTCTATCTACACTTGTCAGGAGTAAGTTGCACCTGGTTCACAGGGGCACTTACTCTACTTTCTACATTCTATGGGTCTATTGCTATTCTTCTGTTGAAATTCAGCTCTCACCGGTTTGACCGAGGTTTTCTATCTATGCTTGTCAGGAGTTAGGTGCACCTGGTTCACAGGGGCACTTACTCTACTTTCTACATTCTATGGGTCTATTGCTATTCTTCTGTTGAAATTCAGCTCTCATCGGTTTGACCGAGGTTTTCTATCTACGCTTGTCAGGAGTTGGGTGCACCTGACTCACAGGGGCACTCACTCTACTTTCTACATTCTATGGGTCTATTGCTATTCTTCTAATTTTATTCTTCTTGCAACTCGTGACCTGTCGTTTTCCAGTACAATTCGTTAGTCTTCTGCCTATCAATTATTGTGTCTGTAATGAGGGACCTAGCAGCAGTGCTTTGCACAATTTTATGTTAATCTTTTAGTCCCCAGCTCATGATATTAGTTTAAAGAGAATACATTGCACTATATTGTGATATACTGCAAGACTACAGGCATTTTCCACTAACAAAATTTTGCAACTAAATTCTTACCATTTCTATTTGTTTCGCTGTTGTGAGAACGCGCTTAACTTTTGAGTTTGTAACTGTAAAAGCCTCATTTTCACACACTCTTGCCTCCATGCTATATCTTGTGTTTATCTTTTAGATGACAATACTTTATTTTGTGTGACAAATTTGATTATTTAATCTCCTTGACTTACAACACTTGCATGATTTCCAACCGCGAGCGACACTTCCGGTGTGGCTTGTATATTGCCTGTAAGTTCCAAAAGTTGTAAATGTGCCAGGCAAGGTACCTGTTCGTTATGTATTCTTGCGCAGTAACCCAAGGTCACGAATATTTATTTCTTTCAAATTAATATCTTTTTTCATTAGCCAGACTTTTAAAAAAAAAAAAAACAGAAATCCCTACTAAGTGACACTTTTTCCTGATACGGTCTGATCAGGGCTAACAAAATATTGAGGATTGTCTTAGTGATTGTGAACCGTTGTCAATCTGAGGTGTACATTATTCATTTATTTGATCGGTGTTTTATGCTGTAATCAAGAATATTTCACTTATACGACGACGGCCAGCATTATGGTGGGAAGCAGTCATCTGGAGGAAACCCACGACCATCTGCAGGTTGCTGGCAGAGCTTCCCACAAACCGCCAGAGAGGAAGCCAGCAAGAGCAGGACTCACAGCGACCGCATTGTTGGGAGGATTCCCGGTCGTTACGCTGCCCTAGCACGCTAACCAACTGAGCCACGCAGGCCCCAAGGTGTACATTAAACAGACCGAAAAACAGGTCCATTCCAAACCAGATGTACCTGAATTGTATTGCATACAGGTATAGGTGCATCATGTACACCGAATCATTGGGCCATTAGAGGAAGCCTGGCAACCTGTGTTCATGAACTCTAACTTCCCTAGCAACAGGCTACTAAGCCACCCTGGGTCTAGAATCTAGGTCAACTGTTCCTGTAACAACGTACAGTTTTAACACGAAATATGTAACAATATGCATTATATACTGCAAAGTTTCAGTAACAGGCTGCATGTTGAGTAACAATCATGGAATGAACCGTTACCGCTCGTTCAACGGGTCTTTCAATGATTTTCCAATTAATTTTTATAATTTTTACAACTAGCTATAATTCAACATAATTACATATCGACTTTTTATTTTCCTGAAATTTTTCCACTCTGCCCAAGCAGTGAAGCCTTCCTCAATCAGAGAACAATGGCAAACTTTTTCCACCAAAAATACCTTGTGTCCTGTATACTAATCAGCTCTAGCTGCTTTTATACAATGACAATTTGTGGACAAACTGTTTTACAAGAGAACAAAGGTTGATATGGCTTAAGCCCTTGCCTTGTCACCCTTGCCCTCATCACCCTTGCCCTCATCACCCTTGCCCTCGTCACCCTTGCACAACAGAAACAGCAAAAAGCTCGGTCTGAACTGTGAACTTATTGAGCAAAGGTCCTGATGGTTACAGGAAGCCGCCTGATTTCAAGAGCATTATTAATTATGCCATGTCCACGTATGCAGAGACACTGACAATTACTGGAAACGACTCTTCACACTAGTGTACGAGTACTCTCTTAAAACTATTTGACTTCATTGCTGACAGTATAGGAATGAATGAATGATTATGGCTTTAAGCCATATCGACAAATTTTCAGCCATATATCGTGGCAAGAACATGTTTTGAACCGTGAATCAGTATACGGTTTTCAAGCAGAAAATGTGAACATGCAAAAAACAAATGAAAAAGACAGACGTGTTTAAAACCAGATAAAACAACTAAACCTCGCTTAAAACTTGAAAACCACAATATTTTTAAAATTCTAATATGTATATGTAAACTAGAAACGTGTATGTACAATGTAAAAGGAATTATATCTTGTGATGTAATCTTATATACTTTAAGCGATAAATGACAGCGACGCTGTCAAATATGTCAAATAGAGAGGCAACTGTGTAGAATCTCTGCCGAATATGAGCACAGTCTACACAGTCAACAAGGATATGCTTGATGCCGTACTGCGCATCACATCCAACACACTCGGGAGCACTGCTCCCATCCTGGATAAAATTGCTTGTTAGACGAGAATGCTCAACGCAACACCTTGTTAAAACGACTCAGTTTCTACGAGACATACCAATAATATAAGAGTCATGGCCAATAACAGGGTGAACAGCATGCAGTTTGTTGTCGACCTGCAGGTCTCATTCATCCTGCCAAAGGCGACGAATGTATTTAAGAATATTAGATTAAAATCAGTATAAGGAATTTTAATCTTAGATATGGGTTTATCGAGGGCAGCTTTTGCCTCCTTGTCGGCGACTGTGTTTCCATAGATACCAATATGACTTGGTATCCAACAGAATATAACATCTTTACTTCTTTTCATTTGTTTTCTGTGTGGGGATAATATTCCACGGATCAAGTGATTTTTAAATTTATTATTCTCAATTGTCAAAAGGCAAGATAACGAGTGACAGCATATCACAGCTTTCTGAGCATACCTAGAAGAAACATATGATAAGGCCAGGAGCATAGCTCTGGCCTCGGCTGAGAATACTGAAGATGAGCATGGAAGACGAAGAGAAGTGACTCGCTGTTCTAAGACAGCCGCAGTCGCAACCGTCCCCATCCTCTGACCCGTCAGTAAATATAAATTTACAATCTGCATAATTAGCCTTAATTTCAGCAAAATATCAGAGGATTCCTATCTGCTTTGATATGTTTGCGTAGATCAAAAATCAATTTAGGTTGTGGAAGGAGCCAGGGAGGAGAGTCCGGAAAAGAAACCAAAGCTATGTCCTCAAGCTTGATGCCGGCTTCCACAACACAGTCCCGAACACGAACAACGAACGGAGGGATCTTACTAGGACATTTAGTATATTTGTCTACATATGATGGATTGAAAACACAGTCGCAGGCAGGGTTTGCTGGGTGAGCTTTTAGCTTTGTAGCATATTGAAAGCTCAGTTTTATACGTCTGTGATGTAAAGAAGGCTCATTGGCCTCCACGTATAAACTCTCTACTGGTGATGTTCTAACCGCACCAAGGCTAAGCCTCAGACCTTGGTGATGAACCAGATCCAACATCTTAAGATATGCTTTCCTGACAGAACCATCAATGATGGATCCATAGTCCAATTTAGATCTCACCAGAGAATGATACAAATTAAGTAAAACGTATCGGTCAGCACCCCACTCTAGACACGACCTTAATTACATCGAGAGCCTCTGTGCATTTAACTTTAAGCATTTTATATGAGGTATAAGAGATAATTTCTGATCAAATATAACCCCTAAGAGTCTACTGACAGTATGAGTGTGGACATAATAATTACTTATCCATTTCAAACAAGCATGAAAAACATGTAAAATGGATGAGTAAAATAAGTTGGTTAATTTGTTCTTCAATTTTAAATTCAACACAAAAGTTTGCTTGTGCAAACGTGCATGTATCCCCCCCCCACACAATGCCCCTGCCAACAGCCATTTCCAAAAAAAATTATTACAATGATCTTCAGCAATTATAGGTAACAATAAATTAATATTCACGTATATCATTTATAACGGACATTTCACAGCAGACCGAGACAACACATGCAGGACGTAGGTCATTTTTAAAAAATGTTATCAAGATACGATGGTATCTTGACAGAAATCCTTGTAAGTTCATCTTGACTGACAGTAAAACTTTATGATATCTGTACCCAATCACTAGCTCTTCTGTGTACAGAGGTTTAAATGTCCCTGCGTGTGTGAAAACACGCGCTGATGCATTTTTATGCCTACCTTTGCTGTCACCGATTCAAATGCTTAGGTTAACAAATAGGGATTCAGGGATTCACATTTCCCCCTATGGACATTTCCCCCTATGCACTATTCCCCACTACATGTGGGCCTTTTCCATTACGAACAATACCCCCTTTGGACATTTGCCCCTATGAACTATTCCCCACTACATGTGGGCCTTTTCCTTTACGAACAATGCCCCCTTTGGACATTTCCCCCTATGGACATTTCCCCACTACATGTGGGCCTTTTCCTTTACGAACAATGCCCCCTTTGGACATTTCACCCCAATATATATTTAACCAGTTTATATGATAAGAGATATTGAGTATTTGCATCTATTTATTGTTTGCTGTACCACGCAGTAAATTTAATTATATCTTCACTTTGTTGGGTTTTTCCTCATATTTGGCTAATTATTGCGTGAAATTGAGACTGTCTATACTGGGGATTTTTCCTGTATGGGGGGGGGGGGAATTGTCCATGGCGGAAACATCCCTGCTCCCACAAAATGTAGGTGTGGCAGAGATCACAGGCCTTCAGATTCAGCCGGGCAACGTTGATGCTTGAGCTTCAAAATGTGTTTCGTTTTTGTTACAGTCCCACTTGCTGGTTTCAAGGGCTGTCGACACAAATGTGAATAAAGCTGTATACCTATCTTTAGGTTTGGATGCATTTTTGTTTTGTTTTTTTAACCAGACTTTCAAAGCTGATGGGTATTTGGGGGGTAAAGTTTTGCATCCTATACACAAATATGCACCCTATCTGGATTCCATTTTCAGATTACAACCTAAAACAACACAGAGCTCTTAAACGAAATAAAAAAGGGTCCCACAGTCACTGCACTAGCTGTTAGATCACAGACATGGAGTTGTCACTCCAGGCTACCATAGGTTGCTATGGGTTACCAGGATTTCATGATGGAGAAATGTGCTTCCCAGCCAACATCAGAGGGATGTATAAGTATTTAATGTGTCACTGGCGACAGCCGATGGCCCGATGCAATGTGTTAACAAGAACAAGAGAGAGCTAATGAACTGGCAGCTAATAACACACGGACGCTCTGCCTCCAAAATGCCGAAAACCTAAACATTAGATCAATATAAGATAACTGCACACACACTTTTTTCCGTTAAAGAGGAAAACAAGCTTACACCAGCTGTTACCGTCTGTAAAAACCCCTACTACAACCCGTAACAACCTGTAACAACCCGTATTAATTTCAGGAGTCTGAAGATCTGTACTAAGGCACAGGAGCGTGCAACAATTCAATGTACCGTAAATAACCGAAAACAGCTAACAAAAAAATAATGTAACATAATGATTTGATTTGATTGGTGTTTTACGCCGTGCTCAAGAATACTTCACTTATACGACGGTGGCCAGCGTTACTGTGGGGTGTAACATAATGACGTATTACGGATAACAATTACTGTTTATTCTGAGGCGAAATTTCAGTATAGATATTAAACACTGTTGTCAAGCATAATGGACAGCTCATAGCAACTCTATTTACACAAGCAACATAAAGTAATAGATGTCGCTGCACAGAGATGAAGCATTAAGGGATTACAGTCATGAAAAAAAAAAAACAAGGGTTGGCGAGAGGATTAAGGATCATGTGAGTCCTAGGAATTTTATGCTTGAAAATTGGTATTAGTATCTATGCGGAAGCCTTCCTTCCAAATGGAGGTTGTCATTCACATAACCTCATGATCTTATCCAACTCAACTTCTAAATTCCTCTCAAAGATGTCGAAGAAAATGCTGTTCTTACATGCAGAGACAAATACAAGTAAATATCAAGAAGTGTTACTTTGGGGGGGGGGGGCTGATTTACACTCTGTAAACAGGATACCATCCTACCTTTGAAAGAAACCCTAGACACTTTTGTGAATGCCAACAGAATTCACTCATGCAAGCAACTTAGACGTAGACATAACTTCATATCTCTTACCATGTACACACACAGTATATGTGGGCACATCGGCTGGCAACAGTCAGGACACTGGGGTGCAGTGTATCATTTACATGCAGATGGGGACACAAACTCAGTGAAGCAGTACGATCAACACCAAAGAAAGAAATAAAAAGTTGGACGTTATTATGCTTGACTGACAATATGACCTGTTTCATTTCGAATGTCCACATGAATGGAACCTTCCCAGTTTAAAATTTGAATGAATGAATGAATGAATATATTATTTCGTGACGATTGAAATTTGAACAAGTTGCCCTTAAAATATTTAGGTCAAATAAGAAGAAAAGGGACATGTGGGCATCGAAGTGAGAACAGAGTCCAAAACTAGAAGTGCTTGGGCCACATGTGCACACACACCTAGCTTTCAATCAACGCACCCAAACAAGTTTACCAGTTCAGCTTTTTTGAAAATGTCATTGTTCTCTAAATTTAACCCCTGGAAAATCAGACTCTGTGATTTATCTCCCAAACACAGACTGAATCCCTAAATAGGCAGCAGGGATTATACATTCACTTCCATACTTAACTGTGGCTTATTAACACACTTTGCACCATTTTACCCCTAAGATCAATGTCAGGTGCATCGACGGAGGACTGGCACCTAAAGAGTGACAAGGAGACTCCACACCCAATTTGGGTATATACAGGCCTACATATCAGTAAACTTCAGATCTCCATACACAGCTCCTGTCCAACTGGATTTTGCACTTGAGACCTAAATGATCTACATGAAGCTTTAATTGGCAAACTACATGATGAATCGACGTCAGAAGCTCAGGCACTAATCTGCCAGGGCTGTTCCATCCATCAACCACACCCTCTGAAGTTCAAAAGGTGGGGTTATAAGTAGCAATTAGAACAGGAGGAATGGAATGGGTGGTGGTGCTTGTGAGAGGGTGGTGGTGCTTGTGAGAGGGTGGTGGTGTTTGTGAGAGGGTGGTGGTGTTTGTGAGAGGGTGAGGGTGGTGGTGCTTGTGAGAGGGTGGTGGTGCTTGTGAGAGGATGGTGGTGCTTGTGAGAGGGTGGTGGTGCTTGTGAGAGGGTGGTGGTGTTTGTGAGAGGATGGTGGTGCTTGTGAGAGGATGGTGGTGTGTGAGAGGATGGTGGTGCTTGTGAGAGGGTGGTGGTGCTTGTGAGAGGATGGTGGTGCTTGTGAGAGGGTGGTGGTGCTTGTGAGAGGGTGGTGGTGTTTGTGAGAGGGTGAGGGTGGTGGTGCTTGTGAGAGGATGGTGGTGCTTGTGAGAGGGTGGTGGTGCTTGTGAGAGGGTGGTGGTGCTTGTGAGAGGGTGGTGGTGTTTGTGAGAGGATGGTGGTGCTTGTGAGAGGATGGTGGTGTGTGAGAGGATGGTGGTGCTTGTGAGAGGGTGGTGGTGTTTGTGAGAGGGTGGTGGTGTTTGTGAGAGGGTGAGGGTGGTGGTGCTTGTGAGAGGATGGTGGTGCTTGTGAGAGGGTGGTGGTGCTTGTGAGAGGGTGGTGGTGTTTGTGAGAGGATGGTGGTGCTTGTGAGAGGATGGTGGTGTGTGAGAGGATGGTGGTGCTTGTGAGAGGGTGGTGGTGCTTGTGAGAGGATGGTGGTGCTTGTGAGAGGGTGGTGGTGCTTGTGAGAGGGTGGTGGTGCTTGTGAGAGGATGGTGGTGCTTGTGAGAGGGTGATGGTGTTTGTGAGAGGGTGGTGGTGTTTGTGAGAGGGTGGTGGTGTTTGTGAGAGGGTGAGGGTGGTGGTGCTTGTGAGAGGATGGTGGTGCTTGTGAGAGGATGGTGGTGCTTGTGAGAGGGTGGTGGTGCTTGTGAGAGGGTGGTGGTGTTTGTGAGAGGATGGTGGTGCTTGTGAGAGGATGGTGGTGTGTGAGAGGATGGTGGTGCTTGTGAGAGGGTGGTGGTGCTTGTGAGAGGGTGGTGGAGCTTGTGAGAGGATGGTGGTGCTTGTGAGAGGGTGGTGGTGCTTGTGAGAGGGTGGTGGTGCTTGTGAGAGGATGGTGGTGCTTGTGAGAGGGTGATGGTGTTTGTGAGAGGGTGGTGGTGTTTGTGGGAGTGTGGTGTGCTTGTGAGAGGGTGGTGGTGCTTGTGAGAGGGTGGTGGTGCTTGTGAGAGGGTGGTGGTGCTTGTGAGAGGATGGTGGTGCTTGTGAGAGGGTGATGGTGTTTGTGAGAGGGTGGTGGAGCTTGTGAGAGGGTGGTGGTGTTTGTGAGAGGGTGGTGGTGTTTGTGAGAGGGTGAGGGTGGTGGTGCTTGTGAGAGGGTGGTGGAGCTTGTGAGAGGGTGGTGGTGTTTGTGAGAGGGTGGTGGTGTTTGTGAGAGGGTGAGGGTGGTGGTGCTTGTGAGAGGATGGTGGTGCTTGTGAGAGGGTGGTGGTGCTTGTGAGAGGGTGGTGGTGCTTGTGAGAGGGTGGTGGTGTTTGTGAGAGGATGGTGGTGCTTGTGAGAGGATGGTGGTGTGTGAGAGGATGGTGGTGCTTGTGAGAGGGTGGTGGTGCTTGTGAGAGGGTGGTGGAGCTTGTGAGAGGATGGTGGTGCTTGTGAGAGGGTGGTGGTGCTTGTGAGAGGGTGGTGGTGCTTGTGAGAGGATGGTGGTGCTTGTGAGAGGGTGATGGTGTTTGTGAGAGGGTGGTGGTGTTTGTGGGAGTGTGGTGTGCTTGTGAGAGGGTGGTGGTGCTTGTGAGAGGGTGGTGGTGCTTGTGAGAGGGAGATGGTGCTTGTGAGAGGGTGGTGGTGCTTGTGAGAGGGAGATGGTGCTTGTGAGAGGGTGGTGGTGTTTGTGAGAGGATGGTGGTGTTTGTGAGAGGATGGTGGTGCTTGTGAGAGGGTCGTGGTCTTTATGAGAGGATGGTGGTGCTTGTGAGAGGGTCGTGGTCTTTATGAGAGGATGGTGGTATGTGAGAGGGTTGTGGTGTTTGTGAGAGGGTCGTGGTCTTTATGAGAGGGTGGTGGTGCTTGTGAGAGGGTGGTGGTGCTTGTGAGAGGGTGGTGGTGTTTGTGAGAGGGTGGTGGTGTTTGTGGGAGTGTGGTGTGCTTGTGAGAGGGTCGTGGTGCTTGTGAGAGGATGGTGGTATGTGAGTGGGTGCATCGTGTGAGAGGGTGGTGGTGCTTGTGAGAGGGTGGTGGTGTTTGTGAGAGGGTTG
Organism: Acanthopleura granulata; assembly: GCA_016165875.1. NCBI lineage: Eukaryota > Metazoa > Mollusca > Polyplacophora > Chitonida > Chitonidae > Acanthopleura > Acanthopleura granulata. The sequence goes on from JABBOT010000014.1 coordinate 2,155,551, forward strand.
TGGTGTTTGTGAGAGGGTGGTGGTGTTTGTGAGAGGGTTGTGGTGTTTGTGAGAGGGTCGTGGTCTTTATGAGAGGGTGGTGGTGCTTGTGAGAGGGTGGTGCATCGTGTGAGAGGGTGGTGGTGCTTGTGAGAGGGTGGTGGTGTTTGTGAGAGGGTTGTGGTGTTTGTGAGAGGGTGAGGGTCGTGGTCTTTATGAGAGGATGGTGGTATGTGAGAGGGTTGTGGTGTTTGTGAGAGGGTCGTGGTCTTTATGAGAGGGTGGTGGTGCTTGTGAGAGGGTGGTGGTGCTTGTGAGAGGGTGGTGGTGTTTGTGAGAGGGTGGTGGTGTTTGTGGGAGTGTGGTGTGCTTGTGAGAGGGTCGTGGTGCTTGTGAGAGGATGGTGGTATGTGAGTGGGTGCATCGTGTGAGAGGGTGGTGGTGCTTGTGAGAGGGTGGTGGTGTTTGTGAGAGGGTTGTGGTGTTTGTGGGAGTGTGGTGGTGAAGAACCACCTGCCCAAATCATGTATGGGCAGAGTTAGAAGTGAAAAAGAGGTTCTTATATTTCAACGTGTTCTTATTCTTCTCCAGGACTTTCAAGTGTTTGAAAATGGAATTTCATTTTTCCAGGAATTTCAAGGAGTTTCAAGGGTTATGCGAACCCCGAAATCATTCCATTTGTGTAGCGGCTAGCAGTGAGCTAAATTGAACAATTTTACCACCATCCTAATTCTTCCTCCTGCACAGTGGTGAGCTAAGTGGAACAATTTTACCACAATCTAAATTCTTCCTCTTGCACAGTGGTGAGCTAAGTGGAACAATTTTACCACAATCTAAATTCTTCCTCTTGCACAGTGGTGAGCTAAGTGGAACAATTTCACCACCATCATAATTCTTCCTCTTGCACTGTGGTGAGCTAAGTGGAACAATTTCACCACAGTCTGAATCCTTCCTCATGTAGCAGTGAACTAAATGGAACAATCTTACCACAGTCTAAATCTTTCCTCATACACGGTGATGAGCTAAGTGGAACAATCTTGCCATCTAAATCCTTCCTCTAACATGGTCGTGAGCTAAATGGAACAATTTTACCACAATCTGAATTCTTCCTCAAGCATACTGGTGAGCTAAATGGAAGCATTTTCCTGAACTCTACACCCTTTCACAAACAAGGAGTGAACTAAACACAACCTCATGACCTCAGAGCTAATGCTTACACTACCTACAAAGTAGCTGAGAACAACAGACAAAGCCTTTTTATATTCATTTATAGCAGTCTGCAACTTGAGGTAACAGGCTACAATTTTTTTTTTGATTTTGAGAAATTTTGCACTACATATAACATTCAATAGGTCACTGGCAGAAGTCTGGCAGTTTGTGTTGAGTGCGTATTTTGCATAGTGACCACATGGTCCATCAGAGCCCATGCTCAAGTACTGCACTGATATTCCATTACAACTGAGAACAAAATAAAGCTTTTCATCATTAAACTTGGCACTGGTGCAATATAATATGTACATCGGTGGTTTTTCTAGCCAATTTCTTTTTAGAAACTCAATTTATCAAACGCTCCATTTATTTCATGATAAACTCAATACAAAAATATGCCTAAGCACTCAATAAGCCAGATAGCTGTTTCCACTGCGCATGACCGCACTTCCTTCGTTGGTAGATAAACAGACCCCCATGGCTGTGTTAAAGGCACTGTAACCGTAGGCAAGCACACACAATTCAGCCCATTTCATGCTTTTTATGTGTCTGTGTGACATTTGAGACTATGTGTGGGGTCTAGGCCTGTTTCAAGAGGAAAACTCTGTGATAAACACAGAAATTAAATTAAAACTGAGCTCTACACTGGCCTGTTGCCAAAGTCTGTAATATTAAGAGATAGCATGAATGACCATGTGCTTTTGTTTATCTAACGTATGACGGGCTCTGCTCATGCGCAATTATGCGCAACTCAAAAACGCTATCTGGCTTATTTTCCATCACTTCTTGTTGTGGTTACTAAAACTAGCAAGTGGCAAGAAAAACCACAGTACATGTTGTCTTATCACCGAGTCATAATTTGGTAATGGCCATGCACATGACTAACTGAATTCACTGACAGCTCTGCCAATGGTAACAGGGCTTACAACTGTTAATTGACCTGTAGTGCTAACACAGTACCTTTGTATGTCAATTTTGTGAATACAGAGTAGTCCAAGTTGACCGTTTCCTTTTGGCTTGCCTAGAGTTGACCCTACTAACATGATTACTGCTGGGAGACTTGCAGACTTTCACCCAATCAGTGATAACCCAATGACACTTGCACCTTCTCACAGCCCTTTAACCCTTGGAGTTTTGAACACATTTACCACTCTTATGGGTTTGTTGAGAGTAAACATTAGCCTTGCTTTAGAACAGAAAATGTTCAGTACAAACGTGTGAGTAAAGCACCAAATGTAAGGTTTCCTCTCTTCATTAAACGTTGTAAAGGGATGATATGAATATGCCTGTATTGGTGATTCAACATTTTATTTCGTTCTATATTTATTTTACTGCTGTTTAATGCCATACTCAAGAAAATTAATCACTAACATGATGGCGGCGAGGTTGATGAGCACTGAACACTTGCTACTGGTGGACTTGGTCATATGTGATGTAGAGATAAATCCACCTCGTGCTGACTGAATACTAAACGATCTCCAACAAATATTTAAGACTGTGCCAATGGCAAGACAAGCATCGTTAACCAGTTACTATCACCCAGGTCCCAAGACAAGCATTGTTAACCAGTTACTATCACAAAGGTCCCAAGACAAGCATCGTTAACCAGTTACTATCACCAAAGTCCCAAGACAAGCATCGTTAACCAGTTACTATCACAAAGGTCCCAAGACAAGCATCATTAACCAGTTACTATCACAAAGGTCCCAAGACAAGCATCATTAACCAGTTACTATCACAAAGGTCCCAAGACAAGCATCATTAACCAGTTACTATCACAAAGGTCCCAAGACAAGCATCATTAACCAGTTACTATCACAAAGGTCCCAAGACAAGCATCATTAACCAGTTACTATCACCAAGGTCCCAAGAAAGGCCACATAAGGGTAATCTACAAATTCAATGCCCAAAGTTGGGTTTGAACCCGGAACTCATGTGTCCTGAGTACAGAGAAACAAGCACCTTCAATTCCACTGATCACAATTTGGATGAAGCACATAAAAACAACTACCAACTTGAACAAAAAATCGATGTCAGAGCCCCGAACAAATGTATGACGGCCACAGATCACACAGCTTTGACTTTAGTAACACACACAGCCTTACTAAATATACTCAGCTCATAAGGCATAGCCATCTCAAAATAAAGACTGAGCTCATAACAGACAGTTTTAAACATGCAAACATATTTGTCAAGGGCCTAGGGCTGAGCTAAATCACATTTATGTGAGAAAGGGCAATGAATTCCTCAAAACTTACCTTAACATTTAACATTAACGAAAATCACCGGGTCAAATACTCAGGTACACATCCTGGCTTGTCTTCAGATGACTGATATGACTGGGTATTAATTAACACTACCCGTACTATATCATAACCCTATTGGTAGGTTTAACTACTATAGGTCACTGACTCTTGTATACCATTAGATGACAATTACAAAAAAAGCTCAATTAGGTTAACGGCCTTTCGACTTCAGGTAACAAAGAAACTCTGTTCCCACTGTCGCCTATCAATTTGATATACCTTACACGTGAAGATTACACTTTAGTCCCATTAAAATGAACCAGCCAATGAAAACCTCTTACAATCGTATACCGATCTCTATATACTTAAATTATCATTAAAGAGGTGTGTATACATGTATGAATAAACTTCATTTAATTATGACTCCAGAATTCTTACCGGCATTATAGACTTGTTATTCCACAAACACGTGTGTTTTGAAAATCTCCTCAGACCAACTCCAAGCCAGGAGCAAAACAGTGACCCAAATTGGTGGAGCTGTACTATGATTAGCCCAGCGATATTAGCAGTGTAGGGACAGCCAAACCTCAGAAGTAGGTCACGCTGCAACTAGTGAACAGCATGCCTGTATAGAGGCTGTAGCCTAGGCGCTGCCTTCTTCAGAGCGTGTCCTCAGCTCAGCAAACCACAAAGTAATCAATATCAATATCCTTATATCTCAGGTAAAACTCACGATGACAAGGCTTTTTCCCGACACCCCCCGAGCTGTCTGTCACTAAAATCTACCATCAAGACCTCAGCATCGCTAGCATAAGCATTTCCTGGCAGAGCCATAAGCAATTGGCTCTGGTCCTATCTCTTAAGCCAGGAGACTATCTGACTGCTGGACAGACTGAACCTGCTAAATTTAGGCCACAGGTCAACTTGAGTTACCTCCCTTGCTGTAAGCAACAGACCTTACCCCATACAAATGTATGAATTAATGTTACACCAGGTACAGTCTGTACACAAACAAATAATAAAAAAAAGAGGGTGGCGAGGGGTGGGGGGGTATCAAGGTGGAGGGTTGCCAGTGGGGGGTATCTAAACCCAGTCAACCGTGGCAACTGGCAACACAGTTTTTGTTATTACAGACCTGCAGGTAAAGAGCGCACTTTTGAATAGTTGAAAACTACTAATTTTTCTCCACAAATGAGTCATGTTTAGCCGTTTAGTGCAATAAGTTAATCCTAAATTAACACTAGTTCAAACTTAAGAATGTACATGTACGGCTTAGTAACAAAGGTGTGGTGAGCAGGTTTACAAAACTGTTATTTGCTGATCTGACTAGCAAAACAGAAAACACATGAGAGATTATAACAGCGAATCCAGCTACCTGAGAGATTTTAACAGGGAGTTCAAGTACCTGAGAGATTATAACAGTGAGTTTAGCTACCTGGGAGATTATAACAGCGAGTTCAAATACCTGAGAGATTATAACAGCAAGTTCAGCTATCTGATAGATTATAACAGTGAGTTAAAATACCTATTATATTACAACAGGGAGTTCAGCTACGTGAGAGATAATAACAGCGAGTTCAGCTATCTGAGAGATTATAACAGTGAGTTCAAACACCTGAGAGATTATAACAGCGAATCCAGCTACCTGAGAGATCTTAACAGGGAGTTCAAGTACCTGAGAGATTATAACAGCAAGTTCAGCTACCTGGGTGATAACAGTGAGTTCAAATACCTGAGAGATTATAACAGCAAGTTCAGCTATCTGATAGATTATAACAGTGAGTTAAAATACCTATTATATTACAACAGGGAGTTCAGCTACGTGAGAGATTATAACAGTGAGTTCAACTACCTGACAGATTATAACAGTGAGTTCAGCTACCTGAGAGATTATAACAGTGAGTTCAACTACCTAAGAGATTATAACAGTGAGTTCAGCTACCTGACAGATTATAACAAGGAGTTCAGCTACCCAAGAGATTATAACAGCCAGTTCAACTACCTGACAGATTGTAACAGCAAGTTCAGCTACCTGAGACATTGTAACAGTGAGTTCAGCTACCCAAGAGATTATAACAGCAAATTTCAACTACCTGAGACATTGTAACAGCAAGTTCAACTACCTGAGACATTGTAACAGCAAGTTCAACTACCTGAGACATTGTAACAGTGAATTCAGCTACCCAAGAGATTATAACAGCAATTTCAACTACCTGACAGATTGTAACAGTGAGTTCAGCTACCCAAGAGATTATAACAGCAAATTTCAACTACCTGAGACATTGTAACAGCAAGTTCAACTACCTGAGACATTGTAACAGTGAATTCAGCTACCCAAGAGATTATAACAGCAATTTCAACTACCTGACAGATTGTAACAGCAAGTCCAGCTACCTGAGACATTGTAACAGTGAATTCAGCTACCCAAGAGATTATAACAGCAAATTTCAACTACCTGACAGATTGTAACAGCAAGTTCAGCTGTACCTACATGACCCTCATAAGAATGCCGCAACACCTTAAGCACAAGGAACAGGAACTGCCTACAGCACACCTCAACAATTGGTGCGATTACATGCAGCCTTGTTCTTGTACCAGTAATGGGTTTTCTACATATACTAAGTATTAATAATGAAGAGGTACACAACACTTGCATCACAGCTCTGATGTCGGCCAGAGGGCGATCAATCAATCCAGATATTTTGTTTTTAGTTTTTTTTCTCAATCACCACAGCCATTGAATATCAACTATCGTTAATCACCCAAAATTTCAGCCATGACTCATAACAAGTTATTTATTTTTCCTTGACTCTGATAATTTTAATGATCTTAGAAATTAACACATTTTAAGGTTTATTTAAAAGCTAGGATGATATCATATGGGGAAAATTTAAATTCATCAGGACCAGAACTAAATGTAATATTTACGACTTCTTTGTCTCCACACATATCTTATTCTTTTTTCATTTCCTTTATAGGCTGATCAGTTATATGTATGAGGGAACCAAGCCCTCTTGGGAGGAAACCGAGCCTCCTTGAGAGGGAACCAATGTCATGGGCTATGGTTGCCTGTAGCTGGTAATCCTTCCCTTCTAAGTGGCCAAAGCAAAGGGAGTTCGTGCAGACGCTGGGTTCATCATGTCTATCTAAGACAAGGTAATATCCTTTCAAAGGATTCCATTACGCCACTGAGCCAGCAGGGACCAGTGGTTACACATTCACATGATTCCAATAATAATATCTCTATTTTCAGAGGGTAACAAAAAAAAAAGTACACGAAGCGTTAATGTGTTCAAAGTTATACATATGTATAAAGATATACATACAAAGATACAAGGCTTTACTATGTGTTTGGCCCTTTCTGCCACTTTCGGCGCAAATTTTTAAACGATTTAACTGAGGCAGCAGATTGCACGGATGTAGGCAGACTGTTCCACTGAACAGATGCAGAGTATGACAAGCTTTTCTTGAGTTGTTCTGTGCGGGGAAAGGGAATTTTTACTTCATTTCTTGTACACGATCTTAGATCATGATTGGGCTCTTCTCTGAATGGGAACAACTTTTTCATATAGTCAGGGTAGTGGTCATATAAGAATTTGTAAACAGTGAGATCTTTTTGGTATATAATAATTTCATGTATGGTCTTTAAGTTTAACATTTCAAAAGTTTCAGCTGATGATTTATTGTTAGGTTTGTCTAGGATTAGTTTTGCAGCAGTTTTTTGAAGTTTATATACTCGATCAAGTAGGCCTTTGGAACAGCTGCCCCAAATAGGGACAGCGTACATTAAATGAGGAAGGATATAACTGTTATAAAATAATAGTCTTGTTTAAAAGGGAAGAAAATGCTTCTGCCTCCTCAGTACTGACAATAGCTTAGGCAAAGTACTGCACACTGAGTCAACGTGACTCTGCCATGAAAGTTTACGGTCTATATGCAGGCCAAGGAGCTTCACATTTTGTACAGTTTCAATTGTCTGGCCACTGACTGTGACACTGAGTGAACGCTGATGACAATTTTTTAATTTCTCGGCCGTTCCAATAAGGATGGACTTTGTTTTAGACACATTAAGAAGCATTTTATTTTCAAAGCACCACTGATTAATAAGTTCCATGTTAGAGTTTAATGCTGATTGAATTTCGTTTAAAGATTTGAAAGCGTTGTACATTGTGCCCTCATCAGCATAAAAACTCAATGTCACAGCCAGAAACATTTAAACAACAGTCATTTAAGTATATTATGAATAGTAAAGGGCCAAGAATAGAACCCTGGGGTACTCCTGATTTGACATTTACGGATGAAGTCAGCTTGTTATTGATACTAACTTTTTGTGATTGACATTCGAGGTATGGAAGGAGACAAAGCCGGCATGAAATGGACCTGAACTCACAGCGGCCACACTGGTGAGAGGCATCTTGGTCATTGTGCAGTGGCAAGCTCTCCTCCACCAAAGACATACATATAATTCATGCTTTAGTATATATAAGATAAATGCTCTCTAATGTTAACATTTTTCTATGTGCACCTAACTAAGGAATACTATAACTTTTCAAAATAATTTGAACTGCATTTTAAATTTAAATGGCATCTTAAGTTATAATTTTCTGGTCAAATTTGCTGAGGATTCTGGGTGTATCACATAGTACGCATAATTACATCTAATATACCTTAATCTGCCTGTAGGGGTAATAAATGATTTGAAATTTCTCAGATGATTTAAGAGGTAAATTTTGCCTGATTCTGAGAGCTTTCTTGATCTTAAACATGTGCTTTGAGGAATGTTTAAAAGACCATATGATATCAAACCCGAAAAAAAAGTTTTAGCACTAAAAATAATATTTATTGAAAAATTTATTTGCCTCTATGGAGCTATTTTTAGAGCATAATATTATATCATTTACGAGCAGAAACTCATCATCTCCAGGCAAAACGCAACAATGAAAGGAGTTCTTTCCGCTGTTAAGCTGCCAACAAAAGAGGCCTGAAGCATTGCTATTAAATGTCTATCCACTCCATCGGGTCACTAGGCAAGGTCTCAATTTACCTTGGCAGTTATTTTCAGCGCAGAAAAAACATGAAGAAAAAGATTTTCACAAAGAGCTTTAGCTGACAATCTGAAAAAATCAATAACTCCGGGTGGCCTGATAGTAAATGCATACACATGTCGTGCCAATACGAGAGAAATTCCCTCAATCAGAGCATCCATATCCCCCTCAAGATATTAGACTCGTATCATTACAATATGTGATGCCATACTACACAGTAACATCTGTGTCCTGCAAAGTTGTCAGTGCACACATCTGCCATCTTTCAAAAGTTTCACCGAAGCAAATCTAAAAATTTGGCATTTTCTTTGCATTCAAGAGGCTTATACATGTCGTTATCAAGTTCCTCAATGATATATTTTATTTATTTATTTCATTGGTGTTTTACGCCGTACTCACGAATATTTCACTGGGAAGACCTCGGGGGAAACCCACGACCATCCGCAGTCAGAAATAAGAGATATAAACTGTCCTATTACAGGCCTATCAATACAAAGTTTGCTTTGACCGTGCTTTGAACATCATATAGGTCTCACTAGCTTTTACGGTGAAAATCTCCATGCCTGTGTACATGTATCTACAGAGGACTTCTGTCATATGGACTTTTATCATATTAACTTTGTCAAAAACAAGGTCACAAACTAACAACTAGGGTATGACAGTCTGAAATTCCTGAATCTAAAAAAATACAGCCACAATCAGAAGTACAAACATACAAGGTTCAGTTGTGAAAAACAATGAACACTGACCTACAATTTTGTCCCCAAAAGTGCACTTTTGAAAGAAATAAACATCATCACATACTGTATTTGGCGCCAATATTTATATTTTAAAATTCCACGAGGATACCATCCTATCTTCCAAGCCAACCATAAATGCACCTTTTAAAGATTAGAAGAATTAACTCTTAGAATCAGGAAAACATGACCAACTTATATAGTCATGAATGAAACTTTAGGTAATTTACGGTAAATTATATGCCAATACCAAACAATCACATATAGTTTAATACTTTATTTAGTACATAATGAGGGTATCAAAGCAAACTTTCACTCAACATACCTTACAATTTTGTAGCTCCGGTGAACAACCCATATGCGAAATGTCACAATTACCAGCTTAATGGCAGTCTCCTTGCTGATTAAATTAATTTTAACAGAGGTCAGAAAGATCTGTTGACAACACGTGGTGCTACACGAAAGTTAAGAATGGTTATTTGCCTGACATTAAATGTCAAATCATGTGTAAATTATTTATTACTTTACATACTTGACTGTTGTTTAACCAGGATATCAGTATTCAACAATTTTTCACCTACACTGTGGCACTCGGTTCCATAAAAGAAACAGGAGTGATCGGAGCAAAGTGTTGACCTTTGGCAAGTTGCTGACAAACTGTCCCATAAGTGATATTATATGTCATATTGCTGAGATTCAAATGGTCTCTAAACTTAAGCTTAATGCAGGACTATACGACATAATTAACACTGTAGACCGCTTAATTCCACAAACGCTCCCAGAAGAATGACGGCCCTGAAATCTGAAAAATGGGGAATGGCATGATGGGATTGAGTACAAATCTCGTGCAACGTATTAACTGACAAACAGTCGGCACCTTTAAATCGTCGTCTGTCAAACTCATTCCTTCCATTTCAACCAAGACCTACATGTACTACAACAACAACAACAGCAGCAGAATAATTTTCAACAACGGCAATAAATTAATGTCTCATTTAATAAAAGTTGGCATTTAAAGATTAAATCAAATCTGTAGCGATAAGAATAGTGTTTTGGTATTAACATATGATCATGTTAAATGTAATTATATAGCAACATGAGATTTGATGCCCTTATGGATCAAATGTTACTGTGGGAGAACATGTACCTGTAATTATGCTGTTGGTTGCACTTAAACCTCTGATAATTTCCTAAAGACAAATTCACACAATAACCCTGTATTGGCATTACATACGGCAAAAGTGAATCTGACTTGTTGAAATGTCAGCACTGTTAAACCAGAAAACACTGCAGTCTGACCAACAATGCCATCGCAATTCCTTACCCACTTGTTAAGTCATCATCACGGTGGTGGTTTTATAATAATATTTCGTTAAAGGATTAATAAAACTACAAGACAAGATCTTTTATGCCACATTAAAGAACAACTGGTTTTGAAGTTTGCTGTCCACTGAGGCCTGACACATCCTACAACAGGAAGATACATACTGTATACTTGTAGGCCACATGTATTTGCGAGTGTACATGTGTGGATATAGAGAGCACCGGGATGGCATTAAGAACAGACAATTTCTGTTATTCACACTGGGCCACAACTGAATTCTGTTCAGTGTTAATGGGCCACTGAAGGACGCTTCGTTCCGATGAATGCTTCCTGGGGGTGTCGACTCCACTTCAATCTAGCCTACCAGTACTGGTACGTTCTGTCTACTGTATCTGACTTAATATATCTCCCAGAAACATCTTTGGAGACAAAGGACACCACAAGAAAGGTCATAAAATGTTACTTTTCGAACTGTAGCGCCTTTTACGAAGAGAGTGTAATGATACGTCAGACATAATACCATGGCAACGTAACTCTACAATACGGGTCGTCATGAAAGTTAAGTGTCCTACATGTAAGTTACACCCTGGTTGTAAAAACGGGTCCCTGAAACATATGCCTGGTAGGATATCACCCTAGGCACGTACCTTCCAAAGAAAACCTCACAACACCCGTTTAAGAGCAGGTCTCAAAATCAAGCAAACTGAGAAATTTCATTAGTCATGGAAGAATTTCTATGTGTCAAATATTTATTTGATTAATTTGATTAGTGTTTTATGCCATGCTCAAGCACTCATATGATGGCAGCCAGCAATATGTCGAGAGGAAACCGGGTAGACCCTGGGCAAAACCCACAACCATCCGCAGGTTCCTGGTGGACATTCCTACGTACAACCAGAGAGGAAGCCAGCTTGAGCTGGACTTCACAGTGCTCACAGTGACCACATCAATGGGTTATTCTGCTGTGCTGGCGCGCTAACCCCCTAGGCCAAGGAGGCCGTATACAGTTGTCCTTAAATAAAAGAGAGTGAGTCTATAGCTCCGAGGAAGGAATGATCTACAAAAACACAAAAACACATCGTAGCCTTCACTATTTACGCATTAATACTTCAGGAAAATTGTTTCTGCTATGATCAACTTTAATTTCAATGGCTCTGGCTATAAAGTGAAAACAATTTACTGAATGGCACAGTCTAAAACCATCCATCTGAATCAAGACTGCAGATTGGTAAGAAAACAAAACGGTTCTGCATCAGATGGAAATGGAAAAAAAAAACATGTTATTTGAGTTAACATGTATTTATTCCCTACGCCCAGGGGGTTACGCCACCACTACTATTTATACCCAGTGTTGGCCTGTTTATCATATTTGAATTCAACCCCCCCTCCCCTCCCCCAACAGCCTTGAGTATTCTTGTAAGTTTTGATTGATATAAAGCTGTTAATATGCAATTTCATTTTGATATCCTCATATCTGGCAAATGATACTCCACAAAAGAAGCATACAACAGCCGGTGTAAAGCCATCCTTAGCCTGTAAAACCTACCCATAAAAGGATGTTTTACAACCTTCAGAATGCAAGAAAAGGAGCAGATGTTTGCATCTGAAATAGGGAAATCATATAAGTCCTGATTTACTGGTAACAAAAACCACTCGCATTCATTTAACGCACTCTTGTCACACGAAGGTATTTTTGTCATTAATCCGCGATATATAAAAGAAATTTTCTGTTTCCTTTTTTAAAGCATTTTCAAACGAGAACAGAACAGCGCGGACCTCCAGTTATAAAGCCATTACTGCTTGTAACAGAGAGCACTGCATACAAACGTGCGACCCCAACGGACAAAGAGTATGTGAGAGAACAACAGTGGTGCCAACATTAGTATTTAGTCTAGCCAATGGAGGCTCTTAATTGCAGGTTCAAACCATTTTTAAAGTCTAACATCTGTTGAAAACCACTTGTCTTCCAGTAATGCAGTGTTCAAATCTTTGCGTCACATGTGGGAAAGTTTATAAGTAACTTGCCAAAGGTCAGTGTCTAAAATAAATGTTTTTGTACAGTTTTCAGGCACGAACTCCATGGAAACCAAAGCATGAGATATAAAAAAAAACAAAAAACAGAAAGAGAGCAGGACAGATCGAAACTGACAACCTTCCATTCTCTGAACAGTGAGATAAAAACTGAAATACCTGTCACAATATGAAAATAAATGATTCAATCCGAAAGCTACTCAGCCACACGATAGCCTAAAGCAGACTTTTTTTTTTTTTGCAGAATCGGACGTCAAAGGCTTTTATTCAATTTATTGTTCAAAGGGAGTTTTAGTCCCTGGCTATGCCATATCTAATGGACTGTCCTGAAAGACAGCAAACCGCTCACCACATCAGGATGTCACTCCATCTGAATCATGGAGGCCAACTACATCCAGCAATGTAACAGAAAATTTCTCACCTATCTGGTTGGAAGGACTGGTACATGTATGTGTACAGTATATGACTTGCAATAAAAGCGCCCTTTCAGAGATAAATACATGTCAATACAATAAAACATTTGGTGCTAAAACTCAGCGGAACTCCTACAATCAGGCAAAATGTTCAATGTATCATTCACGGGCAAAATCACAGGTCATTTCACCACATATTCCATAAAATATTATAGTATCTTTTGTATTTCATTCAGTTCTCATTTTGGTTCTACAAACACATTGTGTAAATGTTTGTAAATGTGCGTGTGTTGATGTATAGACATGGTGGAGGCCTCAGAGAAAATCCACAATATACTGACTCAGTTTCTTTTTACCCTCAGAAAACAAACATATTGTCATTAGTGGAACTGTAATTCTTCTAATTATTGGAACAGATATTAGTACTGCTGAAAGCAAAAGGTTATCTTTTTTCTCCCAGTTTTTTGGAAAAGTAAAGATATGGAAATGTTGGTCATTAGAATGTATAACCATGGGAGAAAAAGGAAACTTTTTTGCCCTCTTAGCGTTACATGTATGTTAACTAAAGCAGGCAGATCAGGTGTCTCAAAAATTAGACGAATTAGGGTAGTAGTGTATTTACATGAATTCCCTTGGTTATTGTGTGAAGAGTAATATCATAAAGTGGTACCACTTCAAAATCTGATCCCAAAGCTACTGTCCTTCAAACGCAACTCCTGAAACACTACCGCAAGACCAAGTATTTCTCTTCATAACTTAAATTTGATGAAATTTCACGAAATTTAAATAACTTGATAGTATTGATGGGATTAATGGACGGTACTATTTGGTGCTCATAGGTGTAGGCTTTTCTTTCGTAATCCCTGAGAGGTCAATTAATTTACATGTACCTGAGCACTTACAGAGCAGAAAGCCCACCTCTGAATTCAAAGATTTAACATGTTTAAATGCATTCAACTGTATACAAGTTTTCAAAAAAAAAAAAAATAAGTGGAAGAAAGTTTTTCTAGACAAACAAGTATCTTTCAGTGTGTCTCACGAACTTTTTCTTCTTTTAAATCTCAAACACCACAGTGCAAGACATTAATTAGGTAAATTACGGATGAATAAACAGATGTTATTCAGATATTTGCATAATGCATGTTTCCCTTAACTGTCACGTTTTAATTAATTAATCCTAAAGCCCTGTGATGTACAGAATTTTGTTTTGCTATGGGCCTTTGTGTCAAATAAATCATAGAAAATGCCATTAATTTTTTTACCTCAGGAATTACACACACGTATATAAATATACATACATATGTTTGTCATGTAGGTAGAACACCCTTAACCTCGTTAGCAACATACATAGCATGAATCAATCAAATGTATCTTAATTAATTGAGCTCTGAAACATATACATAAAGGGGTCAATCTTGTCTTGGGGGTGGGGAGGAGGGGGTGCGGAGGAGGAGGTAGTAAAAAATTTTCTTTTCATCTCCAACTTAGCCTGAAAAGCCAGACAGGAATGAAGAGATAAACTGTAAAAATACAACATAAATCGCTGAGGTTTAGATGTACACACATAAGTAAGTGTTCTGTCTGGGCATCAATATACAGTCTTCTGTTAACAAGATAGACAGAGGAAATTGTCTGTCAAGAAAACGCTGGTGTCAGTACAATTATCTCACTGCGTACAGTCGTCCTCATCAAAATACATGTGGATAATGAGCCGTCATGAACACTCTATCTCACATCATGATGATGCATGTACCCCTGAAATACCACCCAAGCTGTTCTGCTTTTGATGCTCTTATCGTATATATAACAGTATTAGGAGGCAATTATAGGAAATGTATTCATATTATCGAAGACCTAAGAGCTGACTACACAGCCTAAATCACTAACTGGGCATGATCGCATCATGGATCATTACCCATACTCCATAGACCCCACTCCACCTGAAACCAGATATTTTCTGACTGATACTGGCTGGCGACAAAAGAAATAAACCTGGCACCGAGTGAACACGGTGAAAGTTGACTGTGTGAAAGGAAGCAGGAAGGATTCAGTGGCAACTCACCATTCTCTGAGGGCGGGCTGTAGGCCATAGGCTCAAGGTTTTCTGTAATCTGTCCCGGCATTTTTGACCGCATTCAAGTCAGACCACTGGCAAAATGTTACCATCAGAAAGGACGACGACTTTTACTCAATTCCTACTGGAAATTTGGACATCAGGCATCTTCATCGGTTCCACACATTACCTGCAAATAAAAACAACAACCTTAAACTTAAACTCAGATGTACATGCCATCTTTATTGGCATCAAATATTATCCACCAAAAGTATATAAATAAAAAAACAAAAATCCAAAATCGAACAAGAATTTCCGAAGCAAGATTTGAACTTGAAGATTTGAAGACCTCTGCAGCTGAGGTCCAGAGCTCTACCAAATGAGCTAAACCCTGATTCTCACTGGTTACTACCACATGAAGTATAAGCACCATACACCTTCTAACATTACAAGATTTTAACAGATCTCCTTGTAATTAAAAGACATGTGTATACGTGTATATGTTATCACTTCCTAACTGCTTTAAACCTGCCGTAAACTTGTTTTTTGTTTTGTTTCTAATCTTTATAACATAATCAAATCAGACATCAAAGAACACTTGCAGGAAAAAAAAGCTACTGCTGCAAGAAAACAAGTCATTGATCCCCTAAGGACAAAATTACGCGATGCACAGTTTATGAAACCGTCTGATGCAGGTTTATCACACATGCCTTATGAGGACTTGTTGCTATTTACAAAATTATGATGAACCCTTACAGAGACCTGATTTACAAGGAATACTTCACTTGGTGCTATCCAAAACCCCTTAACTACCAGAATCAACACAAAAAACTTCTGCTCGCAGAGATGAACTATGATTGAGAAATGTAGCACTGACTTAAGTCTAATTTGGTCAGAGCTTGTCTCCACCATTTAACCAATTGTCACACATAGTAATAAGATGGGCTGCAAACTTTTGGAGATACATGTACAAGCATACTATGGTACTTGATAAATTCCATGACTTTCCAGGATAAATTCCATGACTTTCCAGGATAAATTCCATGACTTTCCAGTATAAATTCCATGACTTTCCAGGACATTTCCAAATATTCCTGGACATGTATATTACCAGTTCAGCGGCACTCATCACTCCATAGTGCTTTCTACTTTTTAACGGACACCTGACCATTTCGCCGTTTGCGAACGTTATCCGGTCCTATCACGCATATAAAGACAAAACATCAACAGGAAATTAAAATCCTACTCCTAATGAATGAAAAGGATCTGAAAACCCAAAATCAAGAAGTCGATACACCATTTCAAACATTTGTCAATTTAGTCGATTTTCCAAGTTTTCCCCAAAGAAATTCAATGACCTACATGTACACACAAATTCTATAATTTTCAAGGCCTGGAAATCCTTGGCTTAATTTCAAGCTTTTTTTCACAGATGCACGAATCCCGCTGCAGAACTATAAACAGCTCAGGACAGAAATTTAGTTGGACAACCACCATAAAGGGCCTGGAGCTTCACACATGGACCTGTCCTTGTACAGTTACTTCTGAAAGTGATGTTTCTTACTCGAATCAAGGACTAACACTTCCTTCAACAACTGGATCTGTCCACGTTCAGCCTAGCAGTAAGAAAACAAAAACCTTACAAACCGACATCCGAACGTTGTTATTAGCTTCACAATGTACATGTAAGATAATTTCAACCAGTTGCTTGCAGAGCTTTTATAAACAGGTCCATTTTTACAACTCCTACTTGAGCAAAGAACATTCTAGTTCGGAATACAATCCATTTCCGATCATGTTTTATACATCGGATTCAGGAAAGGACTGTGGTTATTGGCTTTAATAATTAGATTCCAAGAAGGTAATCACTGAAGACTGGGTCTTGTACACAGGTGAAAAAAGCGCACAAGCTACCAATGAAATCATTTCTTCACACAAATGCAAAACTTTTGACATAAACAGCAAGAGGTAATTTTATCCCTACATAAGCATTAATGGATTTTTCTCAATTGCTTGAACATCGTTATGAGCAAAATGAAAACTATATACAGAAAGGTTCATTATAAAATTACCGGAGCAGGTCGATTACTTAAAACATGACAAATAATTACATGTGCATGACCACAAAATCTTAATTCTGAAAACACCTGAAGAAATCCATTCTGGTCATCTACACTCTCAAAAACGAACATGGTGTTAAAACTTACAATAACAGGAAATGTCTGCGTTTCTGTGGAACAAGACAACACAGCCCTGGGCTACGCCCAATTACCGTCTAAAATTACTCCAAAATGATAGAATTCAACTTCAGAGAGTCCAAAACAAGTCTTGTCCCCAGGGAACTACATTTAATTCAAACGAAAAGAAAATGTCAGAATTTCTAATGCTGTCATCAGAGAAGAGTTTTCCAGAAATCCTTTGTAAAAGTAATTAATGGTTATCATGTCATCTTGATTTATATTAACAATTGTGGATTGGTTGTTTGTTTTTTACATGTAAGTGATCTTGTCACAACACGCAGCAAGTCAACATTGTTACAGCAACCATACACTCTAAACAACCCATGCATGTAATGGTTTGGCAGAACAGATGTAAAACAGTTGATTTAACACAGAACATGGAAAATTAGGCCAATGCTTTTCCCATAATCTGACAATACAGCATCAACAAGTTAAGAATTGTTCTTTGTGTGGTTGTTATTTTCAAACCAAAATGCACACATTACTATGCAAACAATAAGCCTGGCTTCTGACAAATAACCAAATTATAATCTTGTGAAAGGTGTCAAATAAACTTGACCACGGTCATTTGTGCAAAATATTCCAAATCATTATACCCAATCAAAGAAATAAACTTTCTGTTTTGTCCACTTTCTACACATACCTTCTATTTTGTTTTCACCAAAAAAGTAGCCCTCTTTTACTATACACCTTTTGCACGACAGTAGAGAATAATTTATTTATTTATTTATTTATTTGATTGGTTTTACACCGTGCTCAAGAATATTTCACTTATACGCCACCTACGGCAGGAGAGGAAGCCGGCATGAGCTGGGCTTGAACTCACAGTGACCGCATTGGTGGGAGGCTTCGGTCATTGCGCTGCAATAGCGCGCTAACCGACTGAGCAACAGAGGCCCCCTAGAGAATAATTATAAATTTATTGTAAACTTACAACTTACATCACAAATTTATTCTAAACTTACAACACAGCACTGGAAACAACCTCAGCAAAAAGCAAATTGTATCATCCAGTCATTAAAAAACATGCACACTACGAAAATGCCAAATCACTACAAAATCACCTACGCATTACAAAAACACCCCGCCCCTACAAAAACCTCCATCTAACGCCCAAATGAACAGAAACTGGCCAACAACAAATTACAGAACAATTCATTTTCTACACATGCCTGCCAATCTTCACCAGAATTTGACAGGCATTTTACAGTGAGTTTTCCATTTCAACAGGCACATAAAAGAAGCCATGCAAGTATAGAGACCTAAAGTCAGAGAAAACAGGATTGAGAATTAGCCCTTTAACTACAGAGAAACCCTATTCTGAATTAACTATGTGTCTGTTTTTTTCTTTGTGGACAGCACTATAGCACTACATGAACAAACACAGGTATTGTTGCATTTATTCTGTTAATGCGTTTTATCGCCGCTCTTCAATGAAAACAGATTTGTACTGACTGAGGCCTTGCAACAATAGTGCTCCAACTGCAAATGACTGGAGAAGCCTACAGAACATTATCAGAGAGTGACAAAATTTCTAGAGTTAAATTTAAACCAAGATGACCACCAAAATCTGGGACAAGAAACCCTGATAGCCCTATTACAAAGTTACATAAAATTCCACAAAAGTTGTTAAACTCCAGAAAACTACAGCTGGCCGGTAGCACTGTCACATCAAATTCTATGAAATTTAATGAAGTCCAGAAAACTACACAGGAAGAAAAATATTGCACCATAGTTAAAAAAAACGTAACAAATAAAACCTGGGAATTGTTATTGGGTAAAGAAAAAAAGAAGTTTATTTAGCAGGTTTCTACACAGCCACTCTACATAGTGGTTTCTCTCCCATTGCCTTCATTTCATTAACCAAATGTGCCTAAGGCAAGAAAAAAGAAAAGAAAAAAGATCCACAAAAACGTCAAAACACAACACAATGACAGAAAAGATTTACTTCTGGAAAATTCTGCCGACTCCCTAAGGTCAAATATACTTATTACCCAAATTGAAAACACTCGGTATGAAAACAAAGGAGAAGACAGCAAGGGACCATCCTTATGAAACTTCATTCTGCATCAATCCGATCAGTAAAAACAGTATCTGTCTGCAGGGTCCTTTTTTTTTCACCTTTCAATTCCAGGTAATAAAAGAAAAATGGGACTTTAAAAACATATCAGTAAAAAGAAAATTTATACATATAAAGAGAAATTATCAAAATCCCATGGAAAATTTCAGACATGGGCTCTTTTTTCACAAACCCAAATGACCCTCGAAAAAACAATTCCCTACTTAAAAGTTACATGCACAGCGTATGCTCGAAGAATGTATTTCTAATGATGGCCCGGATTTAATAGCTTGACGTGTTCGGATACATTTATAATGTAATACAGGCACTGGAAAACATGAATAATGCAAATCCAAACCCTGCTTACCATCTTCTCACACGCATTTCCTTTTACACTTTGAATAATGTTACAATCCAATCTGCATGTGACTAATGTATGCAGGCCACATACACATACATGCACACATGTGTACCTCATTATTATTATTATACGTTCGATCTGGAAAGATTAAATGCAGCAAAGCCGCTGATGATTAATGGCCACTTTCTAGCATCATTAAAAAAAATGTATGTAATGCGAATCGGCAGATCAAATGGCTAAATGAAAGAAGTGTCGTCAAACGAATGATTCGAAGGACTTGATTTTTTTCTCCCAACAGCATAAAAAGTACTGCACATCAATCACGGCCAACATATCCAATACCTGTATGCGATAAAGTAGAGTTGATCGGCTAGCAGTGCTTGCACGCTGAAAACATTGATTTCTTCATTTATTTGACTGGTGTTCTATGCTGTACTCAAGAATATTTCTTTTATAGGACGGCGGCCGGCACTTATGGTGGGAGGAAACCGCACAGAGCCCGGGGGAAACCTACGACCATCTGCAGGTTGCTGGCCACATTGACAATAAGCTTGTTTGCGCAGTCTAACCTTAGTTTAAGACCAGAGAGTAACATTCGTTTCAAAGTCTTCCATTAATACTGTATGCATCTCCATACATCACACATAGGCAACTTTGTCAGTAACTTGCCAAAGGTTGATGGTTTATGAAGGGAACTTTGCTTTCCTCCATCCATCAAACTGACTACCATCGTATGAGACAAAAAGCTTCGGCCATTAAGCCAAAGTCAAATAAATAAATAAACAACCCAACATTAGACACTCTTTAATGAAGAAATGAAAATAACAAATGAAGAAGAAAAGGTTTTCTTTTTTGAAACCCCAAGCACCAAAAATGGCAAAATGAACTATCAAAATATTCGGTAAAAATGAGCTACAATACTCAAGTAAACTTATCAGTGGAACTACAAGATTACTCCACGCTTGAATTCGTGTCGGAAAGGGGACCAAACAAAACCGCTGCCAGCGGGATCTGTGATTTTCATGATGTCCGATGTTCTTTTCCCAGCTCATCACAACGACGTCTCATAATTGACACAATGGTGTTTTAGTAACACTGTTACACCTTATAACGTGACGTCTCATAATTGACACAATGGTGTTTTAGTAACACTGTTACACCTTATAACGTGACGTCTCATAATTGACACAATGGTGTTTTAGTAACACTATTACCAGTTATAACGTACATCTTATGCAACAAGCAATTTTTGACCTTACAATAACGTACCTAAAATATGCAGACTCCTAAATCATCAGCACATACATCCGCACATTACCTAAAACCTCGCCACAAGAAATGCATTTTTACAGGTAAATTTATGCATTATATTAAAATAAAATTCTGCTCATGCAGAAAAAATGAGCAAATTTTAGTTCATTTCCTTCAAACCGCTGCTGGAGGAGCATTAGCTATTGTACTTTGTGTACTGGTAATATCCACAATATTATCAGCCCATCAATCAATGGCCTGTAGTCATCTTGAATTCCAAAAACATGGCTTTGTCCACCGACATTTAGATCATTACTGACGAACTTAACCCCATGATGTACAGACATGGATGCCAGATTGTGAAAGACAAGTGGTCTTCAGCGTGTTGTCCACCACTTACTGTCACTAGCAAGTCCTTGATCACAACCTCTCAGAGTTATTTCCTTATTTGATTGGTGCCATACACAAGAATGTTTCACTTATGCGACGGCGGTCAGCGTTATGGTGGGAGGAAACCAAGCAGAGCCCGGGGGAAACCCACAACCATTCGAAGGTTGCTGACAGGCCTTCCCACGCGTGGCTGGAGAAGCCAGCATGAGCTGGACTTGAACTCACAACAACCACATTGGAGGGAGATTTCGGGTCATTATGCTGCGCCAGGACGCTAACTGACTGAGCCACGAAGGCCCCACAAACTTTAAGAGAAAGAGACTCTACAAATTCTATGTCCAAGGCAGAATTTAAACTCTGGTGTGTCCTAGTAAGGACAAGCAAGTTACTGGACATGCCCTGGATATAAAAGAAATGAACAGATATTTAAAATCAAATTTTATGCAACAGTTTTCATACCTGCAATTTCTGTCTGTACAATTTAATATTCCGATGCACTTACTTGTACCACTTATCGTATTACCTACCTGTAACAGAATTCCCTTTATGATCAGTGACCAAAAATGAGCCAAAATGTTTCCCTTGGGGCCCCTCTTCTGTCTGTGAGGAAATTCAGTACGTCTCAGTGGGAGATATCCCCTTGTCGTCCAAGACAGCTTGCTTAACACACAGCCGTTGGTTATTTCCTGCACAATGCTCCAGTTTGTGTCCCACCTGCCTGAAACAAATTGAACACCTTGTCAACACGCCTAATAATCTGTGGTTATGTGACTATTTTCAAAACCAAAGTGAGCCAATTAGCCAGAACCGATCAAACCTTAGGAAAATTTCAATAGTTACCGTAATTCTCCTAATTGTTTGGACACAATTATTCAGACACTAGAGAATATTCCCTAACTGTAAATTGTTTTCCAGAAACAGAATTCCTACGTGCGAAAGATTAACCTTGGCAGTGTGTGGTGGCATTGACTCAGAGCTATATTATGTGAAAGACCCTAGAATCATGCCAATTAGGTTCAGCAACTAAAATGGCTTTCTTGCAGAAAGTGAAACACCCATACTTAAAAGTTGAAGTCATCTGGACTGACCGACATTTGGTTGGTCAATTGAATAAAAGACTCAATATGCGGCTATATTTATTCAACCAAAATTGTTTTTGAATACAAGTATTCAAAATTTTTCATAAATTCAATCTGAACATTGCCAAAATCTCTGAGGAGCAATCTGTGCGTGTTATGAGCTACTTCCCTTGTATGGAAATCTCCACAACCAACTTATTTATTGGATTGGTGTTTTACACAGTACTCAAGAATATTTCACTTATACAATGATGATCAGCATTATGGTGGAAGGAAACTGGACAGAGCCTGAGGGGAAACCCACGAACATCCGCAGGCTGCTGGTGAATCTCCTCTTGTACTCCACAACCAACTATGTTAGTTTAGACATGAGATGGCTTTTTTGGAAACATTTTTTTGGTCTGTACGAACTTTCCTAAATTCATAGAACAAATACATGTTGTATCAAGAACTTTATTTCCTTCTGATGAAGACAATGATGTATCTTCTCTATGAAAGAGACAAAATGTTTCCACCCACTGAACTTTACACTTGCAACATGTATACACGTATATCACACAACCACAGATTTTGTTATGTTCTCCAGAGATGTTCAACCAAAAATGACAATGAACCAATTGAAATACAGGTAAATCTTTATAAGTTAAGAAATGTCAGGCCTGCTTGACTGATTTCTAAATTCTGAAGTCACTTCAAGAAATAACTCATTATTTTCCACAGCACTTTCAATTTCACTTAAATGCACAGTCGTTGGGTTTTATAATGTCTTTAGCCACGTGTTATTTGTGCTGCAGACAGTGCATGGACATACGGTGCTTCAATTATATAGATATCATCTAACTTTGGGAGCCCCTTGCACCATCTAATCTGTGATCTCAAAGGTGGCAGATGGGTTGCATAAATGTATATTTGGTTTATTTATTCAACTGGTGCTTTACTTGACTTTATTTGTTCAACTGATGATTAAGGCTATACTCAAAGATATTTCACTTATACAATGGCAGCCTGCTGCATGTTAGGTGCATGGTTTGTCAGAAAATTACTGTCAGGAACCAGGTAAGATGTTCAACGAGGAAATCCCACAGGTAAGATGTTGAATGAACAAATCGCCTAGGTAAGTGAAAAGAGAGAAACTGAAATAAGAAGAAAGCAACTCTCTGTGAAAACTTAAAACTCCCATGACCTTACCTTAGGGCCGATTTTCATCAAGAGCCACTCAGTTGACAGCCTTAGTGTAGCAATTATATATATTAAGCTTCACAAAATGCGACCTCATCATCAGATGCGTGAGAAGGTTTCTAGACCTATATGTCTTGTGCATGAAATATTACTATCAGATTCCTTCAAGTTGCCCAGGAATTCCAAAAACAAAACACGGCCTTCTGAGGGCTGATTAATGTATCTCGTATACCTCTCAGCATCAGGCCAGCTCTTTAATCTTACACAGTAATACACTGACAATGAGCGGCAGTTCCCATCAAAGGCTTCCGTACTGATATTCTAAAAACAGTTTTGCTCTTTTGGATGATCACTAATCAAGTCATACATTCAGTACAAATAAGAGAAATCCTGTTTCCAGTGGGCTGATGAGATGGAAGCCATTTCTATATATATGTATATATATATACACATGCATTTAATACGGCTTGGATTTCGCGGAAATGAATGGCTGGGTCAGTGCTTATTTCTGTCTCTGTTGCCTCTGTTATCTCCGTCAGTCATTTACTGCTTGAGAAAGGCAGCTTCATAAGAAAACTGACACGAAAGAGCCTGTCTCATGGAGAATTATTCCTATCTTCACAAGAAAGAAGCTGGTTTGCTTGCTTACATATGGCCTGTTTAACGTTGCTTTCCACATTATTTTGGTAATTTCATAATGGCATACATGTATCTTACAACCTGGATGGTAAAAACACTTCCTCCTTGGAACATAAGGGCGCCTCCGTGGCTCAGTTGGTTAGTGCGCTAGTGCAGCGTAATGGCCCAGATGCCTCCTGCGAATGCGGTTGCTGTTAGTTCAAATCCAGCTCATGCTGGTTTCCTCTCTGGCTGTACATACAAAGATCTACCAGCAACCTGCGGATGGTCGTGGGTTTCCTCCCCACCATAATGTTGGCCACCGTCGTATAAGTGAAATACTCTTGAGCATCACATCAAACACCAATCAAATTAATAAATGAACAAATCACTGGGACATATTACTGAAGACACCAGACATGACAACTTTTAAGTGCTACCTGATTGGAACATCCTACTGAACAAACCAGACATGACACCCCACAAGCACTGCTTAACTGGAATATACTTCTGAAGACACCAGACATGACAACTTTTAAGCGCTGCCTGATTGGAACATTCTACTGAAAAAACCAGATATGACACCCCACAAGCACTGCTTAACTGGGACATACTTCTGAAGACACCAGACATGACACCCCACAAATGCCCATTGTACCATGACATATAAATACATGGCCAAGAGACACAGAATGTGTGGCCAAAGAATGAAATTAAACACTTGTACTCTACATGTATGCAGATG
Organism: Acanthopleura granulata; assembly: GCA_016165875.1. Taxonomy (NCBI): domain Eukaryota; kingdom Metazoa; phylum Mollusca; class Polyplacophora; order Chitonida; family Chitonidae; genus Acanthopleura; species Acanthopleura granulata. The sequence continues at coordinate 2,180,510 of JABBOT010000014.1, forward strand.
TATTGTATTTAACTTGTATTTGCTGCATAAAAATTTTTGGATTTTTTTCAGCACATAAAAAAATATATTTCTTCTGGTGCTGAAAATTACCTCTCCTCAGAAAGATATTATCTTACTTTTCCACACAAACCGGAAAACATATTTCCCATTAAGATCAATAAAACTTTCTGACTGATATGACATGCATAAAACTTTAGATCAAATGTGGTAATTAGATGCATATTATATACAGCTGTTAAATCACTGTAATGTTACATATACTTACATGTGTGCTGTACGCAATCATGTGGATGTGGGCCCACACTAGTGACTGGCACTAACTAGCTGTGTTATATTTCAAAATAAATTACAGAGGCCTTTCATTAGCACAGTGTATGCTGGCTAAAGATTATTACATGTCCTTATCCCACAGGGTCAGGTGCTTATTTATAGTTCTGGGCAGCTGTTTTAGCAGAAAGTTTTATGTCATCACTGGCCCCTTCTGCACAAAGTATCACACAGATGGGATTTAACTCATTGAGGTTTCAGGCTATAGTCTGTTATATATCACCTGTAGCATGTACGCTGTAAACACCCCAAAATTTTGTCCATGGCTAGAATGCAAATTTTTAAATGATGCTAAGAGTTATACTGATCTTAAATAAAAGGTGCTTGAAGGCTTTGTTTTACAAGGTAAGATGAAATTCTACCAGGAAAATGTGTGTTTTAGCTCCAAAAGTAACACTCCCAAACATTTATCTGCCTTTAAAAATGCTATATTTTTTTTTTGGGGGGGGGGAGGAGAAACAAGTTTTTAGATCATTTACAATATGACTGTTATCAGTTTTACAGGTACAACAAGAAAACTGGGCACAGTCCAGACACAACTTGTTCATCTTTTTGATGCTAGATCCAGTACTCTATAACTCCAATGACTGGTTGATGTGGACAGGTACAGAAGTAAGACGTTTGGTAACCCTTTTCAGCAGGTCATTTACATACATCATGTGACTGTTCAACCACTGACTGAAGACTGAACATAAGGCCCATGAAACTTGGTCCCTAGTTTCTCATGATATTATTTTGGAAAGCTGTCGTGGCCGACAGGACAATTTTCATTTTTCATTACCGTTATTTGGCTAGATATTATAATAATGTCATCTATTTGACAATCTCATTTTGGCAATTTCATTACTTTCCGCTTTGTACCTCTCTATCTATCACCATGTTTATAAAGGAGAGTTGCAGTTCTGTGTCTTTGTCTTGTGCCGTCCTTGAAGGTAAAGTTAAACACCATGTTCTGCTAATATTTCTGCTGCTCACAACGTTCCCCATCATTAATTGAAATCTGCCATATTGCTTCATTTCAGACCCTGGCAGCTATACTGGAACTGTCCAATTTTGTTACTTCTGATGCTGTAGCTCTCCATCCATCATCGCATGGGCAGCAAAGCTACATTACTACATGTACAACCTGTCTGTCAGAGTTCACGAGTTTGGTTATAGGTGGATCTGACAGCACATCATCTTGGTCACTGACTGTAATTCACATAAACACAAGGTGCAATGGTAACTGAAGAACTGTGTCATGGGCAGTCAGTGATACCTACAACCAGGGCAATGTAGTTCAAGTGTAAGCACCATGTTTTAACTTGGCTAGTTTATTGTCATTGTTACGGTGTTACTGTACTCTTATGCCTGGAAACAGTTTATTTGATTGGAGTTTTACACTGCATCAGTACACAAGAATATTTCACTTATGTACGACAACATTCTACAGAGCCTATAAGAAACTGCAGAGGAAACCAGCACAAACTGGACTTGAACTCACAACGACTACACCTCGGAGAGGCCCAACGAAGGCCCCTGCCTCAAAATATGATTCTGTCTACAAGTCTAGTCGGAATCATATGAATGAAAACTGAATAACATCGCATATATGACAATATAAACACCCTAAAGGGTTTGGTCTGACTCATGAACTCCGGAATTAATGACTCATTTTAACTGCAAACCTTACATGCTTTGAGTCCCTCAAAACCTAAAAGTCTTTTGTTAGTAGGGACGTTCTTGTTGCACGGCTGACTGATTTCAGCCACAGTGGCAAGAGCAAACAGTGAAACATCGGTCTCCAATGTCGCACATTCTTGATATCATTCCTGGCAAAGTACTTTACTTGATTACACACACACACACACACACACACACACACAAAAAAGGACTTAATCAGCTGTTTCGTTCTTTGATTTAGGATGACTGTTATATCCATTTTCCACTGAAAAAGGTAACATCTTCCGGTACAGACACGCCGCCTTGTCGGCTTGTGTTTCGACTTCACACACATGATCATTTCGAAAAAACAATAACAAACGCCAACACGGCAACTGATACTGTCCAAGTTTTGGGTCATTTCTACACGTGTCATTTTGCATACTTACAGACTGGTGTTGAACAGTTCTGTGCCGAGTAGCTCAGTGTCGATCCAAGAAGAACTTATTGCCTACCAGTGAAGTTGTTGACAGGCGGGGTTCCGTCACACGGTGAAACCGATACAGGCGACTTTGACATTTTGGGAACTGCTTGTCCTAGATAGCTCAAAGCCGTATGGAAATGACATCACGTGACGTCTTACGTCTGCATGAATGTTACATCTGATTGGCTGCTTATCTAGGCAAACACACCAGTTGACCCACATAAACAAGGTGCACGTGGTCAGCTGTTTCAGCGGTCATTGACCCGGGAGCACGCACTGATAATCCCGAATCCACTGGAACTTTTGGAAGCCGGCCGGCGAGAAGTCTTTTTGGCACGATGATATAAGGTATTTCTTACACTACACGGAACACAAAGTACGGAATGTCGAGTTTATCACATACTGACAGAAAGAAGTATTGTTACTTCGAGCATGCTTTTAGTTTTAGCCTACCGAGGACAGTAATTCGCTTTCCCACCACATTTGTTTCTTACTCGCATATTCAGATCAGGTACGGTTGCCCGTACATGCCATTCAACGGATTTTTGTATTCTCTAGTATTTTGTTGATTAGAATGTATTAAGGCGATACATTCTTTTTCTCTGTTACTTTAATAAACTGCATGAAGCTTTCGCTGAACTGTGCTCCAACCGAGGGATGCGAGAAACTGGAAAATAACTAAATGTTTTCAATGAATTCCGCTCCTACCCGAAGAAGATACACGTACGACGTCACGGCAACAGAGTGGCGTCCCTTTGTGAGGTCACGTCACGGCGCCTTGTGGCACGGTTGGGTCAATCTGTAAGTTTTAGTATTTCGTGATGCGTGGCATCACCTATGAAGGTAGCCAAGTAATAACATGGCCTTTCCACTACGCTGTAAAGCCATGGGAAGGCACCATTGAACACTAATGGCGTAAACTCGGCCACCTACCGTCCAGCTTTCATCCGACCAGTTTGGCTCTGCTTCTGTGTTTTTCTCATTAGGTTGGCCGCTTTCTATCCGCTACAATTTCAGACCCCTAACGCCCACTGTTAAGTCATAATAAACTCGAGCTAACTCCATCTAGACCTCCGTAATGCAGGAAGACACTATGCTTAATGATGCAAAGCATTATGGGTACAAATTTTATTCAAGGATTTACACTCTGTTGTAGCAAATTGTTCATCCTATGGCCCGAAGAAGGACATGCTAGGTCATTTTACTGACACTGAAGTTTCTGCTGTAGCGTCAACAGTAAACAGACCATATACGCCACAGAGGAAACGCTGGCTGGCTCCCCCACCCTGATGTCAGGTGATGCGAATCGCTTCATTTTCACGGCCCTCGTACGTAGAATGCTTCGGGGAACCAGATATTCTACCCAACATGTTTGATGTTGCGCAACAACAGATATTTTGACACAGAAGTCCTAACTCTATGCAGGGACATCGGGAGGCGAGAATCCGCCGGTGCCCCATTTACGCCTGGCGTGACACCCAACATAAAGAGAGATACGTCACCATGGTAAATTGACTTAGCACAATGTTGCGACAGTGTTGCGACAGAATGTGTTGTTGTTGTTTTAACTCCAAATGCGTATCAAATCAATAACTTCCACCGCGTATTTATGGCCATGACGTTGTGGTAGGGTTACTATATCTTGGACCTTGGCGTGGATGCTGCTACTGCTCATGAAACCAACTATATAATAGTAATGTAGTGTATCGAAAAGACAGAATGTGTCGGAGAACTGGACTTATAAGGGCTGGTATTCGCTCGTCAGAAACTGGCTCTTTACTGACACAGGTTTGCATTGAGTGGACGCATGAGTGTGACACAGTTAGTTGAAATAATTACGCTGGTATGATTCCTTGCCGATCGATATAGGCTATCAGTACTTTCCAAAGATTGATTGCCTATAGTCTGAGAGTTCAGCGAACTGATTGACTGCAGTTTTGATAAAAATGTTGTCTGTATAATCCTTATGAACACACAAGAACATTTAACTTAGACTGTGTCATGGTGAACCGCAGGTGTGTTCTTGGCCTACGGAGAGCAGAGAAAGACCTTTCGCTTGTTGCATTTGTGGCTGGCAAAACAAGGATCAGACGAAGTACAATGCAAACCTCGGAGAAATAGGTCCTCTCTTGGTGCGACATATCACAAAAAAGGGAAATCAGAGACTTCAAATCAACAGGCGAGTGTTCGCGTTCGACAAGTTTTACAAAAAGTGTATCTAACTCAGTACTTAGTCTCTCTTTATCAAAATCTGATGTGTAGAATGCTGCCACGGCTCCTAGTTACTGACTGTACTTTTTATTATTGCAGGCATTCAGAAGTAGATCCTGAAGATTTCTATATTGTCAGAACCCCGGCTGATCATACCTGTCTTGAATTGCATTAATGATACGATCAAGAACATCAAAGTACTGTTGCCTGTGGACCTCTCGCGGCGTCTGAGGGAAATTCCCTGCCCCTTCGCCAACTTCGTGTGGTGATGGCGTCTTGCGTTTGCGCGGTAACACGGGATCTTCTACGTCAACTGATTTTGCGTTTTGACGAATCTAGTCGTAAAACAGGTCAAAATCTCGGTTTTACCTTATTTTCTGAAGGGCTTTAACAGTCGAAGCAATTTCTTGACCTACTGCTGCTGACAAATCTGGACAATCTGTAATGTTTTACTAAGGTTATCGGAGTGCTTAAGAATGAGGTGTGAGAGTGATATTCCCCAGAAAAGATCGAATTTTCTCATTTGTGACTGCACTCCATTATTCCTGGCTTTCACTTCAGTGTCTGTCGCACATTGTAGTGCCTCTTCCGCACAATATAAATAAAACCCCTTAGTTATCAAGGGGGGTCGTTGCACGCAAGATTTAATGAGTGGCCATAACAGTGTGTGAACAACGCTTTCGGCTCGAACTCCTGTAACCTGACAGCCACGCCGGATTTTCTCACGCCATCATAACATTGCCCTCCTATTGACACATTTATTCTACAAAGAACGTCCAAAATTCTTTTTACCAAAGTTTCAGCAGAGATGTCATCTACTTTGTAAACCCCAAGGAAATCTTCGTGGACAATGAAATCCTCTCCTATCCACCTAAAAACTAGTACCACCTGTTCAAAATTGGAAACGTCAGCTAACTCATCTATCATTATACAGTAAAACGCGGAGCGATGGATAACTTCAGAATTTCATATATGAGCTGTCTTGAAAAAACATGAATCATTTCATTCTGAATGTCATGCGGTACATATATTTTGATTTCTTTTAACCACCGTAAGAGACAAGTCGTCACTTCCACGCAGAATGAGTAGTTGCGTGAAGTTCTCATCGCCTTCATCTGCAGCAGCACTGCTTCCACGGAATGGTAAACCTTGTTGACATAAGTGACGTATATTTTCAAAAATTTTATATATAATGCGTCTATTATCCGCCTTTTCTTCAACATGCGCTTGACTGAGAGATTCGCCAGTATCTCTGGTAGTTGCTGGTAAGGTAATGAGACGTTCAGCGGCTTCTTTATGACACTTGCTAGCTTCGTGTTCTCTAAATACTGACCTGTGTTTCTTTCCAGTCGCTGAAACTTTTAGATATGAAAGTAGGCTCAGCCATACTGCTGGAGGATAACGTTGACGAAAAAGTTGCGTTTTGGCGTAAAAAACAGAAAGGTAAGTCGGTATTTTCGTGATAATGCAACCAGGTGTATTTTTCAAATCATTCCGTTTGAAACTTTCGTTTAACGATAGTTTTTTTTTTTTTTTTGCCCAGCTCACGGAACGGAAAATCAAACGATCTGGGTTGATTGGGAGTAGATGAGATGATGTAATGGAATCAACCGGTTACTGGTCACAGGCTGCTATATCAAAACAGCACCATCTGCGCTGTCAGAAAACAGCGTCATTTGTGCAGCCTGCTGACGGCTCTTTGGGACTTGAAATATAGATGACGGCATCATTTTTTGATATGTATCAAATTTATTTGGCACTAGGTGAAAAAATATGGTAGACCCACCCCAGTAATGTACATTGCCGAAGGATGCATTACTCGAAGTCCAATTTTCGCTACGTAGTGAAAGTTTGACGCCCAAATTTCACCCAAACAATTACATTTTTCTGCGCCATTGGGCACCGATATGTGCGTCAATAATATTAATTGAGTACTTTATATATCTTAATGTAGTTCCTCATTTTAGACGCCAGAAATCGCTTTCAACGTCCCTGTGGCCGTCTAGCGGTCCCCAGCTTCCGGGGCCTAGGTGGCCCCTGAACCCTCGCCTATTGGACTGAGATAGTCGAGGCAATCTTAATTTGCTTCCGCCGCCCCTGAGGCCTTCTTCACCCATAAACTAACTAACTAAACTGCCGTCGATTATTTCTTTTATACATTCTTGATGTTAACGTGACGCTAACGTACGACGTTAGCAATGCAATGCACTTCAAACACATGGGCATTAAGCACATGTACAATGTAACGAATATAGATACAGTTTCCAAGAGATACTATAAATAATACCAGCCATTCACACAAATGACTGTAATGACCTTGAAAAGGTCAAGGTCATCGAAAATCATGTCCATCGAAAATCATGTCGGGTTCTTAATCATACCGGAGTGTAGGTTTGGTATAAATTTGGCCAACTTGAGATAAATTGTTCAAAAGATAAAGTGACGTATAAAATTTAAATTGAATGACCCCAATGATCTTGAAGAAAACCTCAAGGTCCTTGAAACTTAATAGGGTTCTTTCTCATGTTAGTGTGTAAGTTTGGTGCATGTTTGGTGAACTTGGGCTAAACTGAGCATTTAAAAGAATTTAACTTAAATGACCTTTATGGCCTTGACGAAAATGGTTAAGGCCGCTGAAAATCAATTGGGTTCTTGCTCATGCCAGTGTGCAAGTATCACATAGTTATACAGGTCATCAACCAGTTATAAGCTGGAGTGTCGATAGTTATATCACAAACCAACACATTGATCAAGCACAAGATCAACTAACGTAAGTCAATATTGGCTGTAACACATACTTTTTTATGCTGACACAAAGACAGTGGATTTGCCATATACTTCACTTTCACTTATGTATCACTCATACATAACATGTGTTCTGATGTATTAGGCTTGGTATTGAGTGTGGTGGGACATGACACAACTTTCAGAGACCGAACTCCCCAAATTAAACCACGGTATTTTAACTTCATGTAATATCCAACCATCCATTTATTTACCACTAAATACAGTGGTATTCACTAAAGGATGTATTGTTATATAGTTAGATGTTTACCCTTTGAGATGCTGTGTGTCATCTGCAAATATTAGGAAGGCTCCCCAATTTATACTCCAAAGGCCTGTGGTCATGTGACCGAAGTTAACCAATCATGACATAGCTTTACCGATGGGCCAGGTTTAGTGAACTAATTTCCCAGACAAAAATGCAGGAAATTGTAACCATAGAATCACATATAACAAGAGCTTTTGTGCTTATGTGAGAGCGTTTTTCTTGAAGTTTAAAAAGCACCAAGTATTTACATTGATTAAGGAAAACTGACAAAAACTCTCAAAGGATCGAACAGGTTGGGGTATGGCTATCCCCACTTCCACATCAGCCAGTATCAAGTGCAGACTGCAGTAAAAATTATTTCGATAAGCATGACCAAAGCCCTTTTTTGTATTTAGAAATGTATTCTGAGGAGCATTATTCCTAAGTTAATAAAATTTCACAAAAGCACCTCATATTTACCTTGGTAAGAAACATAAACACGGTTGAATGTCCCGCTACTCGCGACTCCAAGCACTGCGCTAGGAGCGTAAAGAAATATCAAGCACAAGTAGTCCGCAAAACATTTCTTGCATACATCAAGAATTGCTCTTAACAAAGTGAAGAATTATACTCAGTAATTCAACTAGAGCATTTTACAACAATTCAGAACAGGTTAAAACAACTCGTAACCTGAAAAATGAGCTGAGTTCAGGACCACATATTAACATCCCCTCGCTCGTTGTAAACAAACAAAATGGCCGCCACGGGTGAGGAGAGAGTGAAGTCCACGCTGACTTTACGCTTTTGCACAGGATATACAAGACGTGAAGTCCTATAGAAAAGGTAACATGTCACTTTAGTTCTGTAGAAGCCTTAGAATATTGTCCTTCGATGCATTGTAGAATAAATTGAGGAGAGACAAGCTGAATAGTTTGTCACAGTCCCACAAGTGAAATGTACAGGTACAACAAGTACATTCGTAGATTTGTCAAGTGAATTACAGATGTTATAACTAAAAAGATATCGCACTGTTATTACACATAGCATTGTTTCTTACAGCATGGTGTAAGTGTGGTGAACTTGGGCGATGCGGTTATGGAGATGGAGCATTTACAAGGATATGGACAGACGGACGGACGGATGCCGCTCACTACGACAATAACACTTGGTTTGTCAGTTACATGTTACTTTTGTATGTGGCGAAGGACGGTTGTTTCCGTTGGATGCTCTGGTTTTATTCAACCAAGAATATAACCAACGTGATATAACTGATAAAACCTGGATGACCATGGCGTTCAAACACGAGTCAAAGAAATTTATAATCAATGAGATACCGGCAGAAGTCCGAAGTGGGACATGTGACAGAATTTTAGTGACGCTAAAGGTTCTACTGCAGCGTCATCAGCGTAACGTCACAGTGAGTAGACCATACACGTCATAAATGGAAACGTTCTACGCAACATGTTTGACGTTGCAAAAAATAACTTATAAGGTAGAAGTCCTAATTCACTGCAGCGACACCTGTTGGGAGAGGAAAATCCGCCGATACCCCATTATATACTTATACCATGACGCATACATAGATATAAACACTGTAGACCTTCTTAGTGTATTCCTACGATGTACACATTCGCGCTATGTGCTCTCTAAAAACGACCGTGTATCACAGGTACTCGCACTGTAACAAAATTGAACATCTCCAAACTTTGTGTACTAGAGGTACTTCAGAAAAATTTGTGTGTATCGGTGGTACACATGCCTGTGTACTTCTAGTACACAAAGGTTGTAGATGTTCAATTTTGTTGCAGTGTATGTACGTTTGGTACACAGTCGTTTTAAGAGAGTGGGCTCATGTACAAACTACGATTTTTCTACACAGTCGCGGTGACACGGAGTTACAGGTGTTGTCTGAGTAGCTTGGCGGTTAAAACAAAACATCGACACTGAACCAAAGCTATACGCTTTGCTGACGTTCAAAATTTAAGTATGCTATTTAGATTGTTCTGACACGTCAAAATTTCCGGTTATTATCAGGCGTACATCTCATATCCACAACTGTTTTCCCATTTCCCCATACCTTCGATGTCGGCCCGATTTCTTCTCACCGTGATGCTGGCCGCTGTTCTATACGACAAATATTCTTGAGTATATACAGCGTATAAAACACCTATTAAATAAATAAAGAAATAAATCCCATATCTTCCCATATTATATTTCACCTTATCGCCTGTTAGCCACTCGCAGCTTAGTGTGAAGTGCACCTATGCCATATATACCTTGCATTTTGGCCTAGTGGATTAAGAGATTACGGAGGAGATAATTATGGATTAGCCTACTCGACAGGATTAAAGGAGAATGTACAGGATTCGTAATTTACTTTTTCTTACAGATTAATAAACATTAGCCGATATTTCCTTATACAACTATATATTAGGTTTGAATGAAATAGAGACATTCTGATGCATGCATTCCGGTTCTCATAGTTAAAACACTGGGTTACTTGGACTGTCACAACTTGTCCACCATCATGTTTAACGTCACAACCGTGGCTCAACTAATCTGATGGTGTTCTAACGTACCAGCCATGTAGATGATCAGCAAGATAGGTTAATTAGTACATTGTTAAATTAGGTGTCAGCTTCATTCGTGGAGTCCAGGAGTTTTGAGCTTAAAGGTTGTGGTTTTGGCCAATTTGTTAAAAAAATCCACCTCGGTGCTTTGAAGGATCCTCTTTGTACATGGAACATTTGAACATAGACCAAACACAAACAAAGGCAAAAACCTGAACTTTACAGCTCCCTGATAATTTATACGTTTGATTCGCGACCCGCTTCTGTAGCCTGTATTTGTTATCAGTCATTGAACGCGGCAGAGAGCCAGTCTGCCAGTCAGACATGGCCTGTATGGATATCTGGTTCGTCAACGTCACAACTGCGCATGCGTGCCAGTTGTTCTATTGACCTATTGACACAAACCCGTTTTTATCGTGAGAACATGTAGAATGATAATTTCTTTTCCATGGCATACTTGCTCTGGTGTCTAGATTGTCTAACCATATACACACAGAGCCGAAATCGTGATTAAAACCCACATTAACATGTTTATTGACTGCGTTGTATAGCACCTTAATTGAAATCCGTGAATGTATTGGAGTTATATAGTTTGGTAAAAACAACTGACCTGTGTCGTATAGGACTATATTTCACATTTATTACGTGTATTTATACAGCTGGCATGTAAATCGATTTGGCTGTTTTATATGCATATAGGCTTTACATGTACCCATGTCTGGTATTTATGAAGACCGCCTTGGTGGTCTAGTGGTTAGAGCGCCTACCACGACGTCGGGAGACCCAGGTTCAAGCCGGGGTCCAGTCATACCAAAGACTTTAAAATGGTACTCGCTTGGCGTACTTGTTTGGCACTACGCATTGGGAGGTTAGAGTAAGGAAACAGGACTGGTCGGCACGGTGTCAGTATAATGTGAATGGGTGGGGTGTCATGTCCAGTGGCTTGGGCATGATGTTCCAGTGGCGGCAGCACTTTAGCGGCATGGACAAGCCCTACCACAAGTAGACACACTATATGCACAAACAAGAATGACTCCTCGTCGTCATGTGAAATATTGTTAACTACAAAGTTAAAGCCCAAGCACTCACTTAATGGTATATTCGTGTACGTGGGATTTCGTGAATTCCAAAGAAGTAATACACCTGCTTTTGAAGTTGGTCATTTGTTGGCCTGTTATCTGGCTTTCATCAAGCTCCACATGCGCAAATGACTGGCATGTGATGGTCGTGGCCGTATCCGAGTGGTGAATCACTATGTGTGGTTTCAGTCACATTATACTGGCCACACCTGGTTTTATTTTCCTGATTGCTTTTCGTTTTGACATTTTGACCCGGTCTGAACTCCGGAAAAGAAGTACAGGCCTAGTTTAGCTTCAACGTAAAAACATTTTAGTCAAAGAGAAGTGAATCAAGTCTTTTCGCTCATTTTATTGTTTATTAAATGTGATGACAACACGGGATTTTGAGTATAATTTTAGATTATGATTAATCTATGATTAAATGATTAAAGTGCATCACTGCGTATTTTTCTTACCTAATTCAATATAAGCCCCGACTTTATAGGGGGCCGCATGTCAGTTGTGACTATAGACGCATTTAATAGACGCATCAACAGTTATGATCAAACCATAGTTTAAGATTGCATACCTGTTATTCCGGGCCTCCGTGACCAAGGGGTCACTGCTAGTGCAGTGTAAGGACCCAGGTGCCTTTGACCAATGGGATCGTTGTGAGTTCAAGTGCATCTCATGCTGGCTTCCTCTCCGGCCAAACGTGAGAAGGTTTGCCAGCAACGTGCGGATGGTCGTGGGCTTCTTCCGGGCTCTGTTCAGTTTCCTTCCACAATATATAGAAGTGAAAATATTCTTGAGAACAGCGTAAAACACCAAACAAATAAATAAAGAAATATTTGTTATTAAGGTTTCTATTGTGAACTGGATTCCTATTTCAGCTGCCTCTGTGTCCATGAAATTGCTGGTTTCCATGGCAACCGTCTTGAGTTCGTCATTTCAACGACGTAGTCACAATATAGACAGACCGCTCTAGGTGATGACTTTATGTTTGTTATGTAGATTCACACTGAGGCTAACTGGGTTTCCATTTGAATTGCATGGAGCTGTGTCCATGGAATTTCTGGTTTCCATGGTAAAGCATTGAAAAGAGCCGGTTTCATTGACGTAAGCGCACTCGTGGATTCAAAATTTGATAGGCAGGTTTATATGGGAATAATGTTGGCCCACGTTCAGTTAAAACTAGGGCTGATTTATGGCTTCCACAGCAACCGATGGAAAATAGCAAAGGAATATTTCCGGGTTTCGCACACACAAAGCTGTTAATTGCGCCGCTGACAACGTGTCTCTCCCTTTCACTTCTTTAATCAGTTGGCATTCTTTTTTCTGAGTGTGTGAAAACGGAGCGTCAGGAATAAATGCGGTACCCACGCCTACCGGCCTTTGGCTGTCAAGGTATAGCGAATATTCCCGTAGCTTTCGCATGCATGGTAAAGATTACATACCTCGTGTGCAGGCTGTACTATGTTCACGTCATTCAAAGAGTCTGTTCTCAGTCTCAGATATCAGAAATTTCATCCATACATCCGTAGTTGAAACAGCATAAATTTATAATTCAACTTCAAATAATTGAGGTGCCCATTGCAAGATAAGAGTTTGATGTATTTTTTCTGGTTTTTCTGTTGTTGTTTTTTTTTCAAGTTTTCTGAACAAATCAAAAGTATTCAAAATATTAGATTCCATATATGGTAGCATGTTAATATGTTTCATTGACGCCACCTGTCGGACATGTACACAGACCTAGTTCGTAACACATGGGCCATCGCGGTTGGGAATCCAGAGCACCACATGTACGGGTATTTCAATTGTAGAAAGTTAGGACTCAGAACAGGTGCAATGGCAAAAATGTCAATGTGACGTCACTGGATCCCATAAATTTTTAATTACCGGTCGCAGCACTACATTTAAGATGACACATGAAGGTGACGCCATTGTCATACAACTGAAACCCAAGCCTCAAGCCAACAAGAGTATAAACAAATCCATATGTTTATAGTTGCGACAAATCAAACTTAAATGAGGAAAACCGCTCATAGCGTTATTCTAGAAACCAATTAAATGGCTTTTTTTGAAAAGCTGTTACGCCGTAATCAGTGCTTTTTTTTCTCCTTCCTTATTTCCTTGTGTGTGTGAGTGTGGGTGTGTGTGCGTGTTTTTTTTCTTTTCTTTTTTTTTTTTGTTTTTCATAGATATTCCTAATCCTTGTGAAGTGCTCAACATTTGCTGCTGTATATTTGTTGAATCATTTGTCGTTACATAGTAATTACTTTTACAAGTATCTTTGCTGTGGGGAGAAAATTAAGCCCCCTACCTCACATCTCCGGTGTGTGTTTAATAAAGACAGAAGTCATAGCTTCTATTCGTCTTATAATGCGGAAGTGCCTTTGGCCATATTTGCCCGGTCACTGTATCTCTGTCTTGCATCGTTTTGGTATATACACGATGTGATATGCCGATAATGGGATCATATAAGCCGTAGGTCGTTTATGCATCTATACACTGATACGGAGGCAAATATTGTCTGTATATATATAGGCTGTAAACTTTTATACAGAGCTGGTGATGATATCTATACACGACTCTCAGTATCACACAGGTGTTAACATCAGAGATATACATACCTGTGATACCTTCTCTTTTACATATAATACGCAGGACGGGTGAAACAGAGCAATCTCCATCATCAATGGTCGTTAATGGTAGAATAGAAGTTTTCTTGAATTCTTTCTGTCGATAGCCATTGTTGTGCTGTCTTTTTTGTCCCATGGCATGGTAAGCGATGTGTCCAAACCTTGGCCAAGTGAGGTCAAGCTATAATTATTAATTTGTTCGGTCATTTTTGTTTTTGTTCTCAGATTCCTTCATTTGTTTATGTTTGTGTGACATGTTATATTATAGGGGATATATACATGTTGTCAGCTTGTAATTCAGCTTTGGAATACTCTAGAACTCTCTACCTGAACTGATTATTCAGGGAATTTGGGGACAATTAAAAACTGAAAACCCGATAAGTAGCTATGTGCCTTTCATGCCACTGTCTCCTTTTGGGACCAGTTAAAGCTGTACTTACATTTACTTATTCATTTATTTTCAATTTATTTGATTATAATCTGTAACGCCATATACTCGAGATCTCGCGTGATAGAGGCTATAACTCTATTTTGGTCATAGTCGGCACACCCGTGCAATTGTAGCCTATTTTATATTTATTTGTTTATTTATTTATTTGATTGGTGTTTTACGCCGTACTCAAGAATATATCACTTACACGACGGCGGCCAGCATTATGGGTAGATGACGCCGGGTAGAGCACCGGGTAAACCCACGACCATCCGCAGGGCCTATATTGTAACAGAAGACTGTAATGGAATGTTAATGGGACGTATTGTATCAGTTGTTCAGGCATAGACTTAAACTTCTGGGCTCGCACTGCACGTGGCTTTACATTGGTTACGTATACATGTATCTAATGGCAATTGTATGAGCCATGTTGATAAATGCAGTCTCTTACCGGTTGGAAAGTGTTGAAAGTTGATGCGCATAAATCTACCCAAATTGCCGGAGACAAATCATGTTGAAAAAAAAATACATAAAATAATAAAATAAACAAACAAATGAGAAAAAAGACCCGTTCACGACCGACCAAGCAATAGTTGAAGTGAACCCCATGACATATGGCGGGGAAACATGTAGCTCACAAGGGAAGGTCTTCACAGCAGACAATTCGCAAGGTAACAAACTGACTGGTGTAACATAGGATGGAAAGGTCGTAAAGAGTATAAGCCAGTATGATGGATTAACAGGAAACATATATAATTCCGAGTAAACTGATAGGACAGATATATAAAATACAAATCGATTTCCATGGAGACCTCTGAACCAACACTAGTGATTCTTACTGTTTCTGCTTCGGCACCAACCAATATTAATACGAGCATGTGAGAATTTGACAACTAGCTGACAATTGTCGTCTTTGCTCTCGTTTTAATCGCCAAGTTGAAGTATTTTATGCATGCCAGCATAAAACAGAATTCTGCTGGTGAGCACAGCGTCCCCGGAACCTAGTCCCTTTGCACTGATTTAACATGTTTAATGTTAAAATTTGACCTTGAGTAATTCAGTGGCGCCTTGACGTAACTGAGTTTATTAGCAATGACATCTAATCAGTCAATGTTCACACAACTGCGTTTTTTAAAACTTCATTCTGCACAAATCTCGGTTCTATGGGTGGGTGAGTGGGTGGGGTGGCTGTGGGTTGTTGGTCAGTTGTTACTGTTAATGCATTAAATCGAAAGATACAATAAAATAAAGTAAGTTGACAATAGGCTGTACTTCACCGATAACGTGTGATCATTTCCCAGCTATCAAACACCAAGGTCTACATGCTGTCCTCAACACACAGCAGCAGCTGTAATCATATAACCATGGACAACAGCAACTGAAATTACGTCATCCTAAATAGAAGCAGCCGCATTGACGTATTTCGTTGACAACAGCATTCGTAACGCTATAATCATCAAAAAGAGCATGCGGTTGTAATGACGTAGTCATCAGCAACCTATAACCTATAACGACATCATCGATCATCAATGACATAAGCCTCTACACAGCAACGGCTACATCATCATCATCAACAGCATACAGTGGCACCGACATCACCGTCCACAGCCGTGTGTGTTACTGCGTCATCAGCAACATCAGCAGCTGTACAACGGGATCTTCAGCAACTACATCTGAAAAATTTCATCGTCTTCAAGGTCAGCAACTGGATTCGTTTAATTATGTATTTAATTGGTGTTTTACACCTTACTCTAGAACATTTCACTTATACGACGGCGGCCGGCATTATGGTGGGAGGAAACCGGGTACAGCCTAAGGGAAACCAAGGACCATCCGTAAATTGCTGACAGACCTTAACACGTAGGCTATGGTCGGAGAGGAAGCCAGGGATCGCATTGGTGAGAGGCACTAACGTCATTACGCTGCATTAGCTCGCTAAAGCTCTCGGCCACGAGGTCCCCCCACATCTGTAACGGCGTCATCATCCCCAACCACAACTGAAACATTACATCGCCATCATCAAACCTGCAACTCTACGACAGCATCATCATCACGAACCACAACTGAAATATTGGCATCCCAATCATCATCAGTGCTTAGTTGTGTGTTTACCACCCGGCTGAGAATACATCATAAGGATCAAAACTTGAAATAGCCATCAAGATCAGCAGCTGTAACGGCATCATCTTCACCAGCTAGATCCGCCAGCAATCTCTGCGAGGTTGAGGTTTTCCCTCGAGCTTTGCCAAGTTTCTTTCCACCATAATGCTTTCCGCCATCGTATAATGAAATATTCTTGAGCACGGCGTAAAACACCTATCAAATAAATATAGATAAATACTAACACCAACTGCTAGGGAAATTTTGTATCGCCATCAAGATCATCATCTGCAACGGCGTTCTCATCAAGGCCTATTCATCAAATCTGCCAGATTCTACATATTAATACTGGTTACCATGCAACAGCCTTGTACAGGGCAGTTTTATGTGGTACAAACCGTCAAACGTTCTGTGCATGCAAAACGACGATTATCAGCGGCGAGCATATGAAAGATTAAAGAAAAAGACTGAATAAATCATAAAGTTGCGCATGAGCAGAACGCATCATACGGTAGACGAACAAAAGCACATGGCCATTCATGTGTATCTCTTAGTATTACAGATTTGGGCAACAGCTCAGTATAGAGGTGAGTTCTATTTTTTTTTTCTGTGCTTTTCACAGAGTTTTCCACTTGAAACAGCCCTAGAGCCCACGCATAGTCTCAAATGTCACTCAGACACATGAAAAACACGAAATGGGCTGAATTCTGTGTGACTGCCTACGGTTACAATGGCTTCAACACAGCCACGAGTGTCTGTTTAACTACCAGCGAAGCAAGTCCGGTCATGCGCAGTCGAACCAGCTATCTGGCTTATTGTGGTTGCATTTATACAAAGTATAAAAATCCACTTTTTTAAATATCCAGAACAAAGTTTTGAAAGGAAACCATCAGAAGCTTAGAGAATTCATGAAACGTCAGTGTTTATTGTAAATGTCCAGTCCAGTGATATAGCACTTTCAACCAATCGTACCGAACTAAATTCCATTCATCCTAGCTACAGCTCAAGAGTATTTCTGTTATAGAAGCATGGTATATTGGAAGTCGTCTCTAAACTTAAAGTTAAGCGGTCATAAGAGTGCTGACTTACTACTACAAATCCCCAGCATTCCCTGTCTAACGGCATCTCCACAATGTTCACTTTTTATATTTCCCTTAGCTAGCGACGATCCCTTGACTACATTCAGTACTACAACAGGTTAGTCTTAATTTGGTCATCCAGTGAAATGTCTCAGTTGAAGTACAAATCTTCTCGTCATAGTTTGTTTTTAAATCGATGCGTGAACAAGTGATTTAAAGTCCACCGTGCACACTTGAAACAGATACTCTGACCTTCGTTCTGGTATTCAATTGGTCGAAGCGTGTCACAGATATTTGAAATGAACTCGAATTACTCAAATGAGTCTGTCCTGATGGAATGAGGTATAGCGAAAGTGGTCGGAAACTATCAGGGATTGCAATATTTCACTTATACTTCTGCGGCCAGCATTATGGCGGGAGGAAACCAGACACGCCCGAGGAAATAAGTTCCTTTAAAACCCATAGCGCCGACCACAACGGGAACTCTTTCCGTCCTATTTTTAATTTACAACCATGATCTTGATCTTTGTGAGAACACCAAGGCGGCATACGTAAGTGTCGCTAAGCAACTGATTGTTTAATCTTCTGAACGCTCCACAGGCAATAAGGTGGAATGGATGGGTACAGGGTGGGTAGGGGGAGGGGGAAACCAGGACGTCCTTAGAATAAATTGTCACATGCAAAGGAACTGGCCTTACAAGAAGACGGAAATAGCCCTACGGTGAAGGCGTTGATATCAGATAGACGATCTTGGTGGCTGAAGTCCATCAAGGCATATTCATCAAATCTGCCAGATTCTCGCACATAGCTTGGTTGTTTGTAGGAAGAGGCGAAAATAAATGTGAAAGTCAGTGTGTGGCATTCTGAATGTGAAGTCGATGCTAACAACGCTTCGCTGGTGTAATCACATCAGCGTTCTAATTGTCGTCATGGTGACGACTGTGTATGTTTCAAACAGACGGTTTTAACCTATAACCTCTATGTATTTATAGGCTTATAAAAAGCTAAATAGCGAAGCTAAGTCTGAAGTAAACTACAAAGCTCTTCGTCATGAATAGCTGAAATATTTCAAACAATCTTGGTACTGATATTTTACTGTATTTTGTACATGTTGGTCCCAACGATCGCAGGGAACGGGGCGAGTTGTTAAGTTGCGTGCTATGCAATCCCTTTGTCATGTAAGAGATGTGGTTTCAGTCCCCTTCTCGGGCACGAATTGTTAAACATTTCCCTGCTGCCATTGTTTTCCGAGACTTAGTAGCAACAAGCGGTCTCGACAGTTATCTGTTGTATCGTTTTACATGAAGTTAAAGTTCAAGGGGACCATTTGTCACCAATATAACACGTCACACGTGGAAGAGTTCACGATGTTACTCACCAAAAAAATCGACCCATACAGCTGCCCTCAATAGAATAAGTGAAAAATGTCAGCTTTAAACAACATTCAGAAAAAAAAAATTAAAAAAACCCTCCGTACACCAGCCTTTACTTGTGAAAAAAAAAAAAACAAAACAAAAAAAAAAAAAAACAGACGGTAATTTCAGATGGTAAAACAATGAATATAATGTACAGGTGAAAATGTGTAATGCCGCACAATTATTCAACTTTTTGTCCTAGTGCTGAACTTTGCAGATGTCAATTGGTACTGTGTGACTGACCGCACAGCACTGAGCAGTCGCATACTGCAAGGTCCTGTATATATGTGCTCAAGTAGAAAGTAAGGTGCTGCATACCGGCATGAAACTGCCACAAAATTACCACACAGCGGGCCACACAGAATGCAGATCAGTTTTTGGGTGTTTCTGAACAGCAGACTAACGCATGCCCCTTCAAAGCCACGAGGGCACGGCTTAGCTATCTACAAACCTCCTCTGCATGTCAAGGATGCGTGAATTACGACCACACCCAGTTAATATCCTGCATACGCCCAAAACTCCACCCCAAAACCCATCAGTGCCCCAAACTTTTGATACCTGTCTATTTGGGTGGTCACGCTCTGTTTAACGTGTTACTTGCCTATCGGATTATTGAATGTCATATTTGGTATCTTCGGCATCTTAAATGAAATTGTGCGAAACTATGTAGAAAACAAAATTTATCTGAAAGGAACATCCACAGTGAATAAACAGGATAGGAAGCCTATAGGTGTCATGGTGAAAAAAAAGAAAATCGAAATTTTCAATTTGTTTCCTCGAAATTTCGTCGATGTTGCATCGAAATTTCGACTTCCTTTCAGGAAATATCGACTTTATTGTTTCGAAATTTGAAGAGAGGTCTATATCCCTCTGCATGTTGTGTATGCGGTGACGTTAGTGACTACTCGTGTATGAGGAAGTATGGGTGTTTTATTTTCTTCTGGGGTTGTGCTATCCAGGTACATTCTTCACTTTCTGGTGCTTAGGGCCTACACCTGGTGTAGACCTACAATAAAAGGAAGTTTAAGAATGATTTCCCTGATGTTGCACTCTATATACAAATGAAATTCAGGGACTAGGTTTTTTAGTAGAGATAAATATGGATGTATATATGCTTATATGCGTTCTATCTCGAGATAGAAAAAGTCAAAAGTTCAAGAAAAAATACGAATGTTTCGAGACAAAAACAGAAATTTTGATACAACACAGTCAAACTTTTGACTTTTGTATGACTAAGAGAGGCTAAATCGCGATCACTGAGACAATCGAAAGAGCCGGCATTTTATAAATTCTACAATCGGTCGGGAGTTATTTGCACTACCTGTCAAAACGCAGCAGGTTCCGCTGACGTCTAGCGAACCCTGTCTAGTCGTGTAGTTTTCATATGTGCGCAGGTTATACCAGTGTTTTTTGCCTCATCAGAGCACCAGATTAATAGTTAATTTATAGCAAACTACCAAGTGCCCAGTACGTCATAAAAGAGGGCTGTAACTAGTTAGATCTGTTTGCACCTCGTACTTCCGAAATAACTAAGGTTATATTGTATGTTGTCTTTTCTCTTCAGAGTTTTAGTTACAGTACAACGTAGGCCTACGAGCATTCATGGCTTGCTATAACCCACGATCACCTGTTCCAACCGTCAGCCAATCAACAATGACTATATATACCTACTTTATATTGATTGGTTCATATATAAACTGTGTGATAAATCATCACTTTATCTCGCCAGCATCAAGAACGACACGCGACAGCGTCTCAGTGACCGGTGGCTCTGAAAGTGTTAACTCAATTTATGTCCCTCTATCTATTTTTTATATTCTATCAATTAACGAAATTATTGTTTACATAACCCGGATCCTCTTTTAATACCCCTCAGCAGCAGCTGTTTTCCCTTTACGAGCTGTATCATAAGTTTGCTAGTGTTTACAGGAAAAGACGCAGTTTCCGTGTCTAGAACAGATGCTGGATTTTAATCCCGACACGCCTTCAAGTGTGATTGCTCTCGCGGAATCAAAGTCAATCGTTTTGCTGACGTCATCCCTGATGTCAACAAGCGCAACAGTGTGTCTTCTTTGAATTTACTGCCTTTTTTCTTCCTCATACCATAAACACATATATGGGTGGACAGTTTTTATACACTTAAGTGGTGGCTTTTTCCCTAATTTATAGATCGCTCACTTTAGTTTTATAGATTTATAGTGTAATGACTGATCACCTGAATTATGAAGAGCAATTATGTAACTTAACGTAACTTTTCAGAGAAGACAAAAACTCCCAGAGAGGACATAAACTTTCAGCCACCCATAGAGATAAACTCACAGAGAAGATACAAATTCAGAGAAGACACAAGCTCACAGAGAAGATGCAGATTTAGAGAAGGCACAATCTCACAGAGAAGACCCACGCGCACAAAGAAAACACAAACTCAAAGAGAAGTCACAAATTCACAGATAAGACACAATTTCAAAGGGAAGTCAGAAAGTTCCACAAAGAAGACGCAATATCACAGAGAAGACACAAGCTTACAAAGTACAAGCCACCAGAGAAAACATAAACTCACAAGGAAAACAAAAACTCACAAAGAAAGTATAAACCACCAGAGAATACGAAAATTGATAGAGAAGACACACGCTCACAGAGAAAACACAAACTCACAGGGAAGACACAACCCCTCCGAGAAACCCAGACCGAATGGGAACTCAGAGAGAAGGCACAAGCCACCAAAGACGACACACACTCCCAGAAAACACACAAGCTCACACTGAAAACACAAATTCACAGAGAAAACACAAGCTCAGAGAGAAGACATAAACTCACAGAGGTGATGCAAACTCAGAGAGACGACACAAGCTGAGAGAGAAGACACAAACTCCCACAGAAGACACAAACCCATAGTAAGGCACACGGAGGCACAAGTTCAAAGAGAAATTTCAAGCTCAGCCACAAACCCCCCAGAGAAACCCAGACCGAATGGGAACTCAGAGAGAAGGCACAAGCCACCAAAGGCGATACACAATCCCAGAAAACACACAAGTTCACACTGATGACACAAACCCACAGAGAAAACACAAGCTCAGAGGGAAGATTCAAACTCACAGAGAAGACACAAACTCACAGGGAAGGCATACGGTCTCAGAGAGGACACAGGCTCACAAAGAAAGCACAATCTCACAGAGAAGACATAAACTTATAGAGAAGACAAGGCACACACTAATGAACAAAACACAGAATCCCAGAGAAGACAGGAACTCCAAGAGAAGACACAAGCTCACAAAAAAGCAAAAACTCACAGAGAAAGCACAAAGTCTCACAGAAGACATCAACTCTGACAACAAGACACAAGTTCACTATTTCATGTCTCATGCGGGGTATGCAACAAACAGGCACATTACACCTCGATTATTCTGATTGGATAGAGTGTCTTGTTCGGAAACACCACTTGCCTCAAGCCAACTGGTCAGAAACCCCAGTAACCAGGGTTTTAATATAAATACGCAGCGAGTGCCCACGCAGGCTGATAAATGAAATGATGTCGTTTTTATTGCGACTGACAGAAAGAGCCACATTTTAAACACTTGAAACTGAAAAAGGCAGCTTTAGTGCGCGAGTGATGTTAATTAATGAGGTGATGATTTCTTCCGGTCATCAACATCGCCTACTGGGGCTCATTATTTAATTTCAGACGCAGATATGAAAAACCACAAACAAAATACCGAAAAAAATGGTATATGTAATGTAAAAATAGAAAAAAGGTAAATGACCCCCCCAAAGTTCTGGAAAAGATGCAGCTCTGTGAAAATAATTAGAATGCAAATGAGAAACATTTCGTGATATTCTGACTACAAAGGTTCAGTGGCCAAGGACCTTACATGTTCTTGTGTCAATAATCACCTTAAAAGAAAAGACAACACTAGACCAGATGTATATATGCTTCGATAAAGAATCGTATTCATAGTTCAGGAAACGTCATTTTTCATTTTTGTGATGTAGGATAACCGAGATATCGCAGTTCAAAGTAAGGAAAATGGCCCAAGGGGGGAGATCGAATGGGCCGTCACGCTCTCAATTTTAACCAATCAAGGGCGAGATATTTCTACCACCCGAGAAGATATGTGTTTCCGCTGTAACGTCACTAGTACCTAGTTCAACATTTTGTCGTAGAGAAGTAGGATTAAATCAGCTGTTTTCCTTGCGATTACGAGACAATTCTGACAATTCTATAAAGCCATTTCCAACAAGAAAGTAGTTGTGGTATAAGTCAGGGGTTAATCCCCAAGGTCTCAACCAGGAGACCACAGTACCTGGCTTTCGATTATAATAATAAAGGGGGCCTTACTTCGAACACTAAGAAGTGTCTTGCCCATAATACTGAAGAGCAGGGTACGCATGACGCGAAATCGTGTTTCCGGTTTATCTAAAATGGTGTATCCTGTGGCCTTGTAAAATTTCCAGATTAAAAGATAATTTATCGAATTAACAAGCGCGTAATACAAAATAAGCCTATGCCCATTTAGATCTGTATGGATCCCTCTGTTGAAAAAAGACTTTGCTGATATATTTTGTTGTCTTTTCTTTTAAATCACTCAGCCAGTTAAAGACCGTTTCCACATAACCATTTAATGCTGTTTAAGTCAAATTTAAAATACGTCTTCATAGCTTATATTTACACCCTAGATAATGCAATTTTCACAACCTTATAAAAGTTTATATAAGACAAATGTGTCAACATTTCTACTTCCTGTACTGAAAATTAAGCAGAACGACCGAGTTTTATATGTCCAGTTCGAAGGCAGCGATGGCTGTGTGGAATGGGTTCCCGATCATAGACAGGTGACTTAGCTGCGATGTAACCTTTATAGATGACTCCACAAGCAAAGACTAGAATAGCTGACTGGTCACGAAACCTGTTGGAAATCTTCCTTTTGTTTTCGTCGTCTTCGAAGCTATCGATGAAAACAGTACTGTTGTATTAGTCGCTCAAAGGGATTTGTTTTTTTGGTTTTTTTTAACAAAACCCACAGAGACGCAGCCTCCTGCGTCGTGTAGGCAATGCACAACGGAGGGCACACACAGGCTATACGGGCGTGGTTTATTTCTGGCTCTGGAGACAAAGTTTCGCTTCCTCGCAGACAGAATCACAATGGGGAAGACATTTTCAGACTTTAAGTACGTCAGGAGTGTACTCCACGCCAGGGACAGACCACGAGACAGGGAAAGACTCTGATGTGATTCTAAGACCACTGCATTTTTTGCTTTACCTAATACTGCTACAGCCTCGGTGCTAAGTGACGTTGTGAGTTGCTACCATTTAAAAGTTTACATGAACGATTAGAATAAAACCCTAAATGGAGTGGACTAACTAGAGGCCGGATCTTACCCGTTAGCTGTGACCTCTTGTCAAATATCACACTGTCGTCTCTGCTCCGATTTTACTCTCCGTGTTCTAGTCCCTTATGCTGTAGCCTGGTCATTTGTAAACCAACATTCTGTTGGAAAATTAAGATTGCCCGAGGTTTCATCTGATTGTTTATTTAATGTGATTGCAGAATTGTGAGTAATTCTAGACCTGTGACTTCTAATAAATTGCTATTAACCTCGCGTCATTGTCTTGTTCCCACTGCTGTCATTCCCACTAAGTCATTGTGCCAGGGGCGTGTGTGGTCCTATTTATTCATGCATTTACACGCACGGTTGGAATAAAACCCTAACTGAGGGAAGCTGACAAGATGCCGGATTTCAGCGAATACGTGTGACAGTGTGCCAACAGTCACACTGTCATCTCTGCTCTGGCTACCTACGCATGGTGTTATACGCTTATTATACGCATTATACGCTTTGCATATTTTATTATATATCATTTTTAACAATTGCGTTCTAAGGGTGTGGCTTGTTCCGGACAGTCTGCGGTTTCCTCCACTTATAGAACATTGACCTCCATTGTATAGGTAGCGTTAAATAACAATATAAAATTGTTGCTGCGTTGAACAGAATAAGTGGTATTGTCAAATCTTGTGCCACGATAATGTATAAAACTAGCATAGGAAATGCCGGAGGCTACCAAGACGAATGAATGAATGATTGGAGTTTAAAGTCACCCTGGTAGTATTTCAGTCGTGTCGTGACCTGAACATATTCACACTTTTCCGGCTATCAAAATGTCAGTGACATATACTGCTTATATATATATATATATATATATATATATATATATATATGGTTTATTTCCCTCGTTCCGTTTTCTTGGAATAGCCTACTCCACAGGATGATCAATAGGCTATTAACACGTGCTCGGACGATAACATGCACACTTTAGACCTAAATCACGGAACATTGTGGCAGAAAATTCTCGAAGTCAAAGCTTCACTTTATTTTTAATCTCTTCCAGAGCTATAATTTTGACAGTCTTTAATTACAGCCACTGATTATTCTCTGGTTATGGAGAAAAGTCAGTGGCCTGCCTGTTAATGCTTGGTATAGAGCTATGTTCATCTCTGTGTATAATTCCTCTGTAACTTGGAGCTAAAGAGACTCTATAAATATACATCTTTATATAGTGGCGTTTTAATATTGTCAGTTTCTTTCTATCCTTAAATGAGTTTATAAATCATTTTATTCGAGCAGTTGCCTTGGGACAAAATAAATAAGAATGTTTTGCGACAACAGAAGACCCGATGTCCAGTTGCAAGCGCCTGAATTGGATATATGTGGTAGAGGTGTATTTCCGAGGCCCGCGAATGAGACAGGCTGCGTCATTCAATTAAAGGTAACCACTCACATGCAGTTAGTTTTTAAATACACGTAAAGAGACCCTATATTCTGGATCAAACAAATAACCTCATAACAAAGTAATGTTTTGCGACAACAGATGTAAAGGTGTCCAATTGCGACCGGCTGAATGAGGTATGTGTGGTAGAGGTGTAATGTCGAGGCCCGCGAATACAACACACGGCATCATTCACTTATAGACTATCTACTCACAATTAGGCTATTGCTTAAAGTTAAGAGAATACATATCGTCAATGAAGCAATCATTTCTTACATATTTTTTTATTTCCGAACATGTGCCTTCCGCACTTTCTCACACCGATATACACTACATAGTGTCAAACAGAGTACTGACGACCCAATGCATATAGGCTTGCAGACCTTATTCTATAAAAAAAACACAGTTTGACAAAGCCATGATGCTTTGAACATAGCCTTGGAGACGGACCGACCGACCCACAAATAGGGCGACCGAAAGAGCGACAGCGATCGACCGATTGACCGACAGAGTAACAGAGCCACCAGCAGATTGTCGAGCGACGGACAGAGTGGTCGATGGAGCGATCGACAGAGTGATCGAGAGACCAACAGAGTGATTGGTAGATCGACCGATAGAGTGATCCGTAGAACGACGGGCAGAGTGATCGGTAGAGCGACCGACGGAGTGATCGGTATAGCGACCGACAGAGTGATCGGTAAATTTGACCCACAGAGTGATCGGCAGTGCGACCGACAGAGTGGACCGACAGAGTGATCGGCAGAGCGACCGACAGAGTGGACCGACAGAGTGATCGGCAGTGCGACCGACAGAGTGGACCTACAGAGTGATCGGCAGTGCGACCGACGGAGTGATCGGTATAGCGACCGACAGAGTGATCGGTAAATTTGACCTACAGAGTGATCGGCAGTGCGACCGACAGAGTGGACCGACAGTGATCGGTAGAGCGACCGACACTGACCGGCAGCTTGACCGAACCAGCAAGGTACACCAGAGCGACTGACAGAGCTTCTTGCACCAGCTAAATACACATACCGAAGGATCCTGCATATATAAGACCAAAATGCCTCTCGCCTATAACCACAATTCATAAACATGTATGTCTTTTGAATCACCTTTTTGAAAAATAAATTCAGCATACTGCAGGCTGGTTTATGATCTCAGGGTCCGCTCCAGGGATGCCTTCTTCGCGTTAGGGTGCCCAACATTCATGGCCACATTTGTGCGTTAGTTAGGCAGTAATGGGCTATTGACGTAAATAAGGTAATTCGTCCTAGTGCGTGCGTACCTTGGATTCCGTTAACTATGGCGAGCAAGTTTTCCTGTGCGATGCTTTCCTTTTCTGATTATGGAACTGCCAAGGCAGCCAAAGACTCTTGTATAGAGGAAAAAAAAAACCCAA
Source organism: Acanthopleura granulata (assembly GCA_016165875.1). Lineage (NCBI taxonomy): Eukaryota > Metazoa > Mollusca > Polyplacophora > Chitonida > Chitonidae > Acanthopleura > Acanthopleura granulata. Next base: position 2,207,663 of record JABBOT010000014.1, read on the forward strand.
AACTACAAAAACTCTTTTAACTGGGCTCTTTTGAAATCTGAAACTACAGGTACACAAGCTAATTAAATAAACGCTTGGAGCATCGACGGTGTCTTTTATTTGTTTTTCCTTGGCAAAGTGCCTTGCAGGCAAATATCATGCCGTTCGTCCTTCTTTAGTGACTTCAAGCTTTAAGTAATTACACCTTTAAGCAATTACGTCCTATTCAGGGCCTGCTGGTTTCTTTGAGATCTTGACATTTTACAAGGCAATATGTTGTTCACGCAAAAAAGTAGTCCCAATAAAAGGGGTGACGTCACAAACATTATACTTCCAAATACTTTCCGCACGGTCTCAAAGGCCACTTTTCACATACTTGAAGAAAAGCTATGAGAAAGTTTTTTTATTATTATAATAAAGTAGGTGGCCTGCTGATTGGACAACTCACCCAGGAGTCGATGGCCGGATGTCAAGAAGAACGGACGCTCTAGTGATTCTTTTATTCTATCAAAACATCGAAAATGACATTCGTAAACCAGCAGTCAGCCATAATGGATATTTCGGGTGAGTAAATTGCCAACTTCCAGCTTTCAAAACAACGGACCTCCTCGGTGGTGTAGTGGTTAGACATCCAGGTTCAAGCCCGGGGCCGGTCATACCAGAGACTTTAAAAATGGCACTCGCTTGGGGCTCAGCGTTGAGAGGTTAGAACACGGAAACAGGACTGGTCGACCCGGCGTCAGTATAATGTGACTGGGGGTATCATGTCTGGTGTCTTCGGCATTATTTTCTAGTGGCGGCAGCACGTTGGCGACATTGACTCGCTCCGCCACAAGAAGACACACTGCATGCAAACACCAGAAGGGCTCCGCGTACCCATATGACAGAAACATTAAGTACGACGTTAAACTCCAAGCACTCATTGACTCACTCCAAAACAACGTTTAACACAAACCACCTTAGAACTAAGAAGACAGCAGTATATATAGACTGAAATTTGGATGGATCCATGCAAAGAGAAGCAATCAGTAGGCTACACCTGTCCTGCAGAGTAAAAGAATGATAAAACAGTTTTGCTTGAACTTGTGACCTTAGTCTCAATGAGAAATAAATTTACATGCAGAAACTTATTAAGAAGATTTTTACATCCGTTTACCTGGGGAAAATCTAGTTTAAATGATGGCTACGAAAACAGTACAGGCCACATCATCTGGTACAGGAAGTTACTGGCCTAACGATACCAGGTATGATATGCCACGGCCAACCAATCACTGTTTACACAACAGGCCTACGGAATCTTGGTTTCTGCCATGCGCTATGAAAGTATCAAGATTGCTGCTTTTGAAGTCTTAGACATGGTCTGACTGAGATTTGAAAGTCCATGACCATCCACAAGCTGATGTAGACCTACCCATGTGCGTTGACTGAGGAGTCCAGACTGAGCTTTGCTTCAACCCACAGCGATCGAATTGGTGAGAGGCACCTGGATCATTATGCCACACTAGTGCGCTGACCCTCTCGACCGTGATCAAGGATTCAGTTCGATATCCACAAGGAACAGTGACAATTCAGAAACCATTCCCCAAAAATAAAAAAACTGTTTATTGTATAATTGCAAGTGGCCATACACAATGTGTGAAATCATTTACATATATGAATCAATGGAGCATGACTAAAATATGCCTAAAAAACGTCAAACCATGTATAGCCATAGTAACAAGAAAATACAATTACATTTCATAGTTTCATCATAACAATTTGTGTGGCAGAGAAACTACAGGAATGCGGTAGAAAATCACATTTTGATAAAACCACAACCATATGATATATTGCTGAAAGCTTATTTCATATTTAACATCCCTTATCTCAAGGCCACTGTAAACAATTACCTGTTTCCCATCCTAACCTTATGAAAACCTGGCTTGGGGGTTTGGTCAAAACTAGGCTCAAAGGTTTGGAAAAAATAAATGCCTCCTCAATCATTAATGCACCTCATGAAGTTACAGTCAGTTTGATGCTGTCTTACAACCATCCAAAATGGACTAACATGACACAAGTGAACAATAAACAAGGAATATTTATATAACTGAGCAGTAGATTAAAGGTGGGACAGGTAGTGATAAGAAATGAAAAATTACTTTTATAAGGCCTTATATAATCACCTTATAAAAAAAAAGTGTTCCCTGCACAAAGGCTAGCGGCTCCACGCATCATAAAAAATAGGTATAGAAATACTGTATCTAGGCCTATATATTTAGGACGAAAGGGCTAACAGTATTATCGTTATTAGTGATTACACTTTCTGGATACAGCACAGGTTCTAGAGCTAAAATTGCCTGAGACCACTTCGGGTTTCGAACCAGCGACCTCAGAGTCAGGTACCATATCGCCAGCAATACATGTGAACCGTCTAGACCGCTCGACCAGCCGGCCTTCTACAAAATAGAAGGTAGCTGACCATTACACTTTCCACGAACATGGATTACCCCTCTGATGGTCAGAAATGACAACTCCCTTAGCTGAATGGATCAGATTGTTACATGTCTTTAAGCTGTGGTACTGGTGATTTGGTGCCTCACTGGAGTCGCTGGTACAAAAACCCAGACAGCCAATTTTCTTCACTAGAATCTGTGCTATATATAAAAAGTGTAATCTCTAAGAACGGTAATACTATTACCAAAATTCACTTTCTATATGACATGTAACAATCCGAAGAAAGGGCTGCATGATGCAGTATACTAGTATTTATCAAAGCAGGACTTTTTTACAATAAAAAATCACACATACAATCAGTATTTTCATAACAATCTAGGAAAGGTATATACAAGTATTTTCCCTGATAATTTATTGGCATAATTTAAAAATTTTTACAATCAAATATAACTATCACCCGGACAATCTTCAGGAAACGGAGATAAGGAAAGTCCTATTTAATGGCTTCAAAAACATAAAGAAAAGACCTATCATGTGATGTTCGGTATCTCGTTGTACCTTACTGAAGACTTCAGATTGAAAACACCAATATAAAGGATTTTCGTAGATGTAATGTGGAACAATTACATCTATTTATCTATCCATAATCTATTTATGGTTCAGTTTGTTCACAGTTTGGGCATTTGAAATGGAAAACATCTGCTTAATGATTATTGACAATGATGAGTTTTCCTGTCATCGCTATGGATAGTGATTAACACTTCTCATCATAATGCAGAGAACACATTTACCCCATGGAATATATTTGGATATAATCACAGCTGTACTGATATTTGCTTAAAAGTGACCAATAAAAGGCCCAAAAATGTCCCACGTGGAAGAGACAGTTTGAAACAATGACAAAAAGCACAGGACATGATTAAAAGTTAAAACCCAGGAAACCCTTACAATGACATGAATTGAGCAGAATTCTACCCAGATAAAACCACATTACACAAAAGCTAAAGACACTAAAAAAAAAAAACACAAACTAAATGTAAAAACGAAAAAAAAAAGGAAACCTATATTAGCCAGTCCTACCTTCAAAAAAAAAAAAAAAAAAAAAATCAGCACTTAAGGAAACATTGGGTGAAAAAGGAAAGGCAGGGAGGTATGCAAATATGCAAATAAAATGAGATGTGTGATAATTATAGATATAATATATGTTTCTTTCTTTTTTTTTAAGGAAATAGAAACTTTAAACTGTTTAAACATTTCAGTAAGTGAAAATATATTATGGCATGTAGGACCTATTTCACAGCATATGGTTAATAACATTTTTCCTTTGATCGTCTACTTTATTGAATTAGAAAACCACCAATAAAAGCAATGGACATATGATGGTATCTGGGGCTATCTGCCTGTGGTTACAAATTTAATGTAATTTTCTGCCAATACAATGATATCAAACTGTACACCAATGGGGCTCGCCAGCCCTTTACAAAGGGAAGCAACTCTTGCAACTCATAAATCAGCAAGTCCTTGTGGGTATAAAAAGATAAAAAATTTCCTTACTATTTATGTAGTAATCTCACAAAGAACACCCACCTAAAGCTGTATTCCCTAAGTTTTGTTGTCCCAAATGACACATACTGTCAAATAACTAGACGCCTGGCCTACAACACATCCACATATCATCAGGGGTTGACCACCATTTTCTCAAAATAAATCGGCTAGAATGCAGGTACTAGCATCCTATCACCATAGAAACAGGGTTCATGGGGCACTTGCTCATTGTATAATATATTTCTCTGTTTAATTGTAGCCACAAGTGACAGACTTTTTACACCCATTATTTACCAGTAATACCTGGTAGTACTTCGACACACTTCAGAGACACAGCCAATCCCTACCCGTCCCCACCATTTTCTGTGACTCTGAATCCCGGATACCAAATCCAATTAGTGTTTTCATCCCTATAGAGTAAGGCCAAAGTCAAATACCCGCACTGCATCCCTCACCTGTTCTAAGTACCTAACACTGACCTAAAAGTTCAGTAGGGCATAGTAAGGGAACAGTGCATGAAACTCTTGCTCCACCCAACCTGGCAGCTGCCATCTACAAATCGCTCATTTGACACAAGGCTCTTCTACTGTATTTCCCTGCCTCTCTTAAAATAATTCAAGCCACTGAAAAATGTTCATGTGTTTTTAAATGTCCAGTATGGTCTTCCACAGCAATAGCATGTCTGTGTGTTGTCTTAAAGGCTGCAGATATGTGGAGCTTTGAATTGTCACCCTGCACCACACCCCTCCAAATAAGACTATCGGTTTTGAGCCATCTTCACTGGTGGTGGCTTTATTGGGGAAATACTTTCTAATCTAGGCCACAAGCAATCGGAGCATGCCTTGACATGTTGAAATATCATTTAACCCACACTTAATGAAGTCAGAATTGATCGCACTACCTGCCTGCTACAATGACAAGTGTGCTATCGCCTGAGAAACAGGGTGTTGGAGGCACTTGCTGATTGGATAATAAATTTCTCTGTTTAATTGTAGCCACAAGTAATGTTTTTTTCAACCATTATTTGTCATAGTTTATACCTGCAAAATTACTTGGCAGTACTTCAACACACTTCACAGATACAACCAATCCCTACCCATCCCTACCATTTTCTGTGCGTCTGAAATCCAACTGGTGTTTTTTTACCTATACCTATACAAATAATACTACCAGAATAATCCTAGCTGTCCTTGTGTAATATTCAAGTAGGAGAACTCTATTAGTATATTACACGTCCTTACTATTTGAGAATGTTTTTTCTCTTTTTGTTTTCCACATTTTTGTTGACAATGATAGTTTCTTCAGGAATTTTACAGATGCTCCTTCTTAAAATGACTTTAACGTGATGATCCTTGTATCATAAATACAGGTAGTTCTTCACATCTTCAGTTGTAATACCCACTGGCCACTTTCAGAAGGTGCGCGGCTTTAATTTATTGCAAACACATTGGTCTGTAATGCATAATTTACTGCCCGTGGTGGAACACTGTGGCAATCAGACTGTGACTCCAAAACCAAGTCCTGTACAAGTACTGCTTCATGTAAGACATGGCTTTTCGAACTATCTTTTTTCTGACATGATCAACATCTCAGTGTAAATAGTGTTTATTATCACTAAATAGTGTTTATTACTACTAAAATGTAATGCTCAAGACAACAGACTACAGCGTTGCATTCCATTTCTTCAAAAAAAAAAGTGTGAACAAGCTGTTTCAACTGGTTCGCAGACTACAAGACATGATGAAAAGTTTGTTACCTGGGTTGAAATGATAACTTCTGTCACTGGGGCCAATCTGGTAAGCAAAACAGAATCTACAAGTTTTTTGCCCCCAGAATGGCTTACTTTTGACCTCATAAAGACTTGCAAGAATGTCAGTATTCCTTCTGTGCTTTCCTGCTTGATTTATGTAAGTTGGTATTACTAGTTTTTCCATGAGGCAGAAAGGTTGATTTTCAATTTGCATTCTCATCCTTATAGCCCAAACAAAAATGATACAAAACGAATCTTTACAATAGATGTTAAATATGTGTAAAAAGAAAAGAAAAATGTTGATTACTGGCAGTTTATATATCATCATCATCATGATGCTGATCCAACTAGGGAGAACTACATGATAACATTTACGTATGAAATTAACAGCAATATGATATGTGCTTAAATACAGCTGCTTTAAAGATAAAATAAAATGGTAAATATTACTGCTATATGTAAAACTGCTGCACAAAAATTCAATTTTCAAATTTAAGAAGAAAATAAGAACAGGAGTCATGGCTTCTGTGGAGAGCTATAACTCACATATACAAATTACATTTTTTTAATTCATAAGTTTCATCTCCATATTAACATATTAGGCATTCTATAATAAACACCACTGCAAAGGATTTGTAGATAAGTAAATAATAATTTATATAAAGTAGCTTGGAAGCTTGCAGACGTGTCTAGATTGTCATCATCAATTTGAACACTGTGACTTATAATTCTTGTAATTAAAGTACTTGAAATTTGACATCTTAGCGTTTTCCAGAGGCAGGGGGAGGTAAATCTGGATGCAACACATCAAGATGAGTAATCCATACCTGCCATACCACCACAGGGGTAATGTGAGAGTACAGATGAGCAGATGAAGATATTCAAAAAGGTATTTGAAAGGCACAGAGGGAATGAAGCATTTATCGGTTTGTGGTGATTTGAAGTAAGATTGCAAGCAAGAAAAGAACAAAAAAAAAGAAAAACAGATCATAAAAACAGACAGCTCTCTCTACATTCTTAGTTTCAGGACGCATTACAGAAGTCACACAAATGACAAGACAGGATTACATGACACTTGCGTAGCTCATAACTTCAAAGAAGAAGAAAACATAAAAACGATGCCAAAATCAGATGAAGGAGCGTCAAAACTTATTTGCAAATATGGTCTTCAATATTTTTTTTCAGGAGAAAAGGGTAATATTGAAGATCACATTTACAACTAACTTTTCTCACTCTTTCATCAGAACTTTGTTATTTTTAAGTTTTATCCACCTTTAACTAGACACTAGAAGATCGTGACCTCGAGTGTTGCAGTTTCCACGCCGAGCTGTTCCTGAAAAGGCTACATCTCGCTCTCGGCTATGTCATCCGTTCGCTGAAGGTCGTAAAACATGCGACCAGCAGTGGCATAGCTGTAGCGACTGCGAGGCTCCATAGAGGGGTCTTCACTCAGTGAGAATTCCCAGCCCCGCAAATATCGCTTCAGATCTCCTGGCAATGCAAAATGTGGATTTGGGTTACAATCTAAAAGCCACTGTGAAATTGTGTACTTAATTCTTGACAACTGGACAAAGACATGCAAATTTAGAAAATAAATATCCCACATTAAATAAAAACCAAACATACGCAAGGGTAAGGCTAGTCTACGAACACCATCTGAGGTTCTATAAATTGAATGTGCACACAAAATATAAGTATTATATTATATATGTTTTATAAAACAGCTGGCAACTATAGGAAACAGGTATTTCACAGAAACTAAACCCTAACACATGCGCCGTCCCAAATTAATACGCTTTATCAGAAGCACAGGACGACGGTATGTTTTTCTCTTAAAAACACAAAGATACAGAAACAGTGACGTACTACAGGAAACAGCCAAAGAATAGACAGCTTGGAGTTACTTAATTGTTCTAGGTCGGCATTGTTTCCCAATAAATACGAAATCTCATCCGCCATGAACTATGGAACTTGAGTGAGATCACCTTAGATCTGCCAGCCGGCTAGGTCTCCACGTTTTACTTACATGTGGCAGTGTATTTTAGAGACAATAACTTATCTGAATTCGTGTTTTCAAGAGTATCTTAAATGATGTCAAATTTTGTCCGTGATATAGCTCCTCTTTTTCCCCTGATACCTATAGTTATATTGATTTAGAAAGGAGTTTCGAGGTTTATTTGGAAGGTAGGATGATATCACAGAGGAAAAATGTATGTTTTGGTACCAAATATAATATTTTATAACATTTATTTACCTCCAAAAATGGGGTGAAAATTGAGGTAATTTAGAGTAATCTTACATCACAATTGTGAGTTAATCTGGACTAAAGTTGCAACTTCATCTCTAATGGAATTTAGATAACTAACAAAGAAATCAGTAAAATAAATGAACGGCACCTTCTGTTTGCGGCGATCCTATGACAATCTCTGCTCCTTTTTCAGCAGTCTGGAGCAGCACATCATTCTTGGAGATATCATCAAAGTTGAACATTATCTCACGGCTTTTCTGAAAATCACAGTAACAGATAAATCCGCTAAATTCTAACATACTAACTGTACTCTGACATCACATGAATGGCAACATGACTGCTTCCTTGAGAGACAAGTTTGAGTCTCTTCACACAAACCTTGGAACGTGACTCTCTTCATGTTAAGCAGATCATCATAAACTGATTACGGCTGACATTCTAAAGAACAATGAAGTGTGACCTGAATTCTAAAGTCCTCATTTTTGTGTCTGTATTTAAACATTCACCTTACAGACCAGTGACCAGCACGATAATGTCAGGATTCGAACTCGGATCTTCCGATCCAAAATGTAGCTATCTACCAACTAAGCTCAACTGAAGTCTCCACTAGCCACTGCTAATAAACACAGGAAAACTTCTCCCGCTGCTATACATAGTATGCATGCAGAGCAGAGAAAATACCCCCCCCCCCAAAACTCCCCCTGCTGGCATCGTATAACTTACTGCTATATTTTTTGGATCTGACAAGTGAGCTGATTTTCCACTGTAAATCACCAACATTTCTGCATAATCACAGTTAAAATAGGAATGATTCTCAGCAGAGGGTCCGACCAGAGCAACCATCAAGTCCCGCAGGCGCTCATTGAAGTTAAACTGCAAGGTGAAACAAAACACGTAACTGATTGAAATACAATGAATGCTTGACATTTAGCACTACTCACGGAGCATCATTTTAACCATAATGTGATGAGTAAATAACAGAGAGGGAGAGTTCAACAAAGAGTTGAAACACAAGATATTTTCATTTAAATTTTTACTTTTCTTGCATATTAAGGTAAATGACCTAAAATTTTACCAATCACTTAGTGCACATTTGATGATAAGAGTTAATTTAAGAGGTATTTTGAGGTTTGTTTGGAAGACAGAATGTCATTCTCCTAAGAAAATATAAGTTTCAGCACAAAAAATAACATTTTATGACTCTAAGAACGCAACATGTATTTTCACACATTTCAGCAACATTGGTTAAAATGATCCTGGCGACATGGTTAGTTTTACCTGTCAAAATTCATAACTGTCTCATAAATGATTAAAGATAAGTAATGTCACACTAACACCACACTGATATATCTTACACAACAATTTTTTATATTTTTTTATCAATTACCGATTTACCTCTGCCTCTAATGGAATGCCTCTACATGCCAGACTTATAAAAAAAACACTCACGCAACCCATGCCAAATCTTTTTCAATCAGTAGAAAGACAATGAATACAGAGAATTTCTATTTTCTTATTTGACCGTGAGAGCTCTGAATGCAGAGAAATAATGACTTTATCAGAATCGTTGTAAGGCAAGGCCGATGTGAATGTGGAACCTACCTGCAAGACGCAGGGGACTTCATGCACCATGGCCTTGCGAATCATGTCTATGCCCATCTGATAACGACTCAGGATCTTCGGGTGTAACTGATTCAGCATGATCAGCCAATCACCTGAAGCCACCAACAACAACAACAGGTCAAATATACATGTACCCAGAATCAACAGGAGACAAACACTGTGATGAAGTGTAAATGATTATGGCTTAATGCCACTTCTGCAAATATTTCAGCCATATGTTGGCAATGTAATGAATTTATTTTATTTATTTATTTGGGTTTTACATGTCACAATCTTCAGCTTACAATGCATGGATATCCTCGCGAATTTCGGCCGGTAAAGTAAAATTTGGAATACAATTTGAAATCACAGATCACAGGAATATGATGATTACATTGTAGTGTTCAAGAACAGGTGAGGGGCAACTTCTCAGATACTAGAAAATGACCTGTCCAGATAAGTCAACATTCTCCTGATGTGCCATAACATGCACTATGCCTGTAGTCAGATTTCTGGGAGATTTACGGTAGCAGCCTGTGGCTACTGTGCAGGACCATAAGCTTTATGTCCAGAAATCTTCAGGCACCATACCATGCGGCACCCATGTAGCACTATGTCTTAACTACGTAAACCTCACATCACAATCGGGAACTTACTTTCTCTGGTGCCCAGTCTACAGTCAAATGCTGGGAAGTATGGGCAGCCTGCCAAGCCAGTGCCAGTCCTGAACTGACACTGCAACACTGTTGGCCGTCGAAGCAGCTCTATCTTAAATGTATCCAATTCGCTCAATGATTCCAATCGGTATATTCTGCAAAACAAGAACACGCTCACAAGAAGTAAGTAGAAATAATGTTTATGTCAAATACAGTGAATGAAGTAAAAAATTCTTTCGAATATCTCCCAGAACATACATACATGTACATGCGAGTATAACTCCCCACCTACCTTCCCCTTGGGACCACATTGACGATGCCGTCGTTGGACTGGAATCTCTGTGAGTCACCTGGCAGAGGTTTGACCAGGTTGAACAAAGTGGCTGTGTTGTGGGAGACGCTCTCCACACGTGCGGCCAGGATCGCGTTTGATGCGTAACTGGCTCCTGGGACGTCAGCCCGAGTTCTGGTGAAAACAAAGTACACAACGCGTAGGAATGAGCGAGAGGCTGGCTCATCTCATTTCATTACCGGTGAGTTTTATAATAATCTGTTAATATGTCTTATGACAGCTGTCAAGAAGCTAGAGGAAGGGAGACGAACTTAATGCCTGAGATTTTGATTCTTGATCTGCCATTCATACCTTTATTCATTCATTTATTTGATTGGTGTTTTACGCCATACTCAAGAATATTTCACTTATACGACGGCGGCCAGCATTATGGTGGGAGGACACTAGGCAGAGCCCGGGGGAAACCCACAACCATCTGCAGGTTGCTGGCAGACCTTCCCACGTATGCCCGGAGAGGAAGCCAGCATGAGCTGGTCTTGAACTCACAGCGACTGCATTGGTGGTAGACTTCGGGTCATTGTGCTGCGATAGCACGCTAACCGACTGAGCCACGGAGGCCTCTGGCATTCATATATGGCCAGTTGGTGTAGACACCAGTGTGGATTTACCAGTGACGACACATAGGGACATCCACAAGTAACTGACAGCTGAGTTGTCATGAGTATGAACAGACACTTTGATGGACCGAGCGTCGATTTATTAATATTTTTGTTTATTCATATTCAAGAACGTTTTAGTAATATGGCAGCGGCCATCATTCTGACGAGAGGAAACTGGGCAGAGTCTGCTGGGAACCCACATCCATCCACAGATTGCTGGCAGAAAACTACTGACAAACGCTTGGTAAGGAAGTCAACATTAGCTGAACTCAACATTCAAAGCGATCGCAATGTTGAGAGGCTCCAGGGTGATTGCGTTGTCCTTGCACAGTAACACTCGGTCCTCCATGTTCGACATCTATACTACATCAAGAATAGAGACATCAACTACACATACTGTATTGTATACGCAGTGAATTTTATTCCCATGATAGAACACTGTTGTCAGCGAGCAACGTCGTAGTCTTCAGCGGCATTGTTCTAATCGCAGACATTTAAAAGGGAGGATACCTTAGTGCAGCACATGCCGTCTGCCCATATGAAAACAAATATGATGTCACCAAATGCTTTCTGATCCATGGGCCTGTCTGCGTTGGTGAGCTGAGGGTTAGATGAAGTGTTAGCTAACCCGGGTTAAATGATTACATTCTTTATGTCAGTAGTTATGATTGGTCAATTTAAAGGCTGTGGAGATCAAGGGCTGTAGGCATAGAGTTCCAGTGTGTGCCATGGCAACAATGTGAAGAGTACATGTACACTGCAATATGCTTGTTTAGGCCTATAACTTGAACATTTACCTCCCGGAATAATATTCTGTCGTGCTGTTTACTTCTGCAAATGAAGGGATTTGAACTTGTTTACTTTGTAGATTACTTTTATCATTCATATACTTTATGTAACGGCGAAATATCAGGATTTCTTTCAGTGATGAAAGCGCTACCTGGCATAGTTTATCGATATCACTTTTGTGATTTATTTTTAGTACATTACACCCAGACATCGTGACATCGAAAAAAGATACATTTCGTTGCATGACATTCCATTCTGAGCTCAGCAGGATGACGACACAATATACAAAAACATGCACCCTGTGGTTGTTTTATGTGGACCCTCCCTTGGAACGATCGAGACAAGAGAAATGTATTCAAAATAAAGGGTTGAATAGGTATCAATTTGGAAATTAGGAAAGGAATAAAAACTGAAAATTAACGTAAAATGTATATGATCGGGTGATGTGTTAGAATAGAAATAATGGCTTCAGATACTGTGTATATGCTGTGATAACTGTAGTGAAAAAGGAAGTGTTCAGAAACGTTGTGAATGAAGCCATTACTTCTCAATTCTAAGTTCCATGACATGATTTTCCAGATGGCAGAGGTCATTATCACACGATCAATCCAGGGATTCTCTCTAGCCATGGCTACAATCTATTCTTCAGTATTGTTCACACAATAATTAACTTACTAATGGCAATTCACCACACTTGTTTGCATAAATAACTGAGCAATGTGTCATACAATGTTGTTGTTGTACTTTCGATAAGATTTTACCACCATTCCATCACAGTCAATATAGAGGTAAATTTCTTGATCGACTTACTTTATTCTTGCACCTGCCATCCTGGTCCACTACGTCATTATTCACTCAGAAGTCCTGTGCTTTCAAAACATAACATCAGAAAGCAATAAACTATGGTGTATTCATAACTTCACATTCCGAACATTGTTTCACATAGAAGTTCCGTACGAAAACCTCCGCAGCTCAAACCCGATACCCTTCAAAAATGTAAACGACCTTAGTGAGCGTGACCTACTTTTATCTCCACACACTTGGAGTATGTATATATGAATGTCCTACATGTTTGCATGTGCGGCTCTGGTATCTTTTCGAATATGAAGCATATTTTGCAGATGTATATTAGAATGCATCATATAATTTTAATTTAAAAATTGAAATATGTCCAACGTTGCCCACATAGGTTCAAAAGTATTCATTTACAGGAAGAATTTATACTTCTCCGGCTGTGTCACAATTTAAAGTGGCTATCACAGCAACCAAAAAGATTTCATTTCTATAACCGACAGCAAAAACATTTACGGTTGGGTTGAAACAAACCAACCCGGAGAAAATAACTCACCATGGTAGCGTGCAAGTAGGCAGAATTAAGGCAAAAACTGCTGCTCTATGAGTTATAATTAACCTTTGTGTCTATGTAGAGGGCTAACTTTAGCGCTCAATTAATTGCGCACAGCACTCGGCACCCAACAGCCAAACCAAACAACAATATTCTTCAAGGCACAAATGGCTGTGGCAAAATGAGCTGATCCTGCTACTAGAGTAAGACGTCAAAAATTAGTGAAGACAGCCAAATATTACACTGAGGCGAGTGACTCCTCATAATACTTGCTGCAAAACTGCCTTTTCAGTTCTATATATCTGAAAGTCTTTGCTCGTTCTGTCTAAGGCACAAAAGCCTGTAATCTACACATTCCTCAATACCACTTCCATGGTGTGCTATGCATTACAGTAAATTATTATTAGTTTTTTTTAGTACTATAGATTTCCCCTGGCATGTTTACCTCACAGCATTTCCCTTACCAAGCATGAGTTGTGAAATTGTCCACAGCAGTTTTGGTACACCTGTGCACCTTGCTCAGGGTTCAGCCTGGACCCATTCAGCCCACACTGGCAGTGGTGAAATCAATTTAAAAAATCAGAAATGATTGTTGACCGTACTGGTTAAGCGAAGAGGCATTCAACTAGCAGGTTACTGAAGTATATGTAGTAAGGCTGTAGTTAGGATGTTGTTGTTTTCAGCCCTTTTGGTGTGTTGAGTTTCAGGACTTTGAAAATAAGGTTCATAACTAGTTTAGAACAATAGTTAGGGATGTTACATATGAGAGTATTCCTATTATCATGTGCTTTAATATGGTCACTGTTAGAGTATAGCTGGGTTGATATCTGAGAAGTTACAGCAGTTTTAAAGTAGAATTAAATATGACTGTTTTTTCTTAGGGATTAAATGTTATAAGTTAGGAAAGTAGATATACTTAGTACATATGTACTCAATATGCTCATTGAGTACATCTAGACGATTTAGTATTTTGTACGTATGCATCATGTTGTCTGTAAATGCAGTGTTTTTGTTGTTGTGAAAACAAAAATCTTAGTTTGTATTGTGTTCAATGGGAATCTCATAGCTGGGCAACTGATTGTCATCTGTGAGGTCCTCGCTGGGGCTATAAAAGTCCTGCCGTAATGCATGCAGGGCGGTCAGTCTTGTGGTTAGAGCGTTGCAGTCGGTGTTGAAGTCATGACGAGTTACAATTACACAGGTACAGAGTTACGGTGAGCCTAAGGTGTCAGTCTAGGATGTCTAGAATACAAAGATGTCTCCACCTCTGTGTTGTGTTCCTTCTATCCACCCTACCAAACTGGCCTTCCCAAAGCTTAGACAACCAGCGATTAACAACACCAACACCTGCTCGGTTACATATACAAGGCTGTGTGTTTCATTCCAGCTCTCCCTGATTCAACTGCAGCTTTAAGCTAGGAGGTCTATCAGGTACCTACAAATGGGCAGTGGAAAACTCAAAAGCGCTTACAAAGATAACTAGAACCAACATTTAGAATCAAGCAAAATGAGAGATCGTCACTGGCAGGGAGGAAACTAAATGTGAAAAACAATAAAACACACTGATAAATGATTGAGGATGAAGGTAATATACTATTAAATACATTGATATTTAGGTATGTTTTGGTATGTTCTAATCTCAGACTGTGGCAGGCCTAATCTTTACGCATTTCACAAAAATGAACTGAGCAGAGTTACCAAATAAAGGATTAGAAATTGTAAAGACCTAGCTTTCACATCTTTAGGAAAGATGAAAAACTGGTCATTACAGTTGACTGGTAGAATATTTATTTGTTCGTTTATTTGACTACTCAAGAATCTTTCACTTAAATGACAGTGACAAGCATTATGGTGGGAGGAAACCAGGCAGAGTTCGAGGGAAACCCACGACCCTCCACACGTTGCTGGCTGACATTCCCATGTACAACTGGTGGCATAAACAAACCAAAGAGCAAACATCCAGTGACAGTATATAAGTGTCCAATTTAATGTTAATTCTTCAAAACATGTAGGACGCAGACAATCGTACTAGATAACAATAAACTCACCTGAGTCATCATATTTAATTAACATGCAGTAAAAAATACAAAAATATCAACAAACAATTCAATCAACTTAACGTGGATTAATATACATATATGTACACTTATATATAATTCAAGTTATCAACATAATAGTAGCTTCTTCTAAATGAATCAAATCTGTCAATTACATGTAAGTGTACACATCACATCTTTTTATGAATACTTGTATACCTCCTCAGAAAATCTCTGCATTTACAGCAGGCAATACCACAGAGTTACATGAAGTATAAACCCTACAGCAAGTTCCAGATCTTGCAAACAGGTCACCAGAGCCTGAACAATGTCATAAACAGATCATGTGGTCTGCATGAAAATAACGGTCTAGCCGAAATATTTTGAGCAAAGAAATATGGTTAATGAATGTTGATCATGCGGTAGATAATTAACACTTAAACACGCAAACGTTAGAGTACTGTGACAGCTTCATGTATGTTAATACACTACTAAGAGAAATCCCTCCTTCAATAAGTCAGACATGGCATGCCACTTTTATGTGAAAGCTTACCTTCAGCTGCCAGTCTACCTCCGCTTACAGCAGTTAACTATGAGGTAAGAAACTTGAACTTGACAGACTCAGACCCTGTGCATATGCCTGTCATGGCTGACCGAATAACAGATAATTAATGCCATCAGGCTTGGTGATCAAATAATTACACAGGATCTTCCAACAGGCATTTCAACTCCTAAAATATTCATGAAATGAAATGTATCCTGCTTCAGTGTTACTGGAAAATGGTCATTATAAATGTTCAGTGTTAAGCTACTAATCCAGGAATGAAGAATGTTGGATACCGGTACAGTAATTTTTCATTTTTGGTGCATATCTGCTACCTTGAACATGTAATTTCAATGCCCATTTACACATACATATTTCCCTTCAGCACTGAGGATTTTTGCAAAGGCGAGGTGGTGAGGCAACAAGGATCACTGTGGTGCCAGTCTAGGTGTATAAGCCTATACACAGGCTTAGCGGTTGTATGCCTATGTACAATGGAAATCTCACAAACTGTACAGACAGACGGATAGACAGAGGGACAACACCATGGCATAATACGGGTGAACAAAACTGTGTATGATGAGGCCAAATTGAAACTAACGCTCCCAGCTGCAAAAATGTACAATTAAACCTAATATACTTGTACTGCATATATACTATTCACCGCTTCTAAGTTTTATTTGTCAATCAGGTTGTGTCAGCTTGCCCTTATGCATTCCCCTCCACTTCTCTCTCAACTGTTCCTTTGTCCTGCCCGCAGCAAAGCGGAATTCATCCAGGATGAGTTTCCAGTTATAGCCGAATTGTTTGACGCCGCGTTTCAGTCGACGCTCCTCACACAGAGAAAATGGCAAAGAAGATGTTTGGTCTGGCCGCACGTTTTTTCTGTTCTCTTGGTTCTTCTCAGCAGCCTGTGGCATGAAAAATCAAAAATATCAATTTTGTAGCCATTATTCAATTTAAATGTTTTTAACTATGAAGATGGTGAGGTACAGTCTGAAAAATGAAAATGAAGTTTCTTCTGCAAGAATGGAAATGCTGAAAACATAATACACGAAGTAATTTCTCACAGCTGAAACTGAAAATGCATGCCAGAAAAGAAAATTCAAGAAAATTGTTTTGTTATGAACTGATAGCCAAACAGACAAGGTGTGAACCTACACACTCCACCAGGGTACTGGTTGTGAACTAATATGCACTGATCTACACACCTGGTTAACACATTTTCAAGTTTAACATTCTTGAAAGAATGCCCCCAAGTTTAACATCCATTCAAACTGCCTTTCAAAGGTGGACACAAATGCATTTGCCAGCAAAAAGGTGAACAACTTCTGGTACTTGCCCATAATTCTTTTCTTTTCTTTGTTTTTCTTTTTCACCTCTTTATATTCAGCTCTAGCTAAGTAATAATGCACTTTGAACTTTCAAACTAACTGTGAGAATTTGTTCCAATTTTTTGTGATCACATGCAGTACCTTACCATAAGCCTCTTGTGTTTTTCCATGAGATCCACAGCAGTCCTGGAGGGATGGAACGCGTATGTGCAGAGAATCTGGTTCCAATGTCTCCCTAGTTTCTGCACACCTGTAAGTAAGCTGTGGGTTTCATCCTCAGTGTAAGGTACTCGGGGCTTGCGAGGTCTAGCACCCACTCCACGGTTAGGCCGAACTTCACCGGTGGGGCAGGTGCTTCCCGTCTGATATGGTGGGGTAACACTCTGTAAACGCAAGGAATACTGGGCAATCATGATGGACGCAGAACACCCTAGCGCCATATAAAGAACAGTTGCAAGAGATAGTGCCCTTACAGGGTAATTGTGACAAATGACAAATGGCCTAGAAAACATGTACCTTAAGTTCAATGTAAAACAGCAAGATCTTTTTACACGATGAGGGCTACACAACAATTGGTGGAAATTACTCGAAGACTTCAACAGATATCATGTTTAAAAAGTTCTTCAAAATATATACCGCAAATGACCACCATTACCTTAAAAAAAAGCCCAAAGTCACTGAAAATTAACTTCTTCCAATGAACTTCTTTGATTGGAAATTTGTGCTATGAATAGATTTACACTATGAATATATTTACGCCAGTGTTTAATATTATACATGTAGTTCAGACAAAAGTCAGGCAAATAAAAGCTATTTCTGATCTTTGCTCTACAATATGTACAAATTTCAGCCATTACCGGAGGAATAAGGTGACATCAGAAAGGCTTACACAGATGAGAACACCTCAAGTAGCAGATTCGTGAACCTACATGCAAAACTACACCTAACGAAGTCCCAAATTTTCTACAATACCTGTTTTGGTGTGTCATCTGTACTGCTCACGAAGTCATACACTGATGGTGAGGGCCTATCCAGGTAACCTTTGCCCTTTCCGTCACCACATCTATGCCTCCTTGGCCTGCCATTCAGCTCCTCTAGGGGCCTGGTTTTCGCCTGAAGCCTCCATCTCCCGTTCTGTGTGTGAATGAACTGCCGCTCAAGCTTCCTGACGAGCCGATGGGCAGCACAGGTGTGAGGATTAGTCTCCAGGGCTATGCTGAAGGTACGACTGTTTAGTAAGGGCAGCCCACAGGCCCGGGGAGGGTAACATCCTGGTGAAAACAAAAATATACATGGTTTACCATGGTTTGTACAGTTTATAAAGAATGAAAGAATGAATGATTATGGCTTAACGCCACGTCGGCAGTATCTCAGCCATATCGTGGTGAGAACATGTTCACACCAAGATGCAGTTAATAGTTTTCGATGTGGTGAACACTCAAAACCAAACAAAATAAGCAACCATTTTTAAAATGCTCACAAAATCTATAAGTCAGCTAAGTCAAAAACCACAACAGTTCATAAAGCTTCTTACTCTCATGTATGTATTCTCTGATTTGACTACATTGATATTCAGGTTTCTATAAAATTGTTCAGTCGTGATAAATGTAAAAAAAAAAAAATCAAATTAACTGAAAAATGAACAGCACGTTAAGCTACCTTTTCACATTCAAAATGGTTCAAATTTAGAAAAATCTAATGGGGTCCAAAAATGGTGGTTGACGTGGTGGTTGTATACAAATACATGTACAAATATTTGAAATATTACTAACAGATGACACACCTGGGCAGAGACCTCTAGAGGGAAGGTGAGAAACAGGGGGAGCACTCCTGCAGGACATCCCATCATCATCTGCTGAAGGAAAATGATAAGCAGGGGGATAACTGTGGCACGCAGACGATCAATATCTCATACACAGAAATACTTCCGTGTTTGTAATGTATTTGATGGAGGAATATAAAGACTTCAAAGATGTGAATCATTTACGTGTATTCATTTTCTGTATTGTTTCTGCCGTACTCATGTATGTTTTCTATGATGGCAACCGGTTTTATGGACGGATAAAGATAGCCACCTGCACAATGTCACAGCCAGATGTACACTGTCAGGATCGTCTGCTCAAATGAACAAACTAGGAACTGGACTTGCAGCTGGATCTCTTCAGAGGCAGTGCCTAATAAACAGCACGACCTGTGAAGGCTTTCTTACTTGGAGATTTCACTCTAAAGTTGCACACTGTAACATGCATCTTACCATCGTCAGTACTGTCCGCTTCTCCCAACCTCCAAGCTTCTCTGTCAGCAAATTTTCCTATCTCAAAGCTGGCCTGACCAGGGGAAAACTGTCTTGGACAGCTTCTCCTCGCCTTTACACTGTACACCTGGCTGTATGATAGAACAAGCTGAGGTTTAAGGAAAGCCTGAATGGTGCTAGCACAGAAGTGAAAAGTCCTTGAGTGTCATGATTTCAAATTCAATACTTATTGCTGTTTTATATGTGTATGTATGTATATCCAGGAAGGGCGAACCTGACTTTGTGTAGATATATAGATAGATAAATGTAGCCTCTGGGAAGAGCCAACAAGCTGTCACAATTGACTGAATGACTGACCAACTTTACAACAAAAATTTTATCTGATTCAGCTAACAACCGTGTGAGATTCTTACCTGTCATGCAGACTGCCTGCGGATGAGAACCCCTTACCTGTCATGCAGACTGCCTGTGGATGAGAACCCCTTACCTGTCATGCAGACTGCCTGTGGATGAGAACCCCTTACCTGTCATGCATACTGCCTGCGGATGAGAACCCCTTACCTGTCATGCATACTGCCTGTGGATGAGAACCCCTTACCTGTCATGCAGACTGCCTGTGGATGAGAACCCCTTACCTGTCATGCAGACTGCCTGCGGATGAGAACCTCTTACCTGTCATGCAGACTGCCTGCGGATGAGAACCTCTTACCTGTCATGCAGACTGCCTGTGGATGAGAACCTCTTACCTGTCATGCAGACTGCCTGTGGATGAGAACCCCTTACCTGTCATGCAGACTGCCTGTGGATGAGAACCCCTTACCTGTCATGCAGACTGCCTGTGGATGAGAACCCCTTACCTGTCATGCAGACTGCCTGCGGATGAGAACCTCTGATGACACGTAACAAACACAGGGGTACTGGTCATTGGCTGCTGCAATCTCCTCATTGACCCTTCGGACAATGCCGTGCTGTGTCTGGATAGCTGCTTATTCAGATCTCCAGTTGACTTAGCCTTTGCAAAAAGCTTAAAGTCAAATTCTGAGGCAATACTGTCATTCAAGTCCACAGAGCTTACAGACCCCTGACTAGCGGCTGGAGAAGAACTCTCTCTCAGCGTATGTTTGTCTTGCCATGAACTTCTGTTTCTGTGCTCTCCTGAGTCGAAGCGATCTGTCTTGCAGGACGCTGATGACTTGGCCAGAGTCTGAGCACGCCTCAGGGATACTTTAGGCAGTCTCGTGGGTTTCACAAACACGTCCTTGTCACAGTTACTCCCCCTTTTCCCTCCTGCCTTGTGTGAGCGTGCTCTCTTCTCCTCTGAGCCTACAGCAGAACTCTCTCCTGCGAGTGGGGCATCACTGGCTTCAAGAAGAGTTTGTTCCAGTTGTTCACCAGGTTCATTACTTCCCTGTAGAAGAAAAGATATAATTATATGTAATTGTTAGACTGATGTACTATAATTTTTCTATCTGTTCACATGTTTGCAAGGTTTCTATTCAAGCATATTCTGAGGGCCTCACTCTGTGTAGACTGATAAAACAGATTTTTATTTTTTATGATTGAAACCAAGAAATTAAAGGAAACCAAGAAACCCAGGATAGTTCTGTTTCCAAAATCATATTAAAAAGCTGCTCTTTCATATGTGAAAAGGTTGATTGAATGAATTTGGCTCAAGACCACTTTGGCAGTATTTCAGTGATATCATGGTGATAAATGGTTGAGGAATTAGGGTACATGCTCAAAGGAAGCAAAGGTATCATTCTAGGTTATTCACCCAGAATGCAGGTTTACTAAACCTCAAGGTTAACAAGACCAAATAAAGAAGCCAGTGATATTGGAAGTGAGGAAACGTACACAAAAACAATAATCATCTGTAACCAGTAATGCTTCACCCACATTAGCTCCTGAGCTTCATTGCAAATTAACAGTCTAAATACAGGTGACTAACTATTCTGTCAACATTACTGGCAAGGCCCAGAGAACAGGCAAGCAAAGAGGAATCTCCAAAATCTCCAAAATTCAGTTCAAAGCAAGAAGTGAAACAGTACGAATAAATCAACATAGGGTGCATCCAATATATTTTATTGGCATGAAGTGAATGTATATATAGAGTAGTATTATAATATGAGTTTCTCACCTAACCAAGGCACATTAACATCCTAATCAGAAAAGGTATGTAAAGGAAATCAACAATACAAATTGCCTTGAATGGGATTTGAACTGCCAACTGACCTCACTGGATGAAGACACTACAGCTTCACTTGCTTGCTTCTCCATTTCCTCTCTAAGCGCCACAGTTTCAGATTCTTTCAGTTTCTGTTTTTCCACTGCTTCTCGTAAGCTGGCTGCCTCCTTCTCCAACAACTCACGCTTCTCTTTTTCCTGACAAATTCATCCACAGTAACATAAACATCATGTAAATCTCTAGCTATGTTCCACAAAGCCAGTTTAGCCAAATTTCCTGTATTTACATGTACTTGTGTTTTGCCTTGTACTCCACAATATTTTATGAAGAAAATCTGATGGGGCCAGAATCACATTATCCTGAACCACAATGGAGAATTATAATGCAGTTACACTCCATCCCTATCTATCCACTGTCTCGTTGAACTGCCACACAGCTTAGATCAGCGATGCAAAGCAGTCTGGTTTGTAGTATTTAACTCATGTTTTGTGTATATTTTAATGGTTGAGTAGGGCGATGGAAACTTGTGCACGTGTCGAGGAAATCCACTGCTTTGCCGTACAGAACCAAACTGCCCCTCACATGCTTCTTTGAAACTGTAATACTGCTTAATTTAGCAATCAAAAGATTAAAAAAAAAAAAAAAAATTTTACCTGTTTCAGTTCTTCTACCAACTGTTCACTCTGGCGTTGAGCTGATTCTGTAGCCTCACTGTGGCTCTTGCTCTCTTTCTGATTATTGCTTTTCAGAGCTTGTCTGCATCTCCTCAAAGGCTGAACGTCTTCACTGTGTTTTATGCTCTCTTTCTGAGTATTGCCTTTCAGACGTTGTTTTGACCTCCTAGTCAGTTGTGTGTCCTCGTCCCATGCCTTGCTTTCTTTCTGAAAAGTGCTCCTCAGGTTTTGTCCAGATCTCCTGACCAGACAGTTCTCACTTTCTGATCTCAACTGTGCTTCAGGAACCTTCACAGACAAATTTATTGTGGGGCTGTCAAAACTCCAGGAGGCTTCTTCAAAAATATCTGTAAGGTTAAGTCCTTCCTTAGCGTTTAATGTTTCCTTTGAAGGAATATTTCTGTTTGTATGTATATGTGAATCATAAACGTTCAGAAATTTTTGTGCTCCACCCAAGTTTCTTTCACTTGTCTTTTCCATCTCAGTGTTCAAGTTCAACAGCTCATCAAATGAGGCTTCAGTTGAATTAGAAATGTTTTTAACACTCTGCTTTTGTGGCAGCTCAACTGCTGCTATTGCACTTGTCTTTTGTGGCATCTCAACTGCCATTGCACTTGTCTTTCGTGGGATCTCAACTGCTGCCATTGCACTTGTCTTTAGCCTTTCCGGGTTGAAATTTGCCCTTTCCATAGATTCTAGCTTCTCTGTTAACAGGTTTATCTTGTCTAGGATTACACTATCAATGTTTGCATCCCTGAAATGAAAGATAACGTCATAAAATTCAAATCTAATGGCCTGAAAGACACAGGACGTCTTCCATTTGCTGCTTCAAGGAATGTGTTCAACACTATGGTCCCAATAGTTATTCTTCATAATTTACTTCTCGACCTGAATGGTTGGTTTTTATTGCATTCATGTGATTCAGGTTCACTTGCTGAGCAGGCCTGGAAGAATTCTGGTTCAACTGCACTTCACCAAGCACCTGACAAGGCTTCCTAACACCAAGCTGGAGCTAAAACAGTATAGTAACTTCAGATCAACTTCTCAGAAGAACTTCAGAAGTTTTAACATTTCCTGTTCGAGCCCCTGTCTTTGAAAGATCTTCACATAGGGAGTAGGCTGTGGTTCAGTGATTACAGGTCCTAGCCTTTCAATTGCTAGAATTGCCTCCGTATGGCTGAAATATTGCCAGGGTGGTATTAAGTCATATTCTTTCATTCAACTGCTAGAACACAAGGGATGAAGGATCAAATCCGGCCTTGGGCAGAGAATTCGTAGATTTCCTCGCTCTCACTGTTTGTGGGGCCTAGGTGACATTCAGCAGCCAAATGTTCACTGAAGGAGGTTCAGTTTATTACAAATCTTCCAGTTGGGATTCACAGTTACTATTTTGGTACCTTGTGTATCAGTCCATTTTGAACACAGAATATGATATTTAACTCTGAAAAAAATTTACACCCTCTTGAAACCCTTTCAACCAACTTTAAGCATTTACAAGGATTTCATTTACTTATTTAATTGATGTTTTGAGACTTACTCAAGATTATCTCACTTGTACAACTGCAACGAGCATTATGGTGTCAGGAAACCGGCCAGAACCCAGGCAAAACCCACAACCATTCGCAGGCCACTGGCAGAACTTTCCACATACGACCAGTGAGGAAGTCATAATGAGCTGGACATAGGCTCTCAAGCATTTCAAGGGCCACTGATGACCCTGTCCAGTATACACCAGGATACACAATAATACATGTACCTGCTTTGTAGCTCTTCATGTAAGGATTCAATATGATGGATATCTTGTTGGCTGTAACTTTGTCTCTGGTGAGGCTGAATTCTGTCACCAGCTCCAGAAGGCTCAGATTTCACTGAGAAGTACAGAAAGCCACGTGTGAATATACCACTTACATCTACTGGATTTATGACATAAATGTTCAAGAGGCAACAGTCTTGTTTTACAGATAGGAGAAACTGGAGCCTGTTCAATTTATTTATTGATTTTTTTTGGTGTTTTACAACATACTCAAGAATATATCACTTATACCATGACGGCCAGCATTATGGTGGGAGGAAACCTGGCAGAGCCCAGGGGAAACCCACAACCAAGTTTTGGTTGCTGACGGACCTTCCCACGTATGGCTGAAGCCACACAGGCACCTGGATCTTGTTCAAAGACGGTGTCATAACATTTGAACTAATTATACTGTATTTAACGTAAAGTCTGGTCTCTAAAAATACAATTTCAGAAACACACATAGGCCTTCCAATGGCACTCTTGAAGCCAATACAAGAATAAGTTGTTTTAATAAGAAATGAATCAACCTTCACAAAAACACAATCAAGTGGAGCTATACAGTGGATGAATTGATAAGAATCAAGCACAATGTGTCACTTGAAAACTTTATCAAAACTTTTGACATCCCTATGTCTAACAACTGTCAGGCTTATACATCCCTATGTCTAACAACTGTCATGCTTATACAGCCTGACTACATTCAAACAGACCACTTCTTTTATATATGAGCTTAAGTAATTCGCCAATTCATAAATATCACACAATCACCTGCAGAAAAGAATTTCTGGAAACTTTGCAATGAAGTTTGTAAACACCTGAGATGAACTTACCTGCTTGGACACAGGCCTGAAGGACGTATCTGACTGCCTTACAGACTTCCTCATCCTCAGATGCTCCCATCAGGTTTAACAACAAGGGGAGACCACCCGCTTCTAAGAACCTAGTCTGATTGTTCACTAGAAACACAGATAAACACAGTCAGTCTTCTACGATGTCGTGAAATTTTTCACTAGCTAACCCTGTAATACAAGCTGTGGTACAGGAGGGTAATTTTTAACTGATCAAGAAAAAAAACCCTTCAGTTATACAAGTGTTCGTAATTTATTGCTTTATAATCACATAAATGTACACGTCATATTCACCGACGTTTTACTACTGACAGGCCAGAAGAATGATTCACTGACGGTCACATAAAATGTCACATGACATTGAAAATCACCAGACGTTATGTGATTCATTATTTGCTTATTGACCTGAATTAAGTGGCTGACATCAAGTGCTGAGTTCCTACGCAAACTCATTATTGACATGACACACGTGTATGTCCATGCACTAGCGGGACTTTCACTGGGAAAACTGTCTAATGGGTGCTACAGGAAAACACCAACCCATGGTGTTTCACTTGTGCAATAGTCAATCAGTGTCATGAGTAAACACCAACGCATGGTGTTTCACTTGTGCAATAGTCAATCAGTGTCATGAGTAAACACCAACGCATGGTGTTTCACTTGTGCAATAGTCAATCAGTGTCATGAGTAAACCAACTCTCTTCGATGTTTGTATTAACTGATGAACTTTGTCTCGGATTACATGAAAGTTCAGTCCAAGACAAGGACTCAATAAGCACCACGTGTCTAACGGGTCATGACAGTCTGAACTTCCCCCGTACAAAAATTCCGTTTAGAACATGACACAGAGTGCGTGTGTCGAATCAGGGTTCAACTCCAGGGCCCACTTGCATGAAGCCCTTTCTTAGCATTACGAGCACGTAGCTAACATGGCAACCAGCACTGTAGGCATGGTAACATTAAGAGGGTTTACGCAAGTGGGTCCCGGTGTAGTTCTTCCTCCTTACCTGAGAGGTCAGTAATGTGACCCAGGGTGAGTATGACCTGTAGTCGTGACACCTGGTCTAGCTCAGGATGGGACAACAATGACAGCAATGTCTGCACAGCCTCATGGTCCCCAGCAGTGTCTGCACTCGCACCTGCAGGGTGGATAATTACACAAAATCAACCTTCCTTAAATAATAAGTTCCTCATGTTAACTGCTGTACATACATCCCGAACTCATAATCAAAACCTGCTCACTAGTACACATGAAAGCAATTATTCCGTTATAGCTGAATCAGCTTTATTGGTGGAAGCATGAAGGGAGTTGGCAAATTTTCCTGAGTTAAAACTGTGATGAAACAGCAGGAGAGCAATCTCATTCATCACCCATGAACCTTTAGATTTCAGACCAGTGGGTAAGCAACCCAATCAATGAATTAAACCAAATGACAACAATTACAACAATTCACTTCATGGAGAAGTCTGGCAAGATTCATTTCAATGTTATAGGGATTCATGCAGTTGTATCAGAGAGGTAATTTAATTTCCTTGCACACATCGATATTTTAAAACAGGACATAAAATCACAGCGCTTCAACTTTTTAACAGTTAATCTGACACTGGCTCAAAAATGACAAGAGTACAAGTCCTGAGTTCTATGCCCCACTCATGACACGACTGACAATTTCTCCGTAACGTTTGGAACGATTATGATTTTATGCCACTTCAGCAAAATTACAGCCACTTTTGTGGCAAAAGCATGTTAGAACCCAGAAACTTACATATAGCAATAGGGACAATTTTGCCTCTGACCAAGTTGCACATTTTGCCTCATCCCGGGGGGTTTTATTGATCTTAGACCAGTGTTTTGAGGTATGTTTGTTATATGGCATTACATCAATATATACTCTCAGAGCAATAAATGGAAGTTTCAGTACCAAAAAGTATTATTTCATGAATTTCAGTACCCGAAGTATTATTTGCGGGCTGAAATTTTATGTCAATTTGAGATGTAGGCCTAAGACGTCACACTCTGTGTGTTGACGGTTTCCTCAGACTGGCTCAAGCCCTACCGTTGTCAGTGATACAGGCGTCCAGCGTGGTCACGACATGTAGGGCCAGACTAAGCTGCTGAGGCTGTCTCCTGCTCTGGTTACTTAGCCTCTGTAGCACAGAGATGATCACTTCTAGACCACCACACTTCCTCACTCGGTCCTGGTTGTACACTGAAATATAGTACAGATGTATCTAAAATTTGAAAAGTAAATTAATTCAGACTGCCTTCCAAAGTATCACGAATTATAATTTGTTTAAAGGAACCAACCAAGCAAGTACACCTCAAGTGAAGAGCCACACTGTGCTGGTTTCAAATATGGCCCAAAATATCCACTATAGCTAGAACCTCTATGCCTTTTTTAGCATTTTGTTCTATGTAGATAAAAGCATGAAAAATATTTTTTAAAAATCTGTATAAAGTGGACTTTCAGATGACGTATTTTATTCAAAAAAGGGTCCACTCCTTTCAGGTGAACTGGCTAAAGATGTGTCATTTATACTACCAATAAGCTGAACACTGTGCCTTTAGGAACTCTTGAAGGAGCCAGCATTACATTGTCAGGGAAAACCAGGCACAACCCACGGTGAACTGCATGTTGCTGGCAGACCTTCCCAAGTATGACCGAAAAGGAAGCCAGCATAAGTTTGGCATGAACTCACAGTGACCCCATCTGGTGACAGCTATCTGGGTCATCTGGGTAGGGATGGCCCATTTTTGGTACCAAAAGCTGGACACTGTGCCACCAGGAACACTTGAACAGCCGTCCTCACCAGGAAGTCAGAAGTATCAACTTACCATTATTGGCCACCAAGAGTCCGAGGAACGCAGCCAGTGGACGGACAACACTCTCCTGTTGGCACTCCTGGAGGAGTCTGAAGGTGTACGGCAATAAGGTGGCACACAGTCTCTGATTGTCATCTGCAATACAGAGGTAACAGTTGATGAAATTGAGTACTAGGTCTCTCATTCCCAACCAACAAGAAATGCATGAATAATACCAGTATTTCCTAGTTTGCTTTGCTTTACAGCACTTGACCATGGAACAACACATGGTAGTACAATGATACTGCAAGTCTAGCAGATAACCAAGGCAGATATATATTAAAGTATCAACAAGGCAACAGCATTTTTTTTCAGTAATAGATGAACATCAGCCTATCTCTGAAAGAAACCTCTTTAAACACCTTTCTAAGACCACCAGAATCAGGTGAAACAGATGAAATTTTAGGTCAAACACTTGCATTAAAGGAAGCATGAACAGGAACTCTAAAATAAAGATCACAGTCTTATGGAAAATGAAGAAACTTTAATAGGACTATAAAAATGAAAAAAAAAAAAAAAGAAAAGAAAAAAAAAGCATTTTTGAGGTGTAAAAAAGCATTTTCTATTGTGTATACCTTAAGAACCCCTGTACTGTACTTTATATTTCCAACATGGACGAAAATTTTTGAAAATTATCGAAAAAAAGGTGCTGGAATGTGGGATGAGCTTTATATCCTCAATTCACACTCTTCCAACCAAAGCTGTTTCAACAGTAATGCTGACAATGCCTGCAGGCGAGTTAATCTTGATCTGTAGTCACTAGTGGGGTCTTAGTACACCTGTACTTTAAAGCCATTTTACGACCCAAGAAGAAAGCTAAGCAGTTTTTTGGGATGCTTTCACATGCTAGCCATTAAGATATATCCTAAACTGCACATGAAGAAACAGAAACCAAGCATCTCCTATGTATCCTTTAGCGCCATGTTGTGTTTTGGGAGGTAAAGTTTAACATGTGTTACCATTCTGTGGGTTGTTGACACACATGCTGAGCGCACTGGCCGCAGAGCTCCACAATTGCAGGGAGGAGGGAGGAAGGGGCTCCTGGATCATCTCACTCGGCTCTCCCAAGGCAAGGCATGACCTGACAACGGAAACTCTCCTGTACTACGCTTATGGGGATATTCTGATACGCTTCAGATTCAATACCACATGGCAGTATGCATGAAATACTACTGCTGTGATTCAAAACTCATGAAGAAGTTTTCAGGGTGTTTTGAGCACTAATTTAACAGGGATACAAAGTTTCCTTTTTCTGCCATGGTTACACCATCTAACCATCAACATATCCATATCTTTACTTTTTCAAAAAACTGGGAGAGAAATGTAATATTTTTCTTTCAGCCTGACTAATATCTGTCCCAGCAATTAAAAGAATTAGGGTAATGGAAAAGTTTGATTGGAGAAGTGATATAAAAACTACACATGACGAAAAGGGCAGTTCAAAAAGAAAAAGGATATATTGATTTATTACATTTCCGATCTGGACACTTTCATTCAGCTACATGAATATAATCTTCTGTTTAAAGTGGATGTTATTCATCATAATGGCATTACATGTTACTGCTTTTCTTCACCATACCTGGATAACTCTGACTTGCACAAGTTTGGTGAAATGATGCGTTAGGTGATAATAAACTGACGAAAAAATATATCATTCTCACCTAAAGATTTGTATTAATGCCTGCAGACATCCAGATCTCATAGTCAGGACCTGTCCATAACCTGAAACAGGACAGAGTGAGCATCAGTACTATATCATTTCAAACACTTTAAAAAAAGAAACATTAGAGGTGGACTATCCCAGTTCTATTTTTCACGACACTTAAATAAATGCTACACCTGTGATATAAAAAAATTCCAACATAAAAATGCATCTGGTGAGTATTTTAACTTGTGGATAATAAAAATATCTTTAACAACAAAAGTTCCGTGAAAAAAATCACACATTGCTTGTCTGCCTATTAATGGCACTAGTGTGTCAAATATGCGTGACGTAACTGTGGCATATCCAGTTTTGAGGAGCAATCTTTCCAGCCTGTATACTGGATTAAAACAGGTCTCCTCAAAAGGGCTAGAACTCTGTTTAATCTGCGTATGCAGCATGAAATGGTTAGGTCACATGACAATTATCCATTTTCGTTCAATTTCGGGCTTCGATGGGAAGGCATGAAAACTAATATCCCCATCATTTGGTGTGTGATTAGCACAACTGAGTGCTGCACAAAATGGCAAACTGTCACCATAACGTCACACAACAGGGGACATCAAGGGCAGGTACGCTTGTAGAGAATACCAAGCTGTATGAAACTCAGCCTATCAGTCTTGAAAAAATAGAATCCAGCGAGTTTGTTCTTTAAATCACTTCAGCTCCGTGTTTCAGATATCTCTAGGATATACTGTGCTAATTTTGCATGAACAAACTGATCAACTGGGACAGATCACCTTTAAGCCAAAAATGTGACTGCAGGAAACATAATGGCAGACTTACAGGTAAATATCACCAGAGACCTCACTACGTACCACCAAAAGGACATCAATACAATCTCATAATGCTTTGTACACCTAACATTCCTTATGAGTGAACCACCCCGACACCCATTTTATAACAACCATGAACTAATTGCTTTCAATGGTCTGTCTGAAACTTCCGGACTTCATTAAAATTCAACATATATGTTAAGAAAAAGCAAACGTCAACAATTACTACTTAAAACTTCACGCAAAAACATACAGGGAGGAGTGTGATCAGAGAAATCAACATTATCCTTTGGATTTTCAGCCATCTCAGAAAAGGCTTGATAACTTTCTTTGTTGTGTATTAACTGGCAGAGCAAACATGTACTTACTGTTGTTTGCCACAATACAAAGAATAAGGAAGGAGACCGTTTGTCGCAGTCTGTTGCTAGAACTTGGACAGGTAAGCAGGCCGTACAGATTGGAGAAGACATCACTGGTGCTGATCTGTTTCTGTAGGAACACTGAAAAGACAAGTCCGAAGATGGATATTCATGCCAAGGATTTAGCCAGCACAAAACAAACTCATGTGTAAAATACGATAACCAGTAAAAGAATGCATGCATCATAAATACGTGAGCTTGAGGAAGGAGAATACAAGGAATGAATGATGACATTATTCTATGTATGTTTATTGCGTGAACATGTCAACCTGCAACCTGCGGGTGGTTGTGGGTTTCCTGCTGGCTCTGCCTGACACCCTGCGACCATAATGCCGAACATCGTTGTATGAGTGAAATATTCTAGAGTGCGGCATAAAACACCAGGTGAGTGAATAAATAAATATTGCAGTAAAATTCCACGAAATATCACAGAATATCATGTCACCAAAATTCAAGTGTTTAATACCCAATCTGAATGATTTTCTTTGGTTGCAGCATGTTCCAGGAATAGAATGTCCTAATAAATCAGTGTTACAAACATGACACTAAATCTTTACCTTGTCAATGAATCTTGTAACAATGCAATGAATAAATGTATGTCATTTGCTGGTATAATGTAGATTTACATTAGTATACACTTTTAACAGAGTTGATTCACAAATCACTGTTTTACTACCATGTACATGTAGGCCTTAGTTAAATAATGCGGGAAAATATGAAAACCTTGAATTCTGTAAGAAAGAAAAACTTGTTTCTAATCACTCTGTAGTGCCAATTTACACTGTGCATTTTATACCTTACCAGGCTGACTGCTTTCTGTAAAATTTCCGAAGAAATGAAACTTTAATATTTTATGCTTCCGTTAATGCTTCATGCCATGAACCTTATTGGCTATAAAACAGCTACTCTGAATATTTCTTGGAAGACTGACCAGTTTCACGTTGGTTCATGACATGGTTGGCAACTTTTCCAGCTATACACTTTTACATGGCAGATTATCCTGTCCAAAGCAGTTGCCTGCTATGAAAATACTATTTGATGCAGGCCACTGTCCTTGACTTGTCACGCTGCTCATTTTCAGGCATGTCTTTCAAGCCAGAAACTTACAGTGGTCTGTTAAGGCTGTCAAAGAAGAATAATTAAAAAACAAAGCCAACTGTCACAGTGCTCACATACCATTTCTCTCCACACAGCAGCCCAGGCAGTACAGAGCGGACTCTTTGATCTGATCTAGTGGCGTGGATGACAGCAGGTCTAAAATGAACTGTAGACCTCCACACTCATGAAAATACTGCTTTATTGTACCTGCATATGGAATGAAAAACATGTGAGCGCAAACACCTTCATTACCGATACATGCCTTTTTTCAGACTTTTCTACATTAATAATCAATAAGAAATCATAAGATTTCTGGGATGCTCCTTCTGTGTGTCATCTATTTTTTTTACTAGATCACTGCTTAAAGTCAGATCAAGAATTTTTCACTTATATCATGGCAGTAAAGTTTTATCGATGGATAGAAACTGGAGTACACTGAGCAAACAATTCACCTTTGGCAAGTTAATAAAGAGCTTTCCAATATATGGTGTACAGATAAGCACACATATATTGGCAGAAGACACGTGACACACTGTAAAATTGGAAGAAAACAGCAGATTGCGAGAAGTGTGGAGGACTGTTATTTGTAACCACAGCTCCACAAGATGTAAGACCCAATCTACTTATCCCCTATCTAAGGTCAGATTTTGTGTCCCGGCAATTGACAGGCATGTGACTATCAACTAGACAACAGCTTGCTCTCCTGTTGTTCTTTCTTGTGCTGGTTGAAGAGCCACTAGGTAATTTTACTTGGGAGTCATTTACTGTCAGCAGACTCCCTCACCATTCATGCCAAATACCTTAATTAGCTTAAGATGGCAGTAAAAACAGAGAAAACACGGACTATTTAATTATTACTCCAATAAGACTGAAAATTGACAAAATAATAAAACATCCATCTACCACTGTATATGTCTGAATGGCAAACTGAGTATTACCACAGAGTAACAACAGAGAAAATCCAGGATGTTCTAATGAGGCTGAAAATTGACACAGAATCCATCTACATTATGAGCATGCCTATATATATCATTACCTTAATCTTAGGAAATCATGCAGAAATAAAATAGAAGTCAATTTTAATAAGAATGCCAACTTACCATTACTTGAGCAGATAGATGAGATGGTGAGTAGAGCTTGTTTGGTGGCACCTGGGTTGTCATGTTGGCACTTCAAACATTCCAAAAGGAGTGTCAAGTCCGCTTTCAGCTCAGCTAAAAGAGTAAAAACCTATGTTTAGCTGAAATACTTGAACCAAATAGAATATGTTGTTGGTATCAAATTAACCTCATGAAGTACTGTTTCTTGCTAATATCTACTTCTATCAATGACACTGGTTGCTGTATCATGACAGCAACT
Source organism: Acanthopleura granulata (assembly GCA_016165875.1). Classification (NCBI taxonomy): domain Eukaryota; kingdom Metazoa; phylum Mollusca; class Polyplacophora; order Chitonida; family Chitonidae; genus Acanthopleura; species Acanthopleura granulata. Next base: position 2,240,848 of record JABBOT010000014.1, read on the forward strand.
GCAGTTCCCGGTCACTGATGTAATACATAAGTCATATATAGAAATCTTGGGAGTTATTACTTAAACTATAGTTTCCACTGTCATTATTTACCATATATGCTGTGCATGCAATTGTAAGGCTTTATAACAACTTTTCACTTACATATACACTACATTAACGGCACTCTACATATACCCCCCAGTGTTACTAAACAGGCCAAAATTCACGACATAATCACACAACTTTTAGCCATATAAATTCTGCGTTTTGGGATGTCAATTAAATTATATATAGTTAAATAAAAATAAACTATAGTAAAAAATACGGCAGTGCAGTCCAGAAAGCAATATCTTTTAATTTCGTTACATCAATTACCGAGCTCAAAATAAACAATATTGATTTATCACTCCTCTCCATTTTATATATTTTCCTATTTTGATTCACTGGTTCTTTTTAGATCGTGATGTATTAAATATATAATACATGTATTTCCATGTATAGCTTTTACCAAAGTTCTGTTGAAGGTAATTGCATTAAATTAAACATCCCACGTGGTTATACCTGACAATTTGATAGTCATGACTCTCAACTTACTGATCGTGAAATATTGCCACAGCTGACTTTCACGTCAATGAACTACCACTGTAGTTATGTAACAGAAGAATAAGGTCAGAGGATGTATACCGTCATATTTTCCTCGGAAAATTATTTTTCTCTAATTATGCCCCAACAACTGGATAATTAGGATAACGACAACAATGGCAGCACCATATACACGACAATTCCCTATTTTTCTTATTTTACAATTACGCAGTTTTGCCTCCCTTGTTTTCATGTTTCAAAAATCATGAACTTTCGTTATACGTCAATTATATTAAACATACAGGGTCCAGTTTCCGACATCGTCCCAAAATTACTCCTGAAATTTTGTTCAACGCAATTCTAACTCTTACCATCATGTTTGTGATCCATAGCTCAGAGGATTTCATGAAAACACGTTGTCGCTGTTTTATCTATTTTCATTTTTACAAACGATAAAGCAACAAACATATAGCCGAGCAAACAGCGCAGCAGACGACAAATGTTGTCACAACTTTGATGGGGGCCACTCGGAACTCTTCGGAAGCGTTCGGTCGTTCACGAATGTTGTTCCGAGTAGGAAAGGCATGCCGGACATACACGAAATTATCCGAGAAGTGACGAAGCTCCATACGTGAACACTTATTTATCTTTGAGAATCTTTGACGTGACGGAGACCTGTCAAACTCTTGCACACGTTTGGCATCAAACCCTGTGGATGTTTAACTCCATGTAGCGACAAACTTCTTGGACTCACAATGGTTAGAATGCTACGTTGTGAGTGCCAAACTTTCGGAGCTGCCTGTAACTAGTGGATGTTGTAGTTCATTTAAACGCTGAGTTCGTTTTTCAACAATTTCTGAGGTAAATATCCGACGTTTAATTTAATTGAGCTAGTGGATGTTGTAGCTATTGGCTTCACGCACAGAAGAAACTACAAAGAAATTTAGCCCAATGAAAACCCATTGGCACACATAGGCCTACCTAGAACACCAGCAAGCACATACGGGTTCAGACCCAGCTTTGGCGTGGAAATTTGTAGATTCCCACACTCCAGTGTTTGCGCGGTCTGCGTTACAAGCGGTTGATGGCGCTCATGGGACCACTTGTGAAGGCTAAATTTCGTTGCATGTATTTACATGTTTATACGTACATCACAACGGTGAAACAGGACTTGCCCAAGGTCTATGGACGAGTTGCCTTGGGCCCTCTGGTTTCCAATACAATCCATTGGAAACTGCCATGGTGTAAATGAAACATGGCTTTACGAAGCAACAGTCAAATAAATAAAATATAACAGGTCCGAGTCTCAGCCGGCAGAACTGGCTGTTATTTGTGTGCCCGAGAAGGTAAAAGTGATAAGAAATTTGTGAAGATATGATCCCAGTTTTCAGTAAGTGACCAGGAGAATAATCCCAGCGACTAATATTTTCGCCCCCCGAAAAGTACTCTTAAAAAAAGTAAATAAAATATTAGTCTTGCAGATGAAACTCATTTTCTGGTAAGAAATCATCCAACCTTCAAAAAAAGTAAATGACGTCATCTGCAACAAATCATATAAACAGAGCAGAAAGTTTATTTATTTATGTGAGTGGTGTTTTACGCCATGTTCAAAAATATTTCACTTATACGACAACAACCCGCATAATGATGGGAGGAAACCGGACAGAGCCCAGTGGAAACCCACAACAACCGCAGGTTGCTGGCAGACCTTCCCACGTATGGCTGGAGAAGAAACAAGCATGTGCTGGACTTGAACTCACAGTGACCGCATAAATGAGAGGCTCCTGGGTCATTATGCTGCACTAGCACACTAACCATTTGAGCCATGCAGGCCACACAAAAAGTTTAGTACTGTAGTTTATAATCATCCAGTGGGATTTCTTCCAGCCCAAATCCTGGTCACTCTACTATATATATATTCTCGAATATGGCAGAAAACACCAATTAACAAAAAATTAAAATAGAAAAATAAAAAATCCTTATTAACTGCATAAAACTCAAGTGTCAGTTAGATTATGTGGTGCACTGTACATAGGATAGCCTTAATGCATAGATCAAATACAAGCAAGGTGTCCATATACTAGGACTCAGTGACATTATCAGTACATCTGGCATCTTTGACCTTGTATTCCACTGTGGCAGCACCATATGTTGGCGCTGGGAATGGCTTGCATCTACTAACTTGAGACACTTTCAGAAAATGACGAAATGATGTTGAAAGCCACTTAGAAAACCAAGCATACAACCATGTAAACCATGTCCCTTCCCCCCCAACCCCAAAGCCTAACCCCTTGTACTATGTACTACAAGGTTTCAGTTTTCATATTTAAATAATTAATAAGACAAAACACAAGAGACCATAATTCCAGCGAATAGCACTCAGTTTTGTATTTTTAGCATCTGAATTTTACATGTAGGAAAGAAATCTACATGCAGGAATATATACATATTTATATGAACCAACAAAAAGTGTTCCAGCTTTGCAGACAAAACGTACAAGGCTTATCGTCTTAAATTAATGAATCATGCCTTGAATGATCCAACCAGACTAGTTAAACTTGTAAACTTTTCCCCCAAAGAGATCACTTTCAAAAACACATTCGTCCTATACCCTTGTTGGACCAGCCCACTAAATAAGCCGAAAAATTCAACGCAACTTCATAATGTCATGGTTTGGCTTTAAAATAAATTTATCTACTTAGATCACGATTGCTCTAAGTTCTTTATTTATTTATTTATTTGATTGTTCTTTTACGCCGTACTCAAGAATACTTCACTCACGCAACGGCGGCCAGAATTATGATGGGAGGAGACTGGGAAGTGCCCAGAGGAAACCCACGACCATCCGCAGGTGGCTGGTGGACCCTTCCACGTACTGCCGGAGTGGAAGATAACATGAGCTGGACTTGAACTCAGTGACCGCTTTGGTGGGAGGCTTCTGGGTCATCTCTTGGTTCTAGATGGATCACATGTCAGCATTAGGGGTAACAATCATGCACACAAGTTTTCAGTATGTCAATTTCAGAAAGCAAAATTTATAACTAAATTACAATTGAAGTTTTCACCTAGGAATGTGTTACATTTTCATTTCCATTCACGGTTTGTATCGGAGAGATCAAAAGCACCTTCTGCCCCATTATTTATATATACATAATACTTTATTTCTTGCGTACCCAAAAGTACTTTTGTGAAGCTTGCATTAGAGGCAAAAATAAGCTTACAAACTATAAAAAACATTACATGAATGCTTAATTCTGAGCCATTTCACTGTGACTGGCCACAGTTCATGTAACATCCTAGAAACCTTTTGATTGCACAGAATCATTTATCAATTATACAATAAATCAATACACATACTTGATTGTTGTGCGCAAATGCTAATAGCAAGCCAATCAAAATAGCCCACTGTCATCTGTATCCAGTTTGGGTTGCTGCTTGACTTTCACTTTTTCAAGATTAAATACTGAAGAGCTATTTCTTCTATCTCCCAAGTTACACAATGAAGATGGGGCATGACCTTGAGATACACGAGTCACCTCTTTATCTTTCATCAATATCTCATTCCTTGACTGTTTATTTCTCATTCTACCTTTGACCTTCTTGCTCTGAGACCACTATATGACCTCTCACCTCAAAACTTGACCTCTGACCGTCAAACCTTTACCCTATGATTCCTTGTTCAAAGTGTCATAGGTCAAAATTCAACCTTCTGACCTTTGACCTAGCATTCCTTACAAGGATCACTCATCCCCTGGTCCTTGAACCACTCTGATGTCTCACCCCACCTTTGGCCTATCACTCCTTACAAGGATAACTCATCCCTTGGTCTCTGAACTACCCTGACCTCTCACCGAATCTTCTGACCTCTGACCTATTGCTCCTTACAAGGATCACTCATGGTTCTTCAACGACCTTGACTTTTTTCACTCCGGGGTAACCATTGACCTCTAAATTCCATTCCCATGATGTTTTGAACACCACTTTATCACCAGTCGGCGGGTTTTGTTGCCACGTGGGAGTCCAGTAAGAGAAAACTGTCATAGTGTTTGGCTGGAATCCCACGGATCATGTTAGGCAGTTCGTCATGGGCTGCCGGGTAAATAACGACACTCAGAGCCGGTCTACTGACACTGTACCTGGGAACACAGAGATGAGAGATGGCATTAGAATGGCAATGTGCATGGTTACCAAAAAAAAACAAAAACTGATACAGATTCACTAAAGCAGTCCTGGAAACTTTCTTTCAAACGTTTGTATATATAAAGGCAATAATCCAGAAGACAAATTGAGCTACAAACAACCTCTCCATGCTCTGCTTGGTTTCCTCCCATCACGATGCTGGCAGCCATGGTATAAATGAAATATTCCTGTGTACAGTGTAAATCAAAGAAACAAATGATCTACAAATAAATAATCTACACACATCTGACCCATAGGAGACAATGATGCCCAATTTGGTTTCCTGGGAGTTTGCCATAGAGTGGGATTGTCGTCACATGATCTAGGAGCCAAAACACACATTTAGGCCCCTAAACTGCTCTTATTTCAACCCATTCCTGCACGCAGCCAGCTCTCAGCTTGACCGCATGATGATCAGATTTGTCTGGCTAAGATGGTCAGGTATACAACAGATCAAACACTATTTACTTATTTATTCCATTGGTTATTTCGCTTGCACGATGGCAGCCAACATTATGGTGGGAGGAAACTGGGCAGAGCCTGGGGGAGACTAACAACCATCCACAGGTTGCTGGCAGACCTTGCAATGTACAATCGGAGAGGAAGCCAGTCTGAGCTTCAAACACTATCGTACCTGGAGATCAAATCGGCCTGTAAATTCTTGGACAGTCTCAGTGTGGCTCCAGTGAAAAGCTGTACAACTACCAAGGATGGAATCTGTCAAAACAGAGACACACTCATATACTGAGGTCATCTGAATCGGAGCTTACAAAACCCATGGATGATGAGATCAAGTATGAAATTTAATGTCTCCATGATTCTGTCAATACAACATACCATTCTCATTACTGATGTTGTGTGTGTAATCCAAGCCTGCAAATATGTGACTGACAATAATGAAAACACCCCTTTGGAGAAAGTGGCATGATTTAAACATGTCAGGTGACCATTGCCCGTTAATATATAACACGGGAAACATGGCCATATCACTTTCTCCAAAGGGGTGTTTTCTAAAAATGTCAGGCACTTATTTACAGGCTAAGCTTCTAAACAATGTGATGAAATCTTTCAAAGCAGTATACACAACATCCCAAATCGTACTTATGACGGTAAATATTATGAATAGAAAGTAACACCGAAAAAGATGAATTGTGAGAGAAAAGAAATTGGGGATGAGGAGGAGGGGGGCACCAACCTTCTGTATGCAAGTTTCTAGGGCAGGAGCTGTTAGTGTGCCGTTCTGAGACACAACACAGAGTCGTTCTAACTTCTGACAACTCTCCAATGCCTCAAAAAAGATGGCATTCAGCGTGACATTGTGCTGCTCCAGCCTACAAGAGAAGTAAGACGACAATGAACAAGATTCTATCTCTGACATGCGATTATTATTTTATAACACTCTGGCTGATCAATGACATAATCAAGAAATTTTCACTCATATTTGGCGGTTAGTTTTGTGTGTTGAGGAATTCCAAGTGCCAGAGGTAAACCACTGACCTTAGGCAAGTGACTGACAAACCTATGCACGTGTGGCATACAAACTCGCATGCCATATTGGTGGAAGATATGCGGCCTTCAACAGACAAGATGTGCACACAGTCACACAGGCATTGTCGGGCAATAGAGGAGTTTTGAGTTCGAAACCATTTGTCCCCGAAGGTAAAACGAGTCCATCTGTGTCATGTGACTCATCAAAAACGTCAGGCAATTTTGTTCACTTTAATTTACCGATCACCTGTCACGCCATGTTAGGGAGGTACAAACGACCTCTCCTTCAATCAGCAGCTTCTTAAGTTTAAAAAACTTTCAGCTACTCCATTCTGCCTATCGTACATCTGGTCTAAATAACTTTTTGTGAGACTTTTCTGAGACGTCCATGTTATAGTAAATGTAATCAGAAATAACTGCCTAACATTTTTGACAGGTCACATTGTACAGTAGGGCTTTTCTTACCTTTACGGATAAAAGAGTTTGAACTCTAAACACCCCCTATTCAAGTCCCCAGTGCACTGAGAGTAGAGGAATCAACAAACTCCTGCCCAAAGCAGGTTCTGTGCATGAACTTTGTACGCACAAGTACTTTTCTCTCAACTGCGGACAGGACAGTGAAATCTCCACTTTCCATGCTTAACATTGCACAACAAAAGACTTATGATGTAAAAGTTATAATTCACTGTAACGACACCTGTTGAGAGTAAAAAGTGCCAGTGTCCCACTGATACAGTTACTGAGTATTGTGAGAAAATCAGGAAAAATGTGACATACATGTTACCATAGTAAACCTAATCAACTGCCAATTAAATCTGCAAACTGAATAACAACTCATTTCGTAAGGAGATATCCTCGTAAACTGTTATTGGTTGCTTCCTAAATATTCTTCCATGCGTTTTGATTGCACTTATTTCATTGGGGTTTCATGCCATTATACTCAAAAATATTTCCCTTGTACAATGACTCAGGTTTATTGAGGGAAGGAAGGTCTAGCACAGCCTTGGCGAAATTTCACACCTTTAAAATGTAGTCAAATCAGCCAAATTTTACATTCTACCTTAAGAGTTCGGAAGTTTGTTTGGAAGATGCAATTATATCCTAATGGAAAGGTGTAATTTTCTGCACCAGAGGTAATATTAAATTGCATTTATCTACCTCTGGAAATGCACCTTTTGGGGGGCAAAATTCTAAATGTGCTATACCCTAATTCCTCAGCCTTTCTGTATATAAAAGAGTATTAATTCTGACTGTAGACACAAGACTAGATTTGTCGACTTGGCCAACTTCAAGGCTTTACACAACGTAACAATTTCATCAGTCTACACATCTCAGGATATGTTTCAAAAATCATCTTGCAAACATGTGAAAAGGTCAAAGAATTACAGCAGTCCTTTTACCTGAAGTCTCTGAGGTTGGTCATCTCCCTCAAGGCCTGGCAGAGCGTGGGCAGATAACCCCAGTGGGCCCCCGAGCCCAGGAACGCTAGACGGAGATGTTCCAGCTTCCGACAGCCACGAGCGATGTGAACCAGACTCTTACCATGCAACATGCCTGAGAAAAGAGGGTGAAATAACAGCCTTAAAATACTACACCAGTGTCAATACCAGCTTCTCCAGCTCTGACAGCCATAGGCGATGTGAACCAGGCTCTTACCATGCAACCTGCCTGCGAAATGAGAGTGAAGAAACAGCCTTAAAATACTACACCAGAGTCAATACCAGCTTCTCCAGCTCTGACAGCTGCAGGCGATGTGAACCAGGCTCTTACCATGCAACATGCCTGAGAAACGAGAGGGAAATAACAGCCTTAAAATACTACACCAGTGTCAACACCAGCTTCTCCAGCTCTGACAGCCATAGGCGATGTGAACCAGGCTCTTACCATGCAATATGCCTGAGAAATGAGAGGGAAATAACAGCCTTAAAATACTACACCAGTGTCAACACCAGCTTCTCCAGCTCTGACAGCCACAGGCGATGTGAACCAGACTCTTACCATGCAACATGCCTGAGAAATGAGAGGGAAATAACAGCCTTAAAATACTACACCAGTGTCAACACCAGCTTCTCCAGCTCTGACAGCCACAGGCGATGTGAACCAGACTCTTACCATGCAACATGCCTGAGAAATGAGGGTGAAAGAACAGCCTTAAAATACTACACCAGTGTCAACACCAGCTTCTCCAGCTCTGACAGCCGCAGGTGACGTGAATCAAGAGCCTACCATGCAACATGCCTGATAAAGGAAGGTGAAGAAACAGAATGAAAATACTAAATATTGGTTTTCGCCCTGCAAGCCTTTTCACATGTATCTTGGTCCAAAGTACAACACGAGCAAAATGTCATGCAGCAGGGAGCAGGTAAAAGTCCTGAAACGTTACAGCCATACCAGAATATCTGTTGTTGTTGCACTCAAATCTTTTCGAACGTTCAATTTCCGGGCTTGAAACTCTATTTCATTTCTTTTTAACAAAAACTCTATCAAAACTTAGGTTGGAAACGATAGTAGTGAATCCAAGAAATATGTTAAAATGACATTCACAAGAGACAATGAGAAGACACTTTTCCAGCATAATAAATAATACCTTACAAAAACAAAAAAGGCTGGAAACAAGGGAATTACTCTGTAAGTTGCAGTAACACTGCATTTTCTGGAAATACCAAAGCTTGTAGACAAGAAATAGTCTACACATAGATGATAGTTTTACCATAAAGGTGTCAAAACATACTATCATGACTACTGACGAACTCAGTAAAAGCATATATATGTAAAATCCGTCTGGAATTCTGTGACCATGGTTACCATTGAAACTTGCAGCCATGGTAACCATCCTCCTCACCTGGGAGTCCTGATAACTGTAGGGAGGTCAGCTGGGTCCATTTGGAAATGGGCGTAAGGTCATCGTCCGACACTGTGTGGGCCTCCGCACTAACGACAAAAATATACATGTATACTAGGGGTGTGACACCGAGAGTTTATTGTCATCAAGGGCCAACCAGCAGCGAGAGCTGGGGAAGTAACAGTCTACAAGGACAGTTCAACAGTGCTGGAGGTTTCCATGCCAACAAGGGTTCGTACACAGACAGGCGACAATATCCCTCCTGAGCAGTCGCTTGGAAATCATATTAAACAAGTGTCGCATTTATGTAATAATGAAATTCTCAATGTTTGTCCAAATTCAATACGTATGAAATGTCATGCTAATGGAGTCATATGAAGCCACAGAATACCAGACCATGATGTCATCTAATCATTAATCATGTTAATAGACAATTCTCCTTGGCTCTGTCTGGTTTCCTCCCACCAGTGAAATGTTCTTGAGTACAGCATAAAACACCAATCAAATAAATAAATAAATGAACAAATAGACATAACACTGATTCCTTTTTTTTTTTCAAATGATGCATCCAAATCAGCAAAATTAACAGTCCTTCGGACTCCCACTAAGACATCAACAAATGCAGAGAAGAATTGTCCCACTGACTTACCAAGCTGTGTAACTGTGTCGGCGAAAGTTTATGGGAACCAAGCTGTTGAACACTGATCGGAACCCTGCCCCGATCAGTTCAAAATGCTGGATATTTGGGCATGCCGATGCTAGGTGTTTCAGCTCGTAGCTTCTGTCTTGAGATTCATGAAACCAGCCATAGGATGTCGAGGCCTGCAATTACAAACAAAAATACAAGTTGAGTCTCAAATTGAATGAAACAGTGATCTTTTCTAAAGGTTTCAGTCATCATGTTTCATCAAGAGAAGTCAACTGCATGCAGGCAAACAGACTTCATCTATTTTTGATCATTTGGCCAATAACAAATGTTTCTCTGTTGACCCATCTTTTTCAGCCCTACCCCAAATAACCTAACATTTCCTCCATGACTGTATTATTTAACTTTCTTCATTTTTCCGGATTCTTAAAGTTCAGTCTATTAATTTTGGAAAGGTGTTCTGCAGATTAGGATGATATCCTATTGGAAAGATAAAAGTTTTGGCACCAAAAAAAACATTTTACGACTGATTGGGGGGGGGGGTTGAAATCTTACATTATTTATAGTCCACACCAGGTTAATTCAGAGTCCAATACACAGACAATGCCCTTCCAATTTTTTACCCAAAAGTGCTGTTTATATGCAAAATTACAGAACAAAGTACTAAAACTATACCACTGATTCCTATCAATGTCCTTTGAATTCATTCGCATCCACTTGTTCTTGAACATCTACATGTACATATGTGTTTGCTTTACTTTCTGATACTTTGTGTTACCCTCAACAAACATACTGAATCTAATTCACATGACACTAAGTCAAGAATTTTTGTAATTTACGGTGATTGATTCGACACAGAAAATAAACAACGGATCATCCCCACGTTTTTGTACTTGACATGTACACAAAGCCTGAGCTCAATACATGCAGTACTGTTTGAAATACCATCCTGAAAAGCGAAAAGGCATGTTCAAAGTTACATTTGTCAAAACGGTTGGACAATACTATGTTTATTTTGGTGAAGTACTTTTTTTAACAGGTATCACAAGAGGAAATTCTGTCTGGGCTGTGACGAAATTGCTCCATGAGAGTATCACCCTTGCAACCTGAGACAGTAGTAAGCTGCCAGTGTTTGTAACTTAAGTATACACGTAAATTTATAACATGAAATGATCGAGAAACTTACTCCAGCCACAACAAAATGGCCTGGAAATACTTTGCTGTGTTGTTCACCCATGTATTTGTAATAAATATAATACAGGTATGTTCCATTAAAACCATGTCCTGTCCCTGTGATATTACATGTTACATTGACAGTCAGAAGATTTATGTCACAGCTTATAAACAGACGATATCTCCTAGCTCCCTGATTAGTCTGTCCCTCGTAAGCTTAAAAGCATGGGCACCTCCAGATCCCTAGTCCGCAGCATGATACTCCACACTTCAAACGAAGATAATTCAGCAACGAACCCATACAATTTCAAAAAGGTATTTACACTGAAGAGAAAATTTTATGATCCTTTTAATAAACAGTACCTCAGTCATTAGTTGTCTTTTATTTTAACACTTTGATACCTTAACAATGATTCCAAGAAGAACGGTCTGTCAAGAATTTAGAAATTTACAGTAATTAATGTGCACGCAGGTCATCAATGATGGATCATCCCTTATATTATATATATATATATTACATGTATGAAAAACTTAAGTTCTATACATTCAGTCCTTTTTCAGTTACCATCCCTAACCTTTTATACTTCAACATAACTTCCACCGTTTTGACTGTGACATTTAGAGCTAAAACCCATCCGATCATGAATGGACTGGAAAATCTGAGACCATCTCACCTGTGACTGTGAGGATGCTGCCACACCTAGCCTCCGCCTCTTGCCAAATCCCTGGGGAGCGCTGTAAGATACCCTCACCTTCTTCTTCCCGACCAGTGTTGTGGGGATGGCCTCTTCTGCTTCAGGAGTGCAGAGACAGCAAGCCGGGAGAGCCAGTCTATGTAAGCCTGGGAAAGTCATACAAACGGGTTGACATGATTACGAAGTGTTTTCAGCAGAAGTGAAAAATATTTCATTTCTATGGCTGGTTACACGCACTGACACATATTAAACACACGGAACACATGGAAGAACAGGAAATTTCTATGTAATCCAATCAAAAAAACATTATAAGAATGTAATATTTGTGACTTGTAAGGACGTACTCTGATCAGGGCAAAATCTTTTTGTGATTTGTGAACTTTCAAAACAAACTTATAGTTCCACTGGTTGCTGTCCATTTTGCATTTTTCAGTTGTTTCAGTATAGATGTAAAGGTATGTGTATGATAAATGTAGAAAACAGTTTACTGTTTAACCTAGTAGTGCTAAGAGCAAACCTAGTACAGCTAAGAAGAAGCTTGTTAGAGCCAAGGGGAAAGTTGATAAAATTAAAAGGAAATTAATGAGTTGAAAGGAAACCTGACAGAGCCAAGAGGACACCTGATAGAGCAAAGAAGATACCTGGTAGAGCCCCAAGGACACCTGGTATTGCCAAAAGGAAACCTGATGGGGGAAAGTAAAAACCTGACAGAGCCAAAAGAACACCTGGTACATCCAAGGGGAACTTGGTAGAGCAAGGAGGAGACTGGGTAGAGACATCCGGAAAAAGGGCCAAGACAAAACTTGATGGAGCCAGGAGAAAACCCAATAGAACAAAACGTAAACACGAAGGAACCGATAGGAAACATGACAGAGGCAACTTAGTAGAGCACAGAGGAAAGCACAGAACATCACCAACCTAGATATTGAGAGGTTATTTTTGACCACTCAACCAGATGACACACACGGGTTCCAACCTATACGTGGACAACTAACACCTGGACAGAATGAGATCAATCCCGAAAGAGACAGACAGGTTCAAACCTTTCAGTGGACAGATGAGGTTACACAGCGTCTGGACAGGATGAGGTCCATCCCGAAACAGACAGACAGGTTCAAACCTTTCAGTGGACAGATGAGGTTACACAGGGTCTGGACAGGATGAGGTCCATCCCGAAACGGACAGACAGGTTTAAACCTTTCAGTGGACAGATGAGGTTACATAACGTCTGGACAGGATGAGGTCCATCCCGAAACAGACAGACAGGTTCAAACCTTTCAGTGGACAGATGAGGTTACATAACGTCTGGACAGGATGAGGTCCATCCCGAAACGGACAGGCAGGTTCAAACCTTTCAGTGGACAGATGAGGTTACATAACGTCTGGACAGGATGAGGTCCATCCCGAAACGGACAGGCAGGTTTAAACCTTTCAGTGGACAGATGAGGTTACACAGCGTCTGGACAGGATGAGGTCCATCCCGAAATAGACAGACAGGTTCAAACCTTTCAGTGGACAGATGAGGTTACATAATGTCTGGACAGGATGAAATCAATCCCAAAACAGCCAGACAGGTTCAAACCTTTCAGTGGACAGATGAGGTTACATAACGTCTGGACAGGATGAGGTCCATCCCGAAACAGACAGACAGGTTCAAACCTTTCAGTGGACAGATGAGGTTACATAACGTCTGGACAGGATGAGGTCCATCCCGAAACAGCCAGACAGGTTCAAACCTTTCAGTGGACAGATGAGGTTACATAGCGTCTGGACAGGATGAAATCAATCCCAAAACAGACAGACAGGTTCAAACCTTTCAGTGAACAGATGAGGTTACATAACGTCTGGACAGGATGAGGTCCATCCCAAAACAGACAGAGAGGTTCAAACCTTTCAGTGGACAGATGAGGTTACACAGCGTCTGGACAGAATGAGATCAATTCCAAAACAGACAGACAGGTTCAAACCTTTCAGTGGACAGATGAGGTTACATAACGTCTGGACAGGATGAGGTCCATCCCAAAACAGACAGACAGGTTCAAACCTTTCAGTGGACAGATGAGGTTACATAACGTCTGGGCAGGATGAAATCAATCCCAAAACAGACAGACAGGTTCAAACCTTTCAGTGGACAGATGAGGTTACATAACGTCTGGACAGGATGAGGTCCATCCCAAAACAGACAGACAGGTTCAAACCTTTCAGTGGACAGATGAGGTTACACAGCGTCTGGACAGAATGAGGTCAATTCCAAAACAGACAGACAGGTTCAAACCTTTCAGTGGACAGATGAGGTTACATAGTATCTGGACAGGATGAGGTCCATCCCGAAACAGACAGACAGGTTCAAACCTTTCAGTGGACAGATGAGGTTACGCAGCGTCTGGACAGGATGAGGTCCATCCCAAAACAGACAGACAGGTTCAAACCTTTCAGTGGACAGATGAGGTTACACAGCGTCTGGACAGAATGAGATCAATCCCGAAAGAGACAGACAGGTTCAAACCTTTCAGTGGACAGATGAGGTTAAATAGCGTCTGGACAGGATGAAATCAATCCCAAAACAGACAGACAGGTTCAAACCTTTCAGTGGACAGATGAGGTTACATAACGTCTGGACAGGATGAGGTCCATCCCGAAACAGACAGACAGGTTCAAACCTTTCAGTGGACAGATGAGGTTACGCAGCGTCTGGACAGAATGAGGTCAATTCCAAAACAGACAGACAGGTTCAAACCTTTCAGTGGACAGATGAGGTTACGCAGCGTCTGGACAGGATGAGGTCCATCCCGAAACAGACAGACAGGTTCAAACCTTTCAGTGGACAGATGAGGTTACATAACGTCTGGACAGGATGAGGTCCATCCCGAAACAGACAGACAGGTTCAAACCTTTCAGTGGACAGATGAGGTTACGCAGCGTCTGGACAGGATGAGGTCCATCCCGAAACAGACAGACAGGTTCAAACCTTTCAGTGGACAGATGAGGTTACACAGCATCTGGACAGGATGAGGTCCATCCTGAAACAGACAGACAGGTTCAAACCTTTCAGTGGACAGATGAGGTTACGCAGCGTCTGGACAGGATGAGGTCCATTCCGAAACAGAGAGACAGATTCAAACCTTTCAGTTGACGGATGAGGTTACATAGCGTCTGGACAGGATGAAGTTCATCCCAAAACAGACAGACAGGTTCAACCTTTCAGTGGACAGATGAGGTTACATAACGTCTGGACAGGATGAGGTCCATCCCGAAACAGACAGACAGGTTCAAACCTTTCAGTGGACAGATGAGGTTACATAGTGTCTGGACAGGATGAGGTCCATCCCAAAACAGACAGACAGGTTCAAACCTTTCAGTGGACAGATGAGGTTACACAGCGTCTGGACAGAATGAGATCAATTCCAAAACAGACAGACAGGTTCAAACCTTTCAGTGGACAGATGAGGTTACATAACGTCTGGACAGGATGAGGTCCATCCCGAAACAGACAGACAGGTTCAAACCTTTCAGTGGACAGATGAGGTTACATAGTGTCTGGACAGGATGAGGTCCATCCCAAAACAGAGAGACAGGTTCAAACCTTTCAGTGGACAGATGAGGTTACATAGTGTCTGGACAGGATGAGGTCCATCCCGAAACAGACAGACAGGTTCAAACCTTTCAGTGGACAGATGAGGTTACGCAGCGTCTGGAAAGGATGAGGTCCATCCTAAAACAGACAGACAGGTTCAAACCTTTCAGTGGACAGATGAGGTTACGCAGCGTCTGGACAGGATGAGGTCCATCCCGAAACAGACAGACAGGTTCAAACCTTTCAGTGGACAGATGAGGTTACATAGCGTCTGGACAGGATGAGGTCCATCCCAAAACAGACAGACAGGTTCAAACCTTTCAGTGGACAGATGAGGTTACATAACGTCTGGACAGGATGAGGTCCATCCCAAAACAGACAGACAGGTTCAAACCTTTCAGTGGACAGATGAGGTTACATAGCGTCTGGACAGGATGAGGTCCATCCCAAAACAGACAGACAGGTTCAAACCTTTCAGTGGACAGATGAGGTTACATAGCGTCTGGACAGGATGAGGTCCATCCCAAAACAGACAGACAGGTTCAAACCTTTCAGTGGACAGATGAGGTTACATAGCGTCTGGACAGGATGAGGTCCATCCTAAAACAGACAGACAGGTTCAAACCTTTCAGTGGACAGATGAGGTTACATAGTGTCTTGACAGGATGAGGTCCATCCCGAAACAGACAGACAGGTTCAAACCTTTCAGTGGACCGATGAGGTTACACAGCGTCTGGACAGGATGAGGTCTATTCCAAAACAGACAGACAGGTTCAAACCTTTCAGTGGACAGATGAGGTTACATAGCGTCTGGACAGGATGAGGTCCATTCCAAAACAGACAGACAGGTTCAAACCTTTCAGTGGACAGATGAGGTTACATAGCGTCTGGACAGGATGAGGTCCATCCCGAAACAGACAGACAGGTTCAAACCTTTCAGTGGACAGATGAGGTTACACAGCGTCTGGACAGGATGAGGTCCATCCTAAAACAGACAGACAGGTTCAAACCTTTCAGTGGACAGATGAGGTTACATAACGTCTGGACAGGATGAGGTCCATCCACGGAGTGAACATGAACACCACTCAGGTTGAAATTTCGCAGACATGAACACCTGTTCACGAGAGACTCGATTCCTGATGTGTCCATCTTTCCTGTATCACTCTGAAAAGGATACAGAATAATGTATTATCTTAGAGTGTAAGATAGAAAAAAAAAAAGCAGTGAAGCCAGCAACAACTGAAAGTTCCCTGAAAAACACATCAGAGGCCATTGTTAAAACCTTCTAAGTTGGAGGTAATCCAACCCCGTGAGAAGAAAGTGTCACTTGGTACGGAAACTTTTTTCTTTTTTTTTTAATTTCTGGTGAACGAAAGAAATAACACTGACATGACTGATAGTGAAATGATAAGTCCAGGAAAAACTTTAGAATAGCATTCTTTTTTGGTTGGTCTATCAGGGCACCCCCAAAATTAACATTTTTAATGATCATCCAAACCTGCGTTTGCTGATTTCTTAATTTTTTTTGTCCTCCAGGTACAATGTGGAGTCAAATTCAGCACTTATATGGCGGACTTCACAAGCCATATTAATAATGTGGAGATACTAGTAGTGGACGAGGTGATTCAGTTTTTCTACTTTTATTTTCAACATTTGAAACTCTTGTAAAATCAACATTGGTATAAAGTTCATAGTACAAGTTCATAGAGACAATATATAAACGATTCTAGCAATAAGAAGGCATCATATTTCTTAATCCTGTGAGGAGACACTAGTGTGAAGCAGTACCTTGAGACAATGCTACATCGAAAATTGATTATTGTGCAAGGTCTACAATGTTACAAATGCATCAGTTTCTACTGTAATGTCATTCTGTCTTTAATGTGACATCATTACGATGGGCTGGGAAAGAAACTTTTGATGTCAGTAACATGATGGTAAGATCAGGCTGCCGGGCTTTGGACACGTATTACTGGGATTAAAAAGCATACGTGTATGACCAAATGCCTTAATTGATTTATTTCCATGTGTCTCATTGGTGTTTAATGTGCCAGAATTTTCACTGACGCTTATATATGACTTGTATGTATTCCCCCGAGTACTACACTTACATTCATCAGAGTATGCTGGCCTTTATCACAGTATGCTTACATTCATAATACCACACTCAGATGTATACTTCGTAAGTGTTCAATCACGTCAATACTTAAATTTATCTAGGCACTATACTTATCAGAGTACACAGGTACCTGAATATATCAAAGTTTTCTCGTATATCCAACATGATACATGCATATTCATGCTCCGCCTCCGGAGTATGTTTACGTTCATCAGAGCATGCTCAACTCACATGTACCATTAATCATCATCACAGTATACATTTGTACTTACAATTATCACACTATGCTTACATCATGGTATACTATCATCACATTCGTCACCACAGTATATATTGTACTTATTGTACTTACATTCATCAGAGTATAACTATTACATTCATCTGAGTATTCTTACATTCATCAGAGTATACTTACATTCATTAGAATATAAGGGCAATGTTGTAGATTCAGGCTTGTCAAGTTTGGACAGCATTCTGCAATTGTTTTCAACTGACTGCTGTCTGCCTTATAGTTGTCTGAAATATTAAGATAAAGTAGTCTGGAATTCTGGGATATGGACGGCACAGGACTGCTCAGGGACATAAAATCTGCCTGAATCCGCGAGACATTCAAATAGCATAGTTCCGTGGAGTATCGAAAACAGTTCTTGAACTCAGCACGATTTTGAAGCTGGGCAAAGTTCGCAGCCGGAATAAGGACCGTCTTGTAGGAAATGTCAAGGTCACATAACTGGCCAAGAATGCCGAAAAAGAACAGGCGGGCAGCCGGATCCACCTTGTCATTAATTCCCACCTCTTTCAGCTTTCTGAGACAGTGCACATTGTCAATCTGTGGGCGCAGCAAATCTTTTGGGAAGCTATTGGGCGCCCCAATTACTGAGAGCTTCTCCAAGTTTTCACAGAATTCCAGAAATGTGGTCTGTTGGACAACGTTGATGGAAATCGCAAAATCCTGCACTCCACGCCATCCACGTTTGAAATGAATCACAAGTTCTTTAAGTTGTCGAAATCTTTCCTGAGCACCAGGTGAAACGGCGAACTCGACACAAAAATCACGAATTGCAACCACAGAAAATGACAGACTCTCCAGTTTCTCTAGGACAGCCACAACTTGACACAAGCGCTTCGGGGTTAGGTTACAATCTATCACAGACAATGTGTGCAGGTTTTTGCACTGGTGCAGTGCAGTTTTTAACATCTGGCCGCTGAGCCAATAACAGTGGTTACAGTTGAGATGTTCTATCCTTGTACTGGCTGCAGACAGATATCCTGACAAGATCTCATCATTCAGCTGATAAGAGGCCTCAAAACAAGAGTGTCTGCAATGAAAACAGAGGAATGTAAGGTCAGTAGAAAACTTGCACAATATGACAATATTCCTGACAAAAGATTTTTACTTCCCAAGCAGATATTTAGATTTGACATTTAAATGACCTTTAATTTCATCTGCCTTGAATATTGCAACTCCTTGCAGTCCGCAAATGCTCTGACATTACATGCAGTTTTGTCACAATTTTGCTGGGCCCAGGATTGTGCTGAACCAATGTCGGTCAGAGCATGATCCATTTAAAAATCTGATACAGTGGCCTTGGGGGATTGCCAAGGCCAGCAAATAAAGACAAATATTACCCATAACACACGTCTGTAGCCTAAGGCCTTTGTGGTCACCCATGTTCCATGTGGCCAGCCTCAAAAGGTTTGACAAGGACCTGCAACTGTTTCAAATTTCTACATGGAGAGAGTTCTGAGGTGAGTTCGGGACAAATCCGGGCCGGCCAGGAGTAAGGATGATGGTGATGTCACGTGGTAAGGGGACGTCAATTCATTGAAAAATGTTCTTTTGTCAATGAACATTGGGTCAGCGATAAACAATAGCTCAACCTATTCTTTGCAAATCCCGTGGGCCAAACATAACTTTCACAGACAAAGTCAGAGCAATCTCTGACTACAATCCGTATATTGTTCAGTACATGTTCCATTGGTATATCGACATCCAAATATCGGAGCGACAATGGAGTTCATGCAGGATTAAGTATATGTTACTTTTGGTAAAGAGATAAAGAAGGCATAACAGTGAAATCTGGTAAGTTGGTGACAGCACCGTCTAATTACCACCTAATGTATATCTGGAATAAAATACTTAAGCAAGTCTAATAAGTGCTAGTACCCACACCAGACAGGAAATAAACACAAAGGAGGGGGCGGGGTGCACTTTAAAGAAGAAATTACAGATCAAAGACATGACCATAGAGGGTCCAGATATCGTGAGCTATGTTGTGATCGAGGAAAATGGAATTACCTGACAAGAGATACATCAAAACAGATCATCTCAAACCGTTTGCAAACTTTAGATGACGTCCATAATTCCACAGGGGTGAGGTATGAAAAAACCTTCAACAAGGTATCGTCAGGAAGGTGGAGAATATCCGAAGCACTGTCTTGCATTGCCATATTCTTGATTCAGATTTAAAGGGAGATAACTTCATAACAGCACCCGCAGTAGTCCCAGAAACAAAAGCTTTTCCAGTCATTTAGAAGTATTTATGCAATTCGAGTGTTACTGTGATAAAGAAACAGGGGAGTCCTGATTTACACCTCATTAGATGTCAGATAAAGACTAAAATACAGTAAAATGACCATTGGATAATACTTCTGTTGCAGACCGGAAGCTTGTCACAGCAGCCTCCTCCACCTTGACAAATGTAAAGGTACGAGTCATTCTTTGCGTCCTGTCAGCAATTTCCGATCTGATTTTTTTAGCTGTCACCCACACCCAACTCAGGTCTATGGCTAAGTCGGATAAAATTCCGAAGAATGATAGACCTGATGGTAAATTTGGTTTTAGAGAAAAGTTAAACTTTTGTTGAGTTACTAACCCTGGATAATGGGTGGTTGCTGTAGCTTGTAAATTTCATGACGCACATTTGCCTTGTGGGAGCATGTTAATAATTATTTTACAAATTGTGAAGCACCAGTGAAGAAGTGGACGGTGAATACAATAAACAACAGTTTGTTATAAAACTTAAACCAGTATCTGATATAAATTTAAATCTAGTCATAAACATTTAAATTTGGAAGTGTCAGTATTGTGTCTACCATTTAGATTACAACTATTGTAAAGCAGAGGCCCAAAGCTATTTCCAAGCGAACACAAACTGTTCTTGAGCATCGTAGGCGAACAGTTATTATGTTGAGCCGGAACTACTTTTTGGCCTCCACATGTCCACTGTTAAAAGGTCGTTAACACTCAGGGTGGTGGTATGTCCGCTGGTGAGGTTGATGACCCATATATAATTGGTCTTAGAGATGAGAGCAGGCCAATTAAAGTACAGAGCAAATGAATAGAAGGTGGATATCATTGACCACATGATGGACACCACTGAACAGAAGGTGGGTGTCTCTGGCCACATGGTGGACACCACTGAACAGAGGGTGGATGTCACTGGCCACACAATGGACACCGCTAGACAGAAGGTGGATGTCACTGACCACATGACGGACACCACTGAACAGAAGGTGGATGTGACTGACCACACGATTGACACCACTGATCAGAAGGTGGATGTGACTGATCACACATACAGTGTTCTGTCAGGTATTTATGTTCCCCAAATTTCAGGTCATATCCTGCTCATTTTATTTTGCTGTCACCATAGTTAGTGTAGGAAGGGATAAAGTTGTGTGTGGGATCCAACTCCCACTTGTGATGTTTTATACCACCAGCTTTGCATGCAGAATTTTGTTAGTGTCTTGGCAAGATAATAGACAAGGGTCTTTTAGATTTCCTGTTCTTAATTGTTGTTTCTGGCCAACAGGTGTCATGAATCAAAATCTTAAGATTGTTGAAGACCATTTGTTTTCCACCGGTATAGCATGCAGTCCTTGCATCACATGTTAAAAAGTACATCTGTGTCAATAACTTAATTGCCCAAGGCTGGTGGTTTACCCGAGTAAGCACAAAACTTTTTTCAATTCTTCAAAATGACTGCAATTGTATGATATTAAATATTAACAAGTGAATAATTTTTCAGAAGGTCATTAAAGAAATAAATAAGCCAAACAGATAGGCTCTGCTGTGTTCATTTCTAAATCATTGTATCACCATTGATTTATGTATTCATTTGATTGGTGTCTTACGGGGTACTCAAGAGTGTTGCACTTGTGCGAAGGCCGCCAGCATTATGAAAAACATAGCCCAGGGGAAACCCACGACCATGTGCAGGTTGCTGCCGAACCTTGCCACGTACCACCGCTGAGAGGAAACCAGCGTGAGCTGGGCTTGAACTCGTAGCGATAACAATGGTGAATATATCACAACTGAAGCCATATACAGTTCATGGGTTGCATGTTAAGTATGAGAACAGATAGAGAATAAACCTGAGGTATATAGTATACACATATCTGTTGCTGTTTAGGAAGTTTGTGTGAAAATGAGTGCCCATTGCCAGGTTGCCCTCCGATGGAAAAGTTTAACCATGTGATAACCACGTTTATGAGGGAACAGGGAATTCCAGGGGCCAGCGTGGCTATCAGTAAACATGGAAAACTTGCTTATAAGCAAGGTATGTGCCATCCATGTATGTCAGTTTGTTAACATGGAAAATTTGTTAACGAACAAGTTATTTGTGTTTGTCCACGAGGGAAATTTGTTAACTGGAAAAATTAGTTTTGCAAGCTAGGGATATTGTTTTCAAGCATGATACATGAATGAACAAATCTGGTAAGCTTGCTTACATAAAGCCATTTGTCTGAGCAAACAACAACAGTTGTTTTTTCAGGAAGGCATATGTAGGGCTGGGAATAAACACAAAACAGGTGTGCTCACTATACTAGTAGGTACGCGGTAATGCCATTAAATGAAAGAATGTGAAATTTATTACCACGTAGTCCTCACATCCCTTTTGCTGACATTATCTAAGGCCCTTCGATTAAATTACTGCAAAAAGCAAATGTTAATTTCTTAAATTTGCTCTGCAATTCTTCTTTAAAGTGTTGTATTTTTCCCTAAAACTGGGCCTGTAAAATGCTCTTTAAGAAGCAAAGAAAAGCCTTAAAATGATTCCTTTTCTGGTAAGAAATTAATCATTCACAAAAACCACTTAAATGGTTCTATAAGATGGATGAATCAATCATATCAATTTAATGTGTCACGTGAAAAGAACTAAACTTTTAAGCCAAACAAAGTATTAACTGATCAGTAAATGTGTCGGCAGGTTATGGTATATCAGGCGCTGGGAGAAGAGTTCAGTCTAGTTCACTGTTCCGGATCGCCAGCGTCAGCAAATCTTTGACTGCCATCTGTATCCTGAAGCTGTGTGAACAAAGGGAGCTAAGTCTGGATGCTACTGTCTTTGGCCACAAAGGGATACTCAGCTGGTACCAGCCGTCAGTCAAGGGAGATAAGCGTGTCCGCAAGATCACGGTTCGTCACTTGCTGCAGCATTCGGCAGGCTGGGACAGAGATCAGGTGGGAGATCCTGTGTTCTGGAGGCTGGAAAAGATCACAGGCCGACGTGGTCCAACAACGTCGGATGAACTAATCTCGTATATGATGACTAGAAAATTACAGTTCTCTCCAGGTACTGTGCGTGTATTGGTTCCAGCCTTCTGATTTCATTGATTGATTGATTGATTGACTTGATTGTTGTATACTGAAGATAAATTACAGTTCTCCCTTTGTATTTGCATTAATCTCTTTCGCCTTGTGATTTGATAGATTGATTGATTTTGATTGTTGTGTACTCAAGAATTATTTTATTATTTAGATAAGTCAGTGGTGGTGTTATCTATGGGTGAAGGAAACTAGAGGGCACAGTTTAAACCACCAACTTTTGGCAAGTCATCCACAAACTTTCTTATGTGTGATGTAAAAGTAATGTAAACCCTCTTAGTGGAAGACAAACAGTCTTCAAGAAACTGCAAATTCATAACCAGAGGAAGGAGTTGTGGACGTTACCAGTGTAGATCTATTCAGACCCATCTGACAGAAAGGTGACATCCTGTTGTTGTCACCTTGGGCTACTGAGGCCTCTGCTCAAGTGAATGGGCCATGTGAAAGGATACCTTGTCAAATTGTTGACTGGCTGATTGACTGAGGTTCATAATGAAACAAAACTGCCTTGCTGGCCTAGTGGTTAAAGCATCCGCCTCAGGGTCGGGCGGTCCGGAATCAATCCTGTTTCGTGTCATACCAAAGAACTTAAAAATGATATTTATTGCTGCTTTGCTTGATGTTCAACAAGTGTTGAGAGGTTAGATCAAGGAAACAGGACTGGTCGGCCCAATGTCAGTAGGGCTATTATGTGAGAGGGTGAGGTGTCATGTCTGGTGTCTCCGGCATGATGTTCCAGTGGCAGCCACAGGAAGACACAGTATATATACACTCAAAGCACTCCACATGGTGATATAGCTGAAAAATTGTTGAGTATACATACATTCATAATGAAATATTATTTGGCCCATGTCGAATGACGATTTAACCAACAGACAGACAGACTGACTTACAGCTCTGCTAATAAAAGCACATGATGACATGTCATTTCAGGTAAACGCCACTCCTACTCTAACTTTGGCTACCTGGTGCTGGGAGCTGTCATAGAGGCGGTGACTGGAATGCCCTACGAGGACTTCGTGCCCAAGTTGTTCTCAGAAAGAGGCTTCGGTCCAATGAGGATTGGTAAAGAGAAGAAAGACGTGGAAAAGTCTGATGAGGTGAGAGTCAGTATTTCTGTTGGTAGGTTGATGATATACTCCCACAAGTACAGGAGCGTCTTCCTGGTTCGTACACCTGAACCGGCTAATCAGCCACTGACCAAGGAGGTTGATGACATACTCCCACAAGTACAGGAGCATCTTCCTGGTTCGTACACCTGAACCAGTTAATCAGCCACTGACCAAGGAGGTTGATGACATACTCGCACAAGTACAGAAGCATCTTCCTGGTTCGTACACCTGAACCGGCTAATCAGCCACTGACCAAGGAGGTTGATGACATACTCGCACAAGTACAGAAGCATCTTCCTGGTTCGTACACCTGAACCAGTTAATCAGCCACTGACCAAGGAGGTTGATGACATACTCGCACAAGTACAGAAGCATCTTCCTGGTTCGTACACCTGAACCGGCTAATCAGCCACTGACCAAGGAGGTTGATGACATACTCCCACAAGTACAGGAGTGTCTTCCTGGTTCGTACACCTGAACCGGCTAATCAGCCACTGACCAAGGAGGTTGATGAGATACTCCCACAAGTACAGGAGCGTCTTCCTGGTTCGTACACCTGAACCGGCTAATCAGCCACTGACCAAGGAGGTTGATGACATACTCCCACAAGTACAGGAGCATCTTCCTGGTTTGTACACCTGAACCGGCTAATCAGCCACTGACCAAGGAGGTTGATGAGATACTCCCACAAGTACAGGAGCGTCTTCCTGGTTCGTACACCTGAACCGGCTAATCAGCCACTGACCAAGGAGGTTGATGAGATACTCCCACAAGTACAGGAGCATCTTCCTGGTTCGTACACCTGAACCGGCTAATCAGCCACTGACCAAGGAGGTTGATGACATACTCCCACAAGTACAGGAGCGTCTTCCTGGTTCGTACACCTGAACCGGCTAATCAGCCACTGACCAAGGAGGTTGATGAGATACTCCCACAAGTACAGGAGCGTCTTCCTGGTTCGTACACCTGAACCGGCTAATCAGCCAACGACCAAGGAGGCTGATGATATACTCCCACAAGTACAGGAGCGTCTTCCTGGTTCGTACACCTGAACCGGCTAATCAGCCACTGACCAAGGAGGTTGATGAGATACTCCCACAAGTACAGGAGCGTCTTCCTGGTTCGTACACCTGAACCAGTTAATCAACCACTGACCAAGGAGGTTGATGATATATTCGCACAAGTACAGGAGCATCTTCCTGGTTCGTACACCTGAACCAGTTAATCAGCCACTGACCAAGGAGGTTGATGACATACTCCCACAAGTACAGGAGCGTCTTCCTGGTTCGTACACCTGAACCAGTTAATCAGCCACTGACCAAGGAGGTTGATGAGATACTCCCACAAGTACAGGAGCGTCTTCCTGGCTCGTACACCTGAACCAGTTAATCAGCCACTGACCAAGGAGGTTGATGAGATACTCCCACAAGTACAGGAGCGTCTTCCTGGTTCGTACACCTGAACCAGTTAATCAGCCACTGACCAAGGAGGTTGATGATATACTCCCACAAGTACAGGAGCGTCTTCATGGTTCGTACACCTGAACCAGTTAATCAGCCACTGACCAAGGAGGTTGTACACCTGAACCAGTTAATCAGCCACTGACCAAGGAGGTTGATGATATACTCCCACAAGTACAGGAGCATCTTCCTGGTTCGTACACCTGAACCAGTTAATCAGCCAACGACCAAGGAGGTTGATGATATACTCCCACAAGTACAGGAGCGTCTTCCTGGTTCGTACACCTGAACCAGTTAATCAGCCACTGACCAAGGAGGTTGATGAGATACTCCCACAAGTACAGGAGCGTCTTCCTGGTTCGTACACCTGAACCGGCTAATCAGCCACTGACCAAGGAGGTTGATGAGATACTCCCACAAGTACAGGAGCGTCTTCCTGGTTCGTACACCTGAACCAGTTAATCAACCACTGACCAAGGAGGTTGATGATATATTCGCACAAGTACAGGAGCATCTTCCTGGTTCGTACACCTGAACCAGTTAATCAGCCACTGACCAAGGAGGTTGATGACATACTCCCACAAGTACAGGAGCGTCTTCCTGGTTCGTACACCTGAACCAGTTAATCAGCCACTGACCAAGGAGGTTGATGATATACTCCCACAAGTACAGGAGCATCTTCCTGGTTCGTACACCTGAACCGGCTAATCAGCCACTGACCAAGGAGGTTGATGATATACTCCCACAAGTACAGGAGCATCTTCCTGGTTCGTACACCTGAACCAGTTAATCAGCCACTGACCAAGGAGGTTGATGATATACTCCCACAAGTACAGGAGCATCTTCCTGGTTCGTACACCTGAACCGGCTAATCAGCCACTGACCAAGGAGATTGATGACATACTCCCACAAGTACAGGAGCATCTTCCTGGTTCGAACACCTGAACCAGTTAATCAGCCAACGACCAAGGAGGTTGATGACATACTCCCACAAGTACAGGAGCGTCTTCCTGGTTCGTACACCTGAACCAGTTAATCAGCCACTGACCAAGGAGGTTGATGATATACTCGCACAAGTACAGGAGCGTCTTCCTGGTTCGTACACCTGAACCAGTTAATCAGCCACTGACCAAGGAGGTTGATGAGATACTCCCACAAGTACAGGAGCGTCTTCCTGGTTCGTACACCTGAACCAGTTAATCAGCCACTGACCAAGGAGGTTGATGATATACTCCCACAAGTACAGGAGCGTCTTCCTGGTTCGTACACCTGAACCAGTTAATCAGCCACTGACCAAGGAGGTTGATGATATACTCCCACAAGTACAGGAGCGTCTTCCTGGTTCGTACACCTGAACCAGTTAATCAGCCACTGACCAAGGAGGTTGATGATATATTCGCACAAGTACAGGAGCGTCTTCCTGGTGCGTACACCTGAACCAGTTAATCAGCCACTGACCAAGGAGGTTGATGATATATTCGCACAAGTACAGGAGCGTCTTCCTGGTTCGTACACCTGAACCGGCTAATCAGCCAACGACCAAGGAGGTTGATGACATACTCCCACAAGTACAGGAGCGTCTTCCTGGTTCGTACACCTGAACCGGCTAATCAGCCACTGACCAAGGAGGTTGATGACATACTCCCACAAGTACAGGAGCGTCTTCCTGGTTCGTACACCTGAACCGGCTAATCAGCCACTGACCAAGGAGGTTGATGACATACTCGCACAAGTACAGGAGCGTCTTCCTGGTTCGTACACCTGAATCAGTTAATCAGCCACTGACCAAGGAGGTTGATGACATACTCGCACAAGTACAGGAGCGTCTTCCTGGTTCGTACACCTGAATCAGTTAATCAGCCACTGACCAAGGAGGTTGATGACATACTCGCACAAGTACAGGAGCGTCTTCCTGGTTCGTACACCTGAACCGGCTAATCAGCCACTGACCAAGGAGGTTGATGACATATTCGCACAAGTACAGGAGCGTCTTTCTGGTTCGTACACCTGAACCGGCTAATCAGCCAACGACCAAGGAGGTTGATGATATACTCCCACAAGTACAGGAGCATCTTCCTGGTTCGTACACCTGAACCAGTTAATCAGCCACTGACCAAGGAGGTTGTACACCTGAACCAGTTAATCAGCCAACGACCAAGGAGGTTGATGATATACTCGCACAAGTACAGGAGCGTCTTCCTGGTTCGTACACCTGAACCAGTTAATCAGCCACTGACCAAGGAGGTTGATGACATACTCCCACAAGTACAGGAGCGTCTTCCTGGTTCGTACACCTGAACCGGTTAATCAGCCACTGACCAAGGAGGTTGATGATATACTCCCACAAGTACAGGAGCATCTTCCTGGTTCGTACACCTGAACCAGTTAATCAGCCACTGACCAAGGAGGTTGATGACATACTCCCACAAGTACAGGAGCGTCTTCCTGGTTCGTACACCTGAACCGGCTAATCAGCCACTGACCAAGGAGGTTGATGATATACTCCCACAAGTACAGGAGCGTCTTCCTGGTTCGTACACCTGAACCAGTTAATCAGCCAACGACCAAGGAGGGTGCCGGGCGAGAAACCAGCAGGTCTTGATTGGGAAAACAAAAAAACACAAATTTGAAAAACAAAAGGCAACTGATTTGGCGAGAACAGTTGATTACTGATGTAATTTGGAGGTAGGGTATACAAGGTGTTTTCAGACTTTCTTGGCAAACTTCAGACTTTCTTCTGTCCATGAATACCTATGTCTGCTTTCAGTCAGTAGGTTTGTCAGGTATCTGCCAAAGGGAGATGGTTTACTCCCAGCACTTCAAGAGATTATACCAGAGAATTATTGAAAATTTGTTGAATTAATAGATTTAAACTGATCGTTTTGTATTTTTCCTGAAGTAGCCGGGTTAAGCACATTCAGAAAATATCACCCTCGGTATGTTGCGATTTCCTGTTTTCAAGCAGTAAAAAATCATCCAGTTGACGTTTTGGAACAACCTTGACAATTCAGAATATGTGTCACCCTAAAGTTATGCACATTGCAAAAAGAGTTCAGAAAAACGTGATTTTCTAACCCATTTTGTCTTTAGATACTTATATGTAAAACTACAAGAAGAAAAGCAAGGTATATAGAAGACACGATTTAGAAATTCTGCAGTATAGTCTCTTTCAGTTTTGTTTACCCATGACCATCATGCAAGTGAAAGTATGCCTGTATTTTTCAACAGTGATGCTATAGTCTGTTACATAAGTAAGTTGTGCGAAGATTCCTGTTCTCACTTTGTGACATTAGAAGCTGTCAAATGAAGTTTTTCAGACTCTACTGATTTGCCATGGAATGAAAAAATTCAGTGAGGAGTTTCTTTACGTGTTAAAATGATAGTAAAAAGAAAACTCAAAAAATCTGCCTATATAAAAAAAAGAAAAAAAACAAATGTGCCTACTTTCCCATTCATCGGGACATCATTTCACAAGGTTTAGGGTCTTGGTCATAAATTGTTTGCTGAGTTATGTTTTCGTCAAGCACAATATAAGGTGCATGGCTGGTACATGTATAAGTTTCTGAAACCACTTTGCTGACCGACCTAAATTCTGTGTGAGTGACATCGAATAACAAAGGATTAAAAGAAAAGACAACAAGAAGTATAACCAAAGTTATCTCAGAAGAGGGGTCTTTACAGAACTAAGGGGGCATAGGCATGTCTTCATGATGTGTTTGGCAACTCTGTTGGTCACCTTTCAATTTGGAATTCTTATAAGGCCACGGGATACGCCATTTTAGAGAAACCGGAAACACGATCTGGAGTCCTCTGTACCCTTCGCTCCTCAGTATTAGAGGCGAGACGCTCTTTGTGTGCGAAGTACGGATCTCTTTCTTGTTACAATCAAAGGCCACGCATTGTGGCCTCCTAGTTGAAACCTTGGGAAATAACCCCCGACGTATTCCACAACGACTTTGTCGTTGAAAATGGCTTTAAAGTATGTCAGATTTGTTTTGTAATCAGAAGGAAAACAGCTGATTTAATACTACTTCTATATGGTAAAATGCTGAACTGAGTGCTGCTGATGTCACAGCGAAAACAGACGTCTTCTCGGGTTGGGAAAATTTCTCGCCTTTGATTGGTTAAAACTGAGAGCATTGCGGTTCATTTGATTTCCCTATATGAACATTTTTCCATACTTTGAACTGTGACATCTCGGTTATCCTACATCACAAAAATAAAAAGTGACCTTTTTTAAACTATGAATGGGATTATTTATCGATACAATTATATATCTGTCTTTTCTTTTACAATGTCTACCTTTGCTGTATTCACAGGTGGAGTATTTTCACAACCGGGATCCCGCAGTGTCTCCGTCAATCTTTGCGGAAGATGGTCTGGTGTCGCCGCCCTATGGTTCCTTTGCCATGTCAGGTACGGGGTCATTCGGAGGCTGGGTGACATCCGCACCAGTCCTTGTTTCTATTGTCAACGCCCTGGAACCAGGAGCAGATAACTCCATCCTGAGCTCATATTGGTTAACAGAGATGTTTGCTCGCCCGAGCTACGAGAGCAGCGTGGAGCATGGTTGGTACGGACTGGGGTGGGATGTTGAGGATTCTGGGGCCTCGTGGGGACATACTGGTGCCATGGAGGGAACATCGTGCACTGTTATGCGACACAGGAGCGGACTAAGCTGGGCTGTACTCTTCAACGCCTGGGCGAAGGACATGGACATTGACGGCATGATAAAATACGGACTCTCCTCCATTGACGAATGGCCTCTTTGGCAACCGTGGCCAATGGAAACCTCTCAAGCGCATTTGCAGATAGTTTCCGCGGATTCAGAAGAGGTTGTTGGAGTTTTGATTCCGCTTGCTGATGTGAAACGACGCAACTTTCAGATGAGATCATGGGGTTATTCCCCAAGAAGCATTAACACCCTCTCGCATTTGAATGATGTTTTCATTAACATCGTGTGGAGAAAGTCGTTAAATCCTTCTTTTCTTTTGTCACACATTCCGTCCCAGAACCTGGATGTTGAAGTTGCTCAAGCAAAGCTTAAAGGATTCTCACTTGATCTCATGGAGGCTTATGATTACCACGGGAAGACTTTTCTTGTCTTAAGCTTTGAAAAAACGGTCGCAGAAGTCGGCATGCTGCAAATTGTTTACTGTGATAAACCTGCTAGCGAGCACGAAGCGCTACGAGCCAGTTACCAGAATGAAGGTTTCTTCCTCATTACTCAGTCAGTGATATCACGGGATGGTGTCCCCAGAGTGGCGGCCATTTTTAACAAAGATGAACATCCCGAACGCTTGTTGTCAAGTACAGAGTCTCATGCCCAGCGATCTTTCTACAGAATCACACCATGCAATTTTACGTACGAACTGGGCAGGTTTGCTGTGAAAAAAAGCTCTTTCGATTTGACATATTTGAAATTTTACAATGATGTTGATAACATCAGTGTTTCAGCTGTTTGGACTTCAACCCAAAACGGTACCTTATGTAAACAACGAACAAATTATTACCAACGCCAGGATGTCTCTCTCTATGGGTTTTTATATGAAATGAGAGAGTCAGCTGCTAAAAATTTACGAACTCATTTTGTTTGCAGCTACGCAAATGAAGGAGTCATTAATTTTGCAGTCATTTGGCAAGTGAAGGACATTGAGAAATTGGCAGATCTTTGATTTTCCTGATACTTTTATTCTGTTTGACTGACACATATATGTACACAGGGGGTTTTGTGGCAAACTTCTTTTTACAAACTCAACTCCAACAAATCAGAAAACTCAATATTTTTTCATCACCAATGTATCAAAAACTCTATTTCATGAAAACTCAATACAAAATGAATTTTCCGATATTTCTCTTTGTGGTTACCACAACGGG
The DNA here is from genome assembly GCA_016165875.1 of Acanthopleura granulata. Classification (NCBI taxonomy): domain Eukaryota; kingdom Metazoa; phylum Mollusca; class Polyplacophora; order Chitonida; family Chitonidae; genus Acanthopleura; species Acanthopleura granulata. Next base: position 2,272,186 of record JABBOT010000014.1, read on the forward strand.
AAAGTGGCTATAAAAACCCCTGGTACAGTGTCGATTTTGTGCAGGAGACTTTAGTTCAATATCAAGTCCCCTCAGGCTTAACACTTTAAAATTAGCAGTGTGGTTACAAGCCTGAAATATGTGTAAGTGGTCGACAATTACGGAACTCCCCTGCGGACAACATGGCAGGGCCCATTTTGTTCATGATACATAACATCGGAGAAAAGTTACTTGGGTCATAACACTTCCTCCACAGGGGTTTTTTCAATTCTGCCAAGGACCTCTTTACAGGCTTGTAATGTTTGGCCAGGTGTAAGCATACTCTGAATGGAAGTGGGTGTCATAACAGGTGTCTGCAGTATGGTATTCCAGTGAGGCAGCTCTATGAATATACATGTATATATTTGTGTTTAAACCAATCTGCTACAAGAAGACACCATCTTTATTGGAGGAGACTTATCTCTAAAGGCTGCAGTATATAGAAAATGGTGCTAATAATGGAGATGCCATCATGAAATTATTTTTGTATTACTTTTCCTAAACACCATCCCGGTGTCAGAGAATTTTTGGAATACTGTTAATATATTTTCAGACCAGTGTTAGACACCAGTCCTGTGAATTATCTGAGTAATTGTCAATTGTGTATATTTCTAACACCATGACTGTGCCTGTGTTATCGTAAGAGAACTATGCACAGATACAAGATCAATAACTCGATTTTCATGATCAAAACAAAATTATTTTCAATCACAGCTGCATGTAATATATTTGATCAGTTTTTAACACTGTACTTATTTTTCTCTTGTATCATAGTGGCCATAGTTATGGCTGGAGGAGTCGTCAGTGCAGGCAGGAAAATTGTGAGCCTATGAGAAAACATAAGGTCAGTTGGTAGGGAATTCATTTTGTTTTATCTGGCTCTAGAAAAAGATAGGCACTTTAAAGAAATTCACATGGAAAGAAAAATGAGTAGGGCCCTTTTAGGAGAGTCAGTTGGGTTACGCACAACAAATCTATTTTTAAGGATGGCCCTGCCCTTCAGTAGGTACTTGACAAACTTCAGAGACTTGTAGGTTAGACTTTGTACTGAACAAGAAAACTGTACAGAACCATCAAGGCGTGAATGGATTCACGCCTTGATGGTTCAAATTATTCGAAGCTTGTTCTAAAATTCAGTATCCTGTACATGCATTATCCTGATTGGCTAGTTTTAACTTAATGGTGCAGTCATTCATAAAGCATTCCATGTCTGAAGAACAAGGGACAATGCAGTTTACAGCTTGGACCTGAACACCAACAGTTATCTGCCTTGGTTAGTCATCATACAGCATACTACAGAACAAACTTGACAGATCAGCACTCTTAGTAACTTGCAATACTAAAATGTATTTGTTTTATTTAACCCTAGTGATGTCAGTGACAGTTCAACATAATGTTATTTGCAGGGCAAGACAAGAGAGCGGTTAACACATTCAATCTGAACACGTACATAGTTCATGTTACAGTTGTGGCTGAAATCTGCATTAAAATGCTATTGCTAAAATGCACTTACATTTTCACTTTCACTTTGACTGGTACATTGCATAAGTACCTTGTATAGAGTTTGGGTGGAGAGATCTATAGCATTACATGTATACCATTACCTGCTACATAGACTTCATTGCAAAGTATTAGAATATTTTACACACAATGGATTTACATAGAGCAAAGTTTAGGAGATAAATGGAACACTCGAACAGAAAACCCTCCTGGTGTCAGAGAATTTACAGTGGTCTGTTTCATATATGTACCTGCTGTAGTTCACCCCTATAGGTACATTCATGTTGCCCCGCTATGTCCACGTCCATATATAGTCCTGTATTCGTAGCATCCGGATACTTTGCAAGGATCCAGAGATTATAAATAACTTCAGACTAAATGGGTGAAATGCTGATTTGGGATGATTTCTACAGTTAAATAAACTGCAGGTGCCTGAAACTGTCATGTTTGACGGCTAGACAAATTCTGATTACTTTTCCAGAAATATTTCTCGTCTAAAGGCTTTATTTTTCATTTTTTATGGCAAAATCTTATTCACGGCCTATCTTACCTATGTAAAATTTGCTTTGTTTCCACCTCCAGTAGTCTAGTCTTGTGACGATAGACAGTGCTGTTGATTGGCTCAGAGCTGAGCCATGACATCACTGCAAACTACTGATGCTGACTTAGGCCATGTCCACATTGGGCCAAGTTTACAGCATTAGACCACTTCCTAAAGCACTAGCATGATATTCTGATCAGAAATTTGATGAAAATAAGAAACTACTGTTTTAGTGAAGCATTAGCTCTGATTGTTATCGTTATATGTATAATGTCTCAACCATTAAAACTGTCATTTGATAGAGATGGATTTTGCTACCTCCAATACTGAAGAGTCAACCACTCTCCATTCACCTGGTTCTGGTCATCTATATTAAAAATGTAAAACTCATGTTTCTCCCATATTCTGTCCTCTCGCCATTTCCATTTTGAGACAAACTAATAATTCTGTACTTCAATTCTGTGGCAAATGTCTCTCGAGGAGAATCTCACACGCCTTTGGTGTGTAGTCTAAGAATGGACTTCCACTTCATCTCAAAGCCAAGCCACAGGACTCATGTACAAGTGCTGCCATTTGTTACAAATTCTCAGTGCACCCTCACAGTTTCAGGACTCCACTGCCAAGATTTAGCACAAGACAAAAAAAAAAAAAAACCAAAATGGACTTAAATCCATTTTAATCTCAAAATCATCTTCCCAGGTGTATACGAGATGCTGTGTAAGAATTCTGCTCCTTCCTGTGGACCTGCTCCGACACTCTCATCAAAACAGAACTGGTGACATCTCTAACTTTTCAGCAATCTACAATGCTCTACATACATTGTATCAGACCAATGTTTTCATCGTCGCTTTTCAGCCCATTTTTGCTGTCTGACAGCGAGAGCTCTGCCCTGAAATCTTTTCCCATCTTTTCGCCACAGTTTAACATATTACTCCCATCGCGATTTCTTTCGTCGCTTGCTCTCTCCTGGGGGACCCAAACTGGGTGAGGTGAAAGGGGTGGAGGGCTTGGGACTTTCTACAGCAGCTACGAAATTGGACTTAAACTGAGCCTGAAAGAGAAACACAGAAAAAGGAAGAAAAAATTAGAATTTGATGGAACTGTGTCTAAAATACCTGTCTAATTTCTTTGACTTTCTTTTTCACTGAATTAAATGAGGTCAAATGTCTTGACTGGCCAAAACGTGTTTCTGGTTTAATGAACCATACCAATAATGGATGTAGCCAATGACATCAACACCAATCTTTATCTCACTCTTAAACAGGTACTTAATTTCAGAATCGAGTTTTTGTGTACAGGCACAGTTTACGTGAATAAAGCCCAGGAGAAGTCACTGGTCACATTGTCAATACTGTCCATACAGCTCATCTTACAATAAAAACATATGACACATTTGTTGGAAGTGCACCTGACAAAATTAAAAGCCAACAGATAGTAAAGGGTACAAGAGCACCCGACAGAAGAGTATTTTTCATTAGAGGGAGTTGCTCAAATTAAAGAATAAAATGGCTTAAAACACTTTTTCCTTCGGCCGGATTTGTTTTAAATCTATTATTAAACTTATTAACTGACAAAGGGTGGTTTATTACTTCTGAACCGAAGTCAGGGTCATAGAAATCGAAGGCTTCATAGTGTAAACTAGGAAATAAGGGAGGCAATCCAGCTGCTTACTGCGAAAGCTTGCTTCATGGAGGTGAGACGATCACTCTGGGGTCCTGCCGAGGAGGACGAAGCTTTGAACATGCTGATGTTACTCTCCTGTGTCGACGTGCTCTGAAAACGAGAACAACGTTTATCCTCAGCTAGTAGAACTAATGTCACAGCAAACATAAAGCTGCTGAACACCGTCTGATTTATGTAAGTCTAAATGAGGACGAATGTTGTACAACGCCTGTTCCTGTGTTTAATGTGGAAATATAACGGTTACAGTGTGTCACTGTGCTTCAGACAGTTTAACATGGGTCAGAAAGCCCACTGTAGCACCATTTTATTCACCATATTATCTATTTGATTGGCATTTTATGCCACACTAAAGAATATTTCACTCATACAACGACGACAAGCATTATGGTGGGAAGAAACCCACGACCATCCACAGGTTGCTGGCAGACCTTCCCATGTACGACCGGAGAGGAAGCCAACATAAGCTGGGTTTGAACTCTCAACGATCTATTTTTCATGGGTGGAGGAAACTGGAGGGTAAACCACCGATCTTCAGCAAGTTACTGGCAACATTTCACACGTATGACAAGTGCCCAACAAACTTCATGTAAGACTACACAAGGGAGTGTTTCTGACCACATCTCACAAAGGCAGCAGGGGAATCAGTCCCTGTCCAAAAATGAAATTTCTTTCAATGGTTCTAGTTTAATGCCATACTCAAGAATTTTTGACTCAGACAATTGAACAGATGTCAGTATTTGGGGTGGATGAAACCAGATATACCCAGAATTAAACCCCAGACATTTGAAAAGTTACTCACAAACTTCACAGTGGTCTTCAACAAACGACGCACTGCATGTGCCAAGAATCACATGAGCATCATCAGATGATCATTGTCACCCCGAAGCCCTACGGAGAGGCAGAGTAAGGAACACCACAAATTCACTGTCCAGGGCTGGGATTGAACTCACACTTTGTGTTCTAGTGATGAATAAGGTAAGCATCTTAACCCTTTGGCCATGAGCCTGCCCTGAATGCCGGACATGATCACCTGTTTGATGTAACTTGGTAATTCTAATACACACATTACAGTTGAGGACAAAGCAGATGTACTCACGGACTCAGAGCCTAACCCTGGCCTTTCCTTGTAACCCAGGCCTTTGCCAATGTTCATCCGCTTTCCAGCACCCTGCTTGAACCGCGACTTTTTGAACCAGGGATTCTACAACAAGAAATTACATGCATCTATCTAACAAAAGTATGTCTCTGACTGTTCACTGAGTGGGGTACAGGCAGATGTTCCTTTCCCAACAGGTGTCGTAGCAGGGAATTAGGACTTCTGCATCATCAGTCTATTGTTGCGCAGTGTCAAAAATACACCAGAACATGTCTTTCTTATGGATATACAACTTCTTGGTTTATTATCACAACGTTTCGATGTAGATACTAACAGCGTTATCAAGTGAGTGATAGAACATGTCTTTCTTATGGATATAGATACTAACATCGATGTAGAGTGGAATCGAGTGGAACCACTCACTTGATAACGATGTTAGTATCTACATCGAAACGTCGTGATAACAAACCAAGAAGTCGTATTTCCATCAGAAAGACATGTTCTAGTGTACTTCCATCCCAACTTCAAAATGCCACTTAAACAAGTTAGGTGTCAAAAATGCTGCATACTGCAGTTCTGTTTATGAAACAACTGGTTTACTTCTCATGTCGTTACATGTTTACACTTCGGACTTTTGTCGGTATACCATTGTTCTATTATCAGTAATAAAAACTGAACTTGTATGGTTCCTCAGCATTCCCAAGCTGCATCAAACTGCCTTCACTTAATTGTTTGATTGGCTTGCATTTAATCAAACAACTCTGTGTTGGTGTCATCACTGGTCAGACGCTGATCCTCTGTTGCGTGACTGACACTTATGCTGGATGAGCCATGAATGAAACAATGTCTACCATGATTACTTGCACAAGCTTGACATACATGTAAATGCACTTGATTTCCTTGCCTGGGGGATTAACCCAGGTCCCATTTACACACCACTAACCTGTGACGCGATATCCAGCAGTGGTTTAGGCACCTGCTGATTGGAGCTTTCCAAGTTCCTCACCAGGTGCCCGGCAAAGTCCCTGTCTTTGTCTGTGATCAATGTGTACGCCGTGCCCTTCTCACCTGGAAATGTAGAGGTCAAAGGTTAAAAGAACAGACCACATTTTTAGAAAGTTACATTCTTTTTAGCTAAATGTCAATGTTCCACTAAAATATTTTTGTGTATATGTAGTACAACCCCTGTATCTGTATTTAATGTGGAAACATAACGGTTACAACATATTTAGGAACAAGAAAGAACCTGTGACATCACTGTGCTTCACTATGGTCCAAAAAGTTCTTGATAGCACCTCAATCTTTACTTCTGTTTTCAATCACTGTAAAAAAATGCTCAAAAAATAATGAATTCCATTGTTTTGAATCTGCACGAAACTGCTGATTATGCAAGAATTGTTTTTCTGTTTGTATTCATTTCATACAAGCAGAAATAAGGCACATCGCACGATATTAATTAAAAGCCATTTGCGATCATTTTTACAATAATAAATGCACTGGTAATTTATTGGCTAACAGGTGAAAGAACAATAGTACCCAACACCAAACATCAAAACCATCTCATCGCTTCCTCTCCCATACGAGTCCTCAGGAGCTTCTCCTACTCACCTGCTCTTCCCGTACGTCCCACCCTGTGGGTATGGGTGTCAATGTCTCGGGCCACATCGTAGTTAACCACAGTCCTGATGGAGGGGATGTCCAGACCGCGGGCTGTAAGGGGCAGGCAGTGCAAGTAGTGGGAGAGAGAGGGGAGAAAAATCAAGTGAAAAGTTTAAAGTACAATGCCTGTATTATTGAATGAAGTCAACAGAGTTTCTTGCAAAATGGGAATTGAAAGATTTAAGCTGATGAAACATGCCCTTCCAAATTACTGTAACATGCAGGGCCTTCCTGTTTCTCCTGAACAAGGTATTAAAATTTCTATTTAATTTATTTCTTTATTTCATTAATGTTTAACATAGACAAGAATTATTCACTTATCCAATGGCTATAAACCATGTAAAAGCCACACAAGTATGAAACCAATAGCGTTCAAACGTTGACTGCACATATTCATGGTGTCAAATTACCTTTCTCAGACACAAACTGACTCTAGTAAGCTAAGACTGTCATAAGGCCATCACTAAAATGTATTTGTTAGGCATAACCCGACAAACACTCCAAAAATGCCCCCCTTTCTGATTATCACTGAAGTATTTTTTTATACATTTCTCTTCGTGTTGATTTCTTTAAAATCCATACATTTTCATCCGCAGAATTTTCTCCTGACTGATGCTACAATTTCTGACAGATCAGGTGATGCCAAACAAAGAATTCTGTACGATGGCCTAACTTTCATCTGCAAATTAAAACTGATCAGGCCCTCCTTGTAATTTTCATGTATGATATACTTATGTGTACTTGAACTGAATAAAATATTTATTCATTTAACTGCCAGGTATATGTATCCAAAACTGTTCAAGAATTTTGGTCTTCTATGGCCATTGTCAGGTTTAAGGGTGGAGGAAACCATATGGCCCAGAGTAAACCACCGCCCTTCGTCAGGTGTCTAGCAAGCCCCTTTCCTTAAGGCTGCAGTTGAACAGCCAAAGGCAGATTGGAACACGTGGCATCACTGGTAAATGGGGCCTAGCAAACACCCGGCAATCCTAAGTTAGTATGTATGCCAAATAATGACTTGCCTCGACTGGAGTCGTACTCCTGTCATTATGTGTATGCCGGTTCAATCTTAAAGTCGTGTGGCCACCAGCAGCTGGGACCAACGCTGTAGGATCACCTAAATTGTGTTGCCTCTTAAGAGCTCAGGTAGGCTGAGCCACAGGCCTTACCTGCCACATCTGTTGCTACCATAATGGAGACCTCTTTTTTCTTGAACGACGTGATGACTTTGTTCCTCTCAGTCTGGTCCATGTCACCGTGTAATAACACCACTGTTTAACAAAGGTAGACAAAGTCCATATTTTTTTGTATATTTGTATGTCTGACAGTCAACCTTTGTTTAAATCAACCTTTGTTTAAGTCAGTTCACCATCTGTACAGCACCCGTATTGTTAATTTGTTTGTTTGCATGAAGTTTGATATTGCTTTCAAATCCTTTTGGTCGTGTCCTGTCACGTCCACTGACAGCAGGCGCTTTAGCCTACAGAGCCGATAAGCACCTCACTAAAATGCCCTGTTTTGGGGAGTTGACAGCACAAGAGGTTACTAGCAAATTCTTTTTAGACACTCAATTTGAACATATCAAAAAACTCAATAATGTATCAAACGCTCAAATTATCTCATGAAAATTCAATACAAAATTTGTCTGAAAATCATTTTATCGTTGTGGGTACCGCAACAAGAAAGCGGCCAGAAAAACCCCTGCAGCAGCAACCAACTGAGTAGATTGACACCTGCAAGCTGGAACAGTGCTTGGCTCAAGTACCAAGATTGCCAATGGGGGACATAACCTGCTTAAAACTCTTTTGTGCAATACATCATTATTTCTGCACAGTTGAACTCGTAAGGCATGGGAGAAGTCCACAAGCTCAAGAGAATGATGTGTTTTAACACACAGCTTGGAGCCCGCATGTTTAGGCAGGAAATAGTCCACATTACAACGTCGAAATGACAAAGATAAATAATGCTCCTTGAATTCATGATCACAGTATTTGAGAAACCTCACTCCACCAAACACTGATTTATCTGTCCCGTTCCAGAGCGACTCAGCTGGCACGTTCCAAATCTCCGATGTCAGTGACAAGTCTCCTGTTTCCTTAATCAACGTGGGCTTAATACAAACATAGTCCTGGGCACACCAATCACTGACCTTGAAAATCTCTTGCCCGTAAGTTTGTGGCCAGCTCCTCGGCATTCGCTTTTCTGGTCACGAAAATTAAAACACTGCCAGCTGAAAAACAAAGGAAGGCATGGCGAAATGAACATTTGGTAATTTAATCCTGTTTGTTCATTACATATTTCTTACTACAAAAATAATAATAATTAAAACTGTTATCCAACAGCGTTGCCGGGATCCACACTATTTCCTATTTACCACATCTGGAAGTCACCTGATGATTTCACAGTAATACAAAAGAGAAAAGAAAACTTGAAGAGATTGAAAAGGAACTAACTGGGTGTGAACCTGTGACTGCCATGTACAATAGGCCTACTACTAAAAACCAGCATGGAAGCAGTTCAGCTTTGATCTTTTGCCCATAGTCCATAACAAAAGACATAAACAATACGGTGTAGCAAGGATAATCTCCATTCTTATAGTAAACTGCGCTGAGCGATGTTCAGTTTTAAAGCTATAGTTGTTTCCTATCACGTGACCTCTCAATGTCGAGAAATTTAGCTTTTTGGCATTTTCTGCGTTATTTTCTCCGTAATTTTCAGCATTACAGCTGTAAATGATTTTCTGTCACGTGACCACCAAATATTTATTCAAACTTTACATAATTTGCATCAAAGGTATACATGGCGGGCAAAAAAAATAAGATCAGATTCGTGATCAGGAGATCAAACTACATCAGGCAGCATACTTAAAATACATAAATTCAAAAACTTTTGGTCACGTGGCAACTTCGGTAATCAGTGCATCTCCACAGTTTTCAAGATATGAAAATGATTTCTGCACACATAATTTGCCCTGACATGTTCTGTCTGCATTTTAAATTTCAGCTCCATGGGATGACCTATTCTTGAGAAAATGACATGTCAATGCATTCTATTCATGTCAACATGGCATCCAAAGTAGGTCTGGTTGAAAAATAAAAATTGTGGGAGAAAATTTGCATATAAAAGTGATAAACAGACTGTATTTGACCCTCACGGTGCTAGAACTAGTCTACAGTGCCTAATAATTTCTAATAATGTGCTTGAAAAAAGAGAAAAAAATGACTGGCAGGATTTAACTGGATTTGAACTGGAGACTGCTAGGCGCAATGTTCACTGGGGCTATGGTGAAAGCCAGTGAAAAGAAAATAAACAGTGCTGTCAAACACCAGGCATAGGGGGAGACTGTGCCTTTGATCTACTGCTCCCAGTGACAGACAGAATTAGAATACCTACTCAAGCTAGCCAAAGAATAGAAAATGCTTCTGTGAAGTTTTGCACAAAGCTCCCATGTTACTTAAATGGGAGGGTTTTGACAAATGTTTTTTCTGGTTTTTGGGCAAAAACCTAAAAACTATACAATGTACAAAAATAACTCTTGCATATTTGTACTCCTGTTCTGAAAAACACCAGCTAGTGTGTTTGGTTAATAATTTTAAGCAATTTTTAGAGATGACCTAGTTTTAACGTAACTGTAGCAGTCAGTTATAGCCTAATTTTCATACTAACCTTAAAGTTTTTTACAATGTCAGCAGGTCGATCCATCAAGACATGGCAGATGAAATTCATTAAGACAGCCTAAAGTGAAACACAGTTCACGACTGAGGCAATGTTCATTAAAAAGGTTTTGAAATTATCTCCTGAAAGCAAAAAGCTGCTTGAATTTGTACAACTTCCTTGCTGATCTGTCTGTTTGATGAAAGCAATGACTGATGGGTTGTTGATGACAAATACTGACTGTTTGATGAAAGCAGTGACTGATGGGTTGCTGATGACAAATACTGACTGTTTGATGAAAGCAGTGACTGATGGGTTGTTGATGACAAATACTGACTGTTTGATGAAAGCAGTGACTGATGGGTTGTTGATGACAAATACTGGTTTCCCAATGAAGGTAATGACTGATGTTTTGGTGATGACAAACACTGATTGCTTGATGATGACAAACACTGATTGTTTGATGATGACAAACACTGATTGTTTGATGAAAACAGTGACTGATGGTTCGTGTTGGCATATATGTTTGTTTGATTAGGCAACGACTGATTGTTTGATGATGACAAACATTGATTGTTTGATGAAGACAGTGACTGATGGTTTGGTGTTGGCGTATATGTTTGTTTGATTAAGCAACGACTGATGGTTTGGTGTTGGCATATGTGTTTGTTTGATTCGGCAACGACTGATTGTTTGATGATGACAAACACTGATTGTTTGATGAAGACAGTAACTGATGGTTCACTGTTGGCATGTTTGTTTGATTAGGCAATGACGGATGGTTTGATGAAAGTGATGATTGTTTAATGAAGGTAGTGATTTACTGCTTCCTGAAGGTAATGATTGCTTGATACAGGTTTTGCAATAGTTTGATAATATAGCTATATCTGTCAAATACTTTATGAGTCATTGCCTTCTTCAAAAATTCAGCATTTGTCGTCGTAAATCTATCGATTATTGCCTCCTCATAAAAAAAAATCAGTATTTGTCATCACCAAACCATCAGTTACTGCCTTCATCAAACATTCAGCATCTGTCATCACCAAACCATCAGTCACTGCCGTCATCAAACATTCAGTATTTGTCATCACCAAACCATCAGTCACTGCCGTCATCAAACGATCAATCATATTCTTCATGAAACATTCTGGCACTGATTTCACAAGATGATACTTTCATCATATTATCAACCTGCCTTCATCTGACAATCAACCTTTACCATCCCCAACATACCAGTCATCGCTTCAGTCTGATAGTGAACCCTTCCCAGGATGTGAAGGTCGCCAGTATCATTGTGTAAATCTAAGAGTCAGTTATAAGCTTACTTGAAGTGAAGGACACAAGCCTTTTGACCAGCCAGGTCCATTTTGCTGGCCCGAATGACGGTAACACTTCTACATGCTGGGTCACATCTTCATTTGCCTAAGGGTAAACAACAACATAATATACATGTAAATGTATGGCCAAGGGAAGCCACAAATCAACGCAGCCAAGGCCTGGCAATAAATGAAAACTCCTGAGGATTACTGATTACTTGAGTGATTTTATATTTTTTTAAATACCTCAAGAATATTTTATTTATTCAATGGGAATTTAACAGATTTAATAGGCTAATGCATTATTTTGACAGGCAGTTGCATTCAGTCAGATTATTTTGACTGGCAGTTGCATTCAGTCAGATTATTTTGACTGGCAGTTGCATTCAGTCAGATTATTTTGACTGGCAGTTGCATTCAGTCAGATTAGTTTGACTGGCAGTTGCCTTCAGTCAGATTATTCTAGCTGGCAGTTGCATTCAATCAGAATATTCTGACTGGCAGTTGCATTCAGTCAGATTATTTTGACTGGCAGTTGCCTTCAGTCAGATTATTTTGACTGGCAGTTGCATTCAGTAAGATTAGTTTGACTGGCAGTTGCATTCAGTCAGATTATTCTGACTGGCAGTTGCATTCAATCAGAATATTCTGACTGGCAGTTGCATTCAGTCAGATTATTTTGACTGGCAGTTGCCATCAGGCAGATTATTTTGACTGGCAGTTGGATTCAGTCAGATTAGTTTGACTGGTAGTTGCATTCAGTCAAATTATTTTGACTGACGGCAGCGACTGACTGCTCAGGGCCTCACCTCTCCCAGTTCTCCCTGGATAATTCTGATGGGATCTGTGAGAATGTCGCGGGCGAGGCGCTCTATCCGCTTCCTGAATGTGGCACTAAACAACAATGCTGAAAACAAACAAAAGAAATTCATAATGTATATCAGAGACATATTTCACAAAAATATTTCACCAAAAATACATGTTACTTGCCTTATACAGGTTCAAGATCACTTACTGGTAAGTAAGAAAATCTATTTTCTGAAAAATCATTTCATGTACCTTTATTTCTATACTCTGCCTTTTATTCTGTAACATGGTAATCAAGTTTATTGTTGAAACTATCCAGGTAGAACCTGCTCGCACCTCGAGTACAAATTTATGAATAGAATTAAGATGGAAAAAGAATGACCTTCCTTTATCTTCTGTATTACACATCACACTACTAAACCGAATGTTCAGCCATCTTCCAGCTTGGATATCAAAAAGTGGTAACTGGATATTTTATTGATTCCCTACAAATACTGCTGAGTTCGGTAAAACTTACTTTGTCTGTCAGGACGCACATGATTGGCTATAGACCGGACCTGAGGTTCTGAAGAAAAAAAAATAAAACAGTTGAAATTCTTGGGGTCTTTGTTATCAAATGTGTGTGCGCATAAATTACATGTGCATCAACATTCTTCACTTCCTTTAACAAACAAATAAAGGAAATTAAACAGGATTTTCATCATCAGTGAGTGAAGTGATTCAAAATATATTTTACTTGACTGTTTAGAGCCATATACAAGATATTGTCACTTACATAACATCGGTCAGTCTAATGGGCCAATGAAACCGATGTGCATGGAGGAAATCAGAGTATATGGAATCAATAACAATTCTCTACAAGCCATCTAGTGTGCTTGTCGTGAGCTAGTGGACAGTACAAATGGACTTATGGTGCGTTAGTGGATAGCTAAACGTGTACATGTGGTAAGGTAGTGGACAGTAGAAATGTGCTTGTGGTGAGCTTGTGGACAGCTACAAGTGCACTTGTCGTGAGCTAGTGGACAGCTACAAGTGCACTTGTCGTGAGCTAGTGAACAGCTGCAAGTGTACTTGTCGTGAGCTAGTGAACAGCTGCAAGTACAAGTGTACTTGTGGAGAGATAGTGGAGAGCTACAAGTGCACTTGTGGTGAGGTAATGTTTTTCCACTTGGACACCTTTAGTCTGCTCTGAACTGTATTTGAAGTAATGTAAAGAAGTACTGCTCACCAAAGCCCATGTCAAACATGCGGTCTGCCTCATCAAACACCGCAAACGTGACTCGCTTTAAATTCACCGCCTTCTTCTTCACCAAGTCAATCAGGCGACCCTGTCAATACAGAACGGTTCTGTTGCAGTAGAGAAAAAGTATCACATTTCAAGGTTTAGACACTGTAATACTGACACAAGCATAGGCAGAAAGCCCTTTGAAAACTGTATCTCAAAATACATTCACTTATTCTTTTAGGCCTTAGACTGTATCATTGGTAATGTCTATGTATGTCGTCAATGACGTCACTGTAACTATTTCTCTTTGGTCTTACTGTCAATCAAGCACCTAACCACACCCCTTCTGTGACTCACAGGCGTGGCCACGATGATCTCCGCCCCTTCCTGACAGGCTTTACTCTGTTCCCACATACTGCCTCCTCCATACGCACAAACCACCTGGATATTGTACACCTTTCCGAACCGCTTGGCCTCGTGGTAAATCTGAAAGTACGCCAGTCTCACAGATTTCCTGATTGATTGCATGATTGGCTAACTGATACAATAACAGTCAGTTGTATGGATGAGGGAAACTGAAGAGCCATGAAAGGTAAACTGTAAATCTTTGGTACGTAACTGAGGAACTTTTCCACTGGCGAGTAACAGATTATCCCCCACTGAGTAAGGTCATTATGTATCCCAAATGTATCCCAGTGATATTCATGCATGACCACAAAGTACTGTATTTTCTTTATTTATTCATTTGATTCGTGTTTTAAACCATGCTCAAGATGGCAGCTAGCATTATGGTGGGAGGAAACCGGGCGGAGCCCGGGGGAAATCCATGACCATCCGCAGGATGCTGGTGGACCAGAGAGGAAGCCAGAATGAGCTGGATTTGAACTCACAGTGACCACATTGGTGGGAGGCTTCTGGGCCATTGCGCTGTGCTAGTGCACTGACCAACTGGGCCACGGAGGCCCCTCAAAGTACTGTATTTAATTTATTTATTTGATTGGTATTTTATGCCGTACTCAAGAATATTTCACTTATACGACAAAGTACTGTAAGCTGCTTACATACATGTATACCGTCAAAAAGAAAAACAGTCCACATAGTCTCGATATGAGATTGACTGTCTCAGAACTCCAGACTAGCATCATAAAAGTTGGCTTGGGCTCTTCTGTTCTGAAGCAGAGAATGGAAGCTCTGACATGTTCGTGGTGTGGCCTCAGTATGTTGTCTGGCTCACCTGTTGTGAGAGTTCCCTTGTAGGGGCCAATATCAGCCCTATGGGGCCATCTCCTTCCTCCAACTCTCTCTGTAAAAACAACAACGGTAGAATAAATATTACTATACACAAAACAGAAAACACTGTACATGATAAGACAATCATAAATGAATTCTTTCATTTTCGCTTCAACTGTACATTTATTCTTCTGATGGGTGTTTAATGCTGTACTCAAGAATTTTATCACTTAATAAGAGGGCAGTCAGGTTTATGGGTGGATGACATCGGAGTGAACAAAGTAAACCACAGATCGTTGGCAGATTTCTGTCAAACCTACTGACTTAAAGCTGTACCAATACACCGACAGCTCAATTTGCATGCATGACTCTCACAAAGGGATGTGATCTTCCACCCTGCTTGATCTGAGCAACGTGTGTATGGCACAATCCCTAGCATGGCATAATCATCAACTCAATTAAATAATTAAGAATCATGTATTAATTACTATGACAAAGCTTTAAGCACAACAAATCCAGAAGCTGACATATCCTTCAATGTGACTGGTCTTGCAGTTAGAACCTACCTGGTCCATGATATGAACAAGCATTGGCCAGATAAACGCAGCCGTTTTTCCGCTGCCCGTCTTCGCGATGCCGATGATATCACGTCCCCCGAGGGCCATGGGCACGGCCTAAACATGGAAAGTAAACCTGATAAAGTTCTAAACAATATAAAAAGACTACAGCAGATAAAGTAAAGCCAGAGCAGCTACGGTAGTGTGACAGTGGGCAAGTGGCTACATGTTACTGGTGAAACGTGGCCTCTTGTCAAAGGGAAACTCATAAAATGCCCTCCCGCCTTTAACAAAGGGGTTCAAAAGCTGTGTGTTCCTTTGTTCTTTCTTGGATTACGTCACATTTCTAAATTCATGTGCGTTGAAAAAGCACTTAGTAGGTAGTACACAAACGCTGCAGAGCCGCAAGGAAAACGATGTGTTGATCTGCAGTTTAGCCCATTTGTGTGGCCTGTCCGAGCCTCATATCAACCTCAGTCGGGGTTTCACTAAAACTGTTCATGTAAATGTTTAAGCAACAGAAACTTAGCACCATCGATCATACAGAATTACGTAGTAAAAAAAAACGTAGTGGTGTTAAACAGCAATTTGTTCCATATCAGTGGTCCAGGTCTAGAATTACTCAAAATGCTGTGTTGTCATCACACTGAAGAAACAACAACTCGTGTTTTTTAAGAACCATCAACTAACTTTTGATGACCCGCCCAGATAGCGCAGTTGGTTGGGTGTCCGCTTTCGGACGGGGAGATCTGGGTTCATCTAGAAGTTATTACATAATATAGCAGCACACAAGCAAAGCTTTTTATTTTGGCCAGTATCATTTTAGGACAAAAAGACTGATGCTTTGAGTTTTATTCAAATCGACAAATTTACATGTACTAATAACACAATGAAAAGGATACCTGCACCCGTCATATGGTAGTGGAAGAAATCATGTCGTGTAGCACGAAGTTCCTGTACACTCACCTGAGCCTGTATAGGTGTGGGCTGAGTATAGGATGACTTTCTGACTGCAGTCAACAAGGCATCATCAAAACCAAAATGAGCAAAGCTAGATACAGGCTTAGCTGGCTCGATCCCAGACACCTGAAACAAATCCCCGAGGGTGTCAGTGACAGTTGACTGCTTGATGGTCAGTCAGACTGGACAGCACTGGGATTACTTAACTAAACACTTTCATGGTAGGAAAATTTTGTGTTCGTGTATATTTAAAAATAACTTGACCAAAGAATTAAATTTACACCAGAAAAAAATCTTAATTTTTATCGAACTGACACCAGAATCAGGCAGAAACTTTAAATGTCGGAATAAAAACTCCTGATATGTTTAAATGAAAGTCTCTCCATCATTTCAGTTTTTCGCATGCATTTTATGACTTACAATATAAAAACACCCTGTTTTCTTTGTAAAGAAGGTTGAAAATTTTAAGTAGAGAAGAGATAAGTAAAAATGAACTTACTCGCAAACCTAACTTCCTTCTCAGCTCATCAACTTGAGCTTTTGTCAAATTTTTAATTTCTTCATGTTCTGTATAAAAGTTTTTCACAAAACTCTGGTATTCTATTTCACTGTGGTCTATGGGAGGCAGTGGGTCTATAATCTACAAAGAGAAAACAAAAATAATACATGTATCAAGTCATGGCAACAGGGAGTTTCCACTTTGAATTCTATTATCGCTGAAGGTAAAATGTCCTGCACCATGTGAACCGTTAAAATGTTAGGCAACTACTTCGGATTACATTTACATGTACTATAAAATAGATGTCTGAAAAAAGTTCCACAAAAAGTTATTTAAAATAGTCTAAGACGAAAAATGGACAAAAATAAACGTTTGTAAGCTTAGACAGTCTCTGACAGAAAGGGTTATCAATTGTACCTCTAGAGGACAGCGAGACAGGAGATCAGCAAATTAGCGTCAACAAAATTTGCCCCACATTTCTGACAAATCACATGACACAGAAAGACCTTACTTACTCTTTACTGACCAAAGAATCAGAACCCAAAACTCCTCTTTTGTAATGGCATAAATCAGATTTCTTTATTATAACATTTACTTGCACTGACATTCTCTGAATTTGTTCTTCTCTGGGGAGATAGGTCAAGACTTGACCTTTCTCTCAGGGAGGATATCAATGCCCGATTACATGGCCTTGGTATACTCAGGGTTGATAGCTCTGCAAGACTGCCCAAGGTGCTTCCCTCACCTTGATCTTCTCAGGGATGACAGTGTTGCCCAGTTGCAATAGTTCTCTGGAAGAGACTCTGGATTACATTTCTCGGGAAGATGATTGCGTTGCCCTCATGCAATGGTTCCTTCAGCTAATTCCTTCCAGGAATCATCACGTTGCTCTAGTACAACAATGCCCTTACCTTGTTTTCTCAGGAATGATTATCTTGACCTCATCTGGTTTTTCTCTGAGATGATCACCTTACAATAACATTGTGTTTCTAGGGTATGATCACGTTGTCCTCACCTTGTTTTTCTCCAGGATGATTGTCTTGTCCTCACCTTGTGTATCGCATGTGATCTTGTTTGCCCTCACCTTGTGCTTCTCATGTGATCGCATTGTCGTCATTTTGTTTTTCTCAAGGATTATCTTCTTGTCCTCACCTTGTTTTTCTCAGGGATGATCGCATTGCCCTCACCTTGTTTTTCTCGAGGATGATTGCATTGCCCACACCTTGTGTTTCTCATGTGATCTTGTTGCCCTCACCTTGTGTTTCTCATGTGATTGCGTTGCCCTCACCTAGTGTTTCTCATGTGATCTTGTTGCCCTCACCTTGTGTTTCTCATGTGATTGCGTTGCCCTCACCTTGTGTTTCTCACAGATGATCGCGCTGCCCTCACCTTGTGTTTCTCACGGCTGATTGCGTTGCCCTCACCTTGTGTTTCTCATGGGATCGGGTTGCCCTCACCTCAGGGATGAAGGTTTTGCCCTCACCTTGTACTTCTTATGTGATCTTGTTGCCCTCGCCTAGTGTTTTTCATGTGATCTTGTTGCCTTCATCTTGTGTTTCTCATGTAATTGCACTGCTCTCATGTTGTGTTTCTCTGGGATGATCGTGCTGCCCTCACCATGTGTTTCTCGGGGATGATCGCGCTGCCCTCACCTTGTGTTTCTCTGGGATGATCGAGCTGCCCTCACTTTGTGTTTCTAAGGGATGATCGAGCTGCCCTCACCTTGTGTTTCTCTGGGATGATCGCGCTGCCCTCACCTTGT
Source organism: Acanthopleura granulata (assembly GCA_016165875.1). Classification (NCBI taxonomy): domain Eukaryota; kingdom Metazoa; phylum Mollusca; class Polyplacophora; order Chitonida; family Chitonidae; genus Acanthopleura; species Acanthopleura granulata. The sequence continues at coordinate 2,290,693 of JABBOT010000014.1, forward strand.
GTTTCTCTGGGATGATCGCGCTGCCCTCACCTTGTGTTTCTCTGGGATGATCGTGCTGCCCTCACCATGTGTTTCTCGGGGATGATCGAGCTGCCCTCACCTTGTGTTTCTCTGGGATGATCGAGCTGCCCTCACCTTGTGTTTCTCTGGGATGATCGCGCTGCCCTCACCTTGTGTTTCTTGGGGATGATCGCGTTGCCCTCACCTTGTGTTTCTCTGGGATGATCGAGCTGCCCTCACCTTGTGTTTCTCTGGGATGATCGCGCTGCCCTCACCTTGTGTTTCTTGGGGATGATCGCGTTGCCCTCACCTTGTGTTTCTCTGGGATGATCGTGCTGCCCTCACTTCGTGTTTCTCTGGGATGATCGCGTTGCCCTCACCTTATTTTTCTCGGGGAGGATCGCGTTGCCCTCACCTTGTTTTTCTCGGGGATGATCGCATTGCCCTCACCTTGTGTTTCTCGGGGATGATCGCATTGCCCTCACCTTGTTTTTCTCAGGGATGATCGTGCTGCCCTCACCTTGTGTTTCTCTGGGATGATCGCGTTGCCCTCACCTTGTGTTTCTCTGGGATGATCGCGTTGCCCTCACCTTGTTTTTCTCGGGGATGATCGCGTTGCCCTCACCTTGTGTTTCTCTGGGATGATCGCGTTGCCCTCACCTTGTTTTTCTCGGGGATGATCGCGTTGCCCTCACCTTGTTTTTCTCGGGGATGATCGCGTTGCCCTCACCTTGTGTTTCTCGGGGATGATCGCGTTGCCCTCACCTTGTGTTTCTCTGGGATGATCGCGTTGCCCTCACCTTGTTTTTCTCGGGGATGATCGCGTTGCCCTCACCTTGTTTTTCTCGGGGATGATCGCGTTGCCCTCACCTTGTTTTTCTCGTGGGATGATCGCGTTGCCCTCACCTTGTTTTTCTCGGGGATGATCGCGTTGTCCTCACCTTGTTTTTCTCGGGGATGATCGCGTTGCCCTCACCTTGTTTTTCTCTGGGATGATCGCGCTGCCCTCACCTTGTTTTTCTCTGGGATGATCGCGTTGCCCTCACCTTGTTTTTCTCGGGGATGATCGCGTTGCCCTCCTCGTCATACTCCACCTCCAGATCATCCTCGTCTGGGTTCAGACCTGCTGTAGGATTCTCCTCCATGTATCTGTAGTATGACTCCTCATCATCCTCGCCTTCTATGTCGTCACGTACACCTCTGGAACATAAGACAAAGAAAGATACTGTGACAGTTGTCCGGAGGACACACATTAATGATGTGACACGTCAAGAAAAAGAAAATACAAGGGAACTTACATCAGGAAGACAGATATTGTGATGCACCATGATGACCACGGTGACACAACGTCTGAAGAGAAGAAATCATATTATATTGTGACTCTCACTGTCCATAAACATGCGGAGAATACCTCCGTCTAGCTGTGACCTATAGTTTAGAAAACACAGGGTGAATGAAGGACTGAATTACAGGTTGACGCCTTGTAGACAGGATTTCACCCACACTGTGGCAAGAGAGGGAAACACATGAACACAAAGACACAATTTTCGGAAAAAAACAACAACATGATCTTAATACTCTATCATATATCACTGTAACTTTGTACAGACAAAAGCAGTGTGCAGAATAACTGGGACAGAGATACAGGTAAACACCACAGCTTACTTCTCTGTTTTTTCTACTTCCTTCTCATTCTTCTTTGTTTTACTGGAGCCTTGTTCTTTTACCTCAGTCTGAGAAAACAAAATATGATTAATGTTATATGGCCATGGGTAAAAGTAACAAATGCAGAGCTGTTTTTGTTTCTTCTTCCATTTTTCTATATTCCTTTCTTGCATAACAGAGAACTCAACTTGCCATTAACCTAAGCTACCAATGCTTTGAGGGAAAAGGTCGGTGAGGAACTTGAAGTATAAAGAAATGGCATCTATTTACGTCCACAAGACATTCAAATGTTTAGGCAAAATGTAGGTCTTCATCCAATGTTATTCCATCTGCAAATTATTTCAAGTTCTAAGATCACAATGTCAAATTAACTAAATCAATCATGACCAGGATTATTTTGTCGTCCCATCAACAGCGACGGCATCTAGCTGACAGCGGGAAATACTCTTCCTCTAGATACTGTCAGACTTTCATACACTGCACCTATTTATTATTTAATTAGTCTATTTATCTGTCTGGTTTTTAATGCCATACCGTAGAGCACACAATGAATGGAGCTCAGTTTCACTGCAGGAGGAAATCTGAGTGCTCAGATAAATCCTTCCCACATGACACACAGACTATCATGCAGGAACTTCACATAATACCACCTCAAAGGAAAAGACCGAAGAAGTATAACATAAACTGTAAAAAGAGTTGCGTTTGAAGATTTGAAAAAGACCATCCAATATATTTTTTAGACATTTTCTAAGAAGCATATGCTTCATCACCGTAAGCTCCGCACATTTTACCGACCTGACACCGGATGAATGACGGAAATCAGGCCCTGCACCCTCTAGCAGTTAAATGGCAAGCCTTGCTCCTTCCTATCTGTACTCAACGTGCTGTGTGTGCAGCCAAAAGTTGCACATTGTGGCATCCTGCTCAGTCTTTTCCTTTAATCCTTGTTCAAGCATTATCTGAACATTAGGAAGACAAGCACTGGCACTCATAATACGAGTACAGAAAAATTGACACAAGGACTCAAACCTCAATTCCAGCCATGAAGGCATCCAGTGGGTCATCGCTTTCATCGCTAGCATTACCATCCTCGCCGTGTGTAAAACTGGGACTGCCTGGAGCAGGCTGATATTCCAGATTCTCACCATCTTCATCATCATCTTCAAAATACCTGTAAAGACATCATCACTTTAGTTCTTCACAATATTTAGCAATACTTGATACTCATCCCCAAAATAGCTCTCTTACAATAATTTCTTAAAATTTCAATAATCATTTCCAGAAACCAGGATAGAGAACACTGTTTCTTCAACAAGAATTTCTAACAATGCTTGCTATATGTACAAGATAATGAAGCTTTTCATACCCACAACATTCTTAGGCAATTGAAATACGTGTTTCTTAAAATTTCTACAATTTTCATGCCATACACAATATGGAACAAGATTTCTTCCTCAAAATAATTCCAGAATATTACCAAGTTTTCCTCCCCTCTAATGTTTACATACTTCTATTAAATCATTGAATTTTCCCACATATTATAGCTGAAAACACATCTTCAAAGGGTGTCATTTTTTTCCTGCTGTTCAGTGAAAAATCATCAACCTACATCTCTGCTACAAGGTGGTCACTAGCCAAGGGAGAATACTCCTTGTGACTTACTGTTCCTCGCTGCGGACCCTTCTTTTCCCCAGGTTGGTGTGATAGCCCAGAGACCGTCCCGGCATAAAGCCGCTTCTGCTGCTAGACTCCATCATGCCCAGGCCTGCAGTGCCACTCTGCTTGGCTTTCGGAGGGCCGACGGGAGGACCCGTGGGAGAGGGTTCTGACTTCTTACCTCCGATAACGAAGCCAGAGAACCCCAGGCCTCTCGGTTTGCCATCACCACCTCTATGAAACATGTTGACAGATGATTGGCACTGTTCACAGTCCACACTGTCCTTATATCCGACTGAATGGTTCAAGAATTTTGCAAAACAAAACCTGAAAACACTGTCGCCCTCTTTTAAAGACCTTAAATAAGTCTAGAACAATTAGCTATGAAACTATCCAAATGAACAGTTTCACTACTGCACTGTCCAACCAGACAACATCTGCCAATCTATAAATCCACACATTACATCAGAATAAACTCTGATTTGTTGATTTTCAGGTTCAGCCATCAGAAGAAGTTTCTGGATTCATCGGGTGTGACATTGTCATGTGTGCTGCCTTGATTCCTACAAAAAACAATAATAAAAGCAATTCATTCATCCCGCTGGTAATCCTGAAGTCAAGGTGACAGTCCTCCCTTGAATTTCCCCAACTAATTTCAATGTAGTTTAGAACTCTCCGTTCATTTGCATATATAAAATAGGACACCTATGCTACCGAACTACTGGGTATTTCAATAATGTAAGTTCATTTGTTTCTTTTTATTTTTTTCTTTTTTGTTCTTTTATTATTATTATTATTACAAGAGCTGCAACATATATACATAATCGATAAGCATATAACATTTAAACACCATATATCTCAAGACATACATATTTACAATGACATGACGTGAATGTGCACACATACATACATATATACCTACATACAGTGCTTACGTTAGAGACAAAGACATTGACATAGGACTGTGGTTTGTTTCAATTTATTCCATAATGATATTTCTAATATTTAAATTGACCTCAAACGGCCAACCATTTTTCATCAAATAGGTTAACACTGTCATTCATAGTTGCTAATGTTTTTTCCATAATATACTGATTCTCCAATAGCTGAAGAAATTTATTTACATGTAATCTAGCATTTCCAAATTTACTGTTGTAAATTTCTTCGCAAGAAGTATAATAAAATTTATTAAATATTCTTGCCGGGCCCATCCTGCTATCATTATAGAATTTATTAGATTTAGAGTAAGTCTCGTCGTGTTTTCTAACCAACTTCGCAACTCTCAGATTATTTATTTATGTCACTGGCGCTTTACACAGCACTCAAGAATATTTCATTTACACGACGGTGCACAGCGTTATCAGATTATGGTGGGAGAAAACACTGCAGATCCCAATGAAAACCGACGACCATCCGCAGGTTCCTGGAAGACCTTTCCACATATATCCAGAGGAAACCAGCATGAGCTGGACTTTAACTCACAGCGACTGTATTGGTGAGAGGCTACTTTCCTGGGTCATTGCACTGCATTAGCGCGCTAAATCACTCCGTCACGCAGACCACTACTAATGCAAATTTGGCAACTGGTGCTGTTAAAGTCCTGTAATGAAATTCTCTTGTACAAACAGAGAATCTTCTCTGATCTTTTTTCTTTATTTTTAGTTTAAGAGTTCGATGTTGTTGTTGTTGTTTCATGTTAACACAAATCAAAACTGTGTGCTCCATATCTGGATGTTACCTCCCGATTCATGATGAAGAAAGTCATGTTTTACTAAGACTCAAAATCTGTCCAAACAACCGACATATGCAAAGTTAGTTGCAAAACAACAAATATACATACGCACGTCTTACTTGTTGTCGTTTTCAACCAGGACCTATCTTTCATACCTCCAAACCTAAAGATTAACACGGCGACATTTACAAGGTTGTCTACAGTTATTCCCCTTGAAACAACCTCTCCCTGTTCGGCACAGTTAACAGTGGACAGATTGCAAGGGACTGGAAATATTTGTAAGTGTACAGAGAAATTAAGAATAATTTTTTTGTACAAATACATGTATGTCTGATTGATTTTGCCGTCTCAAACTTTGCCTTATTGATGTGTATGTGTAGGCCTAACGGTGATGATAAAATCTAGACGTACTGTTTTAATAGTAGCGAGATAAAGTAAAGAAGTATTTTAAGGATACTAGAACACCTCAGGGGTGAAATTTGGCCATTTTTTAAAATTTAACATTCAAATTCTCCATTCTGCTATCTTGCCTCTCACGTAAAGACTAAAACCAAATTCGAATTGTAAATAACCTCAAAGTACCTGCTGTGAAAAGACATGCTTCTGGTAAACGTGTATTGCCTCCTGCTATAAACTGTGCATGACTGCTTGTGCAGACTACCCTACTAGACCTATTAACTAAAACAACAGCCTTAATCACCCCACCGGAGTGCCATTGGGGGAGGGGTTTATAATCACATTCTAGCAGGGTTTGCTCGGAAATGTCAAGATAAAACACTAATTTACACTATGATGAAACATGCTAAGATTTTAAATTTAACAGAAGTACGTGCATATCTTCACATTTTAACTGGCGGCAGAGCAATTTTGATAAAAAATAATTGGCAACCTAATTAATGACAAGGTTTGTGACACATAATGCTCCTCCAGACATTTCGATTTTCTTCTCCCTTTCTATTCTGGGAGACGGTGGTGTTGTGAAATACTTTTATTTCTCGTTTATTTTTCGACATTATGCTATGAAACTTGGCACATATATAGCTAAATATCTAAGCTGAAAAACGGTGTCAAAAATTTTTGATATCTTATCTAGTTTTAAGGATATTAGTAAAAGAACATCGAGTTTTAACTTCGAATGATCGCTCAGAACAATCTAAGATGAATATTAATAATCTGTGGGACAGGTTTTTGGTTTAAAAAGTAAATTATCCACATGAGCAAGACAAATTTGAAAATTTTGAAAATTGGCGAAATAGATATCAATTTGAAAAAAAAAAACACTGATTTTTTTCAACCTTTCTCTTTATTTTGAATACCGGTAACATTAAAGTTAGGGAAATTTTATATATTTATTACTTTTTTTTTTTTAATCAGCAGTTGTTTAACTTTCAGAATATATATACATATGGCCATATTTGATCAATATTTTGGGCTACACAAGGCAAAATGTGAAATTTTGCCCACGAGGGATTATAGTTTCCGTCAAGAATTCTCCTAGTAATATTTGAGATTTCTTTAAGCAGGTAGTCGCTTGGTATACTTCCATATGTGCATGTAGGCTAGACACCTATGGATGACGGGTCCGGCTGTGCGCGGGAAGGTCTGCCTGTAACTTGCATGAGGATGGCCCTGGATTTCCACCGGGCTCTGTCCGGTTTCCTCCTACCATAATGTTGGTCGCCGTCGTATAAGTGAAATATTCTTGAGTACGGCGTTGAACACCAATCAATAAATGAGTAAATAAATAAATAAACGTCTGGAACTCCAAAACCTACCCTTGCAGAACACCACATGAGACAAAATAGATGCGAAAGTCATACCAGTGCTAAACCAGATAATGGCGTTGGTAAGGGTTATATCAGTGTAGCTTATAGAGACGATAGCGATGTTTTTGATGACAACAATATTATATGTAGCCCATGAAACTGACGAAGAAGACTTCCATGATGCACGTGATGTATGGATAAGTGGTAATGATGGTGACGATGTCGGGGATGAATATCATGATAACGGTGATTGCTAAATAATAATGCAACGGAGTTCAATTACGATGACGGGGTGAGATGTTATTACATACAAGGTGCATGAGCAACTCCTAACCATGAGAAACCCGATATTTGTGGATTTAACCCCGGCCTTGGACAGAAAATGTGTAGATTCTCCAGCTCTGTCAAAGTTTGGGAGTTCCCATGATGACACAGAGAGGTCGATGACGATCATGGGCCGTTGCACAGGTTTTATGTTTTAGAAAACCATTTATCATCTACCACTATATGGGCTGACTTGTCATTAACTAGATCTGAGCGTAGTATCAACAATTTGACGCAACCTGTGGATGGTCGTGGGTTTTCCCCACGCTGTGCCCAGTGTCCTCCCACCACTATCCTAGCCGCCTTTATATAAGTGAAATATTCCCGAGAACAGCGTAAAACACCTGTCGGTCAAATAAATAAATGAATGGATGAATGAATGAATAAATAAATAAATAAATAAATAATTAAATAAATAATTTGACTAAAGTCTGATTTTGTACAGAGTAGCTCATTATATTGGCTTGCCAATATGTGCAAGATCTAAAGTGACACCAGTCTCACCCAAGTGAGTTGCCCTGTGTAGGGACCCGTTGCTAACTGAAGTAACACCCTTCCTACTGAGGTCAGATCTTGTAACCGCTCCTTGTTTGCCGACTTCTTGATAGCTATATCTGAAGTAACCAATACAACTAAATTTAAATCATTATTAATGTCTGCAAGACTCCATGTTATGGTTGATCAGCTGCGCCAGTCAGCGGGAAACACAAGTAGTTAAGCCCTGGTCATGGACAGAAAAAAAAAATGTTAATTCCGCGCACTCATTGTTCTTGGGTGTCTTCGGGATAATACACCTTCGTCGACGCTCGTCTGACAGTTTGTGCAGTGTAACGTTTGTTGAGAATCACTTGTCTATCATGCACCAGTATGGTGTGTATCCATACGACAAAGAAAGTTCAATCAAAATCAGGGACAAAATAAAAATAAAAAATCAGGGCCGATAGCATGGTGCACTTGTTCGTTGATAGGACACACCAGATCATTTATTTTTTTTAAGTGTATGACCGCTTGACAATTCTAGCTCTGTCCGGCCTTTATTCTGACTCTTCACGTTGTCTTTCATCAAAGGTAGTTATTAAGAGGCCACTTAGAGCCCGTGGGGTCTAGGGAGCAGGTACGGCCCGGGGGAGATGTTTAACTTATAGGTCTTTCATCTACAGCATAAAGAATACAAGCGAAAGGACCTTGTGTAGAGTATATATGATTGATGGTACGACGTGCAAAATCTTTGGGCCATCACTGTTGTGACGGCGTTGGGATTTTCGACCTAGTTATTGACCAAGCATGTTTGTCTAGCTTGAAGTACAATTCAAATTCAAATTCAGCTGATAATGGTAAAACAAGAACAACACATGCGCAAATAAACATTACAGGATAGCATTAGAGAACTGAAGGTAATAGTCAAAATGCAAGCTAGCTTTAAGTGGATACTCGTTCCACAAGACAACCGTTGTCGAGTGTTCCGTGAATGGGAATATTTTTCACCGAAGGGAAACATTTCGCGCCAAAGAAAGTCGGTTCCATGCTGTTTAAAAGCACATCATTTCCTGTTGTTGTGCAGCATTGAGAACTGCCTCTGTGCTTTACAAGCACGAATACAGAAACAGCCACGTGTTTACAAGCAGGAACACAGAAACATTGACAGGTTTACAAGCACAAATTCAGAAACAAAGACGTTTTTCCAAGCACGAATATAGAAACAATGACGTGTTTACAAGCACGAATACAGAAATAGCGAGGGGTTTACAAGCAAGGATATAGAAATGGCGACGTGTTTACAAGCACGAATATAGAAAGATAGAGCGAACACCGCTTGTTCCAACGTGTTTTAGGCGGGACAAGTTCCCCAGTTTTAATGACGTCGAGCAAGAACTCGAGTATAATAGGCATGCAGTCAGATATGAGCGTTTTGATTCGGAAGGCCAACATATAGTTAACACACAAGTCGTACATCCATCACCGTGCAAATGTTCTAATCTGCTTTGCATACTATCGCGCATGTCTACATGTGTATACCATATAGGCTTTTCTGGTGTGCTGAGCATCACTTCAGTAAACCAGTTCTTTCTAAGCATATTCACTGTATTACTAGTATACATATATATGTACTATCTGCCCAGTTTCAGCGTTGAGTTACCGGGATAAGTTTGTGCTACGCTCACGTAACTTTTACACGTTTGCAGCTGTATAAAGAATAAAGTACATTTGTCATATATGTAACAAAACTATATATTTGAATCCAGCAGTGTCACGGTGTTGTCTGCATTCCTATACAAGGTATGTCCGTGGGGCAAAATTCATCTCAAGTCCACTTACCCGGAGGGGCTACAACTTAGGTGCACTGACATGACCTCGCTATAAAGGTGAGCTAATTACCTGGATCGTCACTTATGCTTTTACCTTCACACTTATAATACCTCTCCACGTGAGGCGTTTAACACCTGGGCCTTGTATTACACCTTTGTCGGCGAGATTAAAGAGGAAGATAGTTAATGATGCATTATATCACCTGTGCATAGCGGTACTTTAATCTCCTCTCATCTCAATAGCCGCCTGTGTACCTTTGAGATTAAATCGTGAGATCATGGGGGATTTCTACTCAACCGTAAATGTAGGTTTAAAATCGCGAAATATAATCCGGATAAACACCATCATCCCCCCACCGCCTCCACCACTGTCAAACCGGGGACATAGCCAGTCTCCAAGGCAGTGTAAGAGGTCTTGATTTTATACACCCAACATGCAGGAATAAATATTTACCTGTTGATGTAAAGGTACTTTTAGATTATGCGATGCCAGACAGTTCTGTGTCAAGAGTAATGGAGGTACACAAACTGACATTTATGTTGAACATTATTTACTTCACCCCTGGGAGGTGATTTTTTGCCTTCTGAATTGAAGCACACCTGGGTATGTATGTGCATATGTACAACACAGTTCTGTATGAAGCTGTATGAAATATCATTTATTTCGCTTGCTTTAGGAATTACGAGTTAAGTGGAAAAAGTTAAAAGGAAAAGATAACTCAGTATCTAAAACATTAAAATTTCGCAATGTCGAATGAATAACTCAAACTTTCTGCTTAACAGCTAGGGACGCTAACAGTATAACATGAAATTTTATAAGCTTGGCTCACCAACTCACCGAGTTGACTCCACACTTCTTCGCAATAGCCCGTGAGATTTACTGAATAGCTCACGATTGCTACACTAGACCATGGAAAAAAATGAGGAATTAGAGAACACATTAGGCAACTGTTTGAAAAAAAAAAACGGAAAAAACACACACACACACATACATATGAGAACTGGATTTTCATAGATATTTGTTCATGAAATCCTGATGCGAATGAATGTAAAAATCTTAAAAAAAAACAAACAAACAAAAAAAAAACAAAACAAAACAAAACACTGTAGTCCACAAAACCATTGCGTAGTGGGTAGGCCTAACTATAAATATATTGTTCATCGTAATATATTATTTTATGTTACATGCTGAGAAGCGTTTCACTCACGCCATAGGGACCGATTGTATGGGTGGAGGAATAAACTAGAGTAAACCACCTATTTGTGGCAAGCTCCTGGCGAACTTTCCTACGTATGACCTACGTCATATTGGCGGATGACACGCGGTTTCCCACGAACTTTGTGATAGCTAGATCACACACGCGCTATACCATGTCCTGGAGAACAATGGAGGGAGCTAGAATAATCTTGGACATTCGCTATTCTGGGTTAACTCTCTATAAGCTGCCTCTTATATTTGATGAACCTAACTAATAAAAAAAAGTACCAGTAATTCTTATTTTGGTATTATTTCTCAGAAATGTGTATTCAAACTGGAAAAAAATGAACCGTGTCCGTGAAGGACCTAAAACTTCGTCCATGACGCTCAGTTTTCTTGATTCTGAGAGTTCCGCTGATTTCAGAAAGGTGTATCGAGGATTGTTTGGAAGACAGGTTAAAGTCCGACCAGAAAAATGTAAGTTTCAGTGCCTAAAGTAATATTTTATGACATTAACTTGCCTCTGAAAATGTATTTTTAGGGCGAAATTTTAGGCCATTTACGATAGTTGATCTTAATATATCGATCCGTTTAAAGCCGTGATCATCATCGCAATTCACTTTCACGCGTGACAACATTCAGCTTTATGGGAGGAGGAAATCCGTTATAGTGAAACCTACTACCCGTCCAGAGACAACTCGCCAAATTTCCTGATGTAAAGACGCAGTAGACCTCTATAACGACGATGGTCTGATTAATTCGTACACGAGACTCCATTGGTCAAGGTTTAGTAAATTTCACACAGACCATACTATATCTTAAGGAGACTACTAAATACATTTATTTTTTCACAACCATAATTTCACATAAAAATTCTTTCTGGGGTACCTAGGAGCTGGAGAAACAGCCCAAGAAGGCACATTGCTTATGGATAAAAAAAACTCTTCGATTTTAATGCTGGTCAATAAAACTCTTAGACATAGAAAGCGACCTTCGGTTACCAGGCGCCAACCAGCCAGATCAAGGAACTGGTCTCTGTACTGACAAGACCTAGGATAACACTAATCTCCCTACACTGACTGACATTCGATTGAAACTGACTCAACATTGCTTATGTTTAACTGGTTCTGTGCTTCATTGAAAATTTCCAAACCACTCTGATTAACGACACAAATGACAAGTGTACTGCGCATTCGTCACAGCTTGGTTTAACTATTACTCGTTTTACGATAGCGCTTTTCTGTGTTACAGAGGTACTGGTCGACCACGGCACACAGACAGATAGACAGACATTTATGCAAATTTGTTTGATATCTGTTCATCGGCTTGCATGACCAAACAATGAACAAGCTTCATTTTAACCGTCGGGAATCAGCATATTAGCATAAGCTTGGTGATGCTCGGATCAGCAAATTGCACATTTTATTCGGAGTGACAGTTTGTGTGAATTAAAATCCTCGCTAAACAGAGAAATCTTTTAACACTACAAGATGGTAGCCTGAAGCGTCATTGAGTCAGGCATTAATGGAAGGGTGTTCTTCTGGAACCCACTACGCCTCTGGACACAACTGTATACACTGCGTGCATTACCAGGCCCGGGGGATGTGGTCAGTGAACAGTGAAAGAGGAAGTTGTGAGGGGTGAAGCTCGGTAAGCAATTTACCTCAAACCACTGTTTTGAGGGTGAGTTTTCGCGAGCGAAGAAAATCTTTGCACCAAATCATAAATGTAACACGCAAGTCAGTGTTTCGTACATATGAAAAAAATCCAAAACCACAAACAGAGAATACGTAAATGTAACAAAAAACATGCGGTTTAATTTGAATGATATAGTTAAAGCGGCATAAAAGCGGTTAAAGCAAATACAAGTATGTCCATTCACATACAGACAAGCGAGATGAAATAGGCGATGCTAGATATTTGTCAATGACGGACCAAAATGCTGGATCCTTTGAGCACTCAGTATATAGCACATGTCACCATCAGGGTCGCGAGTTCGAATCCAGCTTTCTCTCTCCGAATGTGAATACCACTGCAGTTCTCCATCGGTCGGTTCCAGGAAGGCGAATGTGTATTACATCGACTCAGTGTTACCTCCGTGGGTGCATGTTCCTTAATTTTTTTTTCCATATTTGTTTTATTAAACACATACCCAGTGTTTTACTCTCAGATTTACTGGAGAACAATTCAGTTTTCAGTCAGAAAATTTAAGGCATTTAACCACTGATTAAGGTCTACAGCATTCGCATTCTTCGACAGCTGCTGCATGACGATGTCTGTCTAGAAAGCTTTTAAAATATTTGTCGTTTTGCAAAGCATTGAAATCCATGAAAAGTGTTTTAACTTCACGATTTAATTACACAAACAACCTGCTCACCACAGTGGTCCTCTTGTCCCGAATGCATTAATACCAAGTTAATAACAGTTCTAATTCCACCTGATTGAACTGTCTGCCTAAAGGGTTCTTCAACCTACCCGAGCGGACAATAAAACGGTAGTGCATCCCTTTAAGAATGAGGTTGCCTATTCGATAATAGGTGTTTGTTCTTATGTCTGACTGCATATGTGTTTGTTTATTTGTTGTTGTTTTTATTTATATCAGTGCAGTTCACGATTCTGTCTCTCAAACAACGCCCCCGTTTTCTCCGCATGTACCTTTGTGTTTAAATTGACAAATTAAGTGAAGGGTTTTAGGGATACCCGGTTTCATGAAGGGTACTTAGTGCTAAGAAGCCCTCTGCTGAATGCACTTTCTATCTCTACAACATACGTTATCATGGCAGTTAAGGGAATACTTAGCTAAGTGCCCTTCATGAAACTGGGGCCAGGTCACAAGTGGACGTCGTGTAAATTGTCACTTCGTTAACACTTTCATGAATACATGGAGTAAAACCCTAGCTGAGGAAAACTGGCAATAGGTCGTATTTCAGCGGTAACGTGTGACCATTTGCCAGCTATGACACTGTCGTCGCTGCTCTGGTCTTACTCAGTCTTTTATATCCACAATCGATCATATAGAGCCTTGGCCCAGCTTGTGACGGTAATGTTTTAGATGACTATGTCGTTTCCCCATACAGAGAGCCCCGATGACCAGTCACCAGTTACCCAGGAGCCTCTCTTCAATGCTGGCTTCTCCTCCGGTCGTGGGAAGGTCCGCCAGCTACCTGCCGATGGTCGTTGGTTTCCCCCGAGCCCTGACCGTTTCCTCCAACCATAATGCTGGGTGCCGTTGTATAACCGAATTATCCTTGAGAACGGCACAGAACATCAAATAAGCAAATAAATATCATGTATTTCATTGGTCAGATCTGGACTCCAAGACAGGTTATTCAATAATTAAAAGAACAAATTACTATTTCTCTTTTGTCATGATTTATCTTGTTCTGCATTATGCGGAATTTTTTTTTTTTAATTTTTTTTTTTTAATGAATTTATTGTCTGCAAGCAACTAGACATGGATAGGTATGGATATTTTCCTACCGATAGCCACCAAAGTTAAATTGACAAATCCAACGACACTTCTTGCAGGCAGTGGAACTAAGGTATATATAGGCACAGGTTGCGAGTTTTCCATCCCGGAAGTTGGTGTGGACTTGGAGCCATGTTGCTACGGGGGTGTCCAAGATGTTACTTGTTAAACACTTACACGCAGTTAGAAAAATAAATAAATAATAATAATAATGCTTTATTTCAGAAAAAAACCCCCTTCATTTAAACATGGTGGGATGAAACAAGGTTGGTGGGGGCATCGCCCAGAGATAAAGCTATCAAATCACATGTTAACAGCATACAATTTGAAGTTTCAACCGCTCTCAGGCCACGAATCAGATACACATCTGAGTTATATAATGTGGATAACAGTAGGTTATCGGACGTGTCGGATCTTCTTTTTAAACTGTATATCGACAGTCGTATAATCGTAAAAGCCTAACTGTGGTAAATTTCAACGGTAATGTTGGACCATTTCCTGGTCCTTCTCCTGAAAGATGACTTCTTGTGTAGCGAGAACGTGAATTTCACGTGGCATTGGAATGGCGCCTCCATTGTGAAAAGGACGTAAGTGAATCTGATCATTGCTGACAGCTGTTGAAGCCAATGCTGATGTGGGGAATATAGAAGTGTGACTTAAGATGACAGATGTTGAAAACTGAGGATTTGTTGAGTCTGGCCGAAAAATTGCAGTTGTTAAAACCCAATTCCAGTCTATAATGAGGGGAAGTGGATTGTCCTTTACCCACACACATGAACACTTCAAGAAATATTGTCATTGTTAATTATCGTAGCTTGGATAGCAATTTACCGAAGGATCTTGCATACGGCGCATTGTAGCACTTGTGTGCCGATTTCAATCAACGTCGGGGCCTCATTTGCCTTGGGAGTTAAAACATTGACAACCCAAAACACCTGTTACATTTAGCAAGCTACTCAGTGACAAGCGACAATACTGGGTGCTTACACTGTGGCACATATTTTAATTATCATGTTTAATAAATCTTAAGTGTGTACAGCACATTTAAAAAAAACAAATGTTAGTACTTAGGCTATAGTTTACTCTCGAATAAGTCGATTGTCTAAGATTGGTAAATTTTTGGTCATTATTACTCGTTATTTTTATCAATATATGATGTATTAGAACCAATCTGCGTAAGGGGCCCTACCGTAAATGTTGAAAGAGTTTATGACGCATTACTGGGAAACGCAATAAACAAGATGTGAGGATCATCATAAAAAAATGTCGACGATTTGCACGTCTTTTTATACGGAAATATATGCTTACGTGCGTGTTTACATGACCATGTGTACCATGTCAATAAGTGCATCTCGAGATCATGCAGAGTGGTAAGCAAAAAATTCGAACTTGTTCTTAAATACGGCAAACTCGGTAGCCAAGATATTATAGTATAAAAATAGAAGTGCCCATTTGTTACCAAAACCTGCATCATCATTCATTTTAGTTAACAGTGTCTGTGTACACATCGTTATTTAAATCACTTTTTCACCACACCTGGTAAGGTGATATACATGTGACAACACAGGTGATACATGGAAATGGCGTCTAAGAGCACATCTTTAATTAGTAACCCCTGTGAAGTGTAAGAATCATGCCGTGGATTTATTTTTCTTTCTTTTCTATTCTGCTTTTTTTCTTTGCTGTGAACTTAATATTTCTACTGGGGAAAAATTTAATTTATCACCACTCTTCAGAATTACGAGTAATTAACGGCGCACGTCTATTTTCCGAAACCACTTTGATGTCCGGGTTTTGTAAATTATAAAGCGGCTTGTATTTTTCAGCTTCTTGTCTCTAATTAAGAAATTTCAAAGGGATTGTTGGCATACCTGCACGGGTTTTCCAGGTACAAAGCGAGCGACTAAAGCCGCCTAACACACATTGATACACACAGATAAACAATGAAGATAAATCCGAATTTTTCAAATTTCAAAACTTCCTATATATAAACAGTCAGTGCGAAATCCAAATACATTGTATGGGATCTTCGAGGTCTTAAGAGCCCAGGTTATCTATTTGTATACAGGTCATCTATAATGGAGAATTAAAACGAAGGATTATAAACCAGGTCATCATAGCAACAAGACAGGCATAGGATATATATTATTATAGACTTTAAAGCTCTACTGAGACCGAGTAGTACAATTTACGGACTTCGGCTTAACAAAGCCCTCTGTAAACAGCGATGACAGCCTGCTTTTTGTGGCGGAAGGATAACGTCTGCTTTGGCTCTTTGATCGCTACATCCGCTAGCGCGTTCAAGTTAGTCTATACCCCATAATTATAGGCCCCCTAATAAAATAAACACCGGCCCTGACAATACACCACCGCGTTTTTATTGGCTCTAATAGACCAATATTACTATGTTTAGTTCGGCTAACAATTTAATCGTGCCCTCTTATTTGTGACGCATAATAAAGCAGGGCCCGGTAAGGGACGACCAGAGGGCTGCGGCAGAGTGACTCTATAACCCCTGAACACACCGTTAACTGGGGCGGTAATGAAAGACCATTGACGTGTGTTTTACAACTGCGCTGCAACATATAAATATTTTCCGACCTCCGTTTTTTTGTGTGTGTGTGTGTGTGTGTGTGTGAATGTGTGTGTGCGCGTGTGATTTCAGAAGCGGTCTCGACCCCTCGTGAACATCAAAGGCTGAAAAGGCAAGGGAGAAAAACAACTTTATTCCACGCCCGTATTTGTCGACCCAAGTTGAGTGAGTGTGAGAAACACAACCGGACGGATCTTAGCACAACTTGATTTTATACTATTTGCCTAAGTTTTCTTTTTTTTTTTTTTTTTCTTTTTTTTTTGCAATGAACCGGCCTGTATGCTTACTATAAGATCCACAGATAAGATATACGATATAAATGACGTAGAGCATGCCCCTCTATCAAAATATATATGAAAACCGACGGCCGAAAAAAAAAAATATGACACTGTTATTAAAACAGAGCGAAGGTATATTCGGAATATTGAAGCCATCATACAGTCAAGCAATGTTTCGGCTACTTAGTCTGCGCCATCATCAGCATCTGTGGAACCACTGGATACTGTTATTTACAATACACACTATTCTTTTTGCAGAATATGAAACATTCTGGCATTTTTACATATTACATGCATTATTATACATACTGTGGAACTTTTAATTACAATTACACGGCAATTTATTGACGCCGTGAATTCGTTCGTCAGTTCATTCAATCAATCAATCAATCAATCAATCAACCAGTCAACCGACAGATCGATCCATCCATCTATCGGTCAGTCAACCAATCCAGCTTTCCGAATAGTAAATACAAATTAAACAAAAATATTTTCAGATTTTACGGTTTACCAATGGAAACAATGAGCTGCAGTCGAGTCAAGATCGCTTGTTTGTGACAAATCTCAAAATGAAAGCACGCAGGTACTGGATTACTCCACGTTTCGTCTGGCAAACCGTTTTGGTATTTATTCTGTAATTACATATACACGTGCGAAAGAAATGTACATTCAATATATTCTGTAAAGAATTGTATATGGGCTATCAAAAGAATATTGATTATATAAAGAAGTGTACATTGACTATACAAGAGGTTGTACATATACAAATGTATAAATAAACGTTTTACAGTTTAATTTTTTTTTTCACACAAGCACAAACAATCTTGTACACACATTTAGGTCTTCCTTATATATAGGAAGCCCAAAAAGTAACGTATAGGTTGAAATTTCACGTTTAAAATCTGATTTGTTTAATGGTCGATAATTTAATTAAAGCGCTTTCATTTTCAGCCAGTTTGAGAAAGTGAGAATGTCAGTAGTAATGAAACAAGGATCGGGATCTCATTCAGTCATGACACCATGTCATAAGTGAATGTTCATTGTGGTGATATCTCGTGTCGCTACCATCTTATAACTAAACGTTTCTCTTTTGGGGAGAATATGTTAATATGTTTGTACAAATTAACCCAGTCTACTGGCTGGATTTGTGAAGAAATAAACTTGCACCAGACCAAGAAACAAAATGCTCTTTACAATGGTTTAGGTGCGTTTAGCAGTTTCTTTTACATTTTCTTGTCAGTTCCTACATCAAATAAATAACTATACACGTTTATACGTGGTTCCAGTTATACCCATTTCTTTGATGTTGTTAATTAACGTGGCTCGTGTTAATTGCACCTGTTGTTTAGTAAACCTTCTACGACGCATACGACTTCTTTTTTTTTCTTTTCAAATCTCCATCCATAGGTGTGTTGAGCAGCTTACAGGTGCGTGTGCACTGAATGATCTCGGTTTGGTTCAGCATGTTGTATTACCTCCCTTGCTCGCGTGTTACATCACTGGATATGAGGATAAATATGGTTTTATAAAACATAAATATTACATATTTACACGTCTCTGAATAAAACGGTTTTGATTTCGTATCGCAAATATTTTTCTTTCTTTCAAGCTCTGACTCATTAGAAGGAATACAAGCAACATTTGACAGCTTAAGACATGTTCCATTTACTTACATGTTTGATGGAAGCTGTGGAAGAGTATAGTTTTTTAGTGTTCAAAGCCAAAGGTTAGTGTATTTATATTTAGAATATTTCTGGTTCAATCTGAGGAATAAACATGAAATTTAATTTATTCAACTCTTTTTCTATCAGGGATTTAACTTTGACCTTATTCAAAACACCATTTTCTCAATTAAATGTTTACTTTCATTACACATGTATTATACCTGTCCATGACGCAGTTCAGGTGCACCTAGAAAACTCCGTTTACTTTTTCTCTCATTTTCTTAATTGACCATTGAAACGTGTTTTCTTCAAGTTTAGATTGACATAAAAAGATAAGGCCATCGAATAGTCTTTGTTAATTAGAAAATGAAATGGCACCCAAAAGGATCGGCAGTGCATATCCTCAAGGCTGTGGTCCATTTGTTTAAGTAAGATGTTACGTTTCAGTTCCTCAGCGTCCTCACCCGCGCACAACATTTGTTAAACTTAAAGAAGAAAAGAAAAATTATTTTTGACAAAACGGCAAATGCTTACTTTTTTGCATACAACAGCAAGCTATAAATTTAAGAATGTTAAACAATATTTATGGCTAGATTAAATATTTGCCTACTTTAATATCCTCTATAAGTTTCAGTTATTTCTAAAAATTTGCATTTTTAAATTTAAATTTGTACAATGAAATAGGAATGGTATTTTCGTAAAACGTCAAAATCAAACGGTATTATACACGGATAAATGTTCAGATTAGACAATTTCCTGAATAAGAAATCCTTTTCTTAAAGCAACAGACCATGCACCTTTAAATTAAATACACATATCATCTAACAGGCCGTTTCTAGCTGATTATGGTCTTTATCAGTTTTTGGCACTTTTTTTACTTTCCTTTGATTAAAATGGACATAAAGATTGAGATGCAGTATGCACGCCACGCCACGACTTTTCGGATGATACTGAACAGACTGCAGCACAGTTACACAACAGATTGTTTTGCTGCTTTACATAATGTAACTATTGTATTGCACATCCGGTAGAGATACGGGTGTGGTACTATTCATGTAGAACGCAGAAAGACAAAAGAATGTGGGGGGGGGGGGGTGGAATATCATACAGAAACTCATTTCCATGGACTTTACCTGACCCTACGTCATCCGGGAAAACGTCACTTGTCCCGGCCCTGACGTCTGGTCACAAATGATGCCATACTGACGCTTTTGACGCCATCTTTGTGAACTGTCATTATTATGTCCTATCTGACAAATTCCAGGTCCGATCATGAGTGTGTTCACATTACATATAGGGAAACAATCAACCGAAACGACGAAAATTTTGCTCTTACAACACTTCCGATACATTTATAGATTGGTATTATGTAGCGTACATTTGACTATTTCTGTTCTTTCAAGGCTTCCTTTATATTATTTTGAAATTTTTGTCTGGTTTCTCGCTGACATAATTTTTCATGGTACACCAAGAGCCATAAATTACAAACCGATTTAGGGTATTAACTTGAACTCGTTGGGCTATGTGTTGCGTGAAGTTCGTTGAAGGGCACTTCCGGTTTTCGATTTCCCTCTCCACCTATCAAACGACTGCTGTGCAGAGAACTCAAGAACTGCATTTAAAGCTCAATCAATCAACAAATCAATCAATCAATCAACTAATCAAGCAATCAGTCCATCAAGCATTTTTCGTTCTGTTTGAACGGTGAATGTTTTTAGCACTTGGTCTGATGAACTGCACAATGAACAGTTTAACAACTTGAACACCAAAACAACGCTTAAATACACCCATGTAACAAACATGTTTTTGAAATTTGAACATGGTTGAACGCTGGTGTAAGAATGTCTGCATGACTCGGCCACCCATAGTTTAAAATAGGCTGAATTGACTGCACGGTCCAGAAAACAATGAAGAAAATGAAGTCAGTTTATGACATATCAATTCTTATTGTTACATTCACTGTAGTTGACTTAGGTTCGTCATGCGTTCTATTTTTCTGCTAAAAAGCAATTTCTAAAAGAGTTAAAACTTTCCCAAAGCCGAGCAAAGATAAAGCACAATTAAACCCACTTCTGTGTCCAGGATGTGGCGCTCTGCTGGTCGCAAACGATCCTGGGAAAGATTTTTTATATTTCAACCTTATCGGCCATATCAGATGTTTGTATTAAACAAATTATTTAGAAATAAAATTGCCCGTCAGGTAGTTCCATTGTCGCGTAACCACATGATTATAGATACACTCGTACGTTTATTGTTCTGCGCAGATGCAGCTGATAGACCTATGACGTCACACCTCGCGTGACCGCCACCTCAGTCATTGATAAAACAAGACGAGCTGTCATCGGTACAGGATGTAGGTGCGGCGAGGTGATAACTGTGTTCCGTGGCACTAGATTTATTTATTTATTTATGAATATGTTACAAGTGTTTTTTTTTTTTCGCCTTGCAGCCCCAAAGCGCGATGTCATTAAAATCAAGAAAGAGAAGAACAGTGTATGTGGCGGGAAAAGGTTGTGACGCATGCGCATTTCAGATTTATACACAACTGGATCAAGAACAAGAACACCCGCTCCTCTACAAACAACCACAACAGCAGCAGCAGCAACAACAACAACGCTACCTTAGAACTCCTCGTTAGGCATGTATATTGGACGTACTGTCGTAACCACGATTCCATTTACGTATATGACGGCAGCCAGATTTATCGAAAAGGACGAGCTACCTGCTAACACCAGCTACGCGAAAAACAAACCTCCTGACCTAAAGCCGCAGCTCAACCGGCGGAAGCTAGATTTGAACCCCCAGCCTCCTTAGTCCAGCTGCTTAATCTGAATGAGGGTAGTGTGGATAGCCCGGCCACCGAGGCGCCATGTTCAGTCTCCTCAAAGACATAATTCTTTCAAATTTAAAACTGACAGCATGTAAATGAAATAAATATGTACAAAAGACAGTATCGGCCATCCGCGAGACAAAGCGATTGATTCTAGAATATGTATACATGCAAATCCTCCTGTCTGATTTGTGTGTACTTCAAACCGAAAAATTTGTCTCCTACAACAATTATCAATAGTGCCATCCGAGCATTACTCCATCGCATCTCGGTCAAGCGAGGAACAAATGTGGCCCTAAACATTTCGCCTCGTTCACGGACATGCAATAACCAAAAGCGACATGTTGTATTCTTTCAGTCCACGAGGATAACGGATTGCTACGGAAGAAATCTTCTCTTTGAGAGAATTTATTCTTCAGGATAAACACTGAAGAATTATAACCACCCTCTAGAAGAAGACTAATTTGCTCAAGCAGCGTTGCTGAGATTTAAAGGTGGAAGAAAACCGAGCACAGTGCGGTGAAAACCGAGAACAGCCTGGCAAAAACCGAGCACGGCCCGGTGAAAGCCAAGCACAGATCGGTGAAAACCGAACATAGCCTGGTGAAAACCGAGCACGGCCTGGTGAAAACCAAGCCCAGTCTGGTGAAAACCGAGCACCGTCTGGTTAAACCGAACACGGCCTGGTGAAAACCCAGTACAGCCTGGTGAAGACCAAGCGCAGCATGGTGAAAACCGAGTACAGTCCGGTAAAAACCCTTGCTATTTATTGCTACCTAAAACTGTCAGACAAAGTCTAGGTCGAACCCGTTGGGTTGAACAAGAGAAGGCGAAGATCGATAAATAGCAGTAAATATACTACAACTACAGCGTAAAACCGACGAAGGCAGACAATGGCCGGCCTTTGAACGGAGTGTTTAGGTTGTAGTGTTAAACTTAAAAAAAACTATTTATTTCTACAACATTTTCTTTTTCGGTGGTTGAACTGTGTGTACATTTACAGGCAACAAGAAGGTCACAGATAGCCGAGTCATCATTAGGCGGATTCGAACCCGTGCCCTCACCGGTGGGGACGTTTGGATCTTAGGCGGGGGCTAGGTGCCGTATGTTCATTGTGTTGAGTGTGATCGCCACGTTGGATATGTGAACAGATGCACAACTGAGATACGTGGTTGATTATCGACATCATATATACTGAAACGGTACACGGTTTGGATACTGATTTTATTCATCCTCGTAGAACATTTATTGCGTGTTTGTTTGCGTGTTATTGCACTGAAAACAGCTGACTGCTTCTCTGCATGAATCCGTCCTAATTTTTGTATTTTAAATATTTTCTTACTTCTTTGGTGGTTTGTGTTATTTGTCGTTTTTTTATACTGGTCTTTGCGCTTGTTGCCCGGGGAACGCCCATTTTAGATGAGGACTGGTATACGAATGTCGGTTTCGATGCCTAGGTTCATAACTGAAAAAGCCTTATTACCCTAGCCAACTACAACTCTTGAGTCAACCAAACCAAGCACCCTTTTTTTGCTCTTCTCCCTGCTTTCTGCCGTTGTCTGGCATACTTTAGGCAGTGTTTTACCCTAATAATAGTATTCGCACTGTAGAATGCTGATTGTTCTATTTGGGCCCGAGCAATATCTGGCTAGCCCCTTTTAGTTAAAGAGTTCCAGATTTACGCCGGCTATAAATACAGTATCACGATATTAGGCGTATCTAATTGTTTTAAGGATTGATCTTAAATGATAACATATTTCTCTTGGCGCGTGCTCTTATCAGATGAATGGTTTCCTCCTGGCGCTGTTAATGAAGCGTGGATAATGTACCAGTCATTACAGGATGAGACGCGTTCCTTGTGCTCACAGGGGAATAATACTGACATAAAATGGCTACAATTCACTCAAAATATTATATGGTCCCTCGGGGCATACACTCCTCAGAAATTGTACCCAATTAAATTGTTTTTGATAAGTCAAATAAATTTAAAACGGCGTACAACACAACATCAATGGAATTAAAATTGTAAAATGTAAATAGCTTAATACGTTTTGTATCCGTTGAAATGTAAAATTCTTTAATTGGTCACGTGCCAACAGGCCCTATAGCGATAGCTCTTGTAGCATTTGTCAACTTATATCAACCAATTTAAGAAAGAACCGTGTGATGTAGTTGATTTAATCACTAGTGTATAAAAATCTTTGTTTTTACTTAGGTATTAGTTTGTTGTTTACTTCCTAGCTTTTTGACCTACATGACGGCGGTCCGGTTTATGTGTGAAGGAAACCGGAATGCTTTCTTGACGAGGTCCCCGAAAAAAAGTCTTACTGTCAACAGCTGATGTACAGCTGGATTCGAACACTTGACCTTTCTGGTGAAAGACCGCCATCTACTGCGGTGCGAGTGAAGCTTTAGCTAAATACAAAAACAGACGGAGGTGAGGAGATCTTAATTATTCTTTAATTCACCGAATACGGACTTTCCTAAGTGTTATGCGCTGACTTATACTCCATACTGGTGGACGACAACAGTCCAAGACCGAAATTGCACCCGTGGCTCGAGTGCAAATGATTTGGAGTCGGGCATCTCCAAGCCCGCTTCTTCAGTGCCAAGGAGAATTGAAAATTGTAGTCTCTGATGAGGCAGTAGCTTTCCCTGTTGGGACAAAACTGTCACGGAGTTGGTTACAAAATTATGTATGTATAAGGAACGGTGGACAATCAAAACTGAAGATCAGTACTACGAAATATGTGTTTTGATTCACTTGTACAAGGTTTTGTTGAAACTGGACAAAAATTGCAACGGTAGTAGGATTTCGAAAGAAACATATGTTGCATGGATGAACAGACAGACGGACAAATGGTCATCGAAATGGAAAACCAACATTATGTATCATGTATCTTGATGTAGTCTACAAGTTTCGTTGAAATCGGACAAAAACTAGCGTTTAACAGACTCCCAACAAACAGAGAGACGTACGGACGAAGAACAACTTGATAGTACATAAGCTTTTCTGGTCTTCGATCAGTAGAGCTAATGATAATGATTTGGAACGCGTTAGCATTTTACTTGGTATGCCCGCATAAAGCAAGGTTCTGCTGACCAGTGGATTGATTATAAGTCTCCTAGGACTGGTCGGTTGAATTGTTCTCATATCATTGTTTATTAAAGCTGGTGGCAAAGAGAGTATTTACAGCAATTCTAGACCAGCGACGTTTAATAAAGTGCAACTGAAATCATTGCCTTTTTTGTCCAATTCTGTCCCTATTAAGGCACTAGGAGGGGGTGTAAGTTTAAGCATTTACACGGAGAATACAGGGCCAAAAGGCCTATTTCACAGGTTTTACGTGTGACCATTTGCCACCTATTTCGCTTTCGTCGCTGCTCTGGTTTTAGTCTCTGTTTTGTAGTTCTTTTATACCAGAGATGTGGAATAATCAGAAGAATGGCATCCCATACATATGTAAGTTAATTTCTCCAGTTTTCTCGGTTGTAAGTAATATATACTTAAACCATAGAGAATGATTACGCTTTGGCGTATACAACCCCAACTTTTTTTTTATTTTTTGCAACATCTGTTCTTCTCATTTTAGCTAATTTATATGTAAACGTAATTGTAGCAAGAATACACAGCTCCTTTTCCCTCGTGTATAGTTAGTTCATCTAATGAAGAACCCATCTATATCTTTATTTCTCAAAAAAAAAAACCTGAAAAAAATGTATTTTTACAAATACCTGTCAAAAAAAAATTGGAAGATTTCTGGTAAATTATTTATATTTCAATGCCTGTGAAATGTTAATTTTCATAAAAAACTTTAACGGATACCCACATGTAACAGGAATAAGCTTACATCAACAGACAAAAATGCCGAGAATTAGAAAAGCCGACAGTGACAACATTGGTGCGAATGTTCAAGGCTGTTAGGAAGTTGGCATTGTAGAATTTTGACAATGTAAGAAAATGTGAAAGACAAACATGTCGTGCTTTGCGTAAGGCTCCCGAACAGTTAGTCGGTGTTTGAGCTCAGAATTTACCGGTCGGTTGTTTAGAAACTTCCTTGTTTGAATACATGGCTGGAATGTCCTGGTCAAACATTTCGGCCAATGTCCACTCCACTGACCACGACTTCGATCATCGTTCTTGCAGTTTCAAAAGCAAACATTATTCACATGTCTGCAGAGGTAACGTTTCATGCTTTTATATTATTGCACATAACAGTGAACTTAGAAAACTTCTATACTTGATTAAGTCACCGATAAATCGTTGTTTCCGCAGGTGGTCTCATGACGAATGAGTTCATGAGTTCGAATCCAGGTCTCGTCAGATTGGCTATATAAATTTGAATTTTCGAGTATTCTGAAAGGGTGGTGATTTTCTCCGAGCGTTTCGTTTTCTTAAATATATGAAATTGGCAACCCCTCTATAAGTGAGAAATTCTTGAGTGTGGCGTTAAACACCAACCAGTATACTGGTTTGAATAACAGCAAAAGAACTGAAAATGTTTGAACAAGAAACACCGTCTATTGACGGACAAAATTGTTGTCCTTGGGCAGGTTAAACCATTTGACTGATATCTGAAAAAACGCTAGTCATTTGGCGGGGTTAAAAGAGTAAACTCAATCAGCATTATAGAACATTATGACTAATCAAATTTTGATCGACCTCTTGTCGGCTGATGGAATGCCCAGGTTGACCCGAAGCAGAACTGACCAATGTTCCAAATGCCTGGTCACTTGTGAAAATTGATATAGTCTGGAGAAAGTCCGGAATGCCTACCGTCTACATGACACCCCCGTTCTTCGGTCGGAGTGGGAAGGGGACGGGCAGCGTAGTTGTACAAACAAACTGTTGGCAGGAGATGTTTATGCATATGCGGTCCAGCAGCGGGGCGGCGATGAAATTAAAAACATTTGTAGCGGCAGTGCCATTGACTTTTGTGAGGAATGTCAAACAGGTTTTGTTGTCCTTGTCCACACCGGTGGAATCCTCCCACGCACAAGAACCCGGTGACCGACCCAGGGGTACCACGTGGAACCTTGTCTCAGAGAGTGAAGAACTTTCCGAGGTAGGATTCTACACTAAATGTACAACGGCCGCTTTAGCATATCCAGGATTCGGCCCTGAATCACGTTTACCATTGAATAACGCGTATGGGCATAATAATGTAGAAAAGCGAAACTGTAAAACTCACATGGCGATAAATATTTGGGAATTAAGAGAGATTATTATTTTCTGGAAAAGAGACAATTATTTTTTGGGAGGACAGAATAATACATTCAGAGAGAGAGAGAGAAAAAAAATATTTCAGAAACATGTATAAAAAAGCAAAAGTAGTTTTCACAGGTAATTTGGGAGCGCGTTACTAACACGCATTTACCTCATGAAAGTATCTTCATTGATTAAGTTCGTCCTGTGATCCATTATTATTTCCTGTGCTTGAATCTCTGAGTTATTCATTATTTATACCCTTTTCCTTTCAAAAGCTAGGTAAGTATGTTGCTAAGAATGGTGAAATCCAAGAATTTCAGAGTAATCATATCTTTTGTTATATCGACTTCTATACTTCGTTTTCTCGAACTTGTGGATGTTATGACCGTGTACTGAAAAGAAAAAAGAAAAAAAGACTATCTTCCTGGTCATCACTTCTTGACCGGAGCAAAACGTTATTGAAGATTTTGACTGGGTTAGAAATCTTGACATTTTATAATCAGATATATAAAGTATATCTATAAACTGTGTCATATTTTCAGTGTCGTTTCGCTTGTGGAGGGTACAACTTTGTACGTCTATCGAGCTAAAGCTAGTAATTAAACTATCAACCAAATAAACAACACAACACGACAACCAATAAACTAAAAAAGAAGTAAATGAAGAAATAATTACAAAAGTGCATATAATGCCGAGGGTATATATAAGTGAGAAATTTATCAGGTCTTTCATATTGAATGTATTTGTTTTTTGCTTATTTCCTCATTTATTTGCTTATTTATTTATTTACGTATTTATTTAGTCCTGTGTTCATATTTACGCACACACACGTGCATGTACATGCAAAATTCATATTACTAACTACAAAACGGAACGAAATTCTATGAATTTGTTCGCCGAGACATTTTCCTAAAGGAAAAAATAGATAGTCCTTTTATACATGTCTTTATTTATATCTCCATTTGGAGCCAAGCAGCAAACAACCTGACTTGAAGAGGTCACAATTAACAAAATCATCCAAATAGAGCTATAGATTCGAGCCTACAACCTTTTAGGTGAAGTAAACACGCATGCGTAATGCACACAAATACCGCTGTACATTTAAATACATGTATAGATACATGTTTACACATCTTGTAGATAGGACACGTCTAGATTGGTGACATCTAGCGACTGTCATTGTGGTGGTGTAGGTTGCTACTAAATATGCATTTTGACGAACAGTTAGAATAAAACCTTAACTGATGTAAACTGACAAGGGTCGTCGGTCACGCGCGACCATTTGTCAACTATCATACTGTCGTTGTTGCTTTGGTTTTACTTTCCATGCTTTGTTTTTTGTTTTTTTTTTGTCATATTGATAGCGATCTGCTTTGATCACGATTTCGCCCATATCCTATCAGAGCTACTTAACTTGTGAATTTCATTATACATCTACGTGTAGTTCGCACTATAGCCAGTGCTATTCTTTTCAGCGTGTCTATATAAGCCAACAATTCCATAGGTGCTTTAAATCTATTCCATTGCTAATATCCTTAGAAAGATTCTTGAAATAATAGAATTATTTTTAGTTTCCATTTCTGAGAATACACATCTCTTACCATTTTATTTTCGTTGTGCTTACCTCATCAAGAATTCCACTAAGAATTTGTAGGTAACCCCTTCATAAAAGTCTAGAAATACCAGCGTTTCTTGCGAATTCAATAATATGCACAAGTAACATTTCATAATAGAATGAATAATTTGACTTCTAATTAAATGTATATCCTTTAAGGTTCCCTTTCACTGTGCTTAATTTCTAAAAAAATTCTAAATTTCATTTTTGCACCTTTCATCGGCCCGAGTTTTGAAACTTGAACCTCGGTGTTTACCTAGAAGCGGTGCCCCATCAGGTCCCTTAATTCATTCTGAAATCCGATCGTTTCCTCTCGGTGTTGGATTACGGGTGCACCCAAATGACACTGCACATTCTAAAGGCCAACACGTTAGTGCTACAATATTGACCTTGGGTCATTAGTACTGCATTTCACACGGCCAGGTTTTTAACAAGGTGGGCTGTGAAAGCTTACTGAGAGCTGACGAAATGGCGTTCACATGACTATACACACTGGGCGGGTGTTGTAAGCTCCATGAAGGCCTGTGCGACGAAAGCCAAATAGATAAGACAACCGGCAACAATTAATGAAGCTGATAATTTGGGTGACATAATAAATTCGTTTGTCAGCTTCGAAAAGAAACCCGAGAATCAACCGTATTACCGTATTATGTAAAAAAAAAAGAAAAGATCAGTGTATAACAATTTACTAGAAGAAGTCACTGGTCTGGAATTACTAGACCTGAATAAATCTTCTCGGCATGGTGGAAATTTCGTTTATAGAATGCGTTCCGATCAAACATCGCGGCGTGATTCTTCTAGTTACATATATAGGCTCGAAGAGCAAATTGTAAGTGGCTACATTATATCTAGATATAAAATTTTATAAAAGACACCAAAGATTTTTAATTGTTTCTCATCACACGTATGTATAATCAAAACACTAAAATACTTTGCTATTACAACCAGTTTCCTTGCCTGATATGAAATAATCGTAAAAAATTTAATTAATTATATCTGATTATTTAAACAACTGTGTGCTTCTTATATATAAAAACAATTTCACCACAGGAAGATGGAATTTAATTTTTCCCACCAATCTGTCAGATATTCCTTTTACACAAGGCCACATACTATCTAAGCCGAAGAATTCGAAACATTTCCGTCAGCATCAAAACAGAGACATGTCGTATTTGCTGTTAGCCCACATCAAAGTATATTTATCTATATTGACTCAAATCCTTCTTTTCCGATGTAGGTACCATAAAATCTCAACCTTTTCACCCACTCAAAATATTCTTTTTCTGGAATATATTCTAATTCTGGGGTATAATTTGATATAGCCTCAGAAAATAAACTGGGTACATTGTCTTAGGAATGTATGAATTCCGCTGACCAATCTAACAATCATAATCTTATCGCATACGTCATAAAAGGCTCTCTGAGCCTAAAGAATTATTGTCAAGAAAAAGAAAACCTGTCTGTAACTACATTCGTAGCTCATTTACATTTTTGGCATAAACTGAGAGCTTCCATTATGCAATGTTTGCATAGCCCCTCCTGACCACAAAAAAAATAAATAAATAAATAAATGAAAAAAACGAAGGTGTAAACTTTGGTTGCATAACATGATTGCGTGTAGAAGATACTTTCTCTCCAGATTAATTGTGTTGAAGTTCACAGTACCGTAAAATTTGAAAAATGTTGGGATAATAAGGCGAACATAGTCCTGTATAGACAGTGTGTATACACATATCCACAGAGTTACACACATCACAGTATATACTTATACATACCTGAAGATGAATGTACGTTTGTTTGTGTGGATAGAGTATTTGCACGGGCTTTTGAAGTGACTTTCTTGTTTGCATTCGGCTTATAGCGGTGGCCTGACGTAAATGCAGTAAGCAAACAGAACTACAAAAGCCCGATTAGGCTGAATGACTCTCTAAGTGAATTATAAGCTTTGGGGAGTACAAAGTGCCGCCATGAGCCTGCGCAGGGAGGTCTTAGAGCCTAGGTGATAAGCCGTGTGAAGTGGTCGTAATATGGTGTGAACACTCGACAGTTTTCGGTAATCTCCGGAGAGAGTAAACGGCATCGAATGGCTGGGAAAACCTTCGGGAAGAAACGTAAAACCTCAAATATGCGGATCAGGTGGGCATTCGTGTTTTATCATTTTGAATCGATTTCTAAACCGATAGATTTGAACTACTTCAAGAAATGGGCAATATTTCTTTTCTTTATCTGTGTAAATTTACCCGATATGTTCATTTGTCTGAATTATTATTATTATTATTATTATTATTATTATTATTATTAACATCATTGTTATTAAGGCCATTGCTATTATCATCATCATTATCATTATTATTTATGGTTGCTTACAGTACCTATACGAGTTTATATTTGGTCAGTGTTAGAGGTCATAACACAATATCAAATCATGTTAATGACAGAGGTCATAGAGGCCCGAATGCATGCACAACATGTTCGATGCACTGACAACACACAAAATATATATGATAAATATCACCAGAAGGAAAAAGTCGTCTGGAAGTCTAGGTGTAGGCTGAAAGTTTATCTTTTAAATCGTGTGCGTTCATCAACATCATATTGGTGATATTTATGAGAAACGTACTCTGTTTTTTTTTGTTTCATTAAATCTAGATACGTAACCCCGAGTACGTTACAAGTACCCATGAAGTATATTGCAACAATATCACTCGTCTGTGCAACAAGTAGGTGTTGGTGTTAAACATATCCTCCGCGCTAAAACCGTGTATCTCCAGCACATAACTTTATGTATTACACGTATGTACTTGCGGTGGCCTACCTGTATAGTCTGTCCACGCAACATGTATTTATCTATGCTACAAGTATTTATCTATGCTTCAGGTATTTGTCTTAGCTACAAGTATATCTTCATCGCAAGTAAATGTTGATATGCTATACGTATTTGTCTGCATCACAAACACTTGTCTATTATATAAGGAATTTTATGCCATAAGTATGAGTCTGTCATAAAAGTATTTGTCTATGTTACAAGTATTTATCTGCGCTGCAAGTATTTGTTTATGCCACAAGTCTTTGTGTGTGCTACAAGTATTTATCTATAGTAGAAGTATTTGTTTGTGCTACAAGTATTTATCTGTGCTAATAGTGTGTGTCTATATCACAAGCGTTTGTCTGTAGCACCAATCATCTTATATATACACACCAAGGCACGAAACCATTTTCCTGATGACAAATATTATAAAGACTGCTGTATAAGTATAACGGGTCCACGTGCGCTCTAAAAACTCTGCAGCTCTTTTGTGCGTTTTGACAATGTAATTTGGAGGAAATTACAGGTGTACTCTAAATTTAAGATCCAATTAATCATTAAAATAGATGAAAATTCTTTACTGCTTTGATATATATGTAGTATTAATGTAACATATTTATTAATTATTGGTCTAATTCATAAAATATTAACAACAAATATATACATATTATCACATCGTATCGATGCACCATAAATTTAAATCACCCGTTGTATTTTCCTCTCTGAGGTATGTGGATCTATGCACCATCGCACAGGTTACTCATACTGTTATGTTACATTGTACAACAGTTGTACAGGAGGATGTTTCTCGTAAACCAGTGAACTGAAACGTAACAAATGACAAAACTCAGAAACAAGTGCCGGAGGTAAATTCATTTTAAATCTGGCAAAGCTGTGCTGCATCTGTGCGTCTTAAATAAAATGCTAAACCTTATATATTCGCATCTGACAGAGAGAGAAAAAAAAACGTGATTACAATCAAAACGGCTAGGAGAATATTTGCTAAAAAGGCCTAAGCGTGTTAAGCTGTTAACAAAATCCCATTCATTGCAGGCGGCTGGGATGAAACGGTAGATTGCCAGCAACTAAAGGGCTGAGATCATCGGGCAGTGTGTGTGTGTACCGTATGCAGTCGAGCAGAAATTATATGGTGTGTGGCTTTACAGCTTAAAGGTGTAACCATTTTCCTCTTTTTTTTTATTTTCTGTCCCGTCTATAACAGTTATTAATTACTACCTCCTGCTATTGATGTCACCGCCGTCCAATCAACACCATTCTTGCACCGTGCGCGTGAAATCGTTCTTTCGAGCAGACCAATCGTTGAGCGGGTTACAAGGTACCGCGCGACGTTCGTGTTGTAGAATGTGAGCCCGAGGCTAGCGGGCAGCCTTGATCGGCACGGGCTATGGAGAGGTACAGACCAGCCATAGCGCATTATTTACTCAGTCCTTTCACGACACTACGGAGGTATATATTGGATCAAAAGTGGCTGTTGGAGCGAGAATCCTCGCATTAGCCTACCGATTACCAGTTAAACACAGGAGGGAAAGAAAAAGGACTGTGGTGCACTTTATGGGTAACCGAAGGGAGCTTTGGAGCTTAAATGTTAGTTCTATACCCGTTGAACTTTGACAACTGGTAATGTTTTTCCTGTCAACACAAACGCGCATTGGATTGCTAATCTCCGACTTGAGGATCTGATCACAATATTTCCCTGTTGTTATTGATAAGATCGTGCTGACCGACATTTGATGCGTGCAGTGTTTATGAAATTGGACTTCGTGAACACCTTACTGGAGAAGTTATAATCAAACCATGGGAGTTACCTTACGAAGCAGATGAAGTCAGACAATTCTAATCTTTAAAATGCAGTCGAAGTTTGTTTTTTAATAATCTGTTTCCCACTGGTAACGCAGTGGAGGTGAAAGACAGAATTCATAGGCATTACGAAAAGAGAGATATTTTTTGTCAGGGAGAATTTTTGTACTGTTGGCGCACAGTTTGGTCATTTATTCCGAAGTATATAAGGGCTGTATCCAAAATATATAGGTGTATATGTTTTGTTGGAAACCTACACCTAAGAAATCCGTTTCAAATCGACACTAACATCGAAGCTATAATACCTCTATTTTGTTAACATGATGGAAACTGGCGCGTTATTTGCCCCATTTGTGTGCGGGATATTTCTGTTGTCAGCTTTATCAGCGGTCAGTGACGGCTTGATCATACATTCCCGGCCGAATACTGACCATATTCTGCCCGACCCACGGGCAGAATCTAAGGAAATGCGCTGGGCAGACGCCGCCTACGACTTTGTGAGGGGACTGGATTGCAAAGAGGTGTTCATAACGTCGCCCAAAGAGTGCAAGCGCCTGGTGAAAATACCCAAGAATAGTATGAACGTCTACGTGGCCGGGCCGACTGTGTACGGTCGTTACCGTGTGAACCTTCCCGGCGAAAGCCTAACGCGCAGCGGGCCAAGAGACGGCGTAATCGTCTTGGATCCGTACCCAAAAGCGAACTTCGGACACCTCGTTCTGGTGTTCTTCATTGAGAAAAACACGATGAGGGAAGTGTGCGAGAGACAAGGCGGGTATTTCGCAGGTGAGTGATAAGTCTTGGTGGTAGCATTATGTCTATACAAGGTGCTTGCAGGATTCGATTTACATTGGGAAATATGGTCAGGTATTTGCTCAACTGTTTAATCATCCAAAAAATGGTGTTAGTACATTATATGCGGTAATCGGTGCTTAAACGTCTCAGTAAAAGGTGATGGCACATTTGAGTACATAGTGTTATACATCTGCGTAATCGGTGACTGGTGTTAATGTATCATAGTAAACATCAGTATCACATCAGGTCGGTGACTGGCGTTAATGTATCATAGTAAACGTCAGTATCACATCAGGTCGGTGACTGGTGTATCATAGTAAACGTCAGTATCACATCAGGTCGGTGACTGGTGTTAATGTATCATAGTAAACGTCAGTATCACATCAGGTCGGTGACTGGTGTATCATTGTAAACGTCAGTATCACATCAGGGGTGCTCGATTTTGACACAGTAGAATAAATATGTTAACGCACAAGGCAAGTTTACACAACCAAGTGAACGGGGTGAGAACATCTAAGTAATGGATGTTAGCCGTGTTAATTAGGTAAGTTGTGTTAGTACATTTGTGTGTATGGTGTTAAAACAATAGAATACAAGGTTTCACGGCATCCGAGTAGATGGTGTGAAGGCAGAGTAATTAACATGGCGTTAACACGGTAGTATGAACGGTGTTAAGGCACAGCAGGTTGGGTTTTAACACATCAAAGCAACTAGTGTCAACGCATTGCGTAACCCGTGTTATTTATCTATTTATTTATTTATTGTTTTACGCCGTACTCAAGAATATTTCACTTATACGACAGCGGCCATCATTATTGTGGGAAGAAATCAGGTAGAGCTCGGGGAAACCCACGACCATCCGCAGGTTGCTGGCAGACCTTCCCACGAACGGCTGGAGAGGAAGCCAGCATGAGCTGGCCTTGAACTCCCAGTTACCGCATTGGTGGGAGGCTTCTACTCATGTATGTCTATCTTCAGCCGTTTCGTTGATATATATCGACCGTAGATTTGAGACCATTCAGGCGTTCTGTTGAGTAGTTATATGTATGCTCGCGCAACGCGTGACTAAAGAGGGTGTACAAGCACCAACGACTTCGGCTGTCTCACTGCGTGGCTCAGAAGATTAACGCACTTGTTCGCTGTGATTTAACAGAGGACCTTTGGGCAATGAGGTCGCATGTTCGAATCCACCCAATTCTCTTTATTCTGGCTGCGGCAATTCAGGAGATCTATCAGTTACCTAACGAGGGTTTATGGTTTACTCTGGCCAATACGATTTCCTTCATTCATAAAACCTGATCACTTTTACATAAGCGAAATATTCTTGAGCACGTTGATACACTAATAAAATCGATTAATGTTTGTTTTTTTTACACCATACAGGGTACTTGTCTATAAACAGTTGAAATCAAACCCTTGGTGAGATACACTTCTGGTCATGGAAATACGTAAATGGTAGTAACTTTTGTTTACCGAGATCTGCGTTTATAGGCCCACACATTTTACCCCATCTATATGTCAACGCGTATAATGCGCGCGATATACGGTGAACCACAGTACTTGCTTAAATTTCTGTTTCCTTAGAACCATGGATATCATTATTTTTTGTGTTTCCTCCACACTCTGATATTCGGAACGCACCTATACTTTATTGCTGATGTTTCCTGTCTAACCGTCGAATTGGATAAACACGGGCCTGTAGTGTCTGAAGTGTGATGGGGCCTTAGGATCTTGTGTATAGCACCGTATTGGTGCCATAATAGAGTCCTTATACTGTATAA
This sequence comes from Acanthopleura granulata, assembly GCA_016165875.1. NCBI lineage: Eukaryota > Metazoa > Mollusca > Polyplacophora > Chitonida > Chitonidae > Acanthopleura > Acanthopleura granulata. The sequence continues at coordinate 2,326,198 of JABBOT010000014.1, forward strand.
GCCATCGCACACGTAGCAATAATTCCAGTGGACAATACTTTCAGACAATTTAGACCTCAGCCACCGATGTGTGTCGCACGCCTCAAACCTGAGGTGAATAACACGTTGTTTTGACCCCGTTCATAAGTTACGTAAAAGGCGTAGTTGTTCACAGAGGCGGTAATGCAAGTGTGAAGAACATATTAAGATAATTCAAACACGTGTAGTTCAGAAAAGATTAGAAATCTGTGGTTAATTTTCGTTGCTGTATATACATATGATCATTTAACAAATACGTTAATATTTTAGTTACGTGTCCCCCATGCACATTACTGGTTGCTGTCGGCGTTTCAAGTATGATCGAAAAGAGAATTCACAGGCCAAGGATGATGTAACTTGTTTACTCTGCGTGTTGTAAATATATTCGCATACAAATGCTGTGAATGTTTCCGATGGGGCATCGAAAAGTATATGCATTGCAGCAGGCGTGAAATGGGTTTTCTTGTGCCGTTAACATGATTCGTTTTAAAGCTCGCAGTGTTGGAAATTATGCAAAATTAAAATTCCTTTAATCAAACGGGTCATGAATATTCATCGCCCCGAGAATCTTGCGCGTAATGCACATACTTCAAAGGAGTGAATTAGTAATTAAGCAAAGCGAATGGGAGATATTTCGCCACCAGACAATCTTTCAGAAGTTTTCGGAATACATTGTAAATTCTAGGTCACCTCTTAAGAATATATACTTTGCTTCTTGCGTGTATTTTCTGTGATTCTACAGTTGGAAGCATTTAAACATCACTGCTTCTTCCATTCGTGTAACCAAGGTGTAGAGAAGGTACTTGCGGCGTACCATGACCCGTCGGCTCCGAATTTCTGAGTGTTTACCAACTTTTCTTTCTTTCTTTTTTTTCTTCATTTCTCTCTTTATTGATTTCATTAGTTATTTAGTATAACATTCTGCACTGGTTCACGCATGTACGATGGTCGTCCGGTTTATGAGTGGACGAAGCCGTTTAGTAGTTAGAATAAAACCACTTACATTTGTGAAGTGACTAACAAACGTTACCTCGCCTAACATACCGACTTGCATGGAATATTGATAGAAGGGTGTAACACTGCTCGACCGGCTATCACACTATCAATGTCGATCGCTTAATTTGTCACCAAGGCTTCACGGGTTATAGCGGTGGGGAAAATCTAAAAATTCCAACTCCATGTTTGTGTATAAGTTAGTGCATACATGTGTCTTGGCGCTAAAACCAACATCTGGACGAATACTAAGTAAAACTTCATTAGCATATATCCTAAAACCTGTTTCATTTACTTGAAGAGTATTTCACTTATATTGTATGCTTTTTATTTATTTGATTTATTTATTTGATGGGTACACCGAAGAATATTTCACTTATACGACGGCGGCCAGGATGATATGCAGGGACTAAAGGGGGGGGGGAACCCACAACTCTCCCTCACCCCTACCTCCACCCCCACCCGCAGGTTGCTGGCAGACTTATGCCGTTTAATAGCCAGAAAATTAATGTATAAGTACAATTTTTTTCAGTTTATTACTGAATCCAGAAGTCAGCGTCGAATGTGCAAAAGAGAGACGTTGAGCGCAATAAACAGGATAGAAATACCTTCAGTCAGGAATCGTGGTAAAATTCATTACCGTTAATCTATTGTTCTTCGGGCCGTGATGACGTCCCGAACAAACTCTCAGTATGGTCTTGGCATGCAGATTTAAAACCCCGTAGAAAACTCCCCCGCTGAGAACAAGTGTTTCACGCTTCTTTGACGAACACGTGGTTGAGCTGCTTGGAGTCCCATGCACTTTAGGTGTGCCAATACGTCCCCGTGAGTACCGGGGTTATGCGGAAGGCCTTCTATACAATACAGGTGTAACCCATTATCGGGCTAATAGACTTTATAGGTGGATATTGCTCCGTATTGACTTCCGCTCTGGACGCATGTAGTAGAACAGCACACACCGAAAGCCAGACATGACGGAATCATTTTTTGTCTCGAGATCCCAATTTCTACAGGGCAAGCACTGGGATAAATATTTTAAGTACAGTCCTATACCACCCAGGCTTCTGACTTGTTCTCGGGATCGTTCGGCAACCTTGCCCTTGGAGCGATTCTCTAGCGATCCCTGCCATTAAAAGCTGCCATTATCCAATCGGTAAAATGAAATCATTGTCCTTATCTCTCAGAATTCCATATTTTTGTTTTTCGACAGCGAGCAGTTTATTTAGTTCAGTCAACTAACTCTTGAGACTTTAATGATAAACGATAAAACAGAGCTTTGGTTTGTGATTATGAACCTGAATTTTTCAGCTTTGTCAATTGGCCGAGTTCTTGATCCACCAGTTAAATCGTTCAATTAATTCTGCAACTAATTAATCATTTAGACAATCAGTCAGTCGATAAGGGCATCAGAGAATCAAGTTTTTGGAGATATCAGTCAATTATTCCCAGTCACAAACATCACTGTGCACAGAGGCCGTTTCTTCACACTTTGTGTTGAATGTTCCGAGAACATTTTTGTCATTTAACCTCACAAAGATGGCTGCTTTTTACATTACAGACATTTTTTTTTTCAACGGCTTACCCTGCAAACCGGGGTTGCCGATTGAGATTTTCATGCAATCACATGGAACTTAAATTTCCGGAATATGTGGTAAAAATGTACAAACCGCAGACAATATGACCTCGACGGGACGTACACATGCATGTATTAAGGGTTCATGGTATGAAAACATGAACTGCGGCTGACTCTTGGTGGATGTGCACATAGACCTACAACAGGGAGTGGTAGCTTCTCCAAGTTCTTTTCGCAAAGTATCAAACAAGTACGTGTGAATTTTGAAGGTATATTAACAAATATTACATCGCTCCTGTCATAATTTGATGTGATTTGATTTCGTTTTATCGACGTTCTCAAGAACTTTCCATTTATGCCATGTCTGTCAGTTTTATGAGTGGAAGAAGCCAGAGTGCTCGGTATAAACCCCTCGACCTATGTTAAATTACTGATGTTCCTTCCCACACGTGACTTTCATAGACCCAAAAGTGTTGAAAGGCAAGTGCCCTCGAACGTTACACTGCGCATGCGACCAAACGAGCATCGTCGACTAGTTATCCTCCCCAAGCCCCCAAAGTGGGCGAATTTACAAATTAAGCGCCTAACACCGGGTTTGAACGATCGAGAGTCCTACTCCTTTATTCTAAGTGACCAGACTTATCACAGTAGTCAAAGCAAGCGACCGGACTGTTTAAGCGGCTTACAATTAAATAAAATGTCCTCTTACTACGCCATATAGTGAAAGCCAAATAGCTATGAACCGAAATATACTTTGAATGGTGTCTTAAGTGTAATTGGTATTGCGTGGAAATTGCAATGTGTATGGCATGTATCGAGTATACTTACAGTCTAAATTCAGTTCACTACCTGATTCAAAGGATAATACTGATTTATGTGAAGTAATGTACAAAACGTCGTCAGCATTATTGCAAGGGGTGTGCGAGTTGCCACTTTTCAAGCATTTACAGGGACAGTTAGATTAAAAGCCTGACATATAAATTCACAAGAGGCCGTGTTTCACCAATTACGTGTGATCAATGGCCAACTGTCAGGCTGTCGTCAGTGATCGGATTTTACTCTCTGGGCTTTTATATTGTATGAGTATAGCATTGCGTGTAATCTTTTATGTCGTGTGAGATCAACTACGCCTATTTAAATCCACATTCAGCGTATTTTTTTTACAATGAAATAAGTATAGCTTGTGCTGTTAAAAAAGTAGCTTTAAATTGCACTATAATATGATTTCAGCCCTATTTTAAGATTCACATAGTTTGCATAATTTATTAAAAAAGAAAAAGGTAAAATAGGCGGTATTTTTAGTGACTGACCTTCGAGTTTGTACTTGCTGACTTGGAATTGCCCTATAACGTTTAGTATAAGAAAGTTTATCATGGCTACTTTGTGTGTATTCATTTGGACAATATTTGATGCTGTGGCTCAGTTGACTAGCCCGCTAGCATAGCGTAATGACCCAGAGGCTTCTCACCAAAGCGGTCGCTGTGAGTTCAAGGCCAGCTCATGTTGGCTTCCTCTCCGGCCGTGCGAGGTAAGGTCTGCCAGCAACCTGCGGATGGTCGTGGGTTTCCCCCGGGCTCTGCCCGGTTTCCTCCCACCATAATACTGGCCGCTGTCGTATAAGTGAAATATTCTTGACTACGGCGTAAAACACAAATCAAATAAATAAATAAATCAAAGAAAGGGTTATAAAACTTAATTGACCTAAATCAACATGAGTGAGACCGAATTTCTCTGGCAAATGTGGCCATTTGCGTCGTACTATTCTATTACATTTGACGTTCCGATGCCGTTCAAGAACAGAGCAGAGTAAGTCTGGAATATAGTGAGAAGAAATTTGTCTTTCATTATGCAGAAACCTTAAACTTAAACATGGTAATGTATGCAAAAAACAATCACAATTTTCAACACAATTCTATACCACCTAGTGAATATCAATCATGCGCGTTACACTTGGTATGATCATTCAGTGGTCGGATTTTCGTCGTGGAAAATGCATTTATAGAGACGAATGAAAGTCATCAAATATTACTTTTTGTGCGGAAACTTACATATTCCATGTAAAACATCCCACTGCCTTAAATACAAACATCAAAACAAGGTGAATACAACTCTGGGAATCAGACAAGTTAATCATGGACGCGAAATTTAAAGCAAAATACAGTAATCCCCCAAAGTTTTTGTGCTGTGGAATATAGATCCGTCTTAAACCGTAAGATGCGGTTCGAATGAATAAATAAATAAATCGGCTGGGTGGTGAGATCAAGATAGCTCTGGGTAGGGGAAGATACTTAGGGGTCTTGTTTTAGATAGAGCAAGATGGTATGATACGAAATACCGAGGAGGTCTGAGAAAGAATGGGTGGCCCGGGTTTGTGGCTGACATGATTTACCTACACGAAGTACTTTAACCACAGACTCATCATGTCGGGCTACATTGAAGACTTGTATAGGCTATCTGATCGTGAACCACAGCCTCGACTGCCCCCTACGCTTGTCAACGGTTTAATTAAAGCCTTGTTTATTTAGAAGATAAATTGCTTTTTAACTATGTCATTTGTCTCCGTATATCCATTCACGAGATAAGTCATAGCTCAGATATTGTGCAGATACTCAAAAGCTCTTGTTTGTCTCTAGTACAGACAACCGATAGAGACCCGATACAGGTCCGCGCTTTGTGTGTGTCTTATATATTAAGATCGTTATCTTGTCATTATCTGTTTTATTTGAAAGACAAAAGGCAAAAAATGTTACTAGAGTACAAAGCATGGTGTACCTAAATGTATGCTGCCAGACTTTTGCAGCTAAATATGGTTTAAAAAAAAAACAACAACAAAAACAACAGTAAGCAAATACTTATCAGTCTTTTGTGTTTTGTGAAAGGCGAAGGATGATTTTATGAAATGAATGAATGAATGATCATGGCTTAACGGCACGTCGGCGATATTTCACCCATATCGTGGCGCGAACATGCTGAAACCAGGGAGCAGTTGAAAGTTTTCGACGTAATGTAATGGGTACCAAAACCAACCAAAAAAGACCATCCTTTTTAAAAACCGGTGAGAAAAAAACAAATATCTGTTAAAAAGTCCATGTGTATGTCGACCCATGTGTGGATAGGTTTGCTTATATTCTAGTCTCGTACTTTGCCCGTAAATGGGACAATTTCCAGCTGCAGTGGCACACATTGCACCAGAGCAGGGAGAAGCACCCTAAGTGCACCTAGAGACGCTATGACGCAGTCATGAGGGGATATCCGTTCAGATAACCTATATACGAACGATCAGTATTGTCGTCGTGATACATATTTTTACACAAGGGCAATTTTCTTCACAGCTATTTTCGTGTTTTCGTTGAATGACATGTAGAGAGTGGAGTTTAAAGAAAAGAGGTTTTGTGGATTTTATGGGCAGCAAAATAGTGTTAAAAAAATTTACGAAATTAAGATAAAAGACTACATCATGGGGACTAAAACCAGAGCGGCAACCACAGTGTGATAGTCGGTAAATGATCATACGTAACCGGTGAAGTCGGCCTTGATGTCAACTTACCGCTCGGACAGGATTTCATTTTCACATTTCATCTTAAATAGTAGCACTTTATACATCCCCTGGCACCAAAGCTGGAACAGAATTAAGAAAAAGAAGAGCAGTCATGTTATTAGAAATCACTGGCATAGACTTATTCAGTTTTCTGTGTAATATCAAATTACATTGCTAATATTTGATAACAATAACAAATAGAAAACACAAATCATTTGGTGCTTGTTGGGAATCAGTTGAAATTATAAGTTAGGCCGAATTATAATAGCACGGGTGCTTGGGCGGTCGCACTGGCTGTGTATTACTTTAAGACTGTGCGCCTTCAAGGCGATGAAACATGGAAAATTACATGATGACACGAACATTTGTTTCCAAGTCAAGACCTCGTTTACTTTCGTCGATGTTACATCTGATTCGAAAATAAAAGAAGTTCATTTTAGAGTTTTGTTTCCGTCAATCTCAAAGTATATAGGAAATGAAAATATCACAAAATGTCGTGGTGAATTGTATCGACCAAGGATATCGACGAGGGATTGACGTCTAATAAACTGCAGTTAACATGACTGCATTTTTAGTACCCATTTCTTAAGCTAGCAATGGTGTCATAGGGGGCGTGTAAGCTGCAATAAGTTATAAATTTACTTCAGCAAGTTACACTGTCGTCACTGCTCTGGTTTTACCCTGTGATACCGTCTGTTTTGCTACTTTATTTTGCTCTAAGGCCGGAGATGGGAGGGGCACCTTTTGGAATATAGCGTGGAGTGTCCATGGGGTCATGTTCTGGTAAATACAATAGACACAAATATCTGCGTCGCTGTGCAATACGGTGATGCACGGGCGTACAAACCCATTCAGAATTAAAACATGTCCGTGATCCAGGTAGGGCAAGACACGTATCGGAAGCCAAAAACTAGGCTATATAACTCTAACACCTTCGTATATAGATCTGCATGCAGCTGCCGCTGCACACCAAAATGTTGGAGTAGGGTGTCAACGGCATGTACGTCCTGATGTCTGCTATTGAATTTAGATTGTTATATTTAGATGCATATTAAAAATAAATTATACAACGTTATATGATTCGGAAACTAAGCTAAAAAGCTTTGAGTGAGTAGAACTTTGGTTACGTTTTTCCAACATGTTCAAAATCTAAACGGGATTTGTTTTCACATCTTCAACACAGCACAATGATTTTCAAACAACTTCCACGAGGGATTTTGGTTTTCCAACATCTTAAGCGATTGACTATGGTTGTGGAACATTTTCAACTTTACGTTATGGTTTTCCGAACATTTCCGGTATCAGGTCATGGTTTCTCAGCACCTTCCTCATCGAAGTTCTGATTTGGGTTGTCCAGGTGTATAACATGGATGAAAAGCGTGCAGGTGTTTGTGTCGGCGCCTAGGATTATTTTTCTGATTGTTCCATAACGCTATACTCAGAAACTATGAGTGGCGAGAAACGGAGTGCCCGGCGTAAACCACTGACTTGAGACGCTGAGACGATTAATAGGCAATATAATGTGACAACAGCTCTTAATTCGGTGGCGTGCAGGTAAGGGAAAACCTAAGTAGCTTGGTTATTTGTATATCGTTATACTTCCCCAGCTGTGTAAATACCAGGATGACTGGGTTGTCAGAAATGTCTCTGTGATCTCTTGTAAACATTATACAAGGGGGGAGTCAAGATGCTGGTTTGTGTGGTCAAACAAATTAACAACTGATAAACATACATAACACTATGGGATACAATAATACTAGTGTCCGAACTGACGTAGACGGAACGTATTTTGTCTTTTTTCAGAGGCCATTTTGAATTTTGCCATCCATATACATGTTTACAGTTTATTTTGCTTGGCTGCATAGTTGCTTATGTACAAATTATTTTTTTTTACATTCTTTCGACTCTATATATTTATGGAGGCTTATCGGGATCTGACGCTTTAGTTATTAAGACTATTTCACTTGTGTGGAAGCGATTTGTTATATGAACGGGGGAAATCGAGCAGTTTTAGAGAGGATGGGGGCGGGAGTGGGAGCGGGGAGTTGGAGGAGACGGTTCTACCGCACTGCTTAGGAATGTCCCAATTTAAAGCTGCAGTCGAACCATGGGAAGTTGGATTACATCATGCCCAAGGTCTCATCTGGTTATGTGTTACAGTGGGCTTCCGAAAGAGGTCCTCAGCCCGCTCTGGTCGCAGAGGGCCTCCAATGTGTTTAATCATATAAAGGACAGTCGGAAAAGTAACATTTCCATCATTAGTTTTAAATCTTGAAATAAAAAAGTTCATTCTGGTCAGATAAGTGGGTCAGTTGACAAGAGGCAGGATTTCACCGGTTACGTTGTCACCATTTGCCATCTATCACATGGACTGTCGTAGCTGCGAGTCTATTTTTACTCTCCATGATGCGGCTTTTTTGTATTTCATCTTTAACGATAATCCAAAAATATGAAAAGATAACTCAGACCTAAAGTTTACAGGCTGTAATCATTCCCAATTGTCCATTCAAGGAACATTTCAGTCAGGGAATGAACACTCAATTAGATACTTCGGCAGCCCCAGACTTGTGGCTAAATGGAAGTATATAATATAAAAGACTAAATTACTGAGAGTAAAACCAGAGCAGCTACCGCAGTGTGATAGTTGGCACGCGTTTATGGTGAAATCCGGCTTCTTTTCTATTTAGCTCAGTTTTTATAGGGTTTTATTCGAACTGTTCATTCAAGCGTTTAAGTAACCACTGACACCTCTCCTAGCAGCATCGCTGTTAAATACAATAAACTAAACGTCACTGATCTGTGGAATCACTGAAAATGCTGCGTTGTCATCACATTTAAGTTCAATAACATGAAAACCACGGCCCACAAACATTTAAATGGGCATGAAGATTCAAGTCAGACAGCAGTGGGGTTAGATGGAATCTGTCAGATCCAATGCAGCTTTTGAATCAACAACCTGTAAGTTAACTTTGCATTCATCAGACCAGCTCTCAAGACAGATCATCTGTCATCCAGTGGGTAAGATATGCGCCATACCGCACCCTCCGCAGTGATAAGTTTCAAATCAAAATTTTAATCATTCCCTGGCTGCACCTGCAGTATCAATTATACGAACGCTTAACACCATTTGGTGACGTACTGGCCGTCACTTTCCCCACCCACGTAATTACGCATTTGCTGATTAGTTGCACTATACTGCTTGAGTGCAAGTAACCCTCACAAAAATTCAGACTCTTCTGGGAAACTCTTAAGCCTATATAATAGACAAGGAAGACTTGTTTTATGTCTACGGCACATAGAATAATGTCCGCGCACTAAGGGTCATCGAGTGGATTAGTGAAGAATGGGTGGAGAAGAGGGCTAATTGAAAATCACAAAACTTTCACTGTGAGAACTGGTATCTTGTTATTAGACTAGGTCTTTTGCAGACTGTTGTTGAACATACTCGCACTGTATATAGCGTTGATTAAGCTATACTGAAAACCAAGCTCAAACGAACTTAAATACCATGTAAGTATGGTAAGCCAACGTTGTTTTATGTGAAATCACTTACAACAGGGTTAGAGTGTCAGTGTTTTTCGTCGGTATAAACTAAATTTAAGAGTTTTGATTTCCGCTCACTGTCTATTACTTGTCCCAAATAGTTATTTACATATCAGATGAGTGTCATTTTCATAAGGAGTTTATAGAATTTAAATTTGTTATTACCCGCACCAATTATCTATATCGAGTAATACTACCAAAGTAGACCACTTCATGTCAGATCTACTGAGTTATTGAGTTGTTCTAACTCTTGCAAATTACGTTCTTCAGACAGACCAACGCGTGGGCCTCCGGGCAAAACGTCCTTCAACCTAAAACTTAAGCCTTTCCTATGAAGTTTATACGCGGACTTTTTTTTTCAAGAAAAGAGCTATATTTATGGACAGGGCCATACGGTGCATGAATATGACAGGTTAACCTGGTTTCTGTACACATGTCTTGCCGATGGTAACCATTGGTATCGGATGAATCAGGGGTTATGATAGACTATCGTCAGTGCTGTCGACGATGGGTTGCGAGGAGGCCTGAAAATTGCGTTCTTTCGAAAGACTGAGTGAACTTCAAAGCTATGTTTCCTTTCAACATCTTTTCTCCGGTAATACGCGCAGTTTATAAGAAAGGGTCACGTTTATGAAGAGGGTCATTCGATTCACTTCACAGTGTGCTGTGAGCTTTTGCTTGAGATCGGAGATTGCAGTTTGACATTACGGCATCGCGAACTAGAAACACTTTTTTTTATGATATTTGAATAACTTATAATTATTGTAAGTTTCGCTAGGAAATATATACGCCTGCTAAATTTGTATCTCGTTTCATATTGGCAATATATTGATTTGTAACCATTGTGCATGGAGGCAGACAAAATTGCCACTAGTTTAATGCATAAATGACCAGCTAAAACAAAATCCTACGTGAAGCAAATTGACCAGGGACATAGCTAGTGGCTATGAGTCACCATTTGGAGACTGTCCAGCTGTAGTAGCTACTCTGGTTTTACTCTGTATGCTATTATTATTATTTTTTTTTGGCCAAAAACATGCCGAAAATTGAAACAATAAGGTTGTAATTGTTTAAGTCCTTATATAGCTTGAGAATAATGTCATTTGACAATGAGCTGACACAGCAAACTTCAACACAAAGACGTTCTCGGCAATCTCTGTATGCAATCTCCGTGAATCAGTTGCAATTCTTCCGATACTGGCGTTAAGTCATGCACTGTCATTTTCCCTTCTCCTAATCTCGGGCCCTCCATGTGCAGTCTATCGACAATAAAAGATACTATTTTTACAGACATGCAATAAAATAAGCCTGTTTCAGCTATGAGAAGCTCAGTGGGCTCAAAGCGACTTTTCTAAACGATATCCTCTCTCTTTGAAACCTGTCTGAATAAATCTTCGATATCCAATTTAAACGCCTCTGTCTATCACAGGCTTAAATCCATTCTGACAGAGTGTGCGCTTGTGATGTTCGACCAATAAAAGACGATAACAGGCACGCGGGAGACTTTTGATATTTTCAATTATTGTTTAATTTCACGTTTTGCTAATTAACTCGAGGTGTCATCCGGGCATATTGATTTCGTGTGCGCTCTTCTTTGATGGAGGTACATAAAGCTTTGATGAGATGGCACGCATGGCCATCAACGCGTGCGAAAGGCGATGGCTCAAGTCGTCTTTTTTCCGGCTTAACGATCCAATCGGGAGACGTAAAATCGTCCGGAACAGCTCTGGTGTGATCGGATAGCGATTACGTCCCTTTCTTGACGATAAATTATTGACACAACAAGACGCCGCAAAGACATCAAAGAGAAGCGCTTCGTGTAGCGGCAATGGTTCGAACGGGCTTCCATCGGCCTGGGAAAGAGTCTGATGTTTGCTAGTCTTTATTAAGATCGTCTAACCGGGCCAGAGACACGTTTGTACAAAAATCTAACCTTGTTCCGAAAAGTCCGTCGATGAACGCCGCGTCTTTGCACATTGTCATAGCCCTATTAAAGGTCCTCATTGAAGAGACACGGCTGTTTGGTAGATTCCCATCTTTTCATGGTCAGAATTCACAGCGGAGCTTTCTCGTCGCTGGCAGAACAGATTTCTGATAAAAGTCAGCCAGTGCTAACTAGCTTCGTGGCTGTCAAATCGACCAGGTTTGCTTTGATCTTCGGTTTATAGCGCTTCATAAAGTGAATGCAAACCAGGGCATGACTTTCAGCCAAATAACCCATGCAGCACCCTTCTTCGACTACAGGTAATTGGCAAATCCGATAACTTAAAGGCGCGGTAGAATTTGCGAGAGCGGGATTTGAACCCGCAGCCTCATTTGTCAGGTGAACATTCGCTGCGGCGAGTGCATGTTGCTATGAAATACACAAGTATCTTTCTGGCATGCTAATTTATATTCACCGTGCAGGGGAGCTTCATATCGAGCGTCTTATCATGTAAGAGCGGAAAGTCATTCAGTATGCTATTTCGCTCCAAGGACTAAGTAGATTAACGAAGGAGGACTTGATTACTCATCTAGGTTAAGTGGGCCTCGGGCTGATCTGAAAATGAAGTATAAGAAAGAGTTGCGAGGCACTCATCACAGCGAGGATATTATACCAACTCTGTGGCATCTCCTTGTGGTAGGCCGGTCCCAGTGCTGACAGAGGTATAAAGTGCCGCATTATTGGAAAGCAAGAGAACAATTTACCTCAGTTAAAATAAGCGGTGTATGGTGGTAGCACCTTAGACACAGCTTGGCTGTAAATCAGCCTCGTGCGGCTACGGTACCCTCGAATTGGGATGAATTCACCTCAGGGTATTGTTATGGAAGTAGTTGTAACTTAGACATCCCACTAGAACCATATCATATTCCTCCGCACCGCGTGACTGAATCCGAATCACCACTTATTATGGGGCTTTGGTGAAGATGAGTTCAGGGTTTGGGGTGGTTTTCTAACTTCTTAGCCCTTGGGGTAGGGCAGATATTTGTAGACCAGGTTCCACCCCCCTCCCCGAAATTAAATACCGTGACTTTCTTCAGGAGACTTTTCCCCACAGTAAGTACACTTCTCGTTGCCTAGTCTAGTCATTAAAGATTCCTTTTTTGTAAGTAATATAAAAAAATCAGTGCTTGTGAGACTTGGCATGTCTGAGAAAACAAGGCATCTAAAGTGAAAAAAAAAATACAAGAAAAAACGTTTCAGTTCAGATGTACGCATTCTAAAATTTCCAAACTGTTTCAACGATGTGAAATGTTTTACCGTAGCATGCACTGTGTGGGGTATAGAGCTCTATGATGATAGGGAAAATTGCCATTCTTTGACAAGACCATGAAAAAGTTACCTGCTAGGCCTCAGAAGTTACCGGACATGAATACACCACAGTCAATATGTTAATTGTCAATAGAATCTTTGCGGTTTCTGAAGAAGGGAGGTGTATACTGAACACCTGCCCTGAAGCAGACTATGCCAGCAATTCGGGACAATTTCTCTAGATTAGGAAGCCGACTTCCATCGTGAGCGAGTCGAAGGTGGATTAAAATAATCGGCCGGGATCAGGATAAAGTGACTATCAAAAGGTCTGGGCCTTTGTAGTCGATCCTTGTGTCGGTGTCTGGCCCTTAGATTCGGTTTTGAGATCTGAGTATTGAGTAATCTCGTCTAAATCCCGTCAAACCAGGAGACATAGCCCGCTAATTCTCGGATTCCTGTTTGGTTTGAGACGTAAGTCCAAAAGCCTGCGCCCCTTTTTATTGGCGTGTTTAGGTCAGGTGATGTGTGGAGTACGTTGTAACTTCGACGTGACATAGTCGACGTGATTCTGAACTCGGCAGTCTTCACATTAAAGACAGGACTATCCGAAATGAACGCCTGTACTTAACAGCGTGTCGGCTTTACTTACAAGTATTAATGATCGCTGTAACGGCTTTTCCTACTGGCTACCTTAAAGACATTCATTAAGGCATGTTCGCAGGCATTAGTACTTCTGTCTAGAAGGGATAGACAGAATGCGCTGCTGAAAGGCATAATAAGTGTTTACGAGTACTATACATGCTGGATTCAAAGTTGCCATATAATATGCGAAAAAATGATACTTTTCTTCGCAGATCAGTGAATATGTTCAATCGAACTGATGGGAGACTCTGACGGACCACACAATAGGGTCCAAATCGCAGTAAAAACGCACTGTTTTCTGCTGTGATGCCGTAGTGAAACTGTGCTACCTAAGTGTTTTGTGAGCACATATAAACCTAAAGGTACTACTGGTAAAGAACAAAGAAGCACACAGCTTTCGACCCTTTTCTTAAAGGCGGGAAGGAGTTGTACGAGTTCCTCATTTTATTGTACCAAAGCTGGGACATGTCGTATCTTTAGAGGATGTAAATCAGAAAATACCGGCACACGACATGCATTTAACAGCATTTAATGAATGCAACTGGTGAATATTTCATTCCGCCCGGTCATTTTCTCGTCTCCATTCATAGCGGTTTATGTTTTGCAAGCTCCCATGAGAATGGCTTGATTCTTGTGAGATTTTTGTCTTTAAACGTTGGTTTCGTGTCAGAATACAAACGGTTAAAGCGCTTTAGTCCAAACCAACGATGACGTTTCGTTCTGCCAATCTATCTGTTGACCTTTCGTCATGACCTTGAACACAGTTTCCGCCGGATTAACGATACGGAACAACACGCAACGAACACATTGGCTACTTTTTCTCGTGCGTTGAAAGCAAGCTTTGCCAGTAGTACACAAGGCAACATTGGCAGTAACCTTACGTTAATGAGTAAATGTTGACACTCTGGTTTGCTTTGCATTTCTAGAGTCAATGCACAAGGTCAGTGTATACAGCTGAGTTCGCTGAATTCAGTTGACGTCCATGGTGGACGTAAAACGGTCCTCCATTCCACGCCATGATAGCGGTTGAACTGCGCGCCAGAGTGCGGGTGGAGGTGCGCTGCTCCCACAAAGCCTTGGATAGTTACGGAACTTCATACCGTTAACCTAACAGCCTGCAAGTGTTCTCAGATTATTGGGAAACCAAAAGACCGGTAACATAATGTGAGGTGGTGTGCTGGGGGGGGGGGGATGTCGGAATGAGGGGGTGGGGGTGTAAATGTGAAGATAGTGAAAGTAAAACATAGCGTTGGATTTTCTTTTTTGGCGCAGATTATATACTATAAGTGAATGTTGTGGACATTGAATTTGGCAGATTGCAGAAATCTGTTTGCTTGGTTTTATATAATTTCGACCACTTTAGATCATTCGTATAGGAACCAGAATATAAAATTAAGACTACAGCACGCCGAGCCAAACTAGAGCAGCGACGACAGTGTGATACTTAGCAAATGTTCACACGTTTCCGGTGAAATCTGGACACTGTTCATGTAAGTATTTATGAAGTAATAACTTACACCCTCTAGCTTCATGGCTTTTAATAAGCAGAATTAGGTACAAAGGGCAGTGAGCTTAATTGCAATTCTCAGGAGTCGTTGGTCTAGAATTACTGAAAATGCTGAATTGCCTTCACATTTAATACACAATTACACGGAAGCAATGCCCTGGAAAAAGATAGCGTGTGGTGCTCTTAGGAATATAAGCGTTAAATACCTCGGTGGATAAGATTAGAACGCAAGGAGGCCATTTCCAAAACGAAGCACTTAGGATGCGTGCGGTTTCACACACTAACGCATGGTGAATGTGATGGTATCAGCACCTAGCTGCAAGTTGCTCTGCCCGGCGTGTTTTTAAAGTTAGTAAATTAACTGATGAATATTTCATGTATCACTTTAAAGTTGTTTTTTCTTCGAATCGCATCCGGTAACAGCATAACCTGTGCTTTTTTTTTTCTTTTTTTTTTTTTTGAAGTTGCTAAAATTCGTGTAATTTTTTTGCTAGCTGACAACAGCGACGTGACTCATCGTGCAATCAGTCTAATTAATAAACCAAGTGGTGGATAAATACGTAGAGATCGAATGTCAGAGAATGTGTGATGATCAGAACGTACAGGTTGCCACAGACCCTGGTGCACTGATGAGAGTGGAAACCAGGGTATGCACACCACTTGACCCCCACCCCCGAGGGAATTCTGTGTCTTACACTACCACCGTGTGAAGAGACCCACAACAGCCACAGATCTCAGTATGAGATGAAACGACTTTTAGTTCATGGTACACTGGGTCCAATAAATCTTTCCATGCATCATTCCCCTTATCGCATAATCTTCTACTTTTTTCAGCCTTAATTCTGGCAAATTCCGATGCCTCCCCGCCAACTCTGAACCTACTAAGAAAATGCCCCTCTCGACCTTTCTTCTATCTCTGGCAGCCTAGTCTTCATATCAGTTTCCACTCTGTCTTAATTCGACGCCATGTTGCTGTTATTTTGAATAAATGAAACATCATTGCACTTCCATTACTAAGTAACAATATGTGAGACATATATATATGCATGTACAGCATATAGAGGGTAACACAGATGTATAAGAATTTAAACAAAAGTAGTCCAATTGTTTAAAAACGCGAAGTTCTGGAATATATGGTATTTCTTCAGATCATTAGCATTCGCTACGAACAAGCCGGAATATATGTTGTTTTCTACCAGTGAAGAAAGATGGAATGTATCACACATCAGGTTTGAACAGTATACACAACAAATCCTTCTGTTCTCTCAATGCTGAACTGGTGCATTTTAATTTTACGACCAAATTATGGCATACATACATTTGACAGACGATGTTTTGCCTGTAGTTTGAGTAGGTATGAACTCCTGCGCTGCAGAACGCCTTGACGCCCCGCGGCCACGTTCGTTTACTTTATGAATGAAGAGGATCTGTGTAAACAAGCGATGAATCAGCGAGAGATAGGCGCGTGCTGAAGGTTAATGCGCTCGCTTTATCCCGCTTAATACGTTATGACATTTCAGCTCATTCAAGCTGATAGCCCCGGGTTATTATTAGCATCTTAAAAAGGAACATAAATATTTTCTTTCATGAAGATTATACAACGTTTACTTTACACGCACATATGTTATTGGTTTTTTAAAATTTCGAACAAGTGTATGTTATCTACAATTGCGTAACGGGTGTAATGACTCTGGTGGAAGATAACTGGGGGCGATATATCATGGCGCTGAGAGATAGCCACATCGTTCATTAAGTGCGAGACCCCCGTAGGTGGAATAAACCCGTAATACGAAAGTTCACATCCTTTGGCTGGGATAAACGACCCCCCCCCCCCAAAAAAAAACAACAACAACAACAAAAAAAACAAGACAAAAAGAAAAACTTGAAAAGGCAGATATCAGAGCGGCAGTTCATCGACCGAGGGATTTAAGTTTTTTTTATGTTTTTAATAAAAATATAAGATTCTGCAGTATAAATCAAATTTACGATTTCCACACGAAGTATCAAAACCAATATTCGAATATAAAAGACTACAGCATGGAACGTAAGCCGGAGCAGCGACGACAATGTGACAGCAGGCATATGATCACAGGTTACTGGTCACAGTTACTTTACCTGAGTTAGGGTTTTATTCTAACTGTTCATGTAAGTGTTAAAGAAGTAACAATTTACACACCTCGTAGCACCACGGCTTAAGCAGAAGTAGGCAAAAAAAAAAATAAAGTGAATTATAGCAATTTATTAGAGGTCACTGATTACACAAAATGCCGCGTTGTCATCATTAACATTAACATACATCTGTGTCATCATTAGCATTAACATACATCCGTGTCATCATTAACATTAACATACATCCGTGTCATCATTAACATTAACATACATCTGTGTCATCATTAACATTAACATACATCTGTGTCATCATTAACATTAACATATATCTGTGTCATCATTAACATTAACATACATCTGTGTCATCATTAACATTAACATACATCTATGTACAAAATAACATGAAAACGATGTAAATGGAGGGTTACAAATTGAGGAGTGGCAAAATATAGGTAACGACAAAAGGAGGGCAATGTCTTGGTGAAACGATTGAGTGATTATGTGAAGTTTGGGATTTTATCCACTTACGTAACAGGATCCGATGTTTTGCCTCAGGGCCATGTCTGTTTCATTCACACCAAAACCTGCATTTGGAAGGCCGTATTGTTTAGTGTTGCCATGAAAGAGATCAAATAAAAGGAATCCATCGATGCCACAGTCTTTGTACAAAACATATTCTTTACGAAAGCGTGGAAAAAATTAATTATGCAGACCCCGGCGAGAAATCAGGTCATTATCCTCTGTATTTGTCATTAGTTTGATATTAAACAAAAAAAACACGAACTCACCCATCACTTGCTTGAGACTTTTGGCACGTGTAAGTAAGCCTGCTCGAGTAGGAAGCCACACACATGGCATGCCGGTTCTATTCCTATACCCTAGCTTTACCTGTTAAAGCAGAGATGCCACTGTAGGCTCTATTGGTATTTTCCGCGGTTACATTCTGCTTTTTCATGTATGGCCATCGCATACAGACTATAATAGGGAATATGATCACCGAGAATTCAAGCCCAGCTCACACTGGCTTCCTCTACAGCCGTTCGTGGGAATGTCCGCCAGCAACCTGTGGATGGTCGTGCGTTTTCCCCGGGTTTTCTCCCACCATAATTCTGATCGCCGTCGTATAAGTGAAACATTCGTGAGTACGGCATATAACATCAATCAAATAAATAAATAAATAAATAAATAAATAAACAATACGGCATATAAACATATGCATAACAAGGTATAGCGAGCTCTGCGTACACAATGGCTGACACAGTACCATTTTCTGGTCCGCCTCTGTTCATACGTGAACATTTACAGGAGAGAAAACAGTCACACGTCAGTTTACCTCAGCTGTGGTAAACCTGTACACGTAACTGCTGAAATATTTTCAACTTTTACTCCCCCATCACCTTGACTCTAGCAGAAGTGGGTATAAAACTATGCTGTGATGTAAAAACAGATAAGGCATCCGTATATTTATATACACCACGCCTGTAATCTTATGTGAATGTTTTCAGCAATTCAGGAATCAATACATCAGCAAATCCATTTATCCTCTGATTATAGCTTCACGAATGTCTTATTTCTCCACAGGTTACGGCGATTGTTTGACGTTGGCACTGAAGAAACGCTGCAAGAACGCGTTAGAAAGAACTAAGCGTCGTCGGAACATGGCCCGTCGGTGTGAAGTAAACTTCTTGCCAGTTGTCATGTTGAACGGAGGCGACGACCGAAAAATGTACACCCTGGGTAGAAAAAGTTACCTCAAGTGCTATGAACTGAAAGGTTTTATGTCATGCCCAGAGTTACGTCCCTTGAACGAAACGTCGGAACTGATTTGCAACCCGCTTCGCGACAACACGCAACGATGTTCGACGACCCACGAGACCGTCCACACGAGCTGTCGTGTGTTTGAGATCTGCGATCAAGCTGTGATCATCTCGGGCGGATGGAACAGACTCACGTCAACGAAGAAGCACAAGAATAACGCCTGGAATTTCTTCCACATGCTCCGGGATAATGGTTTCCTGAGAAGAAACATCAAAATATTTTTCGCCAACGGCGCGAAAGGTGGAGAAGGTGAGTGTTAATGGTGGGATGGAGAATCTAGGCGTCGGCCTCGACGTGCGTTACAGATCAGTAATCGGTCTCGCTGTCTGTGAGAGCTTGGTGACTCAAAGCGATTGACCATACTCGTACTGTCGTCTGTACGACCTAAGGTTTGTTGAAAACTGCCTGTCTTCCACTATGGCGTGCATATCTGTGCGTCATATGTGTGAAAGTTCCACAGTAACTTCACAAATGACGATGGTTTAACTACTGCGCCCTAATTTCCTCCCAGTTATGCAACTTACCACAATTCTTGAGTACGGCGCTAAGCGACAATCAGTAAATATATCAATAACCATAAGACAACGTTTAACGCAAGAACACAGAGGTTAAAAAAAATAAGAAACTAGGGCGGATTCATGCAAAGGGAAACAGCCCACAGATTTCAATCATGCCGGAGTGTAATAGTCGCATAAAATCTCTTACCAAACCGTGTATCATACTAGTTCAAATGAATTCAAGACGAAATACAGAACAAAATTCAACCCCGCAGAACAAAACAAAGCATCGCACCAAAAAAGCAAACACACGGATTAGAAACAACAAAGATAACAGTACCAAGGTCGACATTTGGGAACAAAACCAGCCAATACGACATTGAAGTAATAGCTGCTAAACGACACGAAGCCAAAAGATAACACCACAAAGGCAAAACAAATGCAGAACAGGGGCCAGAGGGAACCACCAAATCGTCTTGTTGTAAGATGTTTGTTCAGGTACCACCTTAGACGAGCATGCACGAACATATCTGAGTCCCCCTGCCCCCAAACCATGCAGTAACTCAGACGTGGAGCTTTGCTCACAAGACACTTCAGACACCTTTTTGTTCACAAGCCTAAAGACCATGAGTACATTTCAGGAACAAAATAAAATCAGCGCACAGGAGAAATTCGGACTACAACAAAAGACATGGCCCGATATATACAAGTAAACATAAAACAGATCCCAATTTCTACTACTGAGCAATGCAAACAAAAGACAGCAGATTAAAACCTATTTTTCTACGTTTATAAGAAAGCCATCAGTCAATATCTTCATGACTCCACGCGTACCCACACTGTAATGACAAACAGTGTGTTTTTACAGTAAAACCTGCTGGGAGTTTGGGCTATACAGTTCATTTTCCAGTAGATAAACAGCTTTCTTAGTTTACAGCCAATTGCTTAACCACATAAATAAAGTGCTGTAAATGTAAAGCCTCTTCTCGTGTTTTACCGTGTGTACCAAGTGCTGTACCACCACTGTGATGCAGCGTTAGAGCTGCAATGTGCGTACGTAATTCGACAACGTAGCCAATCCAAATTGTATGCGATGAAACTAAAACCTGACAACACTATACGAACAAATCCAACAGAACATTGCCACGTGAATCCAGATAAATAAAATAACAATCTTGAAAAGGCTTCACAAATCAGGACTGAACTGATGTCATTTTCCTAAAATTCATACACTAAATGTTAGAATTCAAGTTCGCAGATGCGTGTGCTGTAACGAGTCCTGACTGTGAAGCTTGTAATGTTAATATTGATGCTCCAGTGTATAATGATCATCAGCCTGAAGTTTTGCGTTGATTTTAGCAAATAAACACTTTACTTTCAATATAGAACAAAATACTCAGGGAATATTTGATTTGTACGGTATCAGATCTATTCGTTGAAAAAATCTCCTGCATCCGACAGAATATACAGAAATGATTATCTGTCCAGGTGTGAGTAGTGTGACGGAAGGCCGTTGGGCAGGATGGTTTACCTCGCTCAATAAAAATTGTGAATACGACTGAGCTTTCCACGTTTATGTCCGAAACATTCAGTGCTGTATTTTTCACCTGTGTGCCTTATGAATCGGCGGCTCCTTTGAAGTAGTTTTCTACAGGTATGCATTTACCGCCCAGACTCTTTTATGTTGGTTATAGTAAGGAACATTACTGGGGCCATGTACGAGTAGTTATTACCCTCATAAAAGAACAATACATGTATTTTCTCAGCTGTCGAATGCAAAATATACTATTTACTCTCATGCTGCACATCGAATTGAAATGAAACCGAATATGTCATTGCCAGCTGAAGCTAATCAGCGGCACGCTGTCTTTGAACTTGACATCCAGGTACGCTTTGCTAATTGGCAAAATCTCTTTGATGTCAGGCTCTAGACGCGGTAATGGAAAGCTGCCCCGTGTGAAGTTCGGAAAGAGATTGAAAATGAAAGAGGTGAGCACAAAAACAATGTAGCGATGGTAGCCAGTGGATTAGAGCCAGGGGAGATTAAGTGTAAATAAAACCCACAGAAGACCCTCTTCAAACGTCTTTAGACTGGCAAGAAAATTTGTCAAAAACGGCCTTTTGATCTTTTTGTTTGGCGGAGTTTGTAAAAGGAGAGTTTAAACGCTTGAGTTGTTGCCATTCTGGGCCGAACATCTCCGTAATAGCTGCGGTTCAAAGCATCCGGAGTTATCCCTCGGTAACAGTCGTTAGATCTCGGAGCGCGCGACGCAGCTTAGTCGTTGTTCCGAAAATTCGTCGACACGGATTTCGTGGAGCGTAATGAGCTGTCGGCCGACATCAAAGCAACCGAAAGGGCCGAGTAAAGATTCTTGACTTTCAAATGAATCTGTAAAATGAACTTTGGGCTTTGATGGTTTTTCGGCATAAACTTTCTCTTTGGGAGAGAAAACTGAACCATGTGAACTTACTCTAATCTCGTTCTGTCCCTTCTGGCAAATGTCCATCGGGTTGTGACCAAAAAAATCGAACTGTCTGAAATGAAGTTCAGGGTGTGAACCGATATTATCCGGGACCAAAAGCCCACGGGCGGTCTTCATGGTAACCACAACCGAACAGAAAAGTGATCGAGCACTAGGTAATGTTAAGCATGTTAGAGACTACGGGGTCTCAGGCTCGAATCGTAAATAAATAAATAAATAAATAAATAAATAGTTGTGTGGAGAAATTGAGCGAGCGGTTTACTGGCCTGCATCCAAAGTTTTAAGAGATTCAGAGTTACTGCAAGCAGGAGGTTGGCTACAGTCTTAGTTTGTCGTATTTTGGTTTACAGTCGGAAACTCTTTTGAATATGTTACAATCGTTTAAAGTGCACACTTGGTAAAATACAACCTAATTATGTGTATATATTGTATACAACGAATGATTTCGGGCATTCTGTGTTTGCTTTCCACCCGTATAGACAATGACTTGTGTAGTATGTATACTTCATTACACATGCTTTACGATTAACGTGGGATAAAACTATCATTTTTCATCTGGTACTGGAAGAGAAAGAAGAAAAAGAAAATCCCGCTCCGTTTAATTGTGTCTAATTAAGCAGACACGCTGACATAATTTCTGTCTCCTTTCTATTTAATTGCGAGCAAAGAACAAATACAATCTGGACACATTTTAGCCGGCGGCTGTCAGATTGCTCCTCCGACACGCGTGTTCCGGTAGCCGTTTGCCACTTATGCCGCCTTTGATCGTCTTTGATCTTTGCCGACAAATTTACCTATTTTGCCATCCTCTACACTTTTTGGAGAAGTGTCAGTTTTTCGTTCTCCTAGGTTGGACTGGATGTAAGGGTCAGGTCAACTAACAATAAGTAGGTATATACACTACATACATAGCTTTTTTAACGTAAGTTTAATACTGAAAGCGCCAAAGTGCACGGTATTTAAATATTGATGATAAACACAGAGTTTTAACGGGTGGTAATTTTCCGAGAGAATGCTTGACAACCTCTTTATATATTATAAGTAAAAATACAAGGAAGTTTGACTATATTATATACCTAATTTTATGTTTAGTCATTGGTGGAAGTGTTTATTTATTTATGTATTTGATTGGAAATTTACGCTGTACTCAAGAATATTTCACTTATAGGACGTCAGCCATCATTATGGTGGGAGGACACCAGAGACCGGGGTAAACCCGTGACCATCCACAGGTTGTTGGCACTCCTTGGTGGAAGTAAACATGCAAGCTATAAAGTACACAGAGAGGTGAAGAAACATAGGAAAATGAACAAATCAACAAGTAATCATAAATAAGTACACAAATTGACAAGTAAACATAATCAAATAAACATAAGTCAATAAACAAATAAACAGATAAAATAATCAAAATATTGCATATCTAACACATGCGCACAGCAAAACTCGAAGTGCACACACCTGTGGTCAAATTGTGTTTTCTTATCCAACTACACACATCCGTTATGGTATGTACAAATTTAGATATCGGAGGTATGTAACGGAACGTCAGAAAAGTGAATTAAAAAGCTGATTTTTCAGTTTACGCCAGCCTGCAATGCTGGTACTAAAAGAATAAAATCGATGTGTTATGGTTTCAATGCACATTGAAGGGTTTTCTTTGTGTGTAACAATATTTCTTGTACTCTTCTTATCATCTGAACTGTGTATATGTTTTCAGAGGAGGTAGAGGAGCGACATTCTGTGCACCCTGCGGCCATGAAACTGGCTCTGAGGTACCACATACAGAAGATCTGTAAATCCCCACACTGCGTAGATTCGTTTGTCATCTACATGAACAGTCCAGCTAAAAACGACGGCACTTCACTATTATGGGACCTCAATGGCGATGGACTGGTAAGTTAAGACAATGACTCGGTTTTCAGATCGGATCGAGATTATTCAGTCTGTAGGAAATTCCTCTCTGATAGTATATGGACTTGTTGGTGTGGCTATAGAAAGGAAGTAGCACCTACTTCCAGTTACACCTCTCTCACACCAAAGTGATCATTTTCATGAGTTGAATGCTCTTACAACCCACACATAGGCCGTCATTGTTCGCGGCTTTGTGAATATCCAAACCTGAGGCCTATCAGATGTCATATAGGGCCGTCTTAAACGAGACCCTGGGTTCAATACCGAGGCTAGGCAGTTTCTGGCGATAAAATTAGCCAAATAGGGACTAATTTAAGTAAGTAAATAAGCTAAACACAGGCAATATTCCACTTAAGGCAGTACTACAGATATGTCGGTATGAAGATGATGCTGCTTTGATTGAGGAGACAACGCTGGGAAATGAGCTAAATATTGCTGGAAGCGACGTTAAATGTGAAGCAAATAAGCCATATCTGATATCCAACCAATTCTCCCTGTCCTGTTTTGTCCATTTGCTGGCATTTGTCGCTTCAGTTTTAACCAATGATGTTACGTGGGGGATACTCAGCCATGGTGACATAGAGGCGGTGCAAGTTGGTAGCTTTTAAGCATTTACAGGAATGAGCAGTTATAGAATAATACCTCAACCGAGGTAAACTAACAAGAGACGGTTATCACACCGTTGTCTGTGACCTGCAGTTTTATTCCCCAATCTTTTTGTGTTCACCACTTTTTACAAGTAGCCTACTCGAAATTCACGCCAGATTATTTTGTTTCAGGCGGAAGATTCGGAGAGGTACACAGTCCGGGAACTGAAGCACGACCTGCACAAATGCGCAGCGCGCCAAGTCCATATCGTCGTGGATCAGAGTTACGGCGGAGTGATATCTGAGGCTTTCAAGAAGTCAAAGCATCACTCCAACGTCATCGTCATGAGCGGCACGAGAAGTAATGAATATGCATTTAACAATGAGTACACCAATCACTGGCTCTCTTACAACAGCTCCCAGGTGGCGAAAAAATGCTCGCGCAATATTCACGCGGTGAGTGGGATACGGCGAGACTTCCAAGTATATTAAATCTAGGCATCAGAAGATTCATATACCAGTCGTCGCCATAATGGAAACCTGATTATAATCATTTATGCTGAATGAACCAGTGGGGGCCCTGAGAGAAACAGAATTTTTCAGTATTCCTTGAGTGGATTCCCAGGGTAGCTATTTTAAGGTGTAAGAGGAGATGTTATCATCACACCATTGTGGTCCCATACAGGGCAAAACAGAACGTAGTTTAAGATTGTTCTTTATTCAAGGCAGCAGAACCCCCCTGCCCCCGCTCTAGTGTAGAAATGCAGTTAATATAAACTTACTTATATCAAGGAACACAGTAAAAATTGAATGAATTCATGTGAAAAAATGACATTAAAATGCAATAAAGAAATGATGGTGAAATATAACAAGGGATGATAAATAAAAATAAAACACATAAGCAACAGTTTTTTGTTCAAAGTTCCAGGAAAATAACGGACCTATTTTATTCAGATGTTGTACTTATCTCAAGTTTTGTTTCTGTTTCACAGGAAAGTGTAGACAGTGTCCGGAATTCAACACCGGATATGCAAGAAAGTCACGAAGGCGTGGTCAAAGCTACCATATTTGGAGCACCATGTGATGTCAGACCTCCGTTCACGCGAAGGGAATTACGTCAGGAATATTTGGGATGTCAGAATCTACCAACAGCAGTGTGGCTAATGAAAGTTTTTCGAACACGACAGTCCGGCTCGGACAGGAGTGGTCTGTGGTCGTAGTCTGGCGAGACTTAAGAACGAGAATTACGTTCTTCCAGCACGAACACTTAGGAAATGTATAGACTAGCTCTATAACCCGAAGTGTTATCAATGTTAACGCTTTCCTCAAATCGACTTCGCCGGATTGAGACGTTGTGATGGGACAATATTTTATTTCTTTCAACAAACGACCTCATACTGACATTAACAACACCACCTGTAGGGCGGTCTGGAATTCACACCACAATGACACTTGGTTATCTCACCTGGCGCATTTCCGCCGAGTGTCCAGGTGATCTAGTGTGCTAGAGGGAAATTGTATGAGGAATTCTGTTTTAGAGGGTTGTTACAGATGTGCATGAACATTGTCTTAGTTAATATGTCCATATGTATTGACGACAGCACAGGGCTTTTCGTGCATTGTAAAGATCTACTTTCCTCCCGTTATAGAAGAATTAATCCACGGTCCGGCTATGATGAATGGAAGAAAACTAGGTGACTTTTGAATCCATCAACATTTGTTTGTTTTGCCGCTATAAATCACCATTGAAACGGGTCAAAGAAATTCCAAGTGCTCGTATGGGATAGTCAAGTTTCCAAAAGCAATGAAATTTGGGCCTTTGGTAACGGTAATTCTAATTGTAAGCTCATAAGAGAAATGCAGGGATACCAACTCGTATTGGCGAAAATTTTGTGTGCAGTCTTAAAGAGATTTTGACAGGTTTTGCTTATTGAAATTTTGTGGTAGTCCCCTTTTGATCCATATGTGGCAAATTCATATAAAAACAACAACTTTAAAATGCTGTAGGGCATAAGAAATTGACGTAGCAAAGAAAGTAGGCTTCACAAAGTCAATGCCCTTGAATATGAAGTTTCGCCGGACGCGGCCAATCAGATTCACGATAGTGCGATTTGAATTTTGAAATATTAACTTTTCACCTAAACTACATACTTGTGGAAACGAGATGGTAATGTAAAATGTCATGCTCAACATCTCGATTAAACGTTAGGGCAGATGTTATTTTTAATTCAAGTTGTGAGAATATAGCAATGGCATGGGCCTATATAGCCAGCTTTCTTCTTCTCTATACACAAATGGACCTTTGTATCAATGGGCCACTGGTACGGCGTCATTTTCTTAACTCTCTGTTTTGTAATGTATCTTCGTAGTAATTTTGAATTCATACGAATATTTATGTCGGTGGATATAAGTACGGAGTCAAGTGTGAAGAAACAAGGTACATGTATGGAACTAAACCAAGGGAGATAACCTGCATAAGTGCCCCACTCTAGACCTTCTCCCCTTAAGACTCGCAAGAAAGTTTTCATCGGACTGTGAAGGAGACTGTAAAGAGTTTAAAGCTACAAGTTGTCATTACATTGCTTGATCTTTTCATGAAGAGAAGGGGAAGGACAGGTGATCAGAATGATAATCTTGTGTTTTATTGCAAGGACAAAAAAAGCTCTCGGTGTAGAGTTCGGAAATTGTGGTTGCCTCAGTAACCAAGATATCAATTTAAAAGTAGAATTGCCACGTTTTTGTTTTGCTGTAAATAGCCACGCCCGCTAGGGCCATACCGCTCAACCATTATCAAATTATCTGGTGCAATACCTTCAAATGTACAGAATGTTAACCTGAGTTTTCTTTTATGTACATATAAGCTGTATATAAGTAATGTGGTATATTTATATAGCAATTGATGGGCAGTTTGATTTCACGTTGAAGGAAATTAAATCCAAACAAAAACATTATCACTAGGATCTCCGGCCAGCTTCACAAAACTTCAAATTTAAGAAATTGTATATGATACTTCCCTCTAAGAGAACCTAATCCACGCTAAAGAAAAAGAAGACAAAATAGTGCATGTGTGTCTTTTTGGGAAAACAAAACTGAGGTTACATAAAGAAAAAATCGCAGAAAAAAAATGACATGTTGAAGAAAATGGAAAATTTCTTCAAATCCACTTTTGTGCATATTCTCATACGCTTTACTGTATACCGTAGAAATATTGGTTTTCCACAAGTCAGTTTCCCAGAGACTTTGTATTTTGTCTTACGATTTTGTAACAGGTGATCGTCCAAAGCACCTGTACAACAAATCTTAGCTGATTCAATCACAACCGTTTGAGAGCATATTCACTTTCTACACAAAGCGATCGCGTTTTTTTTTTTCAAAGGATAGTCGAGAAATAATATTATATTTTAACTGTAATCTCCCTTTGTAAATATCTTCCTTTCAACATTGTCTGTTGGTATTGTGTAATTATGGTGTCCCACTATGCGAAATAAAAACAGAATTCCCAAGTACAAAAAGTCTCCATCTCCTCTTTGCCTTGCATTTGATGACCGGTATTTAAAGTGTTTCTTGTTTTCTTGTTTTTAACAATTAAGTTTCATTTTTTAACATTTAAGTTTCAGCACATGCTGGCGACTGCTATCGTTGGGGACAGGTTTAAGACTCTAGTTCGTGAAAGACAATAAGCCAGTAGAATATTTATTTATTTGCTTATTGTTTTACATCCTACTTAAGAATATTTCACGTATACGTCGGCCAGGATTATACTGGGAGGAAACCGGCCAGAGCACGGAGGAAACCCACGACCATCTGCAGGTTACTGGCGGACGTTTTCACGTACAGCCGGAGAGGAAAACAGCGTGAGCTATGCTTGAACTCACAGTGATCGCAATGGTGAGATGCACTTGGGTCATTAAGCTGCTCTAGCGTGCTAACTCTACTGCCATGTAGAGCTATGTCACTCTCTGCAGGCGCATGCGTTTTGGAATATTCACTGTGGGTAAGGCCATACTAAGTGACAGCAATCGCATTCTTGCGAGAGCTTCCACAGAGCTCTCGCACGCACTTGCGAGCCATTGGTGCACATATATATATATTCGCCACAAAAATGGGGCAGGCCTTTTTGAAAGCTGCCAATGGCAAATTTATAACCCTGGCTGCAAAGTACCCTTAGAATTGCACGTGAAGCAAAAGTGAACGATGCATCAGCGAAGGAAAACGAATGTGATTTACATCACGTAGCCCTAACATGGCGGCGCCCAGTAGTGTGACAAGGACAGCATACCCAATCGCTACGTGATTCTGAATCACATGATACTTGCACGCGATCGAGTGAAGTCACCACTTGAACTCTAAAACTCTTCCGGCAGAACAAAATGACCCGTATATATCTTACAGCTGATATCTCGACGTAAGCCTGAAGAAGGAAATAGAATTAATTCAGTTTTAGAATTGAGTGACAGATAACAGGTGAGTTGTAGCGCCTTCTTGGGATGAACGAAAGCCAACTGTTAATTGTGTTGCATACTGATAAATTTTTTTTCTTTTTTTTCAGTTTTATAATTCTAAATTCTGGGGTCTAAATTATTCCATCGCTGCATTTTGTCCTACTTAATCCGTGATACTAGGGACAGTTTGAGTTCACTCTATTTAACCAATTACACGAACCGTTAGGATAAAACTCCAGGTGAGGTAAATAGCCAAGAGGCCGGATTTCAGAGGTTATGTGTCACCATCTACGTGTATCACACCGAAGCTGCTAGTGTTACTCTAAATGCTCCGAGTCCTATGCTCAGTAACTCGCCAAAGTACGTGGTTTTCCATGGGTATCTTGGTTTTCTACACTCGTAAAACTGACAGACATGGTATATAAATGAAAAATTACTACCTATGGCTTTAAGCAGCAGGTAATGATTAAATAAATGCCCACAAATTCGCAACAGCTGCATGCGACGTGCTGCGAAAATACGGAGCAGTCATGTTCTTGGCCCCATCGTGAACTTGTCGGCCCGTGGGTTCTGTTTGGAATTCTACAAACTCGTATGTCAAAGATATCAAACTCCATCAAACGTCCTAATGGGCAAAAGCCTCGTTCTCATGGGCCTGTGACTAATGAGGTCAGAAGCTAGAATCCGTCTTCTTGTACCTTGGCTGTGACCTTAAGTCAGGATGTTTGACAAGTTCCAGGCGAAGGGTGGTGGTGGTTAACTCCGAGCTCCACGTTTTCTACATAAACCTGACAGCTATCATAGGATTACTGTAATTATCAGCGATTAAACAATTCCCAACACACATAGTCAGTCTCCGATATTTAACAAATCAATGCAACGGTCTGTTGTCGTTTCATAACAGTATTTACATAATGTTTGGGGATCCTCCATGTGTTTTGGTCCTCATTCAGTTGTACACTCAAGTGTATTAACAGTACATTCCGATATTAACGTCACTTTGGACCAAACCCGTAAGTTCTGTATCGGGACTACAGTGGTGTTAAAATTTAGGTTTGCTTAGCGTATTAAATGAGAAGAAATCATAAAAACGCAGCCTAATGAATTAGGCTACAGATACAACGTCTAACAGAGGTCGGGGTCCTCCGTGGCTCAGTTGGTTAGCGTGCTAGTGCAACGTAATGACCCAGAAGCCTCCCACCAATGCGGTCGTTGTGAGTTCAAGTCCAACTCATGCTGGTTTCCTGTCCGGCCGTGAGTGGGAAGGTGTGCCAGCAATCTGCGGAGCAACCATAATGCTGGTCGCCGTCGGATAAGTGAAATATTCTTGAGCACGGCCTAAAACACAAATCAAATAAATAAGTAAATAAATAAATAAATAATAAATGCCTAGCCTTTAAAATCTGTACGTTCCTCAATCAGCAATGATCAGCGGAGGGGATCGTACAGTGCAGGAGTTTTATAACCCGCTTTAGTCAGCGGCCCGTTTATTAAAGTAAAAGACAGCTCATGACTGAGGCACTGTTCATTAAAACGATTTTAAAATCCTCTTGAATGCAAAACCTTGTTCGAATTTGTATGAAGTGTGGCGAATCGTGCTGCCGATTGGAAATCTGAGGACCTCCATGCTTTTAAGCTTATGGGGGCCTCCGTGGCTCAGTCGGTTAGCGCGCTATCGCAGCACAATGACCCGAAGCCTCCAACCAATGCGGTCGCTGTGAGTTCAAGCCCAGCTCATGCTGGCTTCCTCTCCGGCCGTACGTGGGAAGGTCTGCCAGCAACCTGCGGATAGCCGTGGGTGTCCCCCGGGCTCTGCCCGGTTTCCTCCCACCATAATGCTGGCCGCCGTCGTATAAGTGAAATATTCTTGAGTACGGCGTAAAACACCAATCAAATAGATAAAAAAATTTAAGCTTATGAGAGACTGACCAGTCAGAGAGCTAAGAGATATCAGTTGTTTATAAGCTGTGACGTAAAACTTCCCAGTTGACTGTCAATGTAACATGTAATAACATAGGAACGGGACACAGTTTTATTGTTATATGTTTTAATTATAACAAGTACATGTGTGAAGAACACTGCAATGTATTTCCAGACCATTGTGTTGTGGCGTGAGTGAGTACCTTGATCATTTCATGTTATAAATTTGCAAACAGAACCCTCACAGTTTATTACAGTCTCAGGTGACAAGAGTGTTTTGGAACAATTACGTCTCGGCCCAGGCAAAACGGTTGCGTTTCATGCTAGTCGACGGAGAGGTCAAATGTCATTTTCAGCTAACGTAGTAGCTGTCAGATTGTGTATGTGTGTGTATGTGTGTGTATATATGTACACACACAAACACACGTACACACAAAACACATACACAGATTATATATAGAGAGAGACAGAGAGAGATAGAGAGAGATAGAGATGTGTATATATATATATATATATATATATATATATATATATGTCGTCATCTGCGTATTGTCACCAGTCTTAAGAGAATGGGCAGTAAGATCAAGTAAATGGTTAGAGGTCAGGCACCTCACCACGGAAGCCAGATCCAGCTCTCGCGGACGATTATACGAACTATGGTTTACGTTTCGGACAACTGTGCCCCGGTGGTTGATGCTGACAATGACAATGTAGATTTACTGACTTCACAACACTGCCATTCAAAATATTACAACATCTAGGCGGAAAACTTGTCCAGGCTTTTCATTTGATCAAGTCACTTATTCCTACTGTTTTACCTTTCTGACCGTTTTCAGAAATTCCAGCACTCTATATTGGAGGTGAGAAGATAAATAATTCAAAGGCAATTCTTCAATCAAAAATGTAACTTCTTTATTAACTGTCCGCAATTTCTTTGTAAGTTTCTTATTTTCAATAGCTCTCCGTTATACTTGCACTTCGTTTATTTCACAGTATGGTAATCTGAAGCGAAAAATATTGACCCGTCCACACAAGCCGATGTGCCTGTGGGAATCGTAAGGGAAGTCAATATGCACGGTTCCCACACATTGCTTTGTGAGAACGAAATTTTCCGGTTCCGTGAACGATGCCATCTTGTCCCGTGACCGACTGTGCTCCGTAAAGCTCGACCCGAACTTCGGGCCTTTCCTTGCGTTTATCGACGTGAAGGCGTTCGGTAGAGGGCGCTTTAAGCTCTCATACATCATTTTATTGGTTCGCGTCCGGACCACCGACTGCAATAAAAAAGGACAATTTTGAAAACTCTGCTGGCTGTTTTTGATTGATGTTTTCATAATACTTGGGGACACAGTGATCAGCATAATCGTCGGTCCGTCCGTTGGTCTGTATGTAATTATTTCTTACCAACGCATCTCTTCCTACCGTTTTTATCGGTATTTACGTTTAACTTGGTTAGCCTTATGAGGATTTTAGACAGATTGTGTAATGGTCATGATATGAAATATATGAAATAAATTAAATAACAGTTCATGTGTGACCATGAAATAAACAGTTACGTGTGACCATGAAATTGTTACGTGTAACCACGGGACACTTACGTGTGACCATGAAATAAATTGTTACGTGTTACCATGAAACACTTACGTGTGACCATGAAATTGTTACGTATAACCATGGAACACTTACGTGTGACCATGAAATAAATTGTTTTACGTGTTACCATGAAACACTTTCGTGTGGCCATGAAATAAACGGTAGCGTGTGATCCTTTCCAGTTATCACACACTGCTCTGGTTATGCTCCAGACGATGTAGTCTTTACCCCTTATTAAATATATGTTCGAGGTTATTAATGGAAAAGATATTCTGTCTGTTCAAACATTTTTTTTATTCATGCAAAGGTCGATTACGTTGATATTCACCCGATGGCATGGGTAATTTGTTCCAGCCATAAATACAATTATGCAGACAAAAATGCTCAATTTTTGATAATACAATGTCTCGAATTTAGTTTCAGACATAAACTTTAAAATTTATGTTCATCCGAACAATCGTGAAACGCGAAGTGAACGGTAAACGAAAACCAACGGAACTTACCTCCACCTCGAAATAGCCCTTTGTTTTGTTGCAATTCATTTCCAGCTCCACCATCCAGTAAGCTTGGTTGGGTCGGTAAGCCAGATCACGAATACGCAATATGTTCTTGACGTCCCTGACAAGAGTTGAGTAAATGAGTAAACGTGTCAATAAGTGAATGAATTAATGAATTAACGATTAGGGTTAACGCCCCATTGGGAGCCACCAGACCACCAGACCCCCACATTGACAACTATACCCAGAAAATATCCTGGCGCAAAGCCTCAGCCGGACTAACGCGCGCGCGTGTGTGTGTGTGTGTGTGCGGGGTTTGGTGTTGGGGTGGGTGAGGGTGGGGGTGGGTGTTGGGTGCTGGTGAGTCAGGATTGTTACTTCGAGCACAAAGCCTGATTGTTAAGGCCTGGACGACAACAAGAACTAATTTGAAGACTTGGTCAGACAAGGGCCAAGAATCGCTTAATCGCTTGTTACTTGACAAAACGTTGGGATTATAAGAAGACTAACTCAGTATATTAAACAAGTCCTCTCTTAAGTGATGGTTACCTTCTTGGTTTGTTAATTTGTGTTTCACTTCCTTTTCGCCAATGTTTCTATACCAAATCTGCTATTATCTATATGTTCAGGTAAGGACCTGAGGGATATAAAGAAATTTAAAAGTGTTATAAATATAGTCGTCTAATAAATTGCATTTAACATCACTGATTTTTTTAACCTAACTCTGCTTAAGAAATGGTGATAGAGGGGGTGTAAGTTCTTACTCCTTAAACACCGACAAGAACCGTTAGAATACAACCCTAACTGAGGTAAATTGACAAGAGATGGGATTTCCCCGGTAATGTGTGATCATTTGGTAACTACCACAATGTCGTCGCTACTATGGTTTTACTCTCTGTGCTGTGGTCTATATTAGAGGTTTCTTTTCAGTAACAATGATCGGTATTTGGCTAATTTTACTCATGTCTCGGGACCAGTTTACGAAGCAGTCGCAACTTTGGCCCGGCGTAACTTCCATGCCAAGATGCAGTGAAGAGCTACGTCACCATGGTAAAATGCGTTCGGGGCAATGCTGCGACAGCGTTGTAAATTAGGGCTCCTGATGAATACAAACACAGCGACTTTTAGACTAAGGTTACTTACTCAAACTCCAGCCTTCGTAGAGGAGTACCATAAGCCTTCTCCTCGTTGTGATACCCTTGTTGGGCTTCCCTACCCTCAAAGTCCAAATATTTGTCCCCAGAGGCCCAGTTTTGGTAAGCCGCAGGAGCACCGGATGGTATGATGTGGGAAATGGGAATCGAACATGGACTTTCGATTTTGTTCTCAGTGCATCTGGACTCGTCCCCACCCGTGTAACCTCCGAGGATAAACAAGTCGGAGAAAAACTGTTCAGGCACTTCGTACGCGATGATGGTCTTGGAACTTGGTTCGGAAACTAAAAAGTAAACTCAAGAGTCAAATTTTGGTTATTGATATGATGTCCTTTTTCGAAGAATTAAACTACAGTCAAATATGTAAGTTTTAAAAGAAAAGAACACATTTATACAACCTATACCTTTAAAGAAAGAGCTTTACTTATGGTTAAATAAAAAAACCTCAATTTTCTGGCGGAAGTGCTTGTTATTTGAGTAATAGTTAAACATCCAAGACTGAGAAGCCTTCTTAGGTCGCCATTTTAACAGATTGCTTACGTCATCGTGCTTAGCTTTGCAAAGTGGCTTTTCTATATTTGAAGGAAAAAAAATCATGTAGATAACGTAATGGAGGGCTTCAGTGGGAACCGCAGCTCTAGTTCTGATGATAGTGAATGTAACTTCGGCTTACAAAGCTACCAGTTTGAATCTCAGAGGAGTGAGGCTGAGAGCAGTCGATCGACCAACCACGTATCAAGCTCAATTGAGTGGGAATCGGGATTTCTGGCTTTGGCAGGGGCAATCTGTGAAAGGACAGGTTGCGCTCTCTGCCTTCAGAACATCGCAATTCAGACAAATTTTGGCAGCCTACAGCCACGCATGTAGGTATGATGTGGCCCTCTAGTACATCTCAAACCCTTCGTTTTTAGAGTTGGCTTTAACAGAACTTAAAATCCACGATTTTCACGATGTACGAACATATTTAGCTGAGACGTTAATTAAATGATAGGGGTAAAACCTTAAGCACAGTGACGGCACAATGAAATGTTCAAGAGGAGGAAAGGAGGGTTTTCATTAGACAAGCCTAAAATATGGTGGGACTTTCTATGTGCATGGATTTTGTAAAAATGACGATGATTAAAACAGTTTGTCTCTTTTACGAAACTTTAAAAAAATGTAAAAAATATAGTATTCCACACAGTTTGTATAGCTCTTTGATTTAAGGTGTAGGTTGTATAAATGTGTTCTTTTCTTTAAAGGTGGCCATGATATACCATAGCGTCAATATATTTATTTATTTGATTGGTGTTTTACGCCGTACTCGTTTATACGACGGCGGCTAGCATTATGGTGGGAGGAAACCGGGCAGATCCCCGGGGAAACCCACGACCAAAAGCGTCCGTGCAAACTTCACTTGTGTTGGGTGGAGGAAACTGGAGTATGAGCAGTAAACGACCGACCTTCTCCAAATACATGGAAATCTACTGACTAAAATCCGCTGGCGAAATTCGAACAGGTGTAAGATGTCCTTGCTTCGGTCGTACCATGGCTTGGCCTCCGATCTACGAGTTGAAATGTTTGTTTAAAGCGCTACTTCACTCAATGGCCATGATGAGATACCAGACAAATTTCATCCTTCCAACTGTCCATAGATTTTCCCACGAATTAATACCAAGTACTATATTATCGATCGATCACGACCTCATACCTGAAATAGACTTGCGTGAATCCACTTCTTTCAGATAAGAGAAAACGGCCAGAAATTGCAGCAGAATAAACATGGCGTCGAAAATAACAGCCACTTGCCTACAAAAGCAAACCGTACATAGGTCACGAACTGAGGCACGAGCTGAAGGATGGCGGGGCTATAACCAGAACTGTATAGTACAGTATATGTTCTACATACTCTGTGTAATTACACGTATGAACATTAGTAAGTTTCAAGTTTAAAGGCAAAATGCAGAAATATGTGTGATAGTGTTGGAACGGTGCTTTAACCAGATTGGACCTAAACGGATTTGGTGGTATAATACCTCGATGAATTTGGAATATCTCCACCGGCGTATGAATCGACCAGAAATAACAGCGGATTTCATTCATCGTTCCCCACCATTGCACTAAACTAAGTGTAAGGGAAAGAACCATAGTAGGCATTGCACATCCTTATTGTACATCCGAATCAACACAAATGGCACTTCCTGCCCCAAACTAAAAGCCTGAAGCCTCTCTACCCACTAGTCTGAAAGCTAGACTGACTTTTGCATGGATTTATTTATTAATTTGATTGGTGTTTTACGTCGTACTCAAGAATATTTCACTTATACAACGGCGGCCAGCATTATGGTGGGAGGAAACCGGGCAGAGCCCGGGGTAAAGCCACGACCATCCGCAGGTTGCTGGCAGACCTTCCCACGTACGGCCGGAGAGGAAGCCAGCTTGAGCTGGTCTTGCACTCACAGCGACCGCATTGGTGGGAGGCTTCGGGTCATTGTGCTGCGATAGCGCGCTAACCGACTGAGCCACGGAGGCCCCCTTTTCTTTAATTACTCTCTGTATGATGGAGATTACTGTACTTTTGGTGAAATGTGTATGGTCCCTCAGGATTTCGATGCACACTGTGGCAATGTGATGGGAGACGTCGCTTTGTTGTTGTTGTGCGATTAGTAGCGCACGATGAGAAATGATGTTATGTGTTATTTCGGTAAACTGCGCACCTCGATTGAGGTCTAATAACTCCACGAAGATTTCATCCCTGGGATCCATGACTTTGGACCTGATGGCAGGGAATCGTAGAATTGTAAATTCATGAAGCTGTTAT
Organism: Acanthopleura granulata; assembly: GCA_016165875.1. Lineage (NCBI taxonomy): Eukaryota > Metazoa > Mollusca > Polyplacophora > Chitonida > Chitonidae > Acanthopleura > Acanthopleura granulata. Next base: position 2,363,055 of record JABBOT010000014.1, read on the forward strand.
GACCACATAGTACAGAGAACGGACGTCAGTTTAACTGAAAGCTGCTTCTAAAGTGAGCTTCAGAACAAGTGGGCCATCGATGAACTAAGGCGGAACCATAACCAATGCAGTACAGCGCTTCCTTTAAGAGTCAACGTTTGACTCTCCTTTCATGGCGTGCGCATTACATAGCAATCTAAGAGACGGTCATACTCACCAAGTTTTGAAATTAATGATGAGTGATGATTGATGAAATATCAGCAAGTGAACATAAAAGGTCAGAAAAGGGTCTACGAAACCATAGGTAAGTTGAGCAAAGAGGCACCTAGCAACACAATTATATATCTGTATAGTGTAGAGATGCACAGTCCACTGTTGCAACACATAGGTGATATCTCCAGCTGACACAGGCCTACTCGCACATTGTTCATTCCATGGTCGGTACATTGGTGTTTGATCCAATCCTAAGGGCCGAAAAGCTGTCCAAACTCCCCTAAATGTATTTGCTAAATATCATTTCATTGGACAATTTAAAGGCCTTTGGGTGGGTAAAAGCGTTTGTCGTTTGTGTAAAACGACATGAAATAATTTACAAACACAACGGGGAATGTAGAACATATCCATGTGCGTTGTCTTGTATACGCCAGTTCCAAAAACTGGTGTATAAAGGGCCTACAGGTCTATGGAATTTTGCACCACTTTCCTCAATTCGAATGACCTCCTCGGTACGAAACTTTGAAAGGGTTTGTGGAGATTTGTGGTCTGTTCATACAACATTGCAGGGAGATTTTGTTTATGGCGTCATTTATGACGGAATACTCCATAAAAAGCGCTCCTGTGGTCTTGCGCTGGTTTCAACAACAACAACAACGCTGATAGAATTCCGTTGTCTCTCGCGGAATTAAAGACGTTCTCTACAAATGTAACATATCAAATCGTATCAGGCAAAGCATAAGTACTGCGCGTTTTGTAGCAGTGTTGGCTCTAAAGGAAAACCCGGCATCGTAGCACATATGTGGCAAACCACACATTAAAATCTGCACTGTTACGAGCTACGCAGCTTTATACCTCTTGGGCAGCAATAACTGCGTACACCAGCTGAGACAAACATTTCCCTCAAATTGTTAAGTCTGCTGTCCTTTTCCTGCCTTTGCCAGGACGACTTGTGCTACCGCAGTACTGACGTACTACAAACTAGTAATGATCTATCCGCCTTGAGGGTCGAGTCATTCACCATAATTTTTCACTTCCAGTCTTCCTGGCACAAAACTCCTTTCCCGTTATCTATTTAATGGTTTCCCTTACTCAGATAAGGGCGCTATGTTTATGTATTATTCAATTTAACTTTTCTTCGCATTTCAGAAAAGCTGATATGTGGAGGTATCAAAGGAGACTGTGCCCGTTAGAATCTTTAGGGCTGCACGTGCATGGAGGGGTGCTCTCTTTATGTGATTTATGTTTAAGGCCGTACTCAAGAATTCTTCACTCACACCACTGTTGTCATGTAGACCGGTGGACGGGTGCTACCGTCCTTTGGGTACACCTGATAATCTTACTGGCTTCAAGGTACAGCCAAATCAGCAAGACCTGGGTTCGAACTTGTCACCTCAGTATTAAAGGGAAACTGATCGGTAAGGAGGGGAGACAACACATGTGATGTAGGGTGAACGCAATATTCAAGTAGTTACTTTAATTACGAAGGGGAGTGGTTGGATTGTTCTGTTTGGATTGGATAAAAGCCATCCGTTTTGACTAATCGCTTAGTCACTCTGTAAATACATATTCAATAGAAGATGTCAGGTTGATTTGTTGCCTTTGGATTAATCATATCCATTAGCGGCGGTCATAAATTAGTCTGTACCAGTTGAGTATAAGGGGCCAGAATAGAATGTTCCGTTAGATCTGCAATAAAACAATCCGTTTGAAATGATCACAAGTCCTTCTAGACAAAACTTGGATCCAGATGGTTCTGTTGGGTTGTTCTGTTACGCTGGATTATAGGAATCCGTTTAGATTGGTCCTTAATCTATCTTTGGATTATGCTGAATTGTTCTATAACGACTGGATTAACGGAATCCGTTAGAATTTCTAGTGGGTCACATTGTATTTTTTATTCCATTGTTCTACTGGGAGGGAAAACTTTACGCAGACTGTCCACTTCGACATCGTAATTCCTTGACACCGCTATGACGTACTCCATCCAATTCCTTGACTGGCATCTGCAGGGAAACAATGTTCCATTTATTTATTTATTTATTCATTTATTTTCACTGAAAATGAAGGTTGCCAGTAATGCAGGTAATAAAATGGACAGAGCAATTATTAATTATATAAAGTATTTAGCATATAACATTGCAATTCTGATTCGCAACGTCGTTTCCACAAATATACCATTCCAGAAGACCAGACTTATAACTTACTCTGATTATTTGGCTCATGTTTGCAGCCGTACAGAAGAGCCTTGGACTTATGCCAAAGCGCCAAATGGAGAACGATGGGGTGCCAGGAGCAAACCACCAACTTTTGGCAAACTGCTATGGAACTTTTTCATGTGCGACATGTCATAGAGGTGGGAGACAATTGGACGCCAGCCAACTTCGTGCAATATAACGTGGTAACAGCGCTGAACGGTTATTCCCGCCAAAATCCCGAGAACCAGTAGAAGCTGGGAAATAGAGCAATATGGCCGTCCGATCGAGAGTGGTATTGAAGGCATAGCGAACTGGAAACCTACGGATGGTAATGGGTTTCCCCCGGGATCCATTTGTCGTTTTTTTTGCAAACTGGTCTTGCGATTGGGAACGCCCATTTTGGTTGACGGCTGGTATACGATTGTCGGTTTCGACGCCTAAATTCGACATCTGCATGCAAAAATCATCTTTGGAACTAGTATTTCCTCCCACCATAATGCTGGCCGCCGTCGTATAAGTGAAATATTCTTGAGTACGGCTTAAAACACCAATCAAACAAATAAATGAATAGCAAATTGGATGCATGTGACTGGACAGATAAAGTTGCATATGTGAAGATTAACAGACCACCATAAAAAAAAAAAGTAATGAGCAACGCGTGCGAAGCAAGCCTCACTTGTCGAGAGCTAACAATCCGTATTATCCCATCCCTGCACATGAACTATATGTTTTATTATACCAAAAAAAGTGGAAGGAAAAGGAAATGAAGTATCTTGCTCTGTTGAATCTATAATTAGCTGGGCTTGTACGTCGTCGCTAGCCGAGAAAGCCATCGTCCAACTGTTTACTTTACAAACAAGTGCACGTTAGAGAGCGGCAAGGGGTGGTAACTTTTAGCTCTTGATCGTTGTACATCATATTTTACGAAATATCATATGGCCGTGTAATGACCAGTGAAAACCAAAAATCACTCTATGAGATATACTAGTAATTATGAACGGGGATTTTGGTAACGGGTATTAAACATATTCTACCGTCATGCGCGTCGATTAAACAGTCTTACCTTTCCCAAAGTTTTTGATCGTCTGGTTTCATTTTCATTTCCACTGCACACTGAGGCATGCGTATTACAAACAGGTCGGACAGTGGAACAAATAGATGCCTGTTCATGAAGGGAAAAACTGGGTTAAAGTCTCAACTGTTATATCAGAACACAAGTGTGATAAACGCGGTTAAATCCTATAGATGGTGGGAAGATATTTTGTTATTGATTTGATTGGTGTTTTGCGCCGTGCTCAACAATATTTCACTTATGCGACGGCGGCCAGCAATACGGTGGGAGGAAGCCATTCAGACCCTCGGAGGAAACCCACTCATCATTCACAGGCTGTTGACAGACCTTCCCATGTAAGAAGATATATGAGGAATTATTGTACTGCTGTTTAATCCAGCAGAAATCGTATAGAAATAACGAGAGTGCCAAGCCCACATACTAAAAACAATAACAACAACGACTAATAGCAGGCGTGGGATGACAGTGGCGATATGTCTAAGTTTATTTTACAGTCTGAACTTGTGTTTAAGGTTTTCAGTCAGAGAATTATCTGCTGGTGGACTAAGCATTCTCGAAGCGTCGTCGCTTTGCCGTGTTTTTATGTTTAGTGTGATGACGGTTTAAAGGATTCTATAAAATGGCGTCTAATATGTTACAACGAACGCCACCGAATATGTTCTCACCTAATTTTGCCCAAGCCTTGGTGCTAGAGGACGAGAAAGCTATTAGTATGTATGCATTTGCATGAACAATTAAAACAAAATTATTAGAGGTAAACTGAAAAGAGGCCGATATCACTGGGTACATGTGACCATTTGCCAACCATCACACTGTCGTCACAGCTCTGGTTTTCTCCCTGTGTTGTAGCCTTGTCTATTCTGTCGTCTACAAAACTCTGATTTACATCATATATCTTAGCCTTAGCCAGGACTATGGCAAACTGAATAGGACGCCTCAGTTAAGAGTCGTTTGTATCACTCCTTCAGCCCTGTTGTCAAATTTCCTTTTCTAGCAGAAAAGCAGAAATCATTCCGACTTCAGTCAGGACACTTCCCACTTAATAGCTACTTAAAAGATTCAAAATAAGCGATTCAGACCTGTGTAATGTTTGCTACGCCGAGGTGGCCACCCATCTTGTTTTGCTGGTATGCCCCCCCATTGCACTTTGCTAAGACGAATATTGCCTTATGACATAGTAAACTCTGGAATCACTAACCCAACTGTAAAAACCGTGCTTTGTTAAAGTTTTAAAGCTGTGGGGAATTACTACTTATGTAGAATCCACAGATGTTAAGCCACAGCAATGTGGCAATAGTTCTCTATGGACTAACCATTGTTGATTAGAACAGCCTCAATCCCTGAAACACATATTACGGCCTTGGCGCAAATCATTCCATCGAATGGATTCGCCATGTAAACCAATTTATGTATGTATGTATGTCAGCCACCTAGCGGCAGCTTGGGGAACTCACCCCGCCGCGTACAGCGCCACGATGAGCGCTTGTCGGCTGTATTGGCCCGTGTTAAAGTGATTTTGAAAACGCAGGTAGGTATCGTTTACCACGATTCTGGGCACAACTATACTCCACTCGAACGCATACTGCCAAATTGTCTAGACAAAGTAAAATAAAGTATTATCAATAAATATATATGTAAAGAAGTTCAACAACAAATTTCACATGATAATGCTCGCACTATTTGAAAATTTGAGCGAATGAATGAGACAGATAAAAACCAAGGGTAAAAATTAACGATAAAAGAAAACATGGAGCGTCCATTTAACTGGGTAAACTACATTTGCATCCTGATTTGAGCATTCAGATGCAGGTCAGTATTATTTAAATATGACATTGTTTAGGACATGGCTCAGTCTTTGACTTGAATGAGCAAAAACGCAGTCTTTAATGCCTGTAGCTGGTGCTGGTTCGTGGGTGTTAAACAGATACTTTGTATTATTTTGGTGTCATCGTCCTCGTTGGCATTCGCTACAAGAAGTTGTCGGCGACACAATGTGTTGAAGGCCCCCTGCCTTTCATCAACAGAAATTCTTCAGTAGTTTGCTTACGACTGCTTGTTTATCATTGACTCTCCGGTTTCCTTCGCTTGAAAAACTGACTGCCGTTGAAAAGGTTAAATTTTCATGAGTAGAGCTCTAAGCAATGATGAAATAAGTTAATAAATAACAGCACCCATGGCTGGTTTCAAATTACTAAGCAACAGAAATAAACCAGTAGGACTTCAAGCATGTATGTCGTTTCTGTTGTGGTCATTCGCCTACATTCCAGTGCATTCTCTTGCTATCAGTATAATGGATTCGCATGGAAACATCTACACATAATTAAAAAAAATCTAAAGAACATGATCTTGGAAACTACATACATTATTTGATTTTCCGTCCGCAATAGAGAAGTTGTCCAGTGACAGACTGGCTTCCTTCACCAAATTACTGCAAACACAAACGTCAATAAATGAAACTTTATATGAACAAGGATTTAAAAACCTACCTCCAAAACAATCTTCACGTTTTTGGAGATTCTGAATTCGCAAAATAAAACGCGGTTAGGTACTTGGATTCTACGGAGGGCGCTGTATGCCATAGTGACAATGTTAGATCTAATGTGATGTGAAATCGAGTTTTATCACTTTTCATGTTCACCCTTAAAGAAATTCCTGTAATGTTTACTGATGGAACAAATTCGTTAATTCCCCAACTTACTTTGCTGGAACGTACTGCCCCAAGGCCATCTGTTCCTGAAGTGCGACCCTAGTCCAAGGCTGTCGTGTCGTGTGCAGTTTCGAAATGTATCCAGGGACAACCAGTGCGGTCTATTAATAAACGACAATGGATTGGGTTTAATTGGTGATAACAACCCCTAAAATCTGAAAGTTTACTAAAGTTAAAGTTAACTAAAATTTGGAATGCAACTTATTGAAAGAAAGGAAAACATCCAAACGTTTTTCCTGAGACAGATAACGTGCTCACAATGAAAATGGGGAGTCGTTCCTGCCTAATTATTCGGGTGTAGGCTAGGCATGCAGTCTATTGTTCTTTGCTGATTTTGTGATGAGGCTTTGTGGGCAATCTCCTAACGTATTACCCATACATTGTAAAACACCAGTGGTCATTATGGGTGGGAAATGGTATGCCATTAACGTAATGAACATCTTAGAATTGATGAAACTCACATCGGAGGACAATGAAGGTCCGTGGATGTTAATGGAGGCCATTAAGCGTCATCAGACACCAGGAATCGGCATCAGTTGCTGGTGCCGTTTGTTTGTTGTCAGCAATGGCGGACGAACTTCTGAGAAAGACCTTGTTATTGTCTAACTAGACTGAGTTGAGAAATATACACTAAAACATATAAAATTGTCACCTCGATGTGGATTTATGTATGTGACAATAATGTGGTATTGCACGGAGGAAATTCTGCTAAATGTATGTTCATGGTGTTGAGTGTGATCGCCATGTGGCATATATGATCAGTCGTAATTGTGGAGAAAGATGCACGTGGCCTTATTGTGGTGACATTGTGCTGCGCAAAGACTTGAAGTTGGCAAATTCACCAGATTTATAGTACCGAAAAGCAAGCCGACCTTATATCCAGGGATACAGGACACCCACCTTGGAATTTACATTCAAGCCGACCTTATATCCAGGGATACAGGACACCCACCTGGACATTTACAGTCAAGTCGACCTTATATCCAGGGATACAGGACACCCACCTGGACATTTACAGTCAAGCCGACCTTATATCCAGGGATACAGGACACCCACCTGGACATTTACAGTCAAGCCGACCTTATATCCAGGGAAACAGGACACCCACCGCGGCATTTACAGTCAAACCAACCTTATTTCCACAGATACAGGACATCCACCTCGGCATTTACAGTCAAGCCGACCTTATATTCACAGATACAGCACACCCACCTCGGCATTAACAGTCAAGCCGACTTTATATCCAGAGATACAGGACTCCCACATCGGCATTAACAGTCAAACCGACTTTACATCCAGAGATACAGGATACCAACCTTGGCATTTACAGTCAAGCCGACCTCATAACCAGAGATACAGGACTCCCACATCGGCATTAAGAGTCAAACCGACCTTATTTCCACAGATACAGGACACCCACCTCGGCATTAACAGTCAAGCACAATCGACACCGAGTGGACGTGTATGATGAGTCATGCTCGTATTCTACGGTCACTGTCGTACCAATATAACACCAGTGTTGATGGCTTCATGTAATGCTTACGAGTGTTAATGATAATTCCCAGTGATAGTATCCGAATTATAACGCTTAAACGTTCAAAATAATGCACAGGGAATACAACACGAGGGTGCCAAAAGACAACATAAACAGCCTGGCGTGCAACCCTGCCTCAGACAGTGATGAGTGATGTTGAAAACGGCACACCCGTAAAGATTTTACCTTGTTCATCCGTTCCAGTCCAGTAAAGGTGACATGCGCCCGCAAGTCTCCGTACATGGCCTTCATAGGCAGGTTATCGAAGTCCGTAATGAAAACATAGTCCGTTTCCACTTGATCAAAAGCCACACGGTTGAGGTACTGCACCGGGTAGGTTGACTGAGTAGAAATATTCTGTTTTATTTAATGTATATTAAACATATTTAAGTTCCTTCACCAATAAAAACTTCCACAAAAAGAAATTTTCTGAAATCCGAAAATCCGAGACCAAGAAACAAACACTGACGTCAAATAAAGCACAGTAAGATCAAGGTAAACACACGAACGCCTAAATATAAAATCACAGACCAGTAAACAGAAGGTGGATGGAAAACCTTAACCTATAGAACGGTCAGAATCCGACCGATAAAATAAAGGGTCAATTTGACTACTGGAATGAAAATGTCATTTATGTTTTTATTTAATTTTTTTGAATTAACTGGTGTTTTACGCCCTACTCAAGTATATTTTACTTATACGCCGCCCGCCAGCAGCATGGCGGCAAGAAACCGTGCAGGGTCCGTGGGAAACCTACAACCAGCCACGGGTTATTGACAGAACTTCCCAACTACTGGCGGAGAAGAAGCCAGCATAAACTGGAATTTAACTTTTTTTAAGCTGGGTTCACGCATGAAGACATATGAAATGATGTTTGTCGACATGTTGATTCCACAGATACTGTCCTGTGAATGCGGTACCATTTTGATGTTAACCAAGTGAACCATGGGAACCAGGTGTAAGAAATGTACTCACCCCACTCTTTATCACAAGATGGAAAACAATATTTCCCCGAAATTTCAGATATTTGGAAATATCTATAGCCATTTTGAAAAGGGCCACTTCTTGGTCAGTAAGAAAGGCGGTGACGCTCATGGGGCCCGACCAATGAAATGCAACCGTGTCTAGCAAGGATAAACTCTCCGCTCCGAAATGGGAAACTAGCGTGACCTCAAACTCTTTACTGTCCAGCTTGGATTTCTTGCCCCAGAAGAATAACTGGGTCTTGTATTGGCGCTGGGATTCCTTGTTATGTGTCTCACAGGAATGGTTTGATACTTGGACGACAGGGGGCTGTGAGAATATTGGAGAAATGCAAATTTCATTTTTACTAAGATGATCGGCGTATGGCTTGTTGCTTGGCATTGAGATATTGAGATTAATGGGATATTTCTTAAATGTGATGACAACACTGCATTTTCAGTAATTCTAGACCAGTGACGTCTAGAAAATTGCTATTTCCGGTTACCTTAAACTGCATTTTATTTACTTAATTCTGCGTAGCCATTGTGGTAAAGGTGGATTAAATTACAACATCAAAGACGTCCTTGAAGAAAACCAAAAGATTTTGTGCGTTTTGTGAACTGCTGTGAAATATTTGATTATCATGGAATTATTCAAAGAAAGATATTACGCCAATCTGGCTTACAGTTATCATCCAGTCACGTTCTGGGCTTATTCCTGCATTAAATATATGAATATAAAAGACTACAGCACAAAGAGTAAAACCAAAGCAGCGACGACAGTGTGATAGTTGGCAAATGTTCATACGTAAGTAGCAACTTACACGCCCCGAGAATCACACATGGGCTAAGCAAAATTACGGCCTGAAATACCCAAAATGGTGTGTTAACATCACATTTAAATCACAGCCCATACTGGTGGCAAAAACATTTACATTCAGACAATTTGCTTCACAGGGTAACACAACTGTTCCCCTAGCAATGCGGGAGACGTATAGCATACTTTTCATACATTATGAGACATCGGTTTATCATTACTTTGATAACATAACGGAGGTGTCTATTGTACAGCAGGTTGATTATACGCCAGCATAGTGCTGCCTCACTGGAACACCATTTTGCGACCTCCAGACATGACACCCAAACCAATCAATGTACTGACATTTAGAAGACCAGTGCTTCACCTATCCATATGCGCTGACTTGAACCAAGGAAAGCGTGAACCAACATGGATGGTCTATGTTAAAACCGCTGGCATTATACCCGAACCATCATTGAACTCCGGTTCTATCGCTTATGAAGTGGAATAGTTCTCCTTTGAGATCTTTATACCGTGGCTATACAAGTACATGTAAATACTGAGAAAGTATGATGTTCTTAAATAGTAGCAACCTACACATGTTCTTTAAAAAGTCTGTATTTAAAAATACGGAGACAAAAATGGTACAGCGACATAGCTGATATATATGAATGCCTTCCAAAACTCTTCCCAGCTTAAAAGAGTGAAACCAGAGCGGCCACGACTATGTGATAATTGGAAAATGTAACAAGCCAAATCCTGCCTCTTGTCAGTCTGCCTCATTTAGGGTTTTATTCCAACTGTTCACGTATGTGTCTAGGGAATAACAAATATCTCTGTTATATTATTAGTAACATATCTCCAGCCCCATGGCTTAAGCAGGAACAGGTAAAAGATGCAGTTCAATTACTAGAAGTCACTGGTCTAGAATTATTTAAAATGGCCTGTCCTCTCATTATATACACAAGGACATGCCACATCAATCTCCTACTTTCCCAACAAGTATTCTTAAATTCTGAGGGTTTGTAATACAGAGAGTATCATTTGTGTTTTATGATATCTTACCTGGGTACCATAACATTGTTTTGCGATGTCTTACCTAGATATGATATCATCATTTTGTGATATCTTTCCCGAGTATCAAAGCATTGTTTTGTGACATGTTACCTAGGTAAGATTATTATTATTGTTTTGTGATATCTTATACCAGAACATTGTTTTATGATATCGTACTTAAGTATAATATCATTGTTTTGTGATATCTTACCCGGGTATCAGAACAATGTTTTTTGATGTGTCACCCTGATATCATAACATTGTTTTGTGATATGTTACCTAATATCATAGCATTGTTTTGTGATATCTTGTGGTATCATAACACTGTTTTGTGATAATTTGCGCGGGTATAATAACATTATTTTGTAATATCTTACCCGGGTATAATAACATTGTTTTATGGTATTTTAGCTGGATATAATATCATTGTTTTGTGATATCTTACCCGGGTATCATAACTGGTATCATAACAAACAGTCGTCTTTCGTCTCAGCAGACCGCTATTTGTCTCGTATACCACATCCCTTATGCTCTTCAGGTAGTCTTTATGTGGGATAGTGCTAAGGGGTTCATTCCAGTTGACGATCTGAAGCAAATATTGATTTACTGCATAAATTTGTCACTTGTGTTAGTCATCGTATGTATGTTTGTTTAGGCTTTACGTCGTACTCAACAAACTTTCCGTCATATGACGACGAGGAGTTCTCTGAATGTGTATGTACTGTGTCTTCTTGTGGCAGGACGAGTCCATGCAGACAAAGTGCTGCCGCCACTAGAGCATCATACCAAAGACACCAGACAAGACACCCCATCCAGTCATAATATACTGACACCAGGCCTACCAGTCCTGTTTACCTGCTATTAACTGTCAGTTCTGAGCGTATTAGTCATCGTTACACTATTAGGTTTGTTTGCGGAGGAAGGCCCCAGCGAAAACCACCGCCCTTTATCATGTAACTACTAACGTGAATCCTCAGCTGAGCCAGCCAGAGCTGGATTTCAACTCTCGACCTTACCTGGCAAAATCTAATGAACTTCCGGTCAAAGTCAAAGTCAAGTGTTTTCCCCTCAAAATTTCAACAATTCATGAAGACGTTTGGGAGCTTTGGCCTCATTGTAAACACAGGCAGTAGATTGTACATTCTTATCCGTTTTTACCTTAGGTCGTGGTTCAAGTCCATTTTGGGACAGAGACTAGTAGTCTCCCGTAGTCTCTAGCCATTGTGCCATTTATACACTGCAGTGCATGAGTGTGACCCGAGCTTTACATACAGGCGTCGACAGAATATATCTTTTCCATGGGTACAAAATCGGCGGCTCTCACCTTAAAGTGCAAACTTTCATTTGCGAAACAAAATCTTTCCTCGTCACTTAGCTGAACATTCCACTTGCACGGCAGGTTGTATATCAGATCGGTATGGTTCCTTAGGACAATTTCTAGGAATTCCTACAAAAAAATTGAAAAATTCATTGTAAAACGGCGATTTGTATAAGTTGTTAAAGTGTAAGATTTGTATCCTGTACAGCGTAAAGCATATAATTTATGAGAACTGTAGAGGATGATATAGAATAAATTACACCCTACCTTAAAAAACATCTTCCATGAAATCCGTTATTTGAGGGATTACGGATTGCCTTTTCGTTGATCTAACGGATTTATCCGTTCCTGGTAACGAAGAAATCCATTTCTGACAATGAATTAGTCCATAATCATGAAGGAATCAACGGAATGGCAACTCGTCATCCCTCAAATAGTGAATTTAATGGAAGATTTTTCTGCGGGTACTCGCCATGCATCTATATGTTACACTATAGGAGAACTGACCCTGTATTATTGTCCAAAGCAAAACGGAACAGTTTTGGTAAAAGCGAAAAGAGCAACATTACCATAAGGGTTTGTCTCATTGATTACAAAGATGTTAAAAATCATTCCTAAACTCCTCACACTACATGTAGTTATGTGCGAAAATGTTGTAATCACAATAAGACTTAACGTCATGCATTGTACGCAACAGCTGAAGTTATTTTGTGCGAAAAGTTCGAAATCTCAACAACAGTTTAGCTCATTATGTGCGTGTGAAAGTCGAAATCACAGAAACAGTTCAATCCATTGTGTGGGACGAGATCTAACCCACGGAAAATGTCCAAATCATTGTGTGCAGCGACAAGGTCGAAATCACAGAAACAGTTCAGGTCACTGTGTGTAGCGACAAGGTCGAAACCACAGGAAAAGTTCAGCTCATTGTGTGGGATGAAACCACAGAAAATATTCAATTCATTGTGTGGGACGAGGTCGAAACCACAGAAAATGTTCAGCTCTATGTGTGCGACGAGGTCCAAACCACAGGAAAAGTTCAGCTCTATGTGTGCGACGAGGTCCAAACCACAGAAAATGTTCAGCTCTATGTGTGCTACGAGGTCCAAACCACAGGAAAAGTTCAGCTCTATGTGTGCGACGAGGTCCAAACCACAGGAAAAGTTCAGCTCTATGTGTGCGACGAGGTCCAAACCACAGGAAAAGTTCAGCTCATTGTGTGTGACATCAAAATCACAGGAAAATTGTGTGCGAAAAGGAAAATTAAAAAAGATTAACTTACTTGCTCTTCAGCAAAAAAGGCAGATTTAGAACGGAAAAAATATCGCTTCAGTTCCCAACTGAGCATTTCTCCTATATCGTCTTCCCTGAATCGCTCTAGGTACAAGAGTGTCACCCCAAAATCGTACACATACGGATTGGCCTGAAATTTTGGAAGTTTTCTATTATAATTTTACAGAAATAAGTTTCACATCTACCCAAATACATAACTTACACAAATTACATTACATTAGTCCCACAGATGATGTATACATACAGATGTAGAAGTACCGCGATCAGTTAAATACGTACAATACTAGAAAATATCAACAGGTGTAAATACACTAGTAAATAGACTAGTATACTAGTAAATACACTAGTAACACTACAGTGCATGTAATTTTTCCATACATTACTTACAATATTATTTCTGCAATATTAAAAGCGCGACGTTAGTTCTGTATACACTATAAGAAGTATAACACGTTGTTTTTAGTGCGATGTTAGTTCTGTATACACTATAAGAAATACAACACGTTGTTTTTAGGTAGACAAGTAAAGGAAATCCCCAGAGTGGTTTAAATTAGATTGCTGGTAGATTGCTAGTCGTAGCCAATAAAGGTCATTTCATGAAACTGTTAAGCCATTCATATACTTCAAATTTTTTGCCACCAGATGTCGCTTGCTGAAAAAAAAATTTATATTCATTTATATTCAAATGTGACAGTTGGGAATTTATAGCAACATACCTGTGCTCCAATGATCGGTCCGGCCTTGGGTTTTCCTGTTACAGCTATGACCTGAAGTCAGCATATGTGGAGGTTATTTATTTATTTATTTATTTATTTATTTATTTGTTTATTTATTTATCCATTTAATTATTTATCCATTTATCTGATTGATATTTTATGTCGTACTCAAAAATATTTCACTTATACGACTGGAGCCAGCATAATCTTGGACGAAACCGGCCAGAGGCCGGATAAAACCCACGACCATCCGCAAGATGCTGGCAGGCCTTTCCACGGGAGGATTAATAAAATAAGTAGTGTAGGAATGACACACTTTATAGTGGGACATGGACCATTTGCTCTTCGGTGGCTCTGAGTTTTATGTTGTATGTGATAACAGAGAGAAGAGGAATGAACGACCAACAAAAGAAAAAAAAAGAATCATTGATAGGGATAAGCAACATTATACTGACATTAGAATAATAATAAAAAAAAGTTAGCGCGCCAACTCATCTCACCAATGCGGTCGCTGTGATTTCAAGCCCAGCTCATGCTGGCTTCCTCTCCGGCCATACGTGGGAAGGTTCGCCAGCAACCTGCGAATGGTCGTGGGTTTCCCCAGGGTTTTCCCCTAATTTCTCCCACCATAATGCTGGCCGCCGTTGTGCAAGTGAAATATTCTTGAGTATGGCGTGAAACACCAATCAAATAAATAAATAAATAAATAAATAAATAAAACCAAATCCATTTTTCTTGTAAAACAAAGAGCATTTTGGGGCGCATTGCCACAATTATTCTCGTCTCTATCAATCACATATGTTTGTAGTTTGCCATTTCCTGTTCACATCCCTCCATTTTCTACGACGGCCGTACGTCATTGTACGTGGAAAGGTCCGCCGGCAACCTGTGGATGGTCGTGGGTTTCCCACGGGCTCTGCCGCCGTCGTTTAAGTGAAATATTCTTGAGTACCGTGTAAAACATCAATCAAAAAAATAAATTTTCCACCAGTTTAGAACACTGTGCCATTATGTAGCCCCGCTGTTTCTAAGAACAGTGCAAAAATAAATTGCTGGAGGCTATTTCGGAAAGGAGAGTCATCCACTGTCGCTGCCATGAAACTCCCTTTCTATATTTCGAAATAATTGTTTTTCAGAAGCAGCCAATAGATCTCGTACACTTGCACTTTGCTAACACGTGCACTTTCGGCACTTACCAACCCTTATAAAAACGTTCCGGGCTAAGGGGAGATAACTACTATTTCTATGACCTTATTGTTATAGGAATCACACTCACCTGAGTAGAGTTGAAATCGTTGAACACTCGCCACAGTTCCTGTATGTCACAGTGCACGAGATTAGACGTGTTCAAGACAATCACCTGAAAAATAAGTCACAGGATTATCGTGTTTAGAGATCATGTTTTGTGGACAGCACAGATTCAAGTGCTGAGACCACTTCGGTTTTCAAACCGGTAATCTTTTCGACGAACATGCTGTACCCCTCCGATGACCAGAAATGACACAGCTCTCTCTGCTGAGTATTTTAGATTGGTGTGGGGCCTTTGTGGCCGAGTGACTTAGCGCGTTAGCGCGGCGCTATATGACCCCCTGCCCTCACATATGCGAGAGTTCAAGTCCAGTTCATGCTGGCTTCCTCTCCGGCCATACATGGGAAGATCCGTCAACAAATCGGCGGATGGTCGTAGGCTTCACCTGGGCTTTGCCCGGTTCCCTCCCATCATAAGGCTGATCTCTGTCCTATATAAGTGAAATATTATGGTGACACACCACGGTATGGCGTAACACACCAATCAAATAAATAAAATGAATAGATTGGTAAGTGCCTATTAGAATACGAATTTATGTAACAATGTCATTTCAGATTACACTTTCTTGACAGCATAGTGCCTAGATCAAAAATTGGGTTAATGCCTGTTCATCTACAGAAATTATTTTTGTAGAGGGCCTGTTGGTCGAGTGGTATAGTCAGTTGGCATGTATGGCTGACGGTCAAATGCCTTTGGGGTGATTTGACAACCGGAGTGACCTCAGTCAGTTTCTAGCGGTAGAAGATGTGCTATCCGTAGAAAGTCTAATGTCTAATAATGAGAACGATATAAAAGACAACAGCATAGAGAGTAAAACCAGAGCACGACTATAATTGTTGGAAAATGGCCACACGTTACCGTTGAAATCCAACGTCTTGTCAGTTTACGTTAGTACCTCAGATAGGGTTTTATTCTAACTGTTGATGTAAGTGTTTAAGAGCTAACAACTTAGCAGCATGGCTTAAGACAAATTTAGGTAAAAAAAATTGCAGTGATGGTAAAGGACTTCATTCCTGTCAGTATTCTCATAGTTAATATTTCGTGTATTTTCATATATGTATATAAATCTTGCTGGTGAATAAATACACAAATACATAAAAAAATGCATCATACTAGAGGTCACTTGTCCAGAATTACTCAAAAATGTTGTCATCAAATTTAATAATACTGGTATTTCAGTTCATTCTTGGGGCTTTCGTGGCGCTGTCAGTTAGCGTGCTAACGCAGAGCAATGACCTAGAAGCCTCCCACCAATGCAATTGCTGTGAGTTCAAGTCCATCTCATGCTGGTTTCTTCTCCGGCCGTACGTGGGAAGGTCTGTCAGCAACCTGCGGATGGTCGTGGATTTCCGCCGGGCTCTGTCCGTTTCCCTCCCACCACAATGCTGACCGCCGTCATATAAGTGAAATATTTTTGTATTTAAAACATCAATCAAGTAAATAAATTAATATATGAATAAATAAATATATAAATAAATAAAAAATATCCAACTTGTCTGTAATGTAACTGAAGTTTTTTCATGTATTTATGTATAGCAAAGCTTTCTCTTTAGGAATGCAGCAATTCAGACGCGAAGGTACGTAACAAAATATGTTATTGACTTAACATAACTCTTGACAGGCTTTTAGTTTTACAAGCTCATTACAAGCGGGCTTACCTTTTCAACCGTTTTCAACAAACGGTAAATTTTCATCTGGATAGTGGAGAAATCTCTCTTAACCCATCCTGGAAAGATCTGCGAAGAGAAGTGTGCTGCGGGTGTAGACGATAAGCAGGCAACTACGACTGAAGGCATTGTGTATACTCTGTTTTCTTAACTTGTCGCCCGCATTCAGCTGTGTGTAAATTTAATTTCAATCGCTACTAAAATTACCTTTATAGCCAGTGACGTACAACACGTCGTACGTGCTCTGCTTTGGACGTTCATATTATTACAGAAAAAATGTAGTTAAAATACTCGTTCTAATTCTTAATGTTTGTCTCGGGTGACATCATAATTATTTAAAAAGCAGTGGTATGGTGGGCAGTGGGAGTGTAAAGTAATTCCTTCTTACAATAACAGTACCACTTGCAGTCAAAACAACCTTCGGAAAGAGACATACATTATTCTTCTTTTTTCTTTAACAGATCATCCAGCATGTCATTGTATTGTTAATGAGTAGGACGTCACTCGCGGCAATGAAGTTTTCGCCTCGAAAACAAGCTTATGGAGTTTAACATTATAAATTAGTAAAAATCTGTTCTTTTGCATTTTCCTTTCAATAACGTGGACGTCCAGCATATGAGTAGGTAGTCCCTGCGGTGTTACGCTCTACTAACCAAAGCAATTTCGCTAGTTTCTTTGAGTGACTTTACAGAGAGCAGGTATATGGGCGACAAGTTAGTAGAAACATGCCGTGTACTGTTGTTGTTGAGGCAATCGGCTTCTGATCACTGAAGTCGAAAGCTGGAATCCCGCTCTTCCTACTTCAGATGAGGCTTTGAGTCATCAAGTTTGTCAGGTACCTGGTGTATGGTACACATGCGTAATCAAAGCAGTTGAGTTTAATATTTGAAGCTGAGGTTAACGGTGAAAAACAGTATATAATGGATGAAATTATTACCCTGTAGAAACAGGGGAAAACTGTCTATCATACAAATTTAGAATTTTAATATGTAGCAAAAAAAGAAAAAAAAAAAAGAAAAAAAAAGAAAAAAAAACGTGTCAGATCCAGCGCCTGCTGTCCTCCTTTACGGCCCTCTACGTGGAAAGGCCCGCCCGTAATCCGCGGATGACCGTGGGTTTCCCTGGGCTCTGCCCGGTTTCCTCGCACTATGGCGATGACCTCCGTCGTATAAGTGAAATATTCTTGAGTACGGCGTAAATCACCAACCCCCCCCCCAAAAAAACAAACAAATAAATAAATAAATAAATTAATAAATAAAACGTACTTTTGATTCTGATTTTGATTTTTCACTTACAAACCACTTAAAGACACATGTTCGCCCAAAATTTGGATTTTTAAAAAAATTCTGATTGCCACGTCTTAACGAAGTTTTGAAGCTTGTTCATAAACTAAATCAGTCATACCGAAATCAAAAATATTCATTAAGTATGCAGCTTGTGCAAGCGCAGAGAAGTCCTGCTGTTCGAATTCAATACTAAGAGGGTGATTTTGCCTTCACTAATATTCAACCGGAAGTACAAGAGGCATATCTGCAGGTGTTCTTGATCGGTCGATATGGCTTCACGAACTCGGATAATTTCGAATTTTGATACACATAGATACAGGGAGAGTACAACAGCTTAAACAGCATTGAGAAAAGGTTACCAATAATCTTCTCATTAAACTATGAGTCACCGCCACAACAACAACAGCATTTGCACACATCTATCGAGCAGGAATTTTGCGACAAATGACCACCAATTACAGTTCTAGACGTGCTTGTCAACCTGCTGAGCCCTCTTTTACGCCTCTCTTTGGTCGATCTTGTTATGAGAGAGAACGTAAGACCTTCTTTATACGCGTGTCATCAGCCACGTTTGTTTACATGTGAAGTGTACCTGGCGCTGTGCGCATGCCCAATTTCCACTAAATTATCAGCCCCTTATTTAAATATTCTGGCAAACTTGTGAGTTTTCTGTTTTTTGCTATTATTAAACTTAACGAGAAGCTTGAAACTTTTACTTCCTAAGAAAAATACGTAATACTCTTATCATTCTGTGATAACGCAAAAATAAATATCTTTTGAGGGATCATGTCCCTTTAATACCCCAATAGGGATTCCGAGGGATTGACATGCTAGCATAGCTCAGCGATTCAAGAGCCATTCGCCATTGCGCAATGTGAGTTCAAGTCCAGCTGACTCCGGCTTCCTCCAGAAACGTACATGGGAAGGTCTGCCAGAAACCTGCGGATGGTCGTAGGTTTAGACTGGGCTCTGCTCGGGTTCCTGCCACCATAGTGCTGTCCGTCGTTGTATGAGTGAAATACTTTTGAGCACTGTGTAAAACGCCAATCTATCATTAAATAAAATTCTGTGGAAAACTGACCGTTCTTCATATAAGTGAAAATTCTAGAACACTGCAATAACAATTCGCCTGTAAAATAAACAGAAACAATGGAATGAATTAGTCTGGGAAAAATTTCCGTCTTATCTGAGAAAGAAAAATTCCACATTAAAGACTTACCTTTGGAAAGATGAGGTTGAACGTCCATGTAACTGAAAGGAAACGAGAAATAATGAGGTAATCGGACGATCTTGAAGCGCGTTTGGCTTCATATCCAGTACGCGACAAAGGACGAGCGATATGAACATAAGACTCTTGTGTAATTGTCTAATCTGGCAGAACTAAAGACAACTTGCGTCGTGAGTTCCATTCCATCTACCGTCGTTGGTTCCGCCACGGATTTACATCAGGGCATTTTTTCATTTTACCTCGCCTATAAATCTCTTTGCCGTCGTATAAGTGAAATATTCTTGAGTACATTCCAAATCGCAATAAAGTAATGCGGTCGATACGTTTGAAGTTGTGCCAAAAACTTGCGGATGATCGTGAATTTCTCATGGAGGTTCGCCCGGTTTTCTCCCACTGCAATGTTAGCCTAAGTCGAAAAGTTGTTTAATTGATTGGCGTTTTATTCTGTACTCATTTAAGAGTAACTCACTTCGGTTAGCATGATGGAAGCCCCGGGGAATGCACGACCATCCGGAGATCGGCAGACCTTCCCACGCACGATCGGAGAGGAATCCAGCATGAGGTGGAGTTGCACTCTCAACCACCGCACTGAAGAGACGTTCCAGTGCCACTGCACCGCGCTGGCGAGCTAAACACCTCGACCACGAAGGCCCCTCCTCCTCCCGCCGTCGCAGTCAAAAATTTTGGAGTACGGTGAAAAACACTAACCAAATAAATAGACAAATAAATCAATAAATACCTTCGGCAACGTCCCATGTTTCCATCAAAACAGACAGAACTTTTTTGCCAAAATCGTATGTAAAGAAATGGAAGGCGATAGGGTTTTGTCGTTGCATGTAGATACTCTTTATCAGAGAGGACGCGTGCTGCACAGATTCCAGATTCATGCAGACAAATGCAACGTGGATCACCTGAAATGATATTGGGGAAACTTTCAAACAATTCAGGCAATGCAAATATTGAAATAGTAAAAAAAAATTGGAGGGTAAAGTCAGGCTAGTATTTTTTGTGTGGTTCGTCGACTGATTGGCCAGTCTTTTTTTTTTTTCACAGTAAACACATTTCACCTCCAATGGTTGTATATCACATTATTGCATCCAAACTTCGTTTTGCGTTTTGTTTCATTATGTTTTTGTTTCAAAATGTTTCATTATATATGAAGAAATACCCTTGTAATCTGGGTGTTGCCTGAATGGTCTTATATTTATACGAACACCCACTACCATCCGCAGATTGCTGGTAGACCTTCCCACGTACGGCCGGGGAGGAAGCCATTAAAATCTGGACTTGAACCCACAGCAACCACTTTAGTGAGAGACTCTTGGGTCACTGTGCTTCGCTAACGCGCTGACCATCTCGGCAGCGCAGGCCCCAAGGCTTGCATAAGATGTCTGTCCAAAGATGAGATTCGCGTAATTCTGCGCCCCTTTTCTGAACCCGGTAAAGACATGGCGTCATCAAAGGGGGGATTTGATTTGTGCATTGTGGGATTTGAAATGGTTACCTGCAGCCTTTGATTGCTTTACATGGTGAATAAGATACAAATATCTTGTTACCCACCAGACCGGTTCTATATCGGATAATATAGAGAATCTTCCGCTTTGTTTCTATACTATATACACAGAAATGCAGTGCTTAAGTATTGCTTTAACAAAAATCATTTGTTGAATGGGAAAAATGTTGCAAGTTGTAATACGGACGCTGCCTATGAAAGCCTATAACAATGAACAGAATAAATCTGTCATGGCTCTAAGTTGGCAAAACTTTAGATTAAATCTTTACTTGAAATCACTACGTCTTCGTGTAATTCAGAAACAGTTTGCCCCATTTTGTACTCGGAGTCAATTACATGGAGCCTTGTACGCAGTTTTTTTATCGCCGGAAACGACGTAACGTCTTGGAATTACAACTACTTCCAGCATCATGGAGAAAATGCACACCTCTAGTTTAAAACGGACTTCTGGCATTTTGGGAAAGGCATACCCTACATGGATTGTCATGGCGGTAGACCTACCTCACAAGGGCTGGCATGGCGGTAGACATACTTCATATGGATTGTCCTCACAAGGATCAGCATGGCAGTAAACCTACCTCGCACGGATTGGCATGGCGGTTGTTTGGCTCCACATGGTGGTTGCTAGGATCCACTGAAATATGCGATTCCACGACTTCTTTCTGAGGTACCTCCCTGTAGCATAAATGTACATGTACGCATGATGAAAATATAGATAACACGACCTAAAAGACTCCTCAAGTTTTTGGTTAATTAGAACGATCGTTCGAGTATGGAAACCCATTACGGTCATCATGACAGGAACAGGAAATGAGATATCGTGGTGTCGCGTTGTAGCCCGATGAAGCAGAGAGCAAACTGACAAAGAATCAAACAGATTTTAATTTCAGAATGACGAGATTTTGTTCTGTTCATACTTTCAGTGAAAACACATTAACACACCATTTTACCTTAAAATGTTGTGCTGTTGCCGTGTCACGTTAGACAATTAGAGGTGAGAGAACGGCCAAAATTTTATGTGAAGTGGCCCGTTTCTCCACCTTTTGTGAAATAAATAAAAATAGTCGACAAAGGGACGGCAAGCCATTTTTGTTACCTGTTAACTGTCGCCATCCCTTATGATATTTGAATTGTTGCATTGTCGCGTTGGTCCCAGAACGCGGGCTCTACATTACCAGCTTGCCACCAAAATCTCACCGTAGCTGTAGACATGAACAAGTAACCATACGTCTTTTAGCCGAATTTCATGCTGGCTTCCTCTCCGGCCGTACGTGGGAAGGTCTGCCAGCAACCTGCGGATGGTCGTGGATTTCCCCCGGGCTATGCCCGGTTTCCTCCCACCATAATGTTGGCCGCCGTCGTATAAGTGAAATATTCTTGAGTACGGCGTAAAACACCAATCAAATAAATAAATAAATTTAGCCGAATCAGTTCAGGCGGGAAAGGTTCCCTGCAAAGGAACAGGTGCTGTATATATGTTGGAATCCGAGTGAAAATAAAGTTTTATACCTTTGTATACCGTTGTATGGGGGTGGAATTCATGTTAGAGTAAATATACACCTATAAATGTACCAGACCTACTGGAACATTGACAACATGCATCTGACACCCTGTAACCTCCTAGAGAGTAAAGCAGCTTACCCGAAGACGACATTCCGATCTGTTCGCGTTTCTCTCTGCGCCCTGGGAGCCTCAGTCACTGCAAACATATACCGAAGCAATGGCGGACTTGACGTAGAAACAAACCATAACTACACAAAACATTATTTCTTTCCTTTTGAAACCTGCAGCCTTCTGCGATGATGAGTCATGATTTCAATCAACGTCACAAGTCTTTACTGCAAAAACCAGTGTGTCAAGGATATTCCATCAAACGCCTTCACTTTACATTCCTTAAATTTTACAATGAGTACGCCTATCTTGTTAGTAAATTCGGACGGGTTGATCAGAATCTCTATGACTCCCTAGGACTCGGCTTTGTAATTGTGTCTTGTTCGGCTTAACCCGGGGCTAGAGGTCATATGTCAATCGTGTTGAATGTGATCATCACGTTGGATATATGAACAGTATGCACCATACATGCATGGAGTTGGCCAGTCTGACATCCCTTTAGTGGAGTCGTTCAAATATTTCCAATAGAACAACGACACGCGTGCAGCAGTTCAAACTGATGATGTTGTTGAATTCTAATTTGCGCACTGGTTTCCATGCGTGAGTTCTTGAATACGGTGGATCTGGAAGACTTATAACCTGGGACACAGTAACCTTTCAAGTAGGGACTTGGAGACAGTCCGTGGCATTACACCACTCATTTAGACTCGCCGAAAACATACTACCCGAAACCATGCACCTTTACATAGGCGAGGCCTTGCAGTAATAACATGTGGCGTTAACTGATACTATCCCGCAAGCAGAACTAGAAGACAGTAGGCAACTCCACATTTCAGAGTACTAATTATTATCTGAGACTTACAAAGGACTGTAGAACACCCCTAATTTCAGCGGTGTATTTGTTACCTCTCGTCGTACATAGGACGTTATAGCACCATGTATTTCAGGGGACCATTTGTTATCTCTATAGACTTATACAGTCGATAGTAGAACACGCTCTGTTTCAGTGGGCCAATTATAGAGAGAAGAGGGAGGAATGCAGAACTCCCTATATTTCACCCGTTTTTTTATTTTTATTTTTTAAATTCGGAAACTTACAGATGACTGGCGAATACCTTGTCTTTCATGAGACTAGTTGTTATGTTGAGACTTACAAAGGAATGTGCTCCGTTGTATAAGTGAAATATTCTTGAGTACGGCGTAAAACACTAATGAAATAAATAAATACAAAGGACTGTGGCACACCTTGTATTTCAAGGGACTAGTGGGACTTACAAAGGACTGTAAGCGGCCTACTTGTTATCTGCTGGGACTTACAAAGGACTGTAAGCGGCCTACTTGTTATCTGCTGGGACTTACAAAGGACTGTAAGCGGCCTACTTGTTATCTGCTGGGATTTACGGAGGACTGTAAGTGGACTATTAGTTATCTATTCAAACTTACGGAGGACTGTAGAACACAGCCACAGAGCTGGCAGGAGCACCAAGACAATGAGGGCAGTTAGGACTGGTAACAATTTTGTCCGCCTCATTTCACCCGTCCGTTTCGAGTTGTAGCCACCCCGCCGTCTAAGCTTTGCACATGACACCAGAGGGCATCTATGGCCACGCTGACTCGAAGAACCAGCTGTTTAGCCTGTTGTCTGTTTGTAAAATCAGTTCAGAGCGAGATATCTTGTTCATTTTATTAAAAAACATATTTCAGATAAAGCTGCACTAAACATCTGCTATGATGACGTAGAAAGTGTACAATGTTCATACAGAAAATGCTGAAGCCCGGATGTTGTGGAAACAGATACGATCCCTTGACTGCCGATGCATGGAGCTACATGTGAACAAGGGAAGTAATCGAACACAGTATTAAAGCTACCATGTCGGTTACGTGCATCTATTTGGAAGCTTACGTTTTCCAAAGCCTAGATTAGCAAAACATTATTCTGTTCTTAATACGTTTTGGTGATGGGGCATAAAAAACATTCAGTTATTCCGACAAAATGTCAAATTCAGGGTCATTTTTATAGGGTTTGTTCTGACTTGGTTTCTGTTCATCTATAATACAATCTTCTATTAACGGATACACGAAAAGTTACTGTAAAATGAAAATTATAGTTATGTGGCAAAGAAAAAATGTGATACTGGTCTTTTTTGGGAGATTGCCATTTTTGTAGCACATGTTTTATTTCAAATGAAATCATCTCTCTTATTTCTTCATATTTTCCGTCAATGGTCGAAGACCTTTGCAATGACGTCAAAGGTGAATTTACTGGGTGCGTGTGACGCCAGCTTAGCGCGCCCCATATGCCCTCCCCCCTCCCTTTCAAACAAAGCCGTTGATATGATGACTCCTGGCTGCTTAATTTTTAGCCTGACTGCACGCCCCAGGATCACGAAGCTGTCCCAGGCTTAAGCATAAGCGTCGGAAGCTGTGGTGACCTGAGTGGGGGTGGGTGGGCGCGGATCGATTTTCAGAGCCAACTTTCGGCGAGGGTCCGCCTAGGCCCCGGAAGCCCCGCGCACCTAGACGCATTGTAATCAAAATTAAGCCACTGAAGTGAAGAACTGACAATGTCTTGAATAATTATAGTTGACCTGTCTTTTTTGCTGGTTCCTTTACGATATCCTGATCAAAAATTTGACTGTCAAGTATTATGTTATATTAGCAGATATATATTCTGAAATGTTGATATTCATATCGCTGGCGATTGTACGGTATATAATAAATAGGAGTGAGAATACCTCTTTACGTTATGTTCTATCATCAGACTACAATTAGAAATAAGGTATGTGCATGGGAGAAGAAATATTCCTATACTTCAATCCCATAAATGGACTCTGAATGCAGAGAAAAAACGCCATGGTAATTTAAATGGATATACATCTTCACGATTGTCAGGCTACTGGATGCTGAGATGCCTGGGGTTTCATGTCACATGACGACGAAGGGTAATTTGTATGTGTATGCTTACTGCACCGTTCTTTTGTTAGGTGCTGTCTCAACCAGAGGAATTTCTGAAGATACCCAGTCCATTATACTGATACTGGGGTGATCAATCATTGTTATTTCCCTATAATGGTGAGCGAGGAAACAGTAACTTCCTCGTTCTTTGTTCTTAAGTGCGCCCTACCTTAGGGCTAAACTGGGAGTCTTTACATTTAATCTTGGCACGTATGAAAACAGCAATATCACTCGCACGCCTGTCTTGTGACGTATTTTTTTTGGCTGTTGTAGGTTTCATTTGTTTTAAACTTTAATAACCTTTTATATTCTGAAAGAGATGAGAGTAATTTAGAATATTTTCATTGGAAAAAACTCAAACAAACAGCTAAATCAAAATGAATTCTTCACTGTAATGTTTAACACGACAAATGCAGACAGCACGAACCATTTTATCATGTATACTTATCTCTTACATGTCACACACTTACGTTTCAAGTCATCTGATGATTGTTCAATGCTGACATCAATTACATCAAAATCTTCATCAAACAGACTTACAGAAAATGACCCAGATACTACTACATTCTCAAGAAGAAATGCACGACCAATGCTTCTCATTTATTATTTTTTGAGGTGGGAGAATTAATTAATTAAAAATAATGGCTAACTTTAGGTATCCTTCTGAATCCTTTATTCACATACTTTCGGTACAAACGTGTCGTGAAAATAAAATCATACACTTACATGTTCCAAGAGAAAATATTATCAAAGTAACTGTTAAAATGTAAAACCATTTTAGACTCTCGCCTACGAATCACTGTAGCCGTAATATAGTGTATATATAGTAAATTACGACTTTCTTTTAATTTGTCATAGCTTCTCAGGATATAGGCCACTTTCTTTTGTATACATTTCTGATCCTGGAAAACCATAGCCTTTGTCATGTAATGGATATCATAATTATCATAAGGCAAATTTCATCCCTTGTTTGTAACTGCCCAAAGCATTTCGTAACTTTCGCCTTGACTTGAAAAATTGCACCAATGGCTAATCTGGGAGGGGAGGCACCCCTGCCTCCTCTGCCGCCCCCCCCCCCTTCCAACGACTATGTTAAATCAGATTTTGTCCTAACTTCTGATTTTATTCCTGAGCTAATATTTGAATTTCAACAATAGTTTTCAACCTTGTCAGGGAAATCTAGGATAACTCTAAGTATTAAAATCTAACTTTCTTACATAAGTCGCAATATTTAGTACTGTAAACTAGTTTTAAAGTTAAGACTAAGTCTGACATAAGTATGACATAACTTTGTGGGGCTTGAGGAAATAGGGAACCTGCGGTTTAAAACCACTTTTACATCCTCATCCTCCTTAAGAAATACAATAAAAAAGACAAACAAGAAAAAACAACAACAACATAAAAATACACTCACAAACAACGCTCCTCCAAAAAAAGCCCCCCCCCCAACAAAAAAAACACACACAAAAAGTGCTGAATTTTTTTTCTTTTCGTACGTTTTGAGAATAATGAAAATTATACATCTTACGGTTCACGTATCCTGTAGGCAAAATTTGTGTCTCCACGTGTGCTCCATGTCTCCGACTCACTTATTCACGCTCCAATAGACTGGTCATTGTTTTAGCTAACGACATTTTCTTCTTGGCACCCCTCCTGAAGAGGGATTACTGGGTTAATAATCCACATACTTCCAATGGAGATCGATTAACCGATTGGCAGATTTAACCCATCCTTATGAAAAGAGTTAAATGCTTAACAGATTGAGAAACTCAAGATCCCCCCTGTAACGACCTGAGCTTCTTCAGAGTGGGTATTATTCAGCCAAACTCTTGTGATCTTTAAAAAGCTGTGAGTCACTGCAGAGTGAGCGATTGATGGATTATAGGAATCCTACGAAGAACGATTGACCAGATGGCGGATTATCCTATTTACTCTCCTCTCATGAAGAACGATTAAAGGATTAACGGATTGAGAATTCCCTTGTGTGAATCAGTTAATCCGGCAATCACTCTTCGTGGGAGGTGCTATGAGTTAAGTGTCGTTAGCTAAAACAATGGCAGGCTTCATAGCTAAGCGTGAACTTGAGCATTTTTGGAGTGAGCATTATTCTGTCTAAGTTTGAAAGTGTCCATAAAACAGAGACGCCAGGCGATAGGATATGTCATTACCATCTAGAGCCTTAACGAATACACTAGCCCAGCTCTAAACTCACATCATGGCCGTTTCAGACCCTAAGAAGAAAGTCACCAGTTTCTCCATAGACAGTATTCTCAGCACGACATCACCAAGAGAGAAAAAACACCAGGCTCCTCTGGTATATCATACCAATTCCGAGCAGATCAGCTTTCCTGCCATCACCTGTTCCGCTACAGCCCCTATACCCATCATGCCTCTGATACTGCCCGAATATCCGGACATGCGTAGTGAGGACCAATTATCTGAATGCAGCGACGTAAGCGACAAAGTGACAGAGAGCAGAGCGTCTCTGAATTCGTCACTGCTGGGGGACTCATCGTTACTTAGCAATGGTGCGTTTTTCTCTTGAAACTCTTATCGTTGATTTTTATTTAATGATACTAAATAGAACATATATTAAGCAATATTAATTAATATGTGCGAACTATACAGTTTAAATTTATGTTACCAGTTTTGATCTTTGTTTTTGTCCAGACACTAGCCTTGACACTGATCTCAAAAGCAGTGAAAGAAAAAGGCGGCGAACGGCGTTCACCTCCACACAGATAGACGGCCTTGAAAAACGTTACAGTAAGCAGCGCTACCTGTCGGTGAGTGAGAGAAGTGACTTGGCCATGGAGTTGGAACTATCCCATCAACAGGTACCGTATGTTAACATTTTCAGTTTCTAAACAGTAGGTTTTCAAAATACTTTCTGTAACAATGTTTTTCTGTCTTCCGATAACAATATTACGTTTAACTAAATTCTGTCCGAATTTTTAATTTCATGTATTATTATTTATTTCCAGGTAAAAACGTGGTTCCAGAACCGACGAATGAAAGAAAAGAGACAACTGCGTAGTGTGGGAGGCACCAGCTCACACCAACAACGTCCAGGGATGCCATATGTGCCGCCAGGTGCCGCTGTCGTCAGTGCTTCCGGTACCTTTGTCCCTAGCCAAACCAGGAGTCTGACGGATTTTGTGATGTTACGGAGTTCGATGATGCCCCCAAGTTTCCCCTACACTGAGCTGTACCCGCACCCCACGGGATATTATAACCTGGCAATGACTCATATGAGAGACTCTTATTGAAAAAGGTCGAACCAATTGCTCTAAATTATTATTTGTGATTTATTTTATGTGCTATACGTGTGATTCTTCTGACACCGGTATGGATGATACCGATCGTAGTGCTGCGGAAACCGTGTGACATTACCAGTAACCTGATCGTCAATAAAATATTTGAAACGTACATCAAAGTATTATCGGAATATAAGAATTTCATATATATTGACAAGGGTTAGTATTTTTGAACATGGTTCAGTGAATGTTTGATAATTGTTGAAACGCCGTAAAAAAGCGGTTATTGATTGATAAAAGAAACTCGGATTACGCTGGCAAAACGTTTATACACTCATATATGTTTGACTTCGGACAGACTTATCACGGTTTTAGCTCGGCTAGAATACAGCAAATAACACAGCAGATTTTATTACGGGCAATATAGTAAACATGTTCAATCGTCGTGCTCTGGTATCATGATGGTCATCTGATATGATGATCCGCCCATCCTCCCCCTTGTCCCCAGTGAGACTGATTAAAAGATTAGCGGACTGCGCAGATGGTTGCCAGATGACATTGACACTTGGTATTATCAAGATCTTTTATGTTAGAATAAAAGATCACAATCAGAAACACGTGTGACTCACCTCTTTGCGGGGGGTAGTCTAGCCTCAGAGACGTCAGAATCTCTTCAGTCAGTAAGAAGGCCTTGTATGGGTCAGTTGTACGGGGTAATATTCCGTGGGGTAGGAATACAGTTCATCATACGACAGGCCTGAAGGAGGTACCTTATTGCGGGACATTGTCATGAAATCTTTGGTCATATTCCATATATGTATATTGTTTAAACTAAATGAAGACAGTATATTTGGCTTCACACCGTAGGAAGGCCTTCTGGTTATTCAGGGATCTAAAGTTCAGCAAACACTATAGACTGAACTCAGATCAACCCGACTGTTGTGGCGGATGCAAACCAATCTTATGTAGGAAATAACAACGCCACTAAACTGGAGCTAGTCGAGTTGTTAATGGAGTCTCTTCTCGCATATGCAAAGCTTTGTGGGCTTGTTATTATTATTATTATTATTTATTTTTTTAGCTTTAGCATCTAGAGAACCTAGTGATGGTCCATGTTTGGCCAAAAATTTTGAATTCGCTTTGCAGTTTTCGTCTCTATAACACGAACACACTGCCCATAATATAGTGGCCGCCATTGAAAAATTTTAATTTAATTTAATGCTTTATTCATTTATGTAGGATTGCCCACATCCAATAGTCACCGAGGGGTTTTATTCAACAAGATTTTTTATATTTAATTACAAAATTTGGAAGATAATATCTGTATAAATGACAAAGTCTAAACCGATAAAAAAAAGATGAGTTGGTCAGGCCCATCGCTGATCCATCAACTCGGTTTGAAATAATAATTTCATTGTTCACAACTTCAAACATACATTATATAAGTGTACAATTACAATCAAATGCAAGTTTCCAAATGTTCCTGTTGGTCAATTTAATGCAGCTTTGCACCCTTAGTCACGTCCCGATTTGAGGATTGAATGAGGTTGTGTCCTGGGACATAATTTGAGCAGGAGATGTACATTAATACTTCTAACCTTTGGGCAAAAGATCTTGTTGGGGGCAATGTTTCAAGATTAAAACAAGATCAATTAAATGCCATTCCGGCTATATCTTAGTCGAAAGTAATCTAGAGGATAACGACCGTACGTTTCTCTTTTTCTAAATATTGTGAGTTCGAGTCCGGGTTTGTCATTTCCGAGCATATTAGTTCTTGAAATGCCTAATTGTGACATCAAACAAAATATAAATTTAAAATTCTATGCATCCTATACGTTATGTACAAATGTAAAAAAATATATATCTGGAGTCGGATTTGCATGAGGGCCATAATGACACTGCATATCAATAGCTAGGGTAGTGAAATAACAGTACATAAAGTGACCATCTGTCTGAGCAGGGGGGTCAAATGGTCAAAATGAGTAACAGTGAATTATGAGGGTGGCCGCTTTTGTAGTTTGCAACTTCCCGAAGAATGACTGTCGTCAAAGGCATATCATATATATATATCTATATATAAGCGAATGGTTCCATGGCCGCGGGAAATAAATCTGCGACAGATGTTGCCAAGCTTTGCTGACACCGAGGAAGCGTTTATATACATTATGCTTAGATCAATGGTTGCAATGAAAATGCAATTAAAATACTGATTAATTTCAAAATTAAATATTATGTTTTCATATATAAATTAAACATTGAACCGTGTATTTATTTCCAATTTAAAACACGGCTTGACGAACACGGTATATGCCTATATGCCATGTTTTATATATATATATATATATATATATATATATATATATATATTCACAGCCGTGGCTTTCACCTGACATTCACCATTTCCTGTTTTTTGTTTCATGAACAAGCACTTAAAAACATGTACATCTCAGAATCTGTCTGAAAAACTGATAATGAAAAGTCCGTACAAATCTATGTGCCGATGGTCGGAGCAATATGCAAAGTCTGTGTGTAACGTACAGGCAACGGTGTATTCGGTCGGTTGTATACCCAGTGCCAGTAATGATAACTGTGTACTGTGATAAGAGTTCGTTATACGAAGGCATTGGCTATTGAGAGGTGAGGACTTCTCCAACTTAATGAGTGCGATGGGTGCTTTGAGGTGACGCTTTAAATTCTTTATAAAGATATTTAAGTATATTTTCATACATAGCCTAACGTTTAAAATCCGACAGCTTTGCAGCGAAAAAAGCATGCCAACATATCTGCCTGACTTAGTAATTCTTGAAAAACGTAAATGTTGTTGTGTGAATCGCTCGGGATCCCATGTACAGAAGTTGGTGGTCTGGGTGTGTAATAAAAAAAAAAAACCAAAAAACAAGCGGAATCCATGTAGTGCATGGCCCAGGAATTGGCCTGGTGAGGCGTCATGCACGTCGCCGGTGTCATCGGCCCATCATTGGTGACTTGGGCATCCGTAGTGTCGGCGCTTGTTAACACTTATTGTTTTAGCAGATGACTCCAAGAGAGAAGTGATTAACAGCATTAAAGGGCGCGTGATCAGGATGGGATTAAGGATTGAGACAATTCTGACCGAATCGATTGAGTGATGTGCATTCAACTCACACTGAGATTAATATGACATGCGTTAATTCGTCTTTATAGGAGGGCTCGAAAGTGACACCATAATGCCAACAAAAATATATAGATGAAAAAAGAGAATAGAATATACATAAAACATAAGCACAAAATGTCTTAGTGGCAACAACGGAAGGAACGTTTCTCTGGACAATCTATGAAGACTGTGTGGGATTCTGAATGAAGAGAAATATAAAAATAACTGGCAAAGAGTAAACCTATGTCAACGTGCGCAGAATACTTCAACAACTTCAGGTCTAGAATTCAAGTAGCATTGAGTAGCTGTAAATTTCACACCTTTAATATTTCTTAAATTGCTATTATTCGAGAAACATAAGCTATTTTTTGTTGAAATTTTTGACAAAAATATATTTCTTATTTACAACTCGAGAAGACAATTGAAGGAATAAAAGAAAGAAAGTAGAATAGGAAACATTATCTGAGGTCAAATATTGGTAATAAAGAAATATTGAACAACGACGGGGATGATATGTTAATACACAGGTAACCAGTTATTTCACGAAATGAGAGTTTTAAAGGTTTGTGTGATACACTGAAATAGAATACCATAAGGTGTTTCAGAGAAATGATATTGTCTACAGCAAATCTACAGCAAATTTTATGCGTGAAAGTTGGAAATACCTCCTGCGAAGACAGATAAGGGGATTACCAGATCACAGTCGGAAATGTAAGTGATCAACAACCGACACCTCCCGTGAAGACAGATTTAGGGATTAACGGATACTTGTCTGACTAACTTCAACACTTCAGATTAAAGTGAGCGGTGTTCTGGCTCTTGAACATGTGATGCTGACGTTCTATAAAAGGTGACAGCCACCAAAGTCTGCCATTCACATCTATAATCTCGACCTGTACACTAGTAACTAGCAACACATCAATCATGTCAGCTTCCGACTCTCAGAAGAAAACCATCAGTTTCTCCATCGACAGTATTCTTAGCTCCACTTCATCCAGAGAGACGAAACAGAAGTCTTGGGCGGTATACCAGCCTTCTTCCGAAATGATGACCTTTCCAGTTATTGCTTGTTCTGGGTCAGCTGCCATTCCCATCATGCCTCTGATCCTTCCAGAATACTCTGATCTGCGCACTGATGACCAACTATCAGAATGTAGTGACGTCAGTGACAAGGCTGTCAACAGCAGAGAGTCTCCTAGTTTATCTCACAACGACTCTTCACTTCTTAGTCAAGGTAAGTGGTCAACTTATGCAAACAAAATTAGCAATGTCAATAAATTACGCTTATACTGACGCCATCTTTCTTCCACACACATGAAAGAAAGTACTTCAACATTTTTGTATGCATTGTATTTAATTCTATTCCTGTCTCTTCTCGGTTGCAGAAAACAGTGTTGACTACACATCCCAATCCATCCAAAAGAGAAGAAAAAAGTCGCGAACGGCCTTCACCTCCACACAGATAGATGGCCTTGAGAAACGCTACAGCGAGCAGCGATACCTGTCGGTCAGCGAGCGAAGCGACCTGGCTATGGAGTTAGCACTGTCTGATCAACAGGTATGACAAGAGTTTGTTTCAAACACACAGTCTTCTAAGCTAACACTAAGTAGAGTGTGACCTCTGTTGGTTTTAAATGATATTTCTGTTCAGTTTTGATATTCTATTACCAGGATTCTGATCACGCCATATTGAAAGTACTTATAAAATCTCACAATTATTACGTATTTTCTGTTTTAGGTCAAGACGTGGTTTCAGAACAGACGAATGAAGGAAAAGAGACAACGACGAAGTGCTGGAGGCGCCAGCTCACACCAACAACTTCCCGTGATTCAGCATCTGTCACAAGGTGGCGCCACCGTCAACGCTCCCGGTGTCCCTCATTCAGACCAGAGGAGACAACAAATGACCCTGAATCAGGTACCTCCCTCGGGTCTGCCATACACTGAGCTGTATTCCTACCCCACTGGATATTACCCCGTGCCACTGACTCAGCTAAGGCCTTACTGACACACACCTATCGACTAATTTCTGTTAGTCAGAGACTGAAAACTCCTTGACGTGCTAAATGAAATTGATGTCGCTACTAGAATAGAAGCTTCTTAAGTGCTGTCATGATGATGTTTTTAAGCCATTTGTTATCAATAAAGTGTTGTGTGCTTGATGTCAGTTTTGTGTTATATGTAGTTATCATACCACCAGATGGGAGATGTAAGCAGTACATCGTATGATAAGAGGGACAGTGTTTTCAACCCCTGGAATGTAAGGAACTAACATTGAGGAATGACGATATTATTAAACCAGGTGTTGACGAAAACTGCAAAGGGAATTCAAAATTTTTGGCCAAACATGGACCATCACTAGGTTCTCTAGATGCTAAAGCTAAAAAAATAAATAATAATAATAATAATAAGCCCACAAAGCTTTGCATATGCGAGAAGAGACTCCATTAACAACTGGACTAGCTCCAGTTTAGTGGTGTTGTTATTTCCTATATAAGATTGGTTTGCATCCGCCACAACAGTCGGATTGATCTGAGTTCAGTCTATAGTGTATGCTGAACTTTAGATCACTGAATAACCAGAAGGCCTTCCTACGGTGTCAAGCCAAATATACTGTCTTCATTTAGTTTAAACAATATACATATATGGAATATGACCAAAGATTTCATGGCGATGTCCCGCAATAAGGTACCTCCTTCAGGCCTGCCGTATGATGAACTGTATTCCTACCCCACGGGATATTACCCCGTACAACTGACCCAGACAAGGCCTTCTTACTGACTGAAGAGATTCTGACGTCTCTGAGGCTAGACTACTCCCCCCCCCGCAAAGAATGATTAACGGATTAGCAATTGTGTGATGTACATAGTGGCAGAAGTAGTGTTTCGGAATAATATTAAAATATTAATACACAAAAACATTTAGAATGTGACACTGAAAAGGCGTTTATACTATGGCGTGTGATGCTGAATGGAAATTCGTGACAGTTGACGTACGGCTGCGTGCTCGTTTAAAAGAAATGTTTAGAGAAACAAATCACGATCGTCCATTCTGCGACATGCAGTAATTGTATATTATTTTGCCTTGACAGGGGTGTAAACAAGATTTCTCTCACTTACCTGTGACGCAAAATTGTATGTGTACCTTGGAAAAATACCGTTACCTTTGTTGCTCTTGAAACTGTTTTTTCTGGCCACTTCTTTCACGTATATGGTTGTACACTGTAAATCAATTCACAGCTTTACTTTTTCTTTTCATTATTTTGGTTTAAAATGCATTTTATGTAGAAACATAAACACGTGCCTTGAAGAAAAGTGGTTACCATTCATCCCAGAAAGAAGGTAACACATTTATGCTGTGAGTCGTAATCTTAGAAGACCTCCCGCGAAGACCGATTAAGGGATTTAAAGTATCACCATGTAAAATGTGGGTGATTAACTACCAACAGATTAAGGGATTAACGGATACTCGTCTGATTGACTTCAACACTTCACGTTAAAGTGAGTGATATTCAGTCTGATATGGTAAGGTCTATAAAAGGTGACAGTCACCAAAATCTGCCATTCACATCTATAATCTCGACCTCTAGAGGAAACTACCAAGACATCAATTATGGCAACTACCGATATTCAGAAGAAAACCATCAGTTTCTCCATCGACAGTATTCTTAGTTCCACGTCATCCAGAGAGACGAAACAGAAGTCTTGGGTAATGTGCCAGTCAACTTCCGAAATGATGACCTTTCCAGTTATTGCTTGTTCCGGGTCAGCTGCCATTCCCATCATGCCTCTGACTCTTCCAGAATACTCTGATCTGCGCACTGATGACCAACTATCAGAATGTAGTGACGTCAGTGACAAAGCTGTCAACAGCAGAGCGTCTCCTAGTTTATTCCTCAATGACTCTTCATTTCTTAATCCAGGTATGTTTTGAATTTATGCAAGAAATTAGTTATTAATTAACCACGCTAATGTCACTAGATTCCATGTACACAAGAGCTGGCAGTAGTAAAAGCTTCCCATTTTTGCCCGTATTGTAATTAATTTTAATAACTTCTGTTCTTGGTTGCAGAAAACAGTGTTGACTACACATCCCAATCCCAATCCACCCAAAGCAGAAGAAAGAAGACACGGACGGCCTTCACCTCCACACAGATAAACGGCCTTGAGAAACGCTACAGCGAGCAGCGCTACCTTTCGGTTAGCGAGAGAAGTGACCTGGCTATGGAGTTAGAACTATCCGATCAACAGGTATGTTAACATTGTATTTTCAGTACAGTAAAAACGTCAATCTTTGCAACACTACGGTTCAGGTATTGCCAATGTGAAATAAGACTTATCTTTCATTGAATCGAGTTTCACCCTGTAGAATATGGCGCATTGTTTCTTCACTTTGAATACCACCAGCAGAAATCGTCAGATCGCGTAATATTTTGTTAGAAGTGAAAATACTTAGGAAATATATCAGGACTCATTCTCTGTTTTAGGTCAAGACGTGGTTCCAGAATAGACGAATGAAGGAGAAGAGAAAACGACGAAGCGTGGGAGACACCAGTCCACATCAACAACGTTATACAAATCCGCAATTTTCATCAGGTGGCGCCACCGTCAGCCCTTCCGGTGTCCACCATTCAGACCAGAGGAGACAACCAATGGCCACGCATTTCATCACGTCTCCAAACCAGTTTCCAACCTCGGTCCTGCCGTACACCGAGTTCTATTACTATCCCACGGGATATTACCCTGTGCCACTTACCCAGCCAAGGCCTTCTTACTAACACATACCTTTTCTTAAGTGCTTAAAATTAACTTTTTTGTTCCAATGCTCAAGATTAATTTATGTGCTACACTTATTTAAGAAGCTACCATAGCACAGAAGCGCAAGGATATTTTAAACTATGTTTCTTATAAATACAATGTTTGGTGCTTGATGTCATCTGTATATTTACTGTCATTAAATTGCAGAGTACAAACCATAAATAGGAAACCTTATTGAAGTGCTGTCAGAAAAGAATTGTGAACAATGAACTCTCAATAAAATGTTTGGTGGTGATTTCATGTTGACCTTTTTCTTCTTGGTGTCGTTGCGTATTGTAGTTTCTTGTTGTAGTTGTGTGGTGTAGTGTTTTGGTGTAGGAACATGGTGCAGTTCCCTGGTGAAGTGGCTTTTACTTTCTTTGACGCAAACTCAGAGAACAATACTGTCGAAAGACGGGAAAAAGAAAGAGAAAATGGATAACTTAGAAAAATATACTGGGTGCCGACGATCATGCGAACAGTCTGGAACACCAAACAAAGTTATTCCTGACGCCTCTCTTTTCACCTCTTTTCTGACATCTCTGAGGCTAGAACACCCACTCCCCCCCCCCTCCACTTTTCCCCGGAAAGAACGATTAACGGATTGGCAACTGTGTGATGTATGTAGTGACAGAAGTACTTCAGTAAACTGAACTCATTTAAGCTTAGATGAGCTCTTATGGGGCACCGTACCTTATGTGCCTTTACCGTGCCCTGTGTTTCGAAATAATATTAAAATATTAATATACAAAAACATTTAAAATGTAACAAGGGGGTGGAAGTGAGAAGCCGTTTATTCTATGGCGTGATGTTGAATGGGAGGTGGCATTATGTTGAATTCGTGACGGCGCACGGTTCGTGCTGCGTGCTCGTTTCAAAGAAAATGTCTAGAGAAACAAATCACGATCTTCCATTCTGCGACATGCGGTAATTATATGTTATTTTGCCACTGACAGTGGTGTAAATAAGATTTCTCTCACTTATTACCTGTATAAAATTTTGCGATGCCACTTCCCTTATGGATATGGTTGTACACTGTAAGTCAAATCACAGCTTTATCTTTTCTTCTCATTTTGGTTTAAAATGCATTTTGTCTAGACACATATACACGTGCCTTGAAAAAAGTAATTACCATTCATCACAGCTATGAGTCGTTATCTCCGAAGACCTCCAGCTAAGACCGATTAAGGGATTTAAGTGATCCACGTCTAAAATGTGGGTGATTAACTACCGACAGATAAAGGCAAGACAGATTAAGGGATTAACGGATGCTCGTCTGATTGGCTTCAACACTTCACATTCAAATGAGCGATATTCAGTCTGATACTGATCAGTTCTGTAAAAGGTGACAGTCACCAAATCTGCCATTCACATCTATAATCTCGATCTGTACACTAGTAACTAGCAACACATCAATCATGTCAGCTTCCGACTCTCAGAAGAAAACCTCCAGTTTCTCCATCGACAGCATTCTTACTCCCACGTCATCCAATGAGAGACGAAACTGGTCTTGGGTAATGCACCAGTCAACTTCCGAAATGATGATCTTTCCATTTATGACTTGTTTTGGGTCAGCTGCCATTCCCATCATGCCTCTGATCCCTCCCGAATACTCTGATCTGCCCACTGTTGACCAACTATCAGAATGTAGAGACGTCGGCGACAAAGCCGTCAATAGCAGAGCCTCCCTGCATGACTCTTCATTTCTTAGTCAAGGTATATTTTGAATTTATGCAAAATATTATGAGGAATTAGCAATCAATAAAGAACGCTAATATCACTAGATTCTATGTACACAGTAATACCTGGCTATGTAGTCATTTGATCAACAGGTGTGTTAACATTGCATTTTCTGTACAGTAAATCATACAGTACAAAAACAATCTTCGCAACACTACGGGTTAAATATTGCCAACGTGACGTAAAACTTCTATCTTTTATTAATTTGAATTTCACCCAGTAAAATACGGCGCATAGCTCCCTCACTCTGAATACCATCTGAAACCGTCAGATCGCGTACTATTTTGTAGCAACTGAAAATAGGGAATTATTCTCTGTTTTAGGTCAAGACATCGTTCAAGAACAGACGAATGAAAACGAAGAGACAGCGCCGAAGCAGGGCAGACACCAGTTTACATCAACAGCTTAAGGGGATTCAGTATGTGTCACCAGGTGGCGCAACCGTCAGCTCACATTCAGCTTCCGGTGTTCACATTCAGCTCATGGGAGACAACCAAGGATCATGGATTTCATGACAACGTCTGGAATCAGGCACTTGCCTCGGGCCTGTCGTATGCTGAGCTGTATTCCTACCCCACGGGATATTATCCCAGGTCACCGATCCAGCTAAGGCCCTTTTACTCACAAAGACCTGCTTAAAATTAACTATTTATTCATATCCTGAAGATTATTTTATGTGTTACATTTATATATCGTGCTCCTGTAGCATGGAAGCCCTAGGATATTTTGAACCATGTTTATTATAAATTCATTAGATGCTTGGCGTCAACTGTACATTTGAGTGGTAGAGTACAAACATAAGTGGTTGTAAGTGCTCTCAGATAGATCATTCTGAAACTTCTAAACTTTTTGATGCTGATTTTAAGTTTGCCGGTTTTTGTAGTTTCTTGGTGTAGTGGCTTTTACTTTCTGTGATACAAACTCAGTGAACAATAATGCCCAAAGAAGGGGAAGGGGAAAGGGAAAACTGTAGAACTTAGAAAAGTATACTTGTAAGGATGATCATGCGAATGGTGCCGAACACCAAAAAATGCTCAACGCCCCTATTTTCGGCTTGTTAATTACACCACCTGACATTGTGACATATCTAAGATTAGAATACCCCCCGCAAAGAACCGCATTATCGGATTGGCAGCTGCGTGACTGACATAGAGTGAGAAATGGTTCAGCAAGCTGAACTCATTAAAGCTTATATGAGGTCTTGTTTTTTCTAGGGCATAGTACGTTTAAAGTACCTATTTCGAATAATGTTAAAATATTTATGTACTGGAACATTTTGTAAGCAGCATGACAAATATCGAGTGGAATTGAAAGGTGTTCATACTATGGATGAAAAAAAAGGGGTTGAAAAAATCAGGCCACAAAGCACAGATGTATATTATCCTATTCACAATACGTGCTCACCACGTTATAATTGTCCTCATTGTTTTGCCGTGAATGATGAACTACTTCGCCAGCTTCTGCATATATATAGGTGTTTTCAATGTGTGTCAGTACGCCTATCTATAATACATTTCAATGCAACAACATGAATTGTGATGGTTTTTTTTTCATATTAATAAATTCATGCATTTAATACCTGTTATTTTCTTTAAATAATTCAAATGTTTAACCATCACGTTTTGTAGTTAAAACCTTTCGATCCACATCCAATGAGTCTTTGAGTGAAATAAAGTTATCGAAAATAGAATAATAAATGACATTTTGACGAAAAGTCACATTAAAAATCGATTAAGTTGTAGGAGATTTATGGTCAAAGGTCAGGTAAACAGACCACACAGAATTGAACAGTCTGTTATTTTGAAAGTGGGTTATTAAGACGGATTAAGGGATTAAAGTATGAAGGATTAACGTATCAAGGGTAGACATAGCTGTTTTAAAAATGAGTGATTTAAGACACCTCCTCGTTGAAAACCAAACACGATATCAACTGATTAAGTTGTTTAAGGATTAATGTAGGAAGGAACTGGCGGATCTTCGCTCCTGACGTTCGTCTATAAGTGAGCGGTGGCCTGTCTGAGATTAGCTCATGTATCAAACAACAATTAGAGATAACAGCGATCCGATAAAAGCGGGGGAAGCACTTGAACGTCACGTCAAAGGAGAGAGTCCAAGGGAGTTATTCATCGAACCAAAATCATCACTGTTACTTGGATTTCCACATATAATTATGACGTTTGCTGTTTTGTGTTTATTGTTCTTTCCAAATCACAATTTTTCACTTCCTTCCTAAGAACAGAAAGTTTCAACGACTTAAACTAAGCCCATCTGTGGAAAACAAGTCTGACTTTGGCTTTTTTTGTAATTTTTTAAAAAATAACTTTGCATGCCTCGCATCGTGTGTTTGAAAGAAGGGATGGATCGATTAAAGACTTTTTAACCCCCTTAAAATCTTGCGATCCTAAAGTTATTTTCAATAATATGTTATTGGATACTGTATATGCACTAGGACTGAAGTGATTTAACTAGCAGTAATGGAGGGCATTGCAAACTGCCCTGACCTTCACACAGATGGACTGCCTTGGCAAAAGCTCCAGAGCGAGCAACTCTTATCTGTTCGTGGGTGAAAGAAGTGAACGTGCCCATCGACCATGCTGCGACTGATTTTGCTCCGTTCATCAACCACGACACCTGCGACCAGTCGCGCGCTCTTTTTACGATTTTTCCGCCTTTGCTCGGTTGTAACCTGGTCGCATTCCCGGTGCATAGTTGCATGGGCCTTCAATGGAGACCTCAGCAAACACTGCCGATTTGTTCTACACCTCGGACAAATGGACAACAATTATACGACCCATAAGTCGTACAACCGACTGTGATCGAAGATTCGTCGTACGCCCTCAGCGCGACTGACCCGATGTGGTGGCTTAGTACTAGATCATGTGCGTGATAAAAGGCAGCCCCGAGTCTTAACGTCGGTAGTCTTTGTCCTTATGTCTTTGGCTTGAGTGTAATGGGACGAGGTGGGGCGTCGTGTCTGGTATCTTCGGCAAGGCGTTTCACTGAGGCAGAACTATTGAATATGGGCACTTGATCCGCCCTGCATGTTACAAGTGTTCCAAGAGAACATGCACTGTCATGATAATACCGAAATAATGTTGAAAGCGACTTCAAACCCCATTCAAACAAATCCTCACCAATGAACTAGAAAATGGGCATAAATAAGGACGCTCTCACGAATATGGCCGTACATGAAGCGGTACATGTAGTTGAGAGTTGAAACAAATAAAGATTAAGTCCTGGTAATCAAATTGCAGGGCTAAATACTTTAATGCCACTGAAATATTTGTCACATATGAATATCAAAACGCTTCCAACACTCGAAAATGTGTATCAATCGTTCTGTCCTCGTCTTCAAAGTGTTTCGTTTCAGTGACATTCAAACCGAGGGAAAGTAGTCTAGTAACAAACTTTTTCTCTTCTTTGGCAATCCAAGGCCGCATAGCATCTTTCATCTGATAAGGTGTAACATGAACGTGTAACTCCACATTAAGTTTTCTTAAATTTTTCAGAACGGTGACGTCAGTGATCCACGTGTTTAAATTCCCCGCGTGACCGCCGTCCAGCCAATAAAACGCTGTGACTCTTGAAAATGCCTTTTTGATTGGTTCATCTGTATCCACCAAATGCACCTCGTGTAGAAGCTGATTTAACACCACCGAACCTTTGCTGAAACCTATCAATCTGATTGGAAGGGAATCCGGTTCGCCATTTTGAAGTTCGCTAAGTGATGCTGTAACACGGACAATTTCATTTTGATCGTCAGTGTTGCCATGACAACTGTCCTGGCCTGTTGCGTTTTCTGTCGAGCTCTTTTGTTGCGCATCTGTAGCTGGCTGCTTTACCAATTGTATCCCGTTGGAAAGTAAAGCAACCAAATGTTGCAAAGCACCGTAATTTTCGCTGAAACTCGGCGTGCCGATTCCGTCGGTTTTCACGAAATTGCAAAAGACACTCAACGTCTTGAGGTACATTGCTGACGGTTTCACAACCCAAATGTTTCCCTCGGGGAACCGCTTGTGCAAAATTCTGGCGGTTTCTTCCAAACTCCAGCGCACGTGCCTATGGTTGTCTCTGTGAGAAAGCATGTTTTCCCGAAAGTCCTTGAAAAGAAACAAAACAAACGAGATTTACACTATAAGAATAATCTTGCATCCAAAAACGTTTAAAAACGGCAATTTCCTCTACAACAGTTTCTCC
Organism: Acanthopleura granulata; assembly: GCA_016165875.1. Taxonomy (NCBI): domain Eukaryota; kingdom Metazoa; phylum Mollusca; class Polyplacophora; order Chitonida; family Chitonidae; genus Acanthopleura; species Acanthopleura granulata. Next base: position 2,405,591 of record JABBOT010000014.1, read on the forward strand.
GTATACCCTGCATGCATTTCATACTTAAATCATTGGTTGATTCCAGTCTATGTACTCAACGAAATTTCACTAATACACGTACACATATATCATGTGACCATCTGTTTATATTTGATAGTTGCGTAAACCCATACTCAAGAATTTGTCGCTTATATTTATTTATTTATTTGATTGGTGTTTTACGCCGTACTAAAGAATATTTCACTCATATGACGGCGGCCAGCATTATGGTGGGAGGAAACCGGGCAGAGCCCGGGGGAAACCCACAACCATCCTCAAGATGCTGGCAGACCTTTCTCACGTACGGCCCGAGAGGAAGCGAGCATGAGTTGTCGCTTATACGATGACGGTCCGTTATACTGGCGGAGGAAACCGGGCACCAGCTTTTCTGCACCAGAGCTTTCTGTCATCATTCATCCCCACAGTCAAGAAATATTTAAAAACTTCAAGGTGTAACAACCAGGATAAGGACATGTAGTAACCAGACCCAAGCTTCAAATCTGGATTCTTATATCGTGGTCTGCAAAATGTACTGTCAAAATGATATTACAAATAACTTGTAACCGATCAGATTTTCTAAGGAATGACAAATTTAGTGTATGACTAGTTCACTGATTTGGAACATTAAGCAATTACAGTCTGCGGGTACTGAAGTCTTTTATCTGCATGACTTTCTCAGTCAGGTTAAATTTATTTATTTATTAATTTGATTGTTGCTTAACGTCATGCACACTCATGTTTTTTTTTTTATTCAGTTATATACGGTGGCGGTCAGTTTTCCTGGTGGAGTAAATCGGAGTGTCGGCGTAAACCACCGACCGCTTTCTGTTACCAACGCCCGGAAGTATCGAAAACAGGGAAATCCACAAATCCCCTGTCCAATTCCAGGTTTGAACCCGCACCTCGTGCGTTATAGCGATTGAAAGGCAAGAGCCTCTTATACCACTAGATCGCAGCCCACTTCCTACTTGAGATTTAGGTGTATGGTATAACCGGGCATACACAGGATTAATCGCAACCTCGCTTTTTCGAGTGGAGCGTATTCGCCGCGAGAGTTACATGTATTTCGTGTTCTACAATGTCTATCTTTTTATTGAGGGCTTTCATCGGTAAATATCTCCAAAAATAAGCCGCGCAGCCATGCAAAAATTGCACAGAAGATCTCTAGCTTACATACGGACTTATCCAAAACCAAAATCCCACTGATAAGCTCGTTTTCCTTTCATTTTCGCCATTTTACCATATTTCACACAGATGATAACAACAACCTCCAAAACGAGAGTTCCAGTTGACCTCAAGGTCGTGACCGTGGCCTCGTCGTTTGTGATAACCACTTGCCTGATATCTGGGCGATAATTTTATGATCTGTTATCAACACTCTCACACGTTTGCCTCGAAAACAATTCCATTTAACGAAAATCTCTTCAATCCTACCGGTCTAGGAGAAAGTTGTCAACAATTGATACAGTTTAACATCTCTTACTTATGAGCAGAATCGGCATTGTCGGTCTCCCGAGATCACACTGGTTTTGTACGAGAGAGGGTGGGGGCTCTCACACCTAACAACAACAACAGAATTGTTAACCTCTGTGAAATCAGGGTAGTTCGCAAGAGCCCCCATCCTGTCTCAGCCAAACCCAGTGTGATCTCGAAAGATTGCAATACCGCTTCGGCTCATTGGCCTACATGTGTGCGCTGTCAGTGAAATGTTGATTTCTCACCACAACAATGAATGAATGATCATGGCTTTACGTCACATTGGCAATTTTTCAGCCATATCGTGTTGACTCACCACAAGACCCAGAGGTTGAGTCACGTGGCCTGGTGTGTGCTGTCAGCTATGTGATATGCCTTAAAAAAGAAAGAAAAAAATCCACAAACGGGAAAAACGGGATCGTCCGTGAGATCTTCTGGTATAGGTCCGTATACACGCTGGTGGTTTTCTGGGCAACTTTGGATGGCTGTATGGCTTATTTTTGAAGACATTTAACGATAAAAGTACTCAATCAGAAGATTGACATTTTGAAATAAGAAACACACTGTAACTCTCGGGGCGCTTACGCGCCACTCGAAAGAGCAAGAGGCACATTATTGCAACTAACAAGAGATATGTACTAAATCCACGGGTATGGCACAAGGCAGGTCCTTCTGAAGTGATAAACATCTAACCTCTTTTTGGATAAGATAAACTATAACTCTGAAATTGTTATCTTAAAGACAAACGGGTATAAGTCAACAAGCATGACCCAGTTCAGCAACTTAAGTCAGTCTTAAAAATACACCAACCAATAACCGTAAATGAAAATAAGTGCATGCATTATACTGGATAAAAGTACGCAAACATGTCCTGTTCATATACAAGACTATAAGAGTGCTCTAATTCTTCTATTTATGGGACACCTGGTCTGCCCCTTTTTAGCTAACGTACATGCAATTGTCACAGCAGTACAGGCAAAGTTTCTTTTTTCTCCATCTTATCACCATATATCCGTATCTGTACTCTTTCAAAAAAAAAAAATGTAATATTTTACTTCAAGCTGTACTCATATCTGTCCCAATAATTAGACGTATTAGGATATGTAAAACTAACTGTAGACTTTACCCCAATGAAACACTGCATGGGGTCATTTCAATAAATTTCTGACAATCTGAAGGTAGGCTTACAAATGACATTCACCAGGTTGCTCAGTAACATGGCGATGTGTCATATAAACCCGACATTTGAAGTCTTTCAGCAGGGTAAACAAGTTCAAAAACTATAACGTATGATGTGTGTATCAATGCAAATGGTGTGTGCACGCTGACATTGTGGATGGATTTGCTTGTAAGTCTTTCAGCAGGGTAAACTAGTTCAAAAACCATAACGTATGATGTGTGTATCAGTGTAAATGGTGTGTGCACGCTGAAATTGTGGTCCAACGCAAGTATGAGGTGTGTCGCACGTTCAAATCCAGCTCTTGTCCATAGCACAGCTTTTGTACAGAAGCCTTGGTACTTGGTGAAGGAAGGTGGTGGTGTAAATGTTTGTTGCCAGCCGTCAAATATGAGGAAAAATGGACAGACCCTTAAAACCATTACAAGGAGCAAAAAATACAAAATAAACATACCTAACACGTAACAACAACAACAACAACAAAAAACACAGACATATTTGAACAATGTTGAACATGCATAACCGTGGCCTGGTCTATAATACACATACAGACCTAACAGCTGTTATATTAGTCCTAGATACAGAACTGTAGCTCTTCTCTTTATTTTCACGCTACAATTCTACTAAACTCGCAAAAGTCAGAGATTAGCCCAAGTAGATGGCCTACATAGTACATGATAATATAGCTCGCCATCTCGATACGTCATGAACTTTGGTGTTATCTCTTCAGACTTTACATGTAAACAAACACTGGCCAGTGACCTTGATACTGGTACTTGATATATTCAGTAAAACATGTTAAGTTTCCATACCTGAACATCACCTCCAAAATAGACAACATGCTCCTTGCCAGTCGCTAGGTTCCCACAGAATAACAAGTCGTTTGTTTTGTCCCCGTCACCCATCACAGACGTCAGGCGCAAGCACTTCGAGTTTTCACCGCTGTTTGTCATTTCGCAGCATTTGTCAACGGACGTTGACACGGATTTCTGCAACGCTTCCGAAACGACCCATTCTTTTCCCGCGGCTGACACGCTAGCCATGTTTGCGAGAATGGTAAGATGTCGCCAAAATGAAGTACGGAATGCTTTCATGGGCGATCGCAGGTTCTGTTCAGGGACATTTTGAGGTTAAACTTCATAGAACCATTCACAACACTATCACCTTCACACCGTGTTATCTTTTTCCAGCATGGTGTCCTGCTTACACACATTTGCTTGACGTCATTGAAATTAGTGTACACAACCGCTGCAGACAACATATTATTTGGAAGACGACTGACGCTAATAATTTCGTGAAAAATTCGGTGAAAGGTGTGTTAATCGGACCTTGGCAAGGAAATTGTGTAAGTTGAGTCCATTTTCTGGAAAGAGGCTAGACATCCGTATTTTGTCAAGGGGAAACTCTCGTTTTTTGAAACAAAATCTGATGACCTTGTGCGTGGAATTTTACGTGTTACAACAACAACATTTCCGACGCGTGGTGTCACGGTAATGTCAGCGTCGACGGAGTTTAAGAAGAAGCTAACTCATGTTTATCCAGAGGATTTGTGAATCTGATGTTTATGTTTACACCACGTGGCAGAGGGTATGGCGTTAGTTCACTGAATGAAAAATCAGCTTTCCACAGTCAGACATTGATTAGGCCAATCTGAAAAGAGAAGAGACGCAATATACATGCGACATGTACATGTATCGGACATAAAAAATAAAATGTTTGATGTTGAATGAATTTCAGTTTCTGCTGGGGATATGTTAAACTAAAAGTCCTAAAAAATTGGCGCTTACGATCGTTCAGTTTGCGCAGAGGGCACTCAAAGTATAAAATAGGCAAACAATTTCCCATTCGCACCAAATGGCATAGAAAAGAAATGTAAGTAAAAGATAAAGCGATACGGTGTCATATCTGCACCAATAGAGTGGGCTAATAAAATTTTAATTTGTGAGAAAATTGAAACCATGGGTTACTGTTATATGTGTAATGACCAGTGGATGTCAGATTGTGAAATGTTGAGGTAAGGTTGTTTTCATTTTTGCCAACAATCAAACGGAAACACTTGGGGATCGATTTGTCCCCTCCTTTTGATAAAATTGAGGAGAGCTATTAAAAGGGAGGTAAGAATAACAACGCAAATCCAGTCATATATCACCTCCCGTTGTTGATATTTTGCTACTGAGCAATCAGTGCTTAAACAAATGTATGCAGTGCTAATTATGCCAAGAATCATGTAAGATCGATCTAAATGTAATAGGGTCATCAGCTAATGATTTAAATGAAAGTGAACTGGTGGCTGTCTCACTCAGACTCGAAATAAATATTTCTTGAGCTCATGCTGTTAGCATTGTGATATATGAAACACTCATTCTGGCATTGTAATTAATAAACATTCTTGTTTCAGTGTTTCAAGTTCTAAATTGATTTTTCTGTTACTTTTGAGTAGATAATTGATTGTACACACTAAGGATGCAAAAACATAGCAGAGGTAATGTTTTAATAATCAGAAATCTCTCAGTCTTACAGTGGTTGAATTATTGCAACCTTTAGCATACCCACTCATAAAGTAGTTGTTTTCAACCAGTCATTGGAATTTATTTATTTACTTATTGGTTTTTTACAAGAATATTTCAATTATGCTATGACAGCCAGCATTATGGTGGGGATAAACCCTCAGTGGAATACAGTTGGTGCTTACCAGACTGGGAGTGTACAGTGTAAGATAGAACTTGTCCAGTAATCTACTAGAACTGTATACCTGATTCTCACAAAACCTGTCTTTGGTGTAACCCATTTGTTATGCAAAAATCATTTGCTTAACCAAACTAAAGGTTAGGCAAGGAAAATTTCCCGTAACCTGTTTTCAAGGTTTTCCAATTTTGAGGACTGAACTAATTATTTACTACCTGCCCAGGAACCTGGCACAGTCTAGTACTTTATCTCTGCCTGACATGTTATATAAGTGGGATAGATCCATGGCAGCAGTAGTGACATTCATCATAATTTCATCTGTTGTCACAATTTCTGGCCAAAAGATGATGTGAAGTGTGAATCAAGTGTGAAACGTTTGAACAGATTCCTGTGCCACTTCTGTTTTAAATCTGAAAGACCTCCATCCTCAGGGACTTGCCTGTAATGTGGCAGAGACTGGCCAGGTTTTTCAGCTGACAGTGGCTTAGCTGACAAAACCATCACTTATGTTTTGCAGATTGTGTGGTTCACTGCTAGTGCTGCAGCTAGTTCTGCTACTGTTTAACATCTTTACATGAACAGGTTTGTCACATACTTAGCAAAGAGCACTGCATTCTACAGTTTCCTTAACTCATAACATTGACATGCCTGAGTGTAAGGTGTAAAACAAATAAATAAATCATAGCTTTTATGTAGTAAAAGTGGACATAATAATACCCTTTTCTGATAACTGTGGTTTTGTTAGTGAGAAGCATGGTCTGCATCTCATATAAGTCTCATCTGATTTATGAAAGTTGAGAACATAGCATTTTAATGAGTAAATTACAGCATAATTGACATTGTTAATATTTCAGAGTTCAGTTTTGATCTTGGGGGTAGAAGCAAATCCCTCCAAAGATGTCGGGCACATATAAGGTAATGACATCCAGACACTATGTAAAGCTATAATGATACAAGCTGATTGGTCATGTTGATAACTCTTCTCCAGCTTTTTAATTCATATAAAGAACTCATATTGTCTGAATTTCATATTTTCTTCAAAGTTGTTTGTTTTATTTCTTATGTATTTCAACTCTTTGGTTAATGTTATCTTTGTTCATTGTTGTGATGTACATTCATACAAAAAATTGTTAAGATATAACCATTGCCAAATTTTTACATTACCCCTGAAAAGGACTGAGATATTGGCTGCTGTAGTAGATCTAACTAGTGCTTGTGCTATATCCTTTGGGTTACATCCAGAAAATTTTACCATGTGAAAAAGTTTAGATGCTTCAGCCCAGGATCTGGTGTCTTCTGTGTAAGCCATACTGCTGTGTCATGAATTAACTTCATGAATAAATAGAGGATATTGCACTGTGAAGATTGAATACTGTAAATATTGTTTCACTGAGAGAACAGTATTTATGGTATTCAACCGTCACTGTGCAATATTCTATTTATTATTTATACTTCAACAATGTTATGATTTTGTGTATTTAAAGAAGTTTTAAGCAATGTGTTTAATCTGCCGGCCTTCAAATATCTGTCAATAGTGTGACGTTGTACCGGTATACATGACATTGTTTCTTGCGAGATGGGAGAATATAGCAATTGACAGGACTTGTATTATGAAGTCATTCCAGTGGGCTCAGATTGGAACGTCATGAAAAATATGTGTTTCATTTTCGATGTCACGGCGTCTGGATCATGGGTCAAGGTCACCAGCAGTGTAATATCAAAATGTTATAACAAAAGTTCAGGGCAATATCTAGAAAAAGTGTTGTAGGTTCCCAGACTTCATAAATACAGTGTGACTCTACATCAATAAATTTTATAAACTGCAACTCGCAGTGTTGCTTTCTGAGGACTTTCAAGTATGTGAATGACAGATATTTGTATGATAACTTTTTATTGGTATACCATTGTATTTGTTTCAATTTACTTGTTTCAAAACAGCTAGCATAGTTTGGGCGCCTAACAGTTTGGGAGCCCAAACGTTTTCTGGAACTGAAATGGCTCTAGATATGTCCTTGAAGTAATGTCTAACTGGTGAAGATATTACTTTTATCAGTGAAGGAAATAATTGGATTTAACTGACGTATAAATAATAAATATGTATAAATACATCTATATCAGTTTACTTCCTTCTTTATGTGAAAGGTGCTGTGTCAGAACAGACGACTAGTAGCTTATCTTCCTTGCCTGCGCTCAGCGATCAGACAGACGCGGGCATTTTCTTCCTTTAAGAGCCACCAACCTTCAGATGGTCAGTATATAGAGGATCCAGCCAATTGTAGTTCAGGTAAGTGACATTGTGATCATGTTGAGAGGGCATGGCCCAATCAGATTCATGCTCTGAGATGTGGAGGACTTGCTCTTCTAGGTTTTGAAAATTGCAAATTATGGATAATTATGATGTCAGTATTAAAGTTGGTGTGTGTGTGTGTGTCCTTACATAAGTACATGTATGCATTTTTGTTGTTGACTTTTATATAGTGGAACAAATTCTAAACTGTGTATTAAGAAATGAATGATTTTAGCTTAATGCCACGTTGGCAATAGTTCAGCCATATCGTGGTGAGAGCATTGAGAATTGAAAACCATATGCTTAATGTGTCATGTTCTTAAGCATTTGACCACTTCTTCTTCAGACCAGCACTTTGTCTGGCCAGATTCCTCCCTGGGGCCTCTGGCCAACAAGGACAAACGCTTCCCCTTACCGGGGTCTATGGGCATATCCCAGCATTTACAGCCAGCCGCTGCTGCCCCTGTTGAAGAACTCCAGATTGATCCCACAGAGCTGATCAGCCCTGACAGGGACGAGAGACAGGCCTCCATCATCACAGAGTTTAATCTGGTGGCCGAGGTGAGAAATCTGGGGGTGACTCTCAAGTTTATGGATTGGGAAAAACCGTGGGAAAGTGGGAAACTGCTTTACTCTGCAGAGCACCTCAGAAACCTCCTGACGTTAAGCTGCAGCTTGGCCGACAATGTCTGGATTTGAACATGCGACCTCCCAGGTGGTGGTTATAGGGCTAATACTGACCCAAGGACGTCTACATTAAGAGTAGTTTGCAGTGTGAGATTGATTTTGTGGTAAAATGCCCTTTAGTAGCCCCTTTTAGAAACTGTTTTTCTCCTCACTCCTTGGTAAATGACCCAGGTTAAGGCAACAAGATTTACAAGGAAAAGTGTCGAAAATGAAAAAACATGAAAGGTTCACAAAGTTTTGTAAAAGTGAATACAAGTGAATTAAATCACTCTGTGACATGGGCTTATGTAGTAGTAAATTTGTGGTCCTGTAGCATTTTGTCAAGGAAACCAGTGTCTGACTCCAAGGGAAAGGATAACCACTCGTCATGTATATAGGTGTATTACAAGTGTGCTTAGGAACGAATGAAATTTAAAACATGGCTACTGTTGGCATGTGGATTTCAGATGGAAGCAGCCCTGTCAGGTAGTGGTCCCTGGGAATGCGTGGCTCAAGAGTGCCCCCAGCTCCTACGCAAAGGTGAGCGAGTGATGCTGCCGCATTGAAACAAATGATAAGCGGATAGTGTGAGAATTGCAAGCTGATTGGCAGCACTCAGCTAATTTAAAAAGAAGTCAGATTTTCAAAGTATCCTGTCATTGACGAAAACTAATTGTCATACTAATTAGTAGGCTAACAGACAAACTTTCAGCTGATTTGGATTCCAAAGATTCTTTTCCCAGTATACACAGCATATAAGAACTTGTGTTCTGGTAAATTATGGATGTTTATCAACTTTGTTGCAAAAACTAGACCCATAGCCTGGAAAAAAAAATAGTATTTTACAGTGTTAACAAAAACAGTAAATGTTCAGAATACAGGACTGTTTAGACTGCATTGAATTACATAAGAGCCTTTATGTTCTTATCTAAGAGTATATAAATAAATACTGGTTCAAGTCTGGGGATTTATCACATAAGTGGAAACTATTTTTCGGTTCCGTGTTTTATGTTGATGGGAACCAATGGGAAGCACAAAATTGGTTCGGTATCTGAACTTCATGGGAAACAGTTTTTTCTTTGATTCGGAACAGGAGTTTCATTGAGTGGATCAAGGAGCTCTCTTATGCCGTAGCATAACGCCCATGTTATGTCTGTCAGGATGTATATGCTGTAAAAGGCTATATGAAGAAGTTTGCGATCCCAAATAAACAATTTTAATTAGTATTGCTTTTGAGCACAGAAAAATATCTCCAAAAAAATAATTCTTTTCTTGTCTTGTTCATCACAAACACTACACCGAAGTTATGGTATCATTTCAGAGCCACAGAACTTTTAATCTAATAAACCTTTTCTTTTTTTTTTATGAAGGCCTCATTTTTGGCACACAAAACCTTACGTTCATATGATAAAAAAAATGTTGGCTGGGCCATTATATAAACAATTCGTTACTTACTTCTAGGTAGAAAAATGTAAAAGTCAAATAAAAATGAACTAGTCAAGGTTGATGATGTTCTAAGGTTAGCGCCTGTGTGTAACACTACAGTTCTAAGCATAAAGTGAACAGTCTGACATTGAAATGCTTTCTTCATTGTCATTTCTCTCATCTCTGTCCACGTGTCAAAAGATGCAGTACATCAACATTGTCGAAAGGAATGTCATTCAAAACCTCTGCCTGAACAAATGGATATGTAGGGATTGGCTTGAACATGTTGGTTTTCTTTGTATCCTTGGTTGTTCAGTACACCACAGGAGTGAACACCAAACATGTTGCTGTCAGAAATTTTGTTGTTCAAGTTTGTGAGGCTGTGAGGCTCGACAGGACATGCAAAATTGTCGGAAATGAGCACTATATGTTACATGCTGTGCGACCTTCGAAACCTTACAGTGCTCACAGAGGTCACAGCACATGGGATAACCATAAACTGAGTCAACGAGACCAGCACCAGAATCAGATTGAAATGACATCCAGCTGTCCATTGACCGTTAAGGGTAGATCACAACTTCATAAACTTTACTTTGCAGTGCACAAACTTGACAATACCAGTAGGCTAGCTGACAGAACGTAAACAAATAACCATTTGTGCTTTGTCGGTTAGCAGCTTGAAATGAATACCGTTCACCGGAATGGAAAAATTTTTTTTTTTTTTTCTGTTACGTGGGGTTGTCATCACAGTACCGACATGCTACCGGTAATGATTGTTTACGTGAAACGCGCAGGCTTGCTGGTTTAAGTTCAAATGTGGGGGCCTCTGTGGCAGAGAGGAGGCGTAATGACCCCGCTCCTCTCACCACTGTGAGTTCGAGTCCAGCTCATGCTGGCTTCCTCTCTGGCTGCCTACGGATGGTGGTGGGTTTTCCCCCAGGCTATGTCCATAATGCTGGCTACTGTCGTACAAGTGAAATATTCTTGAGGACAGCATAAAACACCAATCAAATAAATAAATAAATAGATTTGAACATTTAGTGAATGGTTATCCCTTCTGTGTCATTGACAAAGCCTGCCATGTTCAGATTTCCAGGAACTTTTCCCCGGGCGTAATCTGGCCACAAGTCAGCTGACTGTGATAACGATCAGCCACCGCACCAAAAATGACATGAGCATGTGGAGTCCTGAAGTGGAGGCAGAGCGAGAAGACCTGCTTAAGACCGTGAGTGACAGTCACATTATTGAAGAGGGATACTGTACAGGACTGAGTTAACTTGATGGTTTTGGCGCTGAAATCTCGACTATTTTGGGGTGTGTGTTTTTTGTAAAAACTTAGACCAAAGTGCTAATAATGAATTTGGGCACGCTTGATGAGTCAGACACGGTGTGTTTTCATCGTGATGCAATTGAAACATACATGAAGACGCGTTGAGAAACTTGCGCAGACCAGATGCGCGTTCATTTTGTCGGGAGGAAAAACCAAAGCTACCTTACTCTACAGTAAACATCAAAGTAAACATCACAGTTAAGTCACTTGCTGGGAAAATTACCTGCAGCATTAATTCTTATTTGGTTTCATTGCATTCCTGCTTTTCTGGGTTAACGTACACCAGCAGTACCAAGTCCATCTAAAAGAGGGCTGTCTGTGGCTGCTGGTACAGGCTCTTGCGGGCAGCGCACGGTCCAGCTTTTGACAGGACCAGTCAAAACATAGTCGTCATCACCTTCGCCACGGCCAGACTTTAAGATGGTATTGCTGAATGCCGCCACTAATTTCTCGAGTTGCTTATGGTCCGTCTCAAAACGCAACTTGGTTTAAACAGTCCCGAAGACTTCTAGGGCACCGTGTTGCGATGTGTCTTGATTTTAATGTGAAGCGTCTTTAATTTTTCAAGTCGGGCCAATGTTTTGTGGCTGACGTGACTGCCAGGAAACCAAGCGCAGACTAACGCGCTATGGTTTGCCTGTTGGACACATTTTTGTTTTTGTTCCCCATGCAGGACATGTATGTGTCGAGTTATTTTTGCCCTGTACTGTACAGCTGTTTTGGACCCATCCAGTAAACCAGTAAACCTCTGTCACACAGCCATTTGTTTCTATCTCTTAATTCCTCATATTTTATTAATGTGTGGGGTGCTATATTTTTCAAAAGCTGTGACTCCTGAGGTGTTGGCTTGATCCTGGCCTTGAACATGGGATTTTCTCTGCTTCAGTCAGAAATAAAAGTCAGTGTATAATTTTTTTCCTTCAGGCATAAACTTAATTGCCATCCTGCAAATGAAGAAAGAATCTCGAGTTTGCTATTTATTTATTTATTTGATAGGTGTTTTATGCCGTACTCTAGAATATTTCACTTATATGATGGCGGACAGCATTATGGTGGGAGGAAACCGAGCAGAGCCCAGTGAAAACCCACGACCATCTGCAGGTTGCTGGTGGACATTCGTACATTCATCCAGATGGGAAGCCAGCATGAGCTGGACTTGAACCTGCGGCGACAGCATTGATGGGAGACTTCTGGGTGGGAGTCAACTAAAAACAGAATTTCGAGAAGTATCATGTTTGTTCTGATCAACTTATTGAACAACTGGTCATAGTTTTCTCCTGTCATATCATGTCGTGTGTATAATATTACGGAAGAAAAGACATTTTACAAAAATTCTTATAGCATTTTTAACTTGCAGTGAATTTACATTGTCATCGTCATTTTAAGTGAATCCGCTCTCAACTGGTCCATTGTTAAGGTTCATTCCACCCAATTAGACATCTGCATAAACAAGCCCAAATTGACAAATGTGGCAAAAAGACTATCACTGATGTATGGGCTGAGTAACGTTGTTGTTAATCCAAACAGCAAACAGTAGCCGAGAGGGATAGCACGCCAGTGTGGCTTAATGACCCAGGTGCCTCTCACCAATGTGGTCGCTGTGAGTTCAAGTCCAGCTCATGCTGGCTTCCTCTCCGGCCATACGTGGGAAGGTCTGCCAGCAACCTGCGGATAGTCACAGGTTTCCTTCCACCAAAATCCTTGCTGGCGTTGTTTAAGTGAAATATTCTTGAGTACGGCGTAAAACTCCAATCAAAGAAGTAAATAAATAAACAGAAAATGCTCTTAGACTTGACACTCTCCTCACACTCTCCACTACTGTGCATTACATTGTCACACACCACAGATATTACTTGATTTGTTACCTTCAGGCCTGTTAATGACCTAGTTCATACAAGGGTAGTGTTTCATGCAACCTAATTCTCAAGCCCCATAACAGGGTGTCAAAGATTAACCGACTGACCCAGCCTCTGGCAGACAAACCTACTGAATGATCGACCCACTTGGGGTCAGAGCCACAGAGCCACTTGGTCACGGCTGAAAACTGGCAGTTTCATGGGAGGTTTTCATGGGTGTTCAAATGAAATGGCAACTTTGTGGGAATTTTTAGGGGAAATTTGTTTGTACAAATGAATGGAATAAAATGATAGGTATTGTAATTGATTGTATCTGTTTCAGTTCATGAAGGGAGGAGAGGAATTGTGCTCTGTGCTGAAGGAGATGGGATACTGGGCAGACTTTGTAGACCCTTCATCGGGAAGACCTGTAAGTCTAAAACCATGCCTTCAGCAATGCATTGTAGGAAGCAGCTACAGTACCATTTATTTCATTAGAGTTTACACTGTTAGACTATTTCACAAATGCAACGTGGCATTGTGGAGGCTTTTGTCATAAAGGGGCCAGCGAAGAAATTGTTCTATGCATTCATATTACTCACACTTTATCACCAACAGATAAATCAAAACGAATATTTCAATCACATGTGTTCAAGTTCATTTGTAATGTTAGGTATTTCAGTTGTGAATTACCCAATTTACCTCAAAATTCACCTGAAAAATTGCATTTTTCGCAATCAGATACTCCAGTTGTCCAGTGTTGGTTCGTTTTTGGCAGTAACATGTACAGTTTGTTTAATCTCAAATCCAGTTAAAAATAAAACAACTACATAGATCCTTGCATAAGTTTTGCATATTTAAATTGAAAAACAGCGCATGCTCTAAGTTCAGTTTGCCAAAATGGTTGCACAATATTATGTTTATTTTGGTAAAGTATTTTTTCTAACAGCTACTACGACAATGGAAATTGACATTTTGCCGTGGTCCATTGGCTAGCGTGAGATGCCGTCGTTCTGTCTAGGCTGTGACGAAATTGTTCCAAGCACGAAACACTCTTGTCACCTGAGACTGTAGTTAGCTGCTGGGATCGTGTTTGTAACATAAGTATAATTGTCTATTGGTAACATGAAATGATCGAGAAACTTACGCTCACCAGAACACAATGGTCTGGAAATTCTTTACAGTGTTGTTCACCCACGTACTGGTTATAACTAAACATACAGCATTAAGACAGCGTGCTGCCCCTATGGGATTACATGTTACATTGACAGGCAAGTCAAAACATTTACGTCACAGCTTATAAACAGCTGATGTATCCTGGCCATTTAATTGGTCAGTCCCTCACAAGCTTAAAAGCATGGACACCATCAGATCACCAGTCGGCAGCACAATATTCCACACTTAAAACGAAGATAATTCAACATGAATTCATACAATTCCAATCAGGGTTTTACATGCAAAAGAGAATTTTATAATCCTTTTAATGAACGGTACCCCAGTTATGAGCTGTCATTTACTTTAATGATTTCCTTTTTTCTAATTGGCCTCCACTGAATTACCTCCCTTGAAGCCTGTCTCCTTTATTCATGGCGCGTTTGTGCGAGCGCTGTTCGGCTGCATGCGACATAGGCCTACCAAACTTAAAATGAGACCAGTTCGCAGTACTCTTTGTAGATCTTGACCACAACAAAACAAAGTTATCTGTAAGTTTCAGAACTTTAGGGAAAACGGAGGATTTCTTTCAGAGAGAGTATCTCACCATAAATCAGTTATATACTGCTAGGAAACAGCGTTTGATAGATATTTTCTGTTAGCGTCTATCAGTTCACAATCTGCAAAAAACAAATTGTCGTCTCCGTGTTTATGTATTATGGGTTGTGTAGAGTAAAACGCTTATCAACTTGCTTCATTTTCTTGTCAGACACCTAACAGTGAACTGTACAAAAATATCTCTTAATGCATAGAAAGGAGGTGAGAATGACCTTCAGGCTATTTGGTGAGGTCTCACTGATCGCAGTTGCACGCAACAAAAACTGATGCTGTTATTTTGTGTCGGCTGTCAACTGACAAGGGAGGTAATCCTGTGTGAGTCAATTGGTGGCTGGTCTCTGTGCAGTAACTGCTTCAAGTACTGGCTGATTTTGATAATATGTTGTGCACTTATGCAGTGGGTCTTCAGGTGGAGTTCAAAAACCAGCTTGCTTCATGCACAGGTTTAGCATTGTTAGCACGAGATGTAACTTCTCAGAATTTGTTTCACCGTTCTTTCCTTGGTTCATAATATATAAAATTCTGGTGATTTTATGATACTGTATGAACTTAAAAAACATAGAGCACAAAGAAAGCATCATACTCGATGTATGTATATTTCTCATTTAGACTCTAACTTCTTTTTTTTTTTCAGTATTATGGAGAATATACCAACGCCACCCTTTTTGAAACAGACGAACGCTATCGGAGATTAGGATTTGAAATTCAAGACCTGGGCTGCTGCAAGGTTATTTCCCACCATCTGTGGGGCACTCACACATTCCTGGGCTCAGTCTTCACAAATTGTCCCATGGACGACCCCATTTTAGAAGGACTGTTAAAAGAGCGCTAGTGATTGGGTAAAATTGAGGATGGATTGGAGTTGTGCAGGCTGTCAGACATGGAAGAGTCAAGGGCTTTAAGAGATGTGGTAAAAAAACTGTGGTTCACCATAACTGTGCAAATATTAAAAAAACAGTTTACTTCATGTATTTTCTTCTACTTGCTACCAGCGCAGACAAGTGAAAAGTAATTTGGGAGATTTGCATGAAAGCTCTATTCTAGCTCTGTAATCATAAATATGTTTTTTTTTCAACAAAGTTGATAAATTTGTTTTAAGGCACTTTGATTTTTCAGAATGTGTGCTTTCAGTTTCATGTTTTTATTTTCATTGCTGAAAGTCACAGCACAGTTCTTTTGTAGCATACGTAGCAGTTCATATAAAGTATAAAGTATTCCTTTCCCCAGACAGGTACAAGCTTATGTTTGGCAAACTAGACAATTTGTCTTAGTTGATAAGGCACTCACTGAGAGAGTCTTTCATAAAATGTTGTTTATGTGAGAAAAGAAGACTGTTAGGTACATACGTGCCAGCGTTGAAATTAAAAGAGCTCCAGTGTACTTGTGTTTTGGGGTAAAAGTATTAAAAGATCACGTTTTGGGATTGAAATGATTAATTAATTAATGTTTGAAATGGCGACTTCTGTGAGGTAGTCAGATGAAGACAGATTTAGGGGGGAAATTTGCATTAAGATAAAGTAATGTCATAAAAGGTTGAAAGGCAGAAGACATAGTTGAATTTGCTTTGGGTTCTTCTTCTTTATAGACCCGAAAATTTTAATTTTCCCTCGGTTCAGCGCAAACAATTTTCTATAAATGTTTCTATTCGTAATTCATTGCATATGCAAGTGCTAAAGATGTTCCAATTTTAGTATACGCAAATACTTATTTTCATTGAAACAAAGTTTATAGGCACATATACCTTGTATTTTGCTCTTACATTATTATTATTTTTTTTTTTGCCAAATTTTGATTTCCTCCACAATTTTTTCACTTCTCAGAAAGGACCTGTGCATTTATAGTTATGTTTTGTTTAGTTTACAAATGTTTCCATTATTGGATGAGGTCGACAAACCATAGATGGCAACTTCACTGCATGAGAAGAAAATATCAGTGCGTTTTTATTTAGAAAATGCAGGCATTTCGTTTCTCTCAAACCTTCAGCATTTTATTTGTGGTCAGTGCAAGTGTAGTATCTTTTCCTTTGCTATAACACTGCTAATTCCTGTACTTACTTACTCCTGTGTGACAAAGCTCAAGTGGTAAATACCCTCAGCCGATTTGGTGATGTACAGATCTGCTGCTCTTCATGGATGTGTGTTGTTGTCCTCTGTATACTTTATGAACACTGCTTTACTACACACTGGGCAGATAATTGGACCGAATTACAGGTATATATTCCAATTTTTCAACCTTTTAACCAATGTAAGACATTGTTAGTGGGACGATTCTCTTTGTAACCGAACAGACTTTGCAGAGTGGTCATTGTAAATTAATTGTATGTGAAAGTGATTATTAAAGAAGAAAAAAAAATGATAAAAAGAAATCAAGAAAGAAAGGAATGTCGGCAAATTGTTATGCATTTAAGAGTCTGGAACCTATTAGGTTGACGACAGAGGCTTTCTTCACGTGTGTAGGTTACTGAACGTACGTTAGATTACAATGCCGGGAACACGTGATTGTCATCCCACGTTAAATTTTATGCCTACCTGCTCATGTTTGAAAGCAATTTCCTTGCTGAAAGGAGGTATAAATCTAGAATATAGGTCCGCTCTTGTGGTATGTTTCCCCTTGTGCCGCGAATGACTTGGAAATTTTGGGCTGATATGAGAAATATATGTGTGTCTGTGCGCAAAATGCTACCCCTATTCTCTAAAAGCGCGTACTAAATAAAAGGTGAAAATACAGATCAATCTCCTTGTTGTGGAAATGTATAAACATGATGACAGATCTGCTTGCTTTGGGTCAGAAAGAGGGCAGATATCTTAGTAATAAGGATATGAAAGGAGTGTGTATATTCCAAAGGGACCCTCGCTGGCGCCTCCGCCTAAAACGTCCTCGGGCATGTTCTGCAACACTGTCAGGGAGTTCCGGTGCTTGACCCAGTTGCATGGAACTGCTTGTGGAGACGACATTTTATACTTTCTACACTTGAGTCTCCTTTGGAACAAGGTCATCTTGTGATCTGTAATAGTTTATGTATACGAGTTTATCGGTGTATCCATGAAAGCAAACAAGCTATACAAGAACATTAAATACTGACCGTACGGTTAAAATTTCAAATTCAAATGTAGCGTGTGAATGACAATTTTAGGGGGATTCTTTCTTTAAAGGGAAGATCACAGATAACGAATTGAGCCTCAGGCCCCAGGTTCACGAAGCTGCTTTAGACTTCAGTCATACCGGTTTGAACTTAAATGCTAATTTCTGTTTATGCCATGAAGGTCTAGAACAATTCCTAGTTGTGAAATAGAAATCCTATGAGATGAGTCACAATTTTAGTGCAGTAAACTCTTTCGAAGTTAAGACTAAGTTGACTTAATTCGAAGACAGTTTCGTTATCCTGGAGAATGGGGAGAGACCATCGAGAACGGTCTTTTACTTATTTACTTAGTTTTACTTATTTTGTTAGATTTTCTCCGCAGCATTAAATGAAGTCAAGTATTTGAATTGTGATATGTGTCTTCGGGACCACACTTCCAGTGACAGAATACTCTGGTGGCACATCACCTTTGTTACAGCTATATTCACCAACTGGTGAATTTTTAATAGTGAAAACATTATTTAATGTAGGCATCAAAACAGACATTTTTAGGCCTATACCAACCAGCCGTCAACCAGTATGGGCGTTCCAGTGATCTCCCTAACGTGGGTAGCGAGATCACTAGAAGCCGTGTTTGAGGTGACAAACGTTCTTCTGACGTCGGAATACACGTAGGCCTATATCTAACACCATTTACATGGTACACAAAGCCCCGTGTAGAATTCCATGTGAATACATCTAATTTTCCCGAGCACTTTACAAAAAAATAAAAGAAATAATGATATACTCAAAATTTTCACTCGAAAGCGCATGCGTAAGTTACGAAAATATCTGTAGCATCAACAGGATATAAAAGAACACGCTGCGTATGATTTGTTTCACAGTTATTATTATGGACAAGTACAAAGAGCAAACAAACTATCCCCAATTTAGGAAAACGTGTTTTGGGACAGAATAACAATTAGACAAATAGTGCGTAGGCCTAAACGACCACATCTGTTAACATAATATGACTTCAGGAAAAACACACGGGCGTAGTACATACCCATATGATTCTGTAGTTAAGGAGTGAAACCACAATGCTGGCGTTGTAAGGTCTAATGCCACAAGACTTACCCTGAAAGAAAATCAAAATCTCAAAACCAGATTTATGCCCTTTGCCGGAGTTGCTGTCTAGCTCTGGCAGGTGCATATTGGTGCATTATTGTAACATGCAATGACAGTCACAACTTGAAATCTCGATGATATATGCTCAAAGAAGAATGATATCATTTTACTTCAATTCTTTTGCGGAATATACCCTCCCATTAAAGCATACGTTGCAAACAGAGCTTTTGATATTAACTAGTTCACATTCACGCATTAAATTCCAGTTTATCACACTTTTCGTTCCCACATCATAGTAATAGCTGTTTTAGTTCTGGCTGCCTCTTTCGGAAACTCCTCAAGCGAAGCATGTCATAAGAGAATGATTAGCACTACGTCATCGATTGTCTATCCTATGCATTCTTCGCTCCTTTTGCATGGATTATATCAATTCGTATCACAACATATAGCCTTCATCTGATGACGAGACAAAGCCGCTGTCGCAACTTGCGCTTCGGGAGGCGTCGGAAATTGCCGAGCTCACAGACGACCTGCGCCGAACGTAATTCCGTGCCCACGTGATGGAGTCGACAGACCGCCTGCGCGGTCTTTGGGAGGCGTTCCACGTGACAACCGGATATCTCTCTTGGCCAATCACAAGGCGTGTACTCGCTTGGTGTACGATCGCGCGGTTGATGACGTCCTCAGATACGACACACAGTGGCCGTATTTCCGTTCGGAGCTTAGACAAGGGAATTTCAAGAAGATTTATATGCTCCATAAATGGCTGGATAACACTCCTAAGTCCATCGAGTTCCCGGATGTGAAGATGTTTTCTACTCCAACGCAGTGCAGCGTCCCACTTGGCGCCTTCACTGGCCCTCAGTTTTCTTCTGGAGAGAATCAAGATGGCCGTTTGCTCAGGAAGAGTTTCAAACCCAGATTGCCGAATGACGTCTTCTCCATGCCTTTCGATGTATTCAAAAATCTGGAGAAGTGACAAAAAATAGACCAGTTATGAAGGAGTGTTTTAAAACAAACACACCCCAAATCCTAAAGAAGAATTTTTATAACAACTCAAACGCCAGTTCTATAAGAACAAAACAACTAATAGCTTGCAATGAGCTAAGGCTAATGGCAGAGTCAATCTGCTACTCTGAGCAGCTCGAATAAAGTTGCAAACAACTACAGCGGGAGGTTATCGCTTCTTGGTTGACACCTATTGAAACCCAAATGACGGACAATAGTCCGAGCTATATGGTCACATTTATCCAGTGAAGCGTGGATATATGACGTAATATACCGTACCTTGGCGACGATAGCCTTTGTTCCTCTGTATTTGGCATACATGTCAGCTGTTACCAAGAGACGCAGGACAGTTCTGAGGGTGATAAAACGAAGAGCGAACTCAAAACAGGCGGCCCGGAGATCCTCCACGCCATACGTGTCCGCCGCGTTCATTACACCTAGAGAAGAAAAAGCAAATAAGACAATGTGAAATACACTTGAAACGGCCAGTGTGCCGGGAAAGTGTTGTTGATCTCACATCGTCAGCTGACTGACGTTGAGGAAAATGTAGCAAAATCAGTTCAAGATGAGGTCTATTCAGTCCGACAGATTGATGTTTACCGCTATCGCCTTCACTTGTGTACCAGAGGTCAGGTTTAACAGTCTGGTTAAAAAAAATATTAAATGAACTTGGACAAATGGCATAAACATTTTCGGCATATCAGAATTTGGACTGGCACATTTTGCTTGGCCCAGGCTAATGGATTCTTCGCTGCTTGTTATACGAAAAATGACATCCTTGAAATCAAAGGCTTTTTGAATTCTCTCCGGGTAAGCCTTTTTCTTGTCGGTATCGTATTTTATATCCATGCTTTTGGAATCTGGTGGTTTTCAACACATTCTCAACCGAGAGTCACTACTAAGCTGGCTAGCATGCTAGACCGTGACTCTCATATTGATACAAGCCATTTGAAAATATGAAGATTAAGGGGGAATACTCTGTTCGATCAACGGCGCCATATCCACGGAAGGAACTATTTTCAACCTTCAGTAACCAATCGTTATGCAAACTTCGATTGTAAAAAACACTTCATTGCAGCTCGATTTTTCTCAGCTATTTCGCTGAACTGCAGTTATAGTTTTATCTCTCAAATGTATATCAAAAATATCAAAATGCCATAACCTAGTTCGCCGAGTAAAGCTCCGGAACTACCTACCCGCAAAATATACGCGGCCTTAACCCCCAAAAGAAAATTGAGGGAATGGCGTGTATCTAGTCCAGAGCTTGATCTCAGAGAATCTCGTACATAGTAGGCAACTCTCGCGGTGTCCAGAATGCTTTCAACATTGTCGATGTATTATTTTCTTTTAAGGGACTACTTACCGATGAC